>OZ020482.1:46138078-46738078 GCA_963971345.1 Andrena flavipes
CATTCTTCGCATCCGTCGACAGGTGGTGCACAGTAAGCTCGAACCGCACGTACCGTTGTCCACCGACGACTCGCGGGTCAATGCAGTCATAAACCGAGACCTTAGTGAGACTAAAGCTGCCAAATACTTTAAATTCAAACGGAGTAAAGCTCGTTTTCTTCGAACCGGGCCAAGTATTCAATTATCCAAGCAGTGGGTACTTCAAATAGATTGAATATTCGAACAAGCTTGCCAAAATTCGATCTGTTTGAATGCTCCGAGTGACTTTTTTATTTAAACACTTCGACTACATAGTTTCGTAGGGCATAAAAAGCCGCCAAGTTTTCATTGTAATAATTTTTTTATATCTACTATAGTTTTCAAGATAGGTATACTGGAAAATAGGAAAACATTTGTTAACTTTTAGAGGGTGTTTTCACCTGAAGTATCGAAAATAAGCACAAACAAAAAAATTGCCTGACACTTCTATCGAGGTCCTCTACAAACCTAAACAACTTAAAAAAAATCGGAATTTCTCGAGCTTGTTTGAATAATTAAGCTGCTTAAATACACATTTCAGTGTTCGACTTGGTTAGAATGATTTGACCAGAGTTCAGCAGAGTTAGAATTTTAAAACTACTTGGACAGCTCTAGGTGAGACGCTCTGGTTGATCAATCTGGAAAGTCTATGGAACCCACATGTTGCATTTCCCTCCTCTGCTTCGTCAAGAAGCAGAAGATCCTCCTTCGCCGACGAATTCGCTCTTCCTCCAGGAAAATGCAACAAGTAGGTTTTGTCTGTCACCTCTCGAAATTAAAAAAACGCGACCAAACACTTTCCCAAACGTCGCAAAAATATCATAAGTATTCATTCCTGTCGCGTTCATCGAACCGTCAAGTTCACATTAAAATATTCATTCCCGTTGCGATCTTTCTTAACAAATCATCACAAACATTAACGTCACGTCTTCTGAAAAGCATTGCCACCTCTTCTTGATCAAACATACGGTCTTTATTCGTCCCACAGCCGTTTCATTTATTATCGCGATATTTTATTTCACACAAATTTGGCGCCACCCGACCCGCCCTTTTAAACTAGTCACTCAAAATTAATTCGGCGAGTTGACAAGTCTGTTACACGCCCACCACGAAGGTTAATTGGGCCTTGCAACCGCAAGAGAATTGAAAAGACAGCTGGCGCGTGTGATAGTGGCAACGTGCCGGACATCCACGGCACATAGACTACCTTGTATGTACACTGAATTCACGTCACGAACCTGACGTTTCATTAGAAGCGAAAATAATGTATCGTATCTTTTGATCGCTCGTTACGGACAAACCGCGACTGCCAGCCGATTTTCTGGGACACTAGCTCGCCAAACAAAACGAGAAAATACGAGAAGAGCTCATGCCCGTTTTCCAATTAACGACAGCCTCGAGGAAATCGCGTACGGCTGCGCTGCTCGCGTGGATCGGTCGTACGGATCAGTTCGTGGATCGATTCAAAGGAGAGAGCAACTCCCATCGCCGAGAGTGTAACTGAATAAATATCTAAGCCAACGTCGTCGAGTCGAATTGCGAGTATCGGTTGCAATCGAATGCAATAATGTAAGTCACACGTGCACGCCCAGAGGCGACGTTGGATCATCAAAGTCTATTTATTTAGAATAAAAGAAACCCATGGTACGTTCTAATTGCAGCAGAATACGTGACAGTTTTAATTATCTAAGGACAAGTACCTAGCGTTAAAGGAAGGTTGAAGAGAATCCTGTGTCGTAGAATCGTAGGGACTTCTCGCTTGATATATTTTTGTATTTTTTCTTATAGGAATGTTATCTCTGTCAAGTGCATACATTCTTTAGGGTGTGTGTTAACTCTTGTTAACTCTTCGTTAACATTTTGGAGTACACTACATCGTACAATGTATCGTGATGTAATATAATTAAGTGTTAAACCGTATTGTAATAAATTATTGCAATATGTTGCTCCTCCTCCGAGTAATTTTAAAATAAAAGGAAAACAGTTTAAGAAAAACTGAATGGTAAGTCAAAACTGAAGAAAATGTTTGCACAAGTTGGTATTAAACTTTTGTAAGTTTTAAACATTGTTCACGGACTTCGTCTGTAAAATAGTCCTGCTTTGCTGACAGATAATTTTCGAAAGTAAATTGATAGCTTTCGATGCAGTACAAACACAACGTGAGAAAAGAGATTTTTCAATCAGCTGAAAACAATTGAACTGCTACGATCCTCGGCTTCGCAGCCGCCAATAATCAATAATATATATCATTGCCCTCAGCTTCGGCTCGTAACAGAAGTAACATCTTGGTTAAATGACAGAGCTTCGTGACTTCTACGGCACAGTTTCGTACACAACGTTACAGTCCAATCTCTCTCATTGTTCGATTTATTTAATTGCGTCTATACGCCCCGCGTACCATGCACTTACGCTGTAAGCGAAAAGCGGAGAAAGCCACAGCGTTCTGTTTTTCCTTATGATTTCCTACTCTCCCACATTTTATACCAGCATTCTTTCATAATTGCGTAAGGCTGCGCAAAGTTGACGATAAGCGACCTGCGGGTTGAAAGAACTAGGTCCGTCGAGTTACACGTTACGAAACATTAAATGTAACAGCACAGGTGTGTCCCTTGAAATAAAAGTGCACGTTCATGCGAATTGGCGGGGTAATCACTTCGACGGCAATCAATCGACAACTTTGAAAACGAAGCAGTTAATTTGTGAGTTTACTCTACTAATAATGCAACTACTGTGACGAGGTTTCTGTCTTAAATAATGAATATCTATGAATACTTTTCATGGACAGCCATGAAAAGTACTACCAAGAGATGGAAATCATTGCACTTTTATGATCTTAATGCATGCTCGGTAGCATTGAATGTTTTAAGTTAAATATACCATATTCGCCACGAACTAATTCATGATGATGAAGAAATAACGCACACCGATTCTGACGATGCATCTTAAACTTATTTTTCATTATTTATACACAACTTTTAAATTTTTGTATTTTAAATTAAATGTTATAATTCTTTCTACACTTATCTTCTTAAAAATTAATAAAATTTCACAAATACCTACGCAGCCAAAGTACATTTCTGTACATTTGGGACTGAAATGCCCAATGCCCGGTTAACGTTAAACTATTAGTACACAGAGTGAAGGTTAACAGTGAGACCAGTTGAATATCGCGTGTCTAGATACACCTAATCCGATGAAGGATACACGGTGATGTCGGCTTGTAAATCGAGGATCGCCTGAATCCCAATCAACCGTGGAAGGATGTTCATAATAATTCGCGGTACAGGCGTTCAAACGGTATCTCAAGCTGATAAGAAGATTTCCTCGGTGGCAGGAGAGTTTACGCGGTAACGGTGTCCGGCAAAGCGTGGTCGAGATAACCCGCGGTATTACGAGTTAACGGATGATTAACTATGCGCACTATAAATAATTGGAAAAGTATGCCTCGCGTGTGCCAATCCCCCTCCATTTACATAACTCGCGCCGCGATTTTCATATTTCACGGGGCACCAGTTATATTTGGAATCGAATAATAATTAATAATTCATTGTCCGGCAAAGCGGGTTGGGAATGGCGTTAGCGATAACATTACGCCTTTCCACTTTCCTGCGAGCATTAATCAGCTGCTGAACGCGGAAGACGCTTGCAAATTCTGCATAACAAGCTGCAGATGTGAAATGTTGCCGCGCGCCGTTTGTGAGGATAGAAATGAAATGAGAGAAATGGTGAGAAAAATTCAAAGTGTAATAGATATACGAAGGTACGTAATAGTCGGAACATAGCGATCGATTATTTCTCCTCTGTTTCATTCACTTCAACGCAGGATTGTTGATTTAAGTCGGTGTTAGATGCAATTTGATGCTGATGGCGCATAACAGATAAGAATAATGAAAAAGTATGTGTTCCTTAACGACACATAGGAATTTATTTCAGTAGCATAGATCGGCGAGTAAGTTTCATTCGGAAAATTTATTCGTCATTTGTATTATTTGTTTTGTACATTTTCTATTATTTATCTTATAACATAGGGGAGAGTTGGCAATATCGTAGTGGTCACCTAAATCGTACCTCGTAAATTTCTCATTAATTAATGAAAATAAACATATGTTAAAAATATTCTTAAAAATTAATCTTAATTTTTCTTTTTATATCAAGATATTCTGCTCGCTGAAGGGGGAAAAAGTCTAAAAGGAACCATACGTCGCAAACGCACCGTTTCCTAAAAAAAGAATTAACAAAATTTTGGCATAAATAAAAGTGATTCATGTATATGACGGAACCACTTTTCACGTTTCCTTGTATCCGTTCCTGTTTAGCAATATCATCCTACAACCCATTTATCCTTATATTTCATTTTCAAGTGAGTGATGTTAAGCCGACGGTATCGCGCAACGTGTTGGCTTTGCTGAATACACGAGGCACGAGTCGTGAGCCCGTCGTATGAGATGCAGAAGAGGAGATAGATCCGATAGATCGCGACGTACGAGTTAACAGCTCGCTTTAAAAGCCGCGATATTCAGATTATCATCGTAGAACAGAGCGATGAATTTCTTCGCGTCTGATACCCGTCAGTGAGATCGATCGTGCGATATCGATTGCGGTGATCGTCGTTGCGGTATCGTCGACACGAGTTAATAATTGCGAAACACCAACCGGTTAATTGGCTTTGATACATTCTTTGGCGAGCCACCTACGAGGTCGGGGAACTCTGCGATCGAAATAACGATCGCTGCTGTGCCTCGAGATCGAACTCGTGAAAAAAATGACGCGATCTTATCGCGAGTAGAAAGTACCTGATTTTCGTTCGCGAATAGTCCTAGCTAAGCTAAGTACATAAGCCGCGTACCGCGTCGACCTTATTATTGCCAGTGGGGATTCCACATCTCATCCCCATCGATCGCGAGTGCAGATTTCGAAAGAGAAATTGATTTTCTGACCGCGGGATGAGAGAGGGGAAGGTCAATTTTACATTGTAAGACTTAGTGGAGTTTTGATTAATGTTGGCTCCCAACGATGCACATAAGTTTTAAAAATATAAGCTAGAAAAAACTAATGTAGGTATATATTATTATTTATGTTTTTATGGGAAAGATTATAAAACTTATACAAGTTTTTAATGTACTCAGAGCTAGATTCAATGACAGAAGTTATATGGAATAGGAGTGTTTCGAAACTTAGGGGAAAGAAATGCTGGTAGAATATTCTGGTGTGCATAGAAAACATACGTGAATATTTAAAACAAAGCATTTGTGATTTAAATTGTATTTATATCACTAAATCTTTTTTAAACGTGTCGATTTATATTTGGACTTAATTTAGATTTAAGCTGAACGTGTAGCGACTTGATAGAAAGTATTGATTTAATTTATATTTAAAAGGCAGATATTGGTCGTAGTAGTAAAGCAATGGAGTCGATTTTACATGAATAATACTTATTTAAACTATCTCTCTCATACTTCCACCACACACATTGCACTCGCTTCTCTGTCTTTGGTCTCATCTACCTCCACTTACTGCACTAACTTATTCTAATTTATTCTGATCTATACTAAACCAAGCCGCCTATACTAATGTGCAGAATTTTCATAACTGATTTTTGAATATGTACACATTTTATGCAACGTTAAATAAATAATAAAAAATAATTATAAAAAACATGTTTTCTATATACCTCCATTTTATGCAAGAAGGGTCTAAGTTGGCTTTAATTAAAATGAATTTCACTGGTTAATTTATTACATAATTCCGACTGTAATAATGCAACTACCAAAAGGATATATCAAATTTTTAAATATAATAAACAAATTCGCTATATACAAAAAATATGTAATTTCGTAATGTTTACAGACACTTTTCTCGAAACTGACTTTTGGCACTGAGGCCCTTCTTGCATCCAACAGTACAATAAAATTGCAGATCATCGACGATGTAAAAGTGAAGAAAAGTTTAAGGGAAACGCGTGAAGCTTTCCGCGTCAATCTGTAAGAGGAAGAAAATTGAATTTTCGCCCCTCTATAAGGACCGTCGTCAGTGAAACAAGTTAAGCGAGTGCCGTTGTTAGACTTTCACTGGCGTGCAAATTCTCTTGAAAGAGTGATTTTGATGACTGAAAACTCGTAACAAGAAAAATGCTATGCCCCTTACCGCGAATAGTGGTATCCCATCGCTTTCTCGTATAATGTTGCAGAATTGTGAATCGCCGATGCGAGAAAGTATTCGCATAACTAATAAGCCGTTCCGCGTTACGTCATCGCGTGTTAGACATTTACTCGAAAAAAAGAAAGAAGAGAATAACACGTGCCACGCGTACTAAGCGTAGTTCAAGTTTCATTGCTTTGATGAAATAATAATAATTGCCGTTGCGCCACGCTCCCATTTGAAAGGTTAATATCATTTCGAGCAAACCACCGAGACTGTTTAATATCTCGAGATTTTATTTATTAACTACCTTGTGCCGCTTACTTAAATATCAAACAACTGCACCTATATATTTTAAAGCACAATACAGCAGCACACCTTTCTTTCCACTCATTAATCATCTACCTCGACAGTGATTGCGACTATTAATTAAAGATACACTTCGTTGCAATTGTTTATTAACAAAGAAATACTTGGCGATAATTGCAGAATTTCAAACGAATAATTATTTAAACCTATTGCTGCTTCTTGTGTGTAGTAATTAGATGATAAGAAATTACTGGGATTAATCGAATACTTATAATTATTGCACGATATTATTAGTGCTGAAGTGCAAAAATTTGCTATAAGGTTTATCACCTCTAGCGAAACACCCTGTATAGTTTGTCAGACTTGGAAGTACGAGACGATGATGCATTCTAACTTTACTTCAATCGCATGATTATTTTCTAACAAATATGACTCTTATACATATTAAAGTTAGGCTATTTCACAGTGCGATTTTGCTTTAATCGTATTGTGTCTTGATGACAGAAGAAATATTTCATTTTCCCTATTTTCTGATATAAGTTAGTATTATCTGATATATTATCGTTTATACCCGAGATAGCTTAAAATAATTTTGCATCCAGAAGGTGAAGGTCTTTGCTTTTAGCCGTATGTAAAATCGAAATAATTATGAACAATATTCTATACACGTTTAAATACTTAATCGTAGCCAAAAACTAAAATTAGGGAGAAAATCCGTGTTCATCGTTTTAGCAAAATCTTTCGAAATTATTCCTCATAATGAATGATTCCAATTACTATCACACTAAACTAATATCTCAAAAGTAACTGACATTTAAGAATTTTTTCATAAGAAACTGTTGGTCGAAAAAAATTCAGAAATGTCGGGAAATGTTACACGAGAATCCGTCCTTAAGAAACGAACCCAATTTTAACGTTTAGGTGGAATGAACAAAAACTACTGAAACTATCAAATATATGTTATGATAACATTCAAAATATGACTATTCATTAAAAATTGCACCCATTAGAATTCAAAATTTACCTACCAGTAATAAGTTATACAGCTTGTATACCTAAATTAGAAGCAAAATTCAATCAATTATTAATCATTCTACAGTATTCTATTTCCATACTGTTGCTAAGCAAAATGTGAGCTACACCCCAATCCAGGAGACATCGCCTAACTCAATTAATATGTGAATAAAGAATATGCTCCAATTTAGGATCCGGTCCAAGTTAGGGAACTTTCCCCTAGATATGTATCTTGTAACTTTATAAACGACAGTATAACTCACGAAGTAATTACAAGGTAACGACGGTGTGCACTAATGAAGATATAAGATAAAACCGTAAAAAAAAAAACGAAGAGAATATTTTTGTAAGTCAATAAGGAACATTTTAAGCGCTATTTTTACTAGATATGCAGCTACCTTATCGAAACTTACGCATTGCTCTTAAAAATAACAAATACGGTTCCGTATCATTTCTATGACTGAATTAAGTATTTCCCTGGTGCACGAGCAAGACAAAAAATATAGTCAAATAGCTGAATTCGAAAGCCAGTCATTAAGGAAGATACACGGAATACGGAAAACTTAGAAAGGCGGATGCTACGACTGGAAAGAAAAACCAATAAATAAAGTGAATCCTACTTTACTCGTAAATGAAGATTTTCGATTTGCATACCCGGTTCCAAGTAGCAGTAATTAGCTGAGAATTTGTTACGGCTCTATTAATCATCAGAGAGCACGATGCAACATTGTGTGTATAACTGTTACCATCGTTTACCTAGCTAATTGCAAATTACAATGATACAACAAGTGTACCCAACCACCGATATCCACTAATTGTGTAAACATCTAAACACTTGCACCTATCGTGATCGGTAACGTCTTCTGTTCAAATTCTTGATATATTACGCATAATTGAAAATTGTATTACTCTAAGTTGTTAGAGAGGAGAAATTACACAAGTCACGAAACATATAATTATATGTGAACGTAAGAAACGGACATATAATATTATACTTTTATTTAAACTAACAATATATCATCATCTTATCATTTGCACTTCGAAAATATTCTGAATTTGCTATCTCCGCTTTCGAAATCAATTACGCTTCTAATGGCCGATAGCAACGAAAAGTATCCATGTGACTTATTATCATAATACGTTGCAGCCGATACAAATATAGATTAATCGAAGCAATAAGATTCTTCTTATTCACCTGTATTCTTTAAACACGTCTAATCTATGGAGGATTATATGTATATTACTCTGTTACAAGATACATACATATAATAACAGTACGAAGAGATTTGCCTTTCTTGTGCGGTTCACACCGTACGAACGAGAGATCACCTGTTCGTCTATGCACGATATACCCGAGGGGTCAATCACCGTGAAACGAAAGAAATTCCGCAAACTTATTCGTTTTAAAGACCGGTAAAATTCTCTGCAGCAGGTAATTCTCAAGCGTAGAATACACGACATAAAAGTTGTATAAAAGATTGCAAAATTTCGAGAGAGAAAAACTGTCGAAAATTTGCTAACATCGCATAATCTTTGAAATCTCTTAGTCGTAACTTTGATTACCCGATAACCTCTACAATGCGCGTGACGGGTAGAAAGAGTAAATAGAGACTCACCGGAATGTGTCCAACAATCGGTACAATCCTGACATAACATGGACCAATCGTTCTTTAAATCCTTAAAAGTCGCCAT
This sequence comes from Andrena flavipes, assembly GCA_963971345.1. NCBI lineage: Eukaryota > Metazoa > Arthropoda > Insecta > Hymenoptera > Andrenidae > Andrena > Andrena flavipes. The sequence continues at coordinate 46,147,250 of OZ020482.1, forward strand.
GGTCGGTCGTCAGGACCTGTTCCTTCGCTACCGGTTCCTCCGATGGGTCCGCAACGAAGAAAGTAGAATTTCCACCTTGTCACAGCAATGTTGGCTCGCGTTTCCCGTGTTACAACCGAAACACAACCAAGCTTCCCGCGTAATGTCGAGTGGGACGCACGGTCGGCACACGAAACTTCACACAGCATTCACAAGCAACGTTCTCAAGATGAGAAACGAAGTCAGAACACACACGAGCACTCCAAGCAGTCAACGATTCCCTTACAACACCCAGTTCTGGTTTGCTGTTCGTTCCACCCGGTGTTCTCTCCATCCTTATCCTGTCTTTCACCACTATAACCGCACCTTTTCGCTCTTTCACCAGTCGCACGTATGCGCGACCGTCCTTGTTACACTAATTTCGTTACGCACCGGCGTTCCTCTTCCCACCAGTCACCCCGTCTCTTTTGCACTATTTATTTTTGCAATCGGTTTACCGCGAGGTCGACCATCGTCTATTGTATTTCCATGTGTATGAGTGACTACAAGTATGGAAATTCCCGCCTAGTTGTCTCAGGCACGTTCACATTAACCTAATATTTACGATAGAAATTCATAGGATCTGCGATGGAATGTAAGTTAAATAACGTGCGTAAAGTTTTAAACGTCAGTTGCAATATGTTCTATGTACGTATCAGTGATTGCTACTATAAAATCTTTTTCCGTTCGCGTTGTTATACGTGGGGCAACCGATTCGCGACAATTTCAATTTCGGGTAATGGCGCTTTCAAGGACACTGCGCATGATCAATCTCTAACGGCCGATTCCCTCACCTTCAGTAATCTTCCGGTCAGTGAACGACCAATTGGCTTAGAGCATTTAAACGCATTTAAATGCTCTAAGCCAATAGGATCCTATCATTTGGCAGTTATGTGGAACATAACTCCAACTGGAAGATTATAAATGCTCTAAATCGATATAGGCAGACGATCCAATTAGGTCGAGAGTCGTAATCGATTTATGATCGATTGTGCAAAGACGAGAAAAAATACGGAGATTCAAAGATTCTATATTTCTTTTACGTTTCAAAGAAATGTAAATACAGTGTTTTATTTGTTCTATTAAAAGAATATTTTCCGAGAGGATAAAGTCTTTTTTTCGGAGAATATTAACTCTACTAATATATACATATATAGATAAAACATGTAGGTTTATGATAAAAAAAAATGTACAAAGTTAAATTTATTTAATTAACGCAACACCATAGTGCACATTATTTACAACATTCTCATGGCTTTTTCACTTTCAAGAAGCCAGCTGTGTTCGAAAAGTATTTAGCGTTAGCTTCGTTTACTTTCTTTTCTGCTGCTTGCGGATTTACGATCTCCAAACCCTGTAAACGAGCACGATTAATTTGACATCGACATTTCTATCGAAGAATGGAACATTCGACATCCGTCGAAGTCCATATGATTACCAATGTTTATATAGACATGTTGTGAAAAACGAGTGTTTTTAAATTTTTTTCAACACTAAGTTTTTACTTATTCGATTAATAAATACTTATTCGGAATGTATGGTGGGATCCGGACCTACTTTCAATACTTTGCCAACTGAAAGCGCTGAAATCTAAGCAACGCCTCCACTGGGTTTTCCAATATCTAGATTCTACAATAGTATATACCTGTAACGGGGTAAATGCGACACTGGATGCAGTACCAGAAACCTGCTTCTTTACTGTTGTACTTCCACCCCATTGTTGCTGTTTCTGTAAATTCTTCTGCAGCGTTTTCGATATCCTTACTTTTGTTTTCTCATCGATTTGAGGTAATCTGATACGACCCGTTCCGGCCTTGCCGATCGTGCCACGCGTGTAACCAAGATCTTCTTGATAAGCATCGTTTTCAATCTACACAAGGAGAAAAGAATTAGTAAATTGCGCGAATTTCGCCGGATATATAATTCTTAAGGTCGTCGCGCATTTCGGCGAAAAGCAGCGATACGAAGAGAAAAGTTGATGAACAATTGCGCAGCGGCTTGTGCTTCACAGAAATGTGCGACGGCCTTTATACGTACATCAGCGAAATTCATTCTGTTCGCATGTTTCCTAAACTCAGTGATAGCGTAACGTTCTTTCATTTTCCTAACGCGTTTGCCACCGCGTTTCTTCCTGCCTGGATCAATCGGTTTCGGTAGAGGTTTTACAAACTTCACAGGCGGCGGCTCTTGAAGCTTATCTAGCTTCTTCTCAATTTCTTCACGGAACATTTGGCCGATGTGACCATCTGTACTTTCGTGACACGCGTCGACGCGCGCGGCTAACATACTTTTGGATGCCACGAGTCTCGCCGCTTTCCTCCTTAAATCCTAAAGCGAATAAACAACGGTAATAGAAAGGTACTGCGATTAAAATGCACGCGAAATATGTATTTTGTTACTTACAGGTGGCGTGTCTTGTACGATATCGGAGTAATATATAAAGCCAGTATGAGGTAAAGTTGCCACTTGTGAGAATCCAGACAGCGTAGTTTTCTGAGAGCCTAGAACTAGAACATTGCAAGATGGCATCTTCGACAGCTTTGTCAAACCTCCAGCAACACCTAAGATACAGAAGTGCAATGTAAAATTCAACATTTCGGAAGAATTGTATTTGAATATGTAAATACAGGAGAATATATTTATGACTATTACCCATAATTTTTGCAGCTGTTGATGCACCAACTATTATAGAAAGATTCGGTGCAATGAATGCCATTCTACTCTCAACGTATTCAAAGATCTTTAGTTTACAATTATTCAATTCCACCGCCATATCGCATGCCTCGCAAATAGCTTCTTTCTCATCTTCTGTCAATAATTGTCTGCAAATGGAATAGTTTTATTCTGGAAAATAGCGAATGTAATTTATGAAGTATATATTTATCGCGAGATATATTACCCTTGCGTCGTCGATGCGGTAACTGAAACTACCATGATGGTTGCCTGAGTAAGAAATTGCTGTAACGTCTCGTTATTCTTTGCTCTGTCTAAGTCATTTCCCAATTCTCTAACAGTCATCACGTACTCTAAAGGACCAACAACTAAAGATTCCAATTCTGGGAATCGTTTAGAGTATTTGTCTCTTGTGAATCTGTGTATGGTAGCTGGAAATATAACTTGCGTTACGTGCGAATGTAAAAAGATTAATGCGAATGTTTAGAATTCATGATTTTACGTATACCTATTTCATCATCGATATCAACAGCCATGTTATTAGCCTCAACGATGAGCTGATATTCGGGGTCAGACTCAACGGGTCCAATAATATCTACAGACTTCCTAGGAACCTTACTATATTTGTCTATGTGCGACATTACTTTTCGTAACAGTTCCGAATCACCGAGTTTTGCTAATTCCCTCACAGAAGCTACTTTTATCTCTGCAATTAAGATGCATTTGGAATCGGAATAAATAAAACTCAACGATACTGTTTCCGATAATGATAATTTCATGGTATTAAAAGGAAATATAATAGAAAGGATAATAACCTTCTTCGATGGGTTTGGAAACCGAAGCCGGGACGAAGTCCGGCTCCGGCTCTTCCATGGTATCATCAGAATCATCGTTTTCTTCGAGATCTGCTAACAACTCGTCTGCTAAGGACATGACGTGTTTGTTGAAAAATTCTTTACGAGTGAAAATTAAACTGGGTTTCGAATGATTTCGAACCCCTCTGTTTGACAACTTCGACGTGGAGAGTGTAGCTCCGAGGGGGCTTGAGGGGAAGGTACATATTTTCGGCCATCTTGGTAGAATCTATTAGTGCTGGCATCTGCTATACCGTTAAAACTGCATATTTGAATTACAATAGGGCGGTATGCGGCATCCTCTACTAACGTAGTAGACTAGTAAAGGATGCCGAATGCTTAAGATGATCTGAAGAATAAACAGCGACTGTGAAGTCATTTTTACATTTATTCTTAGCATCATTTACACTACAACATCTCAAACAGACTAGGGCGCGAAGATTTATATAATTATGACAATCATAGGATTACGGTAGATGACGCCACAATGATGTTCTTTCACGAAATAGATGTGTTCTAGATGGGATCCGTCTACCCGTCTAACTTCAGATGCATCTACAAATAAGTAGCGGCGTTCACGAACGCAGGGATTGGCCACTATCGACGCTTGTCACTGTTCACCAATCTGCAGCCTTATCACCAATCCATCTTGTTCATCCGCGTCATTGAAAGATCGGCTTTACGTAACAGAAATCGTGAGAGACAAAACCGTTTGTCGAGCGATGCTACGGAGGAATGAGAAAAATGAATCGCCCGTTCCCCTCCACATAGCCGAATCGTGTGATCGTTGACGCACGACGCGCTATGTTCAAGAAGGGCCGTCGCCGCGCGCGATGCAGTATCGACAAGGATAAAGAAAAAAAAGAAAGGTCTTCCGACGAATGACAGCGCGCAAAACCGATCACGCGGCCGAACCAGGAGGTACGCGCTCGGTCGGTGGCAGAGACCGTGCGTGTCTGCTGCGTGTGTGTACGTCGTGACAGTATCTCGCAACAAATATGTTGTCGTGGTGGGGAGTACGTTTTCCCGTTCGCCGTTTCGCGTATTTCTTCCCCCGCATTATTATCATGTAGTTCGGCATAGGTGAACTCTTGCATGTGTCTCGTGGACGCGATACTACAAGTGTTGGTGCGTGTCATGTGCAAGCGTACATATCGATACAACTCCGCTGGCCGAGGAAGAGAATTTTGCTGCACGAAAGGCGACAGGGGTCGTCGCTCATAGTCGAAGATAAAGCACGATGAGAGCAGTGCGCGAGTTAGTTCTGTTACTCGGTAATTAGAACGATTATTTAATCATGTCCAATTCGCGAGGAACCAGAGACGATCGTGGGCAGCCAACGGCGTGAGTCTCGCGATTAACGGTAGGTGTGGATCTCGGTGTACACCGAGTCGGAGCTACGGCGTGTGTTGACGTTGGTCGTTCGGTGGTCCTGTTCCCCGGCTACGCCTAAGTGAGAAATGCGGCTCTGAATCACGACGTGCGCCCATCCCGTACAATCACGAACAGGTTGTTCGCGAAAGGGGTGGCCCCATCGTTGCACTAGTGCAGTAGTGCACTGCGTTACGCGATACGAGTCCCGTGAACGCGAACTCGTGCCCACTGTGCAGGTGCGAATACGGGTGTGCTGTGTGTGTGTGGGTGTGTGCGCGCGCGCGTGCACAGTGTTTAGACAATCCGAGGATATATTCGTTCGGAAGGACAGCCAGACACGGAAGGACAGAAGGAACGCCGGAAGGAAGGAAGGAAGGAAGGTAGAGGAGGGTAGCAGGGTAGCAAGATGGCGGGGTCCTTAACGTGGTCATGTACTTGTTGCCTGCGGTTCAAGTTCAGCCCCGAGGAGATCGAACAGCGTTACAAAAGTCAGGAGATCGATCGGATGCTGGAGAAGGATCGCCAAGCTCTCCGACGACAGGTGAAGCTGCTGCTCCTCGGGGCGGGCGAGAGCGGAAAGTCAACATTCCTCAAACAGATGCGAATTATTCACGGGATTAAATTCGAGGTAGGACATCCTCGATTTCCGATCGCAACCGTCTCGCTTTTCGCTCGATCTCCTTCCAACGTATACCACTGAATCTTCTCATTCTCTTGATTGACAGTTTCTTCGCTTCGATGCATGACTCATTTACAGGACGCAGCAGTTTCATCTACAATTTCTGTTAATGTTATTATTCTCGTCACTACTTCGGTATTTATTCATAGTTCGTGGGAAGGTAGATGACCTGAACAGACAATTTAAGAATATACGCGAAAGTAGGTCTGAGATACAGACGCATAATCTTCGTAATATTTCATTCAGTCTTTGAAGCACTACTTCCTTATTTCTTACATACCTTCCAATTCTAAAGAAACACCGTGAAATGCTTCTGTTTCGCGCTTAGTTTCAAGTAATTACTTCTCGAAATCAAGTAAATATTTATGAATGTAGTTCGTATAAATGAAAGATTTTTAAATAAATAGAACACACCTGTGAATATTATGAGAACAGTGTGCAAATTATCGAAATAATAAATTATGTAACAAACCTATAAGGAGCGTTCTTGGTACTACGTTTGCCATAAACCGTTAAGCGCACCGTACTTATCAGTTTGTTTGTTTTACCACTTATCCTGCTCTTAATCATTGAATATACATTTTGCAGTACATAAAATGGGTTGTCAGCCGTGCATTGAATGATGGTGAAAGAATATGCGGTCACCTTTCAATTATTATTCAAGCTTATCTCTCATAAAACAAATAGCGAATTAAATCGAGGCAAATGACAAATTACATTTGCAACCTTTACAATTGTTATTGTTCACGGTACTGTTTTTTCTTTTCAGCCCGAATTAATGAAAGAATACCAACACGTAATTTATCAAAACATAATTAAGGGAATGAAGGTATTGGTGGATGCTCGCGACAAATTAAATATTCCATGGGAGAACCCTAAGAACTATGATATCGGCTACCAATTACTGAAAATTGAAAATACTATGGCATTAGATGCTAGATTATTTCTGCATTATGTACCAGCTTTGCAGAGCTTATGGAAAGATGCGTCGATCAAAAAGGCCTTCGATAGACGAAGAGAATTTCAATTAGTAAGATATATTTTATATCTCGTTATTATGTCTAAGGTTTCCTTTGTATTACACGTAACCCTTCGTGCTCACAACTTGTAATCAGAAATTGGTCGCACGGGGTTCGCTGCGCCCCAGTGCCATTTTCCTGTTTTCGAATCTTTTGACTCTTGAGTGATAATTGTTCATTCGTAATGGTCTAATAGTCTTTCTCTATAAATGTAATTTGCAGTTGAAAAAATAGTTGTGGAAAGAAGCGATATTTTTTTGTTGAAATAGGCCAAATTTTTAAATTGTAATATTAAGGTGTAAAAATTTACAGAAATATTGACAAAGAAAAAAGGAATTGCCTGGGGTGCGATACACCCCATCTCACCACAAAGCGTTAATTATTCTTACCCCAAGTATTGTGCACGTTTAAGAAAGAAAGTATGGCAATTTAAATTCAGCAACAATTATTAAAAGCATTTAATGTATATTTTTCTTTGCAGAGTGATTCAGTTCAATATTTTTTGGACAGCCTTGACAGGATTGCTAGAATGGTAATATTCCAGACTCTGTACACACGCTATCTACAAATTTATAGAATCTATCGTATCGCTTTTATAAATACGATTCGATAGTTTGTTTTAAATATTACCAAATGTTTTGCAGGATTATGTACCTACGCATCAGGATATTTTGCATTGTAGAAAGGCTACAAAAGGAATCTCGGAGTTCGTTATACAGATTAATAATATCCCGTTTTTGTTCGTCGATGTTGGAGGGCAAAGATCTCAAAGACAAAAGTGGTACCAATGTTTCGATTGCGTTACTTCTATTCTCTTTCTCGTCTCATCGTCCGAGTTCGATCAAGTATTGCTAGAGGACAGGTGTGTTATTATTCTGATAATATTTTTACGCGACAAACGGTAGAATTGTTAAATAAAATTGCCGATTCAACGTTGCAGGAGAACCAACCGATTGGAGGAATCGAGGAATATATTTGACACAATAGTCAATAACATGATATTCGGCGGAGTGTCTATTATTTTGTTCTTAAATAAAACTGATTTGTTAGATAAAAAAGTCAGGTCGCCCGACACAAATGTTCGTTGGTACTTTCCACAATTCGCTGGCGATTCACATTCCATGAAGGATGTGCAAAATTTTATACTGGATATGTTTATATCTGTAAAAAGGGACCCAAGAAAGCCACTGTTCCATCACTTCACCACTGCCGTGGACACAGAAAATATAAAAGTTGTATTTAACGCCGTCAAAGACACAATATTGCATAGAAATTTGGAATCGCTGATGCTCCAATAATGATAAATGTATATAAAAAGTGAAAACAACTTTGGATCTGAAGGTATGCATTCAAAAATTAGCGTTCGGTACGTAGCGGAGCGAAATTGTAGTTAAACTAAGTGTTAGAACATCGATGAGAAACGAATGAAGCCTATCGGAGTAACGTGTACACATATAGCATACGTTTTTACACGTGTACATTTATGTACGTATGTTATATGCTATACGTTGTGTGTACCAATGTAAATCATGTGATTACCTCTGTTTATAACAGTAAATTAAACGTTTTCATGTTAGTTTTATACAACAAAGGAAGTAAAAACTGCCTAAGGAAAACATACATTGAAAATTTTGACTATATATATACATATGCATATATATATATATATATATTAGTAAGAGATTTCCATCCTTTTTGATGAATATTAAAGGGTTGTAAGAAGGTTATTATATACAATTTATTGTACATAGTAATTTGTAATCTATACATTGTCAATAATAATGGTTTTATATATGTGTATAAAAAAGGATCAGTTTGCTAATAGTTTAGCTAAGATTTTCTATTTTGTACAGATATTTAATCCAATGCTTCTTTTTTTTACATTAAAATGTATAATGAAACTGCTGGTCATATAACCAGTTTTCACAAGCATAAGAGTAACTTATTTTTTACTTAAGATTAATTATCTTTGTTAACATTGAATATATTAAGTAACATAGAAACCAAATACTAGATCCATGCCATATAAACCAAATAAAACTAGCCAGTTTGTGTTCAAATTGCTGTGTGCAAAATTTGTAAATTCATCATTTCTGTTTTGTTTCATTCGACTCGACTTCCGAATTGTACACAACATCTCAATATCTCGATATAGCAGTGTTATCTTCTGTACCTTTTACGTTCATTATATCTTTGATCTTTTATTTCTGTGCCTCTAAATTCAGTTCAGTTCTCTTCAGACTCGGAATTACATTTTGTAAGCAGCTATTATTAAAATTATTGTAATTCTAACAGCTGAATATTATATGTTTACTTATAGTTTCTTGTTCATAATGTAAACTTCAGTATTTCTTATAAGAGATTAGATTTAAAAAATTTATACGAAAAGAGCATAATAAACGTGATGTTTCAGTTTTTCTTTTTTTCTCTCTCTTTCGTTTTAAATAATTAAATAATAGTTCTGCTAAACTCGGATTTTGACGGCTGGTCCTTATTTCGACGTTATTTCTTTAGGAAAATTTACACGAATCAGTATTATTATTTCTTGTATACAAAGGTTCAAAGATGTTTTTTTTCAGTTTGTATAAAACAGCAGTTTGCCAGAATTATGTGTATTTCCTTACTTTATAAACGTACGGTTTACATAAAATATTTTCAGGTCTTTCTTCTTCTGTTCTCACAATTCTTTTAAATATGTGGCAATTAGCGTTATATAATGTAATCAAAATAGAGCTGTCGGATTATAACGAGGATAAACGATTAAGTTTTATTAAGCTTTGTCACGGAGAGCGTGCAGTTCGAAATTTCGTAGCTTCTGCGGAACAGTGTTTAAAATTGGAATTATAAGCATTGTTACAACCGAGGATTTTATGTAATAGTGTTTATGATAAAACCAAAGAGTTTTAAGTAAAACTAATGAATTTCTACATAACTTATTTTCCACTAGTTTAATGTAACACTTAATATAAATATTTTTAAAAGTATGATCACAGCCGTGCACATATTTATATGAATTTTATGTTTTCGATCACTTATTACATAAAATCTTTGTTTTCTTTGCTCTTTGTAACGGAAGAATGCATATGTGAAATTCGACGTGCGCAAAGTAGTTTTACTTCGGATCACTTGTTTCTAAAATCAATGAAAATAAAAGCGATATTTTGTTGTGTTTGTATATAAGAAATTTTAGATGTAGCATAACGATGTGAAACATTAGGAGGTTGAAATTCTTTCATGATTTATATTATGCAAAGACAATATGGATTTAACGTTAATAATTGCTGTATTTTCGTAACTGATATTTCTGACATTCCTGTAAAGTTAATCTGGTTCAGTTTAATTGATATTCTTTGAATGTTTTAAACTTTGCCGCACTCTTGTAATGTAGGAACATTATTAATGTCTCCGATGGAGTATTGTTTGTAAGGTGAATGATATAAAATTTTATACAATTTATATACCCTGCATATACAAAAACTTACCTACCGATTAGAGCCGTTGATTTAACTTCACCAGTTATCAGAATATTTCTTTGATCGTTCAGTAACCAATTGAAGGTATACAGATGCTGTGGTCGCAGTTAACCAGACACACACGCGTCTTACAATTAATTAGATAATTAAAGTTAATAGGTTAAACAAACTTTTCATGAAATGGCACTAGGAATACAGTGATATAAAATGACTGATAACTGTTAACAAATAATATTAATGACTGAAATTATGTTAGCAACTGAATAAATCCTCGTAACATGGAGAATGTGAATACCGTTCCATTTTCGGTACGCAAGCAATTTTTATTAGCAAATATTATAGTCCCAGGAGAGAAAATAGTCGTTTATGTACAAATGGCCAATATGGACAAGTATTAAGTTATGTGTTGGATGTTTCGTAACATATTCTTTCCATTAAAAACGAGAAGTTTGATTATGTTGTATTGTTTGCTTTCATAAATATGAAAATCAGGCGATACGAAGAGAAAAGACGAAACCGAAGCGTAGCGACAATTAATTAATTATTATTAATTTCTTCGATTTTCTTCGCCGTGCCACGTTTCATCAAAATGCGCGACGGCCTTTAATCTGACAATCGAACTTTCTTTTTTAAGGGAAAAATCACGTCATATATTCGACATACAATTTTACAATATTTTTCCACGCCAACCACTTTCGCATTAATCTTGGCATCTATCAAAAGTTGCTTATTTCTTAAAAATGCAATTTCATTGTCTATTTTATATTTCAATAACACTGCTTATTTTTTTCTTATTAATTAATATAATTTACTTCCATTATAATTCTCTAAATAGCTATTACTGTCATTGAAAACTACATTTGTTCTATTTGTATAAAATACGTCTGAGTTGTTAACAAGTGTATGCCTTATTTTTCATTAAAAGCATTTATTAAGTTTCTAACAGTAATGTTATTTGTTAATAATTCTCTGTTATAGATTTTATTGCATTCAGCTTCATTGAATGAAAGTTTGTTTAATGGATTAATTTTATTATTTGGTTAATGGTTATATATGTACCTGTAACTGGTTAATTGGTTAATGGATTAATACTTGAATAGTAACTGGGTATCTGATCTTCAAGACCTCTGCTATCAATGCTAATCGAGAATACCAATTATAATTTTTATAGAAATATTTTAAAGGAGAATACATACTCTTGGCAATCCATGAACGAAAAATTTACCTGTGAGTCCAAGTAGATATATAACGCGTGTCTAAAATGTCTCTATTTTGTAGAAAATTTTCATGATACTTAGATTTTATCCTGCAATGGCGTACACAAGTTTCTAGCCAGAGAAATTAAATAATTAAAGTCTAGAGGCGTTCTAAATGATATCAAACGGAAGTATAAGGTAAACGAAAGAATTTCAAGTTACTTTATTCTATGTAAGGAATACATAATACAACTACTACTACAAAATACAGTTACCACATTTAAAATAATCTTAATATATAAAGCCAAAAGCTTCTACATATATGTTTGCGTGTTTGTCTGTCGCCTAAAAACTTGCGAACGATAAACTCTGGGATCACGAAATGTGCCTCAGTATGCCTGACTAATCCAGATGAATGTGACTATTTCCACCAAAAAAACTAATTTTTTTCTTTATAAAATCAGAATCTAAATTTCGGGCGAAGCCAAGTAGTAAAGCTAGTATACCATACTTATTTTTATTGTCAATCTTGATGTTTTCTTGCCATCTCCTTTCCAGCAATCACAGCCACACAACGGCGAGTCATCGACTTTCTTAAAAAATTTCAATGTTTCTATTTGCGTGTTTGTACTTTCGAATACACTTTAAGTATAATGATTGAAACGGCATCTATAAAATTCTTATATTAATGGGAGGCAACTCTTTGGAAGAACCTTGATCTATGTTTGGGATCACTATCTAGTCAAAACACACAATCTTTGTGTATCTTTCTTTCTTTGCACGGCAAACTTTTAATGAGAATGCCTTGGAACATGACCATTGTTTATCTGTGCAGGCTGACCGCCTCTTTAGACAAAATAGATTTCTCAAATCATCGTTATTCTTCAGCCATAGTCCACTGTTGATTGTTGGTAAAGAAATTTGATTTTTAGTATCCACAGAGTGCTGAAAATGTTGTTTTCCATATCATTTTGAAACTGATGTAATTTGGATTCATCAGGGAATGTCACATTGTTGTCAGATCTTCTGATCAGGTGTTTTGATTCTTTGTGTTAATGAAAGGTTTCGTAATGCCGAAACGGTCAAGGACTTCCGCATCATATCAGTCGTCACAGCTCACACTAGCAACATTTATTTTAGTCACATCCACAGTTGATTTCCCTCTAAGGATACACAGTCTATTCGTTTCTTTTCATTTCTTTCTACCTCTGATGTTTTGAATATTTTTAATGAATAACAACAGAGCAGCGATTTTCCAAGACTTTTACTCTTAAGAAAATTTGAATCTCTTCGAAAATTCTCTTAGAAAATTTATACATTAGTGTTTCTGTGATTTTTAATCAACTACATGTAAACATTCGATGCAATACTGTTAGAGTCCAAGACTTTTTGACTAAGGGTGGCGTGTGTGTATATGACAACTTTGTTAATGAATGAATATGGTAAAAAACGACCACAATGTTCGTTTACCACAGTATTTTATTCGTGAACCTTATACTTCTATCTGTTATTAATTATAACGACTCTAGCCTGGTTTTTTAAAGCCGACTGTATGCCACTGCACATACATAGGTGCAGTTTGTTTTATAAAGGTTTAAGCGTGATATATACCTTTTGAACTAGCCGAAGAAAAGCATTGCCGACACGTTCCATCGAAGCTTGGAATGTAAAGCGAACTGTTATGAAATTTTTTGTACACCAATTTACATCACACTATGTATCATGTAAGTTTTCTGTCAAGCTGTTGTGAGGTAATTAGAGAAATTATAAAACACGGTCAAAAGTTTTAATGTAACGCGGACTGTGAACGTATAATAACTTTGTGATAGAGTATCGGTAAAAGTAAAGAGGAAATGGCTTTTCTATTTTTAAAAAAAAAACGCCGAGATCGTTTTCATCTGTCCAGTCTAATCGATTTTATGCACTTCAGTCTACACGAAAAGAAGATGGGATTTATGTATTCTATTATTACGATATCGTTGACAGTGATACAGCAGTGTTATATATAAATATATATATATATATACGTTTAAAATGATTTTATTATGATTTGTATTATACTTACATTAGGTACTTTTATATGCATACCTACATTCTCAAATCATGGAACGCGGATTTATTTTATGCGACCACAAAAATATTTAAATAAAATCGGCGGGTAGCAACGGCAACGAATTGAAATTGAGGACTAAAATTATGCGTGGTTTACTATAACTATGTGAAATTATTACTCTTAAATAACTAGGAATAATTAACGTTATTTCAACTGATGAAACCAGTACTGCCTGGACTTTCGTAATTTGCTAATGGGTCATTAACTGTGTTAGAATATTCAATCACTGTATAGAAGTTTATTTACATTTATAAAGAGAAATTTATCTTCAGAACGGATTTTAATTATTTTAATAGCAACAAATTATACATTTACTGTATTTGCCATTGTATTATAAATTATTCAAGGACAGACGCGTGTATTTTGTAACAGAGTACAGTGAAACGAAATATTTTCTTGCGAGTTTTGTACGGTACCGACAACAATGTAATAAAATGGATAGAACAGTTTTCGAAACATACGCGACTGTGGATTGTTTAAGCACAAATATATCGGTTCTCTACGCAAAGCACAATTTTTTACAAATTTCCATCTGATAAGACAAAAGCAATGGAGAGAAAGAGAGCTGTTCTATCCGTTACTGATAGTCATATGTATATTCGAAGTTTATTTTACTTGCATTTTTTTATACATGATCTAAGGAATGTAGATATACTGTGCCTTTTGTATATTGTATATTTGTATATAAACATATTTTACATGAAATATTGTAATAATGTAGTCTATTCGCATAAACAATAAATAAAACTTTAGAAAATTGTTGGTCTAATCGATAAGCTTTCCCTTTATAGCCGTCTAATCGTTTCGCGACCACGGACGAACGTGTTTATTTACCAAGATAGGTGTTCTAATTTGAAGATAAATAAATTTACAAAAAATAACATTTGTTTCATTTATTATTCGCTAAGATGTTTTGTAAATTGATTTTTCTTCAAATTACAACCACTATCTTGGTAAATAAATATGGTGGCGAAGCGATTAACTTGTATTACCGAAAATGTGGCGTTTGTTATAAAATTAGTCTCATCAAGCATTAATTAAATAAAATGGCACGTGATGTGGAAAAGATGGTCACGTGTGTATATATATATATATATATATCTATATGGTACATCGGTATCATTTTTATTTGTAATGAATTTTATACAAAGTAAAGCATATGCCTATTTCACATAACTTATTTAATAAAATGCACAATATTTACATTTTTTGCAAAAGATACATAAAATACGTTTTCTTTTCTGTCGCAATCATTTGAAATTTTTATCGCCGGAATACAGCAATGAACGATATTATTTACGCAATATTTATAACACAAAGATGTTATACTTATCTAAACATCACATTGGCAATTCGTCTACAATTAGTAGTAATTACATTTCTTTATCCTCGCCGGCGAATTTCATATATTACAGTAATATTTACATGTTTTCTTTATCGATAGTATATAATATATCAAAAACGTAGAAAAGTGAAAATATAAATTTTATTACTTTCCAAAAAACTCGGGATATGTGAATATCCGAAAGAAGCTGTGTAGAAAATTTATACGCAATCTCACTGAAACTTTGCTTGGCAATGCGCTTCAAAACCACTTTGAAAGACGATTCGCATCGTGACCAGTCGTTTTTCTGATATCTGGCTCGCTGAGTTAGACGGTAATGGATACGAAAGACTGCTAAAGGTCGGCTCAACTATAACGCACGATTTTACTCTGCAATTCACGAGTTCAACCAAGAATTCAGGATATACAAGAACAGTGATCCGTTCTCCACCGCCCACACTTTCTAAAAAGCTAAGCCGATCGAACATGTATTACGATGTATTTTTACAATACACGCCTTTAAATTACCATTCGTCCACTAACCACTTCATAGATATTTTAACACACACCTTCGAATAATTCCACGTCGTTCGTCTTCGAAAGCACGTTCCGACGTTAACAATTCTGTTTCGTCGGGCAACTTTTTGATATATGCTGCAGTATCGTGTGCAAACTTAAATGGATCTTTTTAATCAACTTCCTTCGCATTGCTTATTTAATTACACCTATATTCCAAAAATGCCAGTTATCCTGAATACTCTATAATCGTATTTCTGTTATATTCTATGCTATTACTTTTTGTTTTTATAGAATGTAGGCTGAAATATTTCGTTATATGCGTTATAGTAGAAACGACTGCGCTAAATTCTACTATGCGTGTATTATTATATGAGCGTGTATTGAGGTCCTGACGGAATGTACCAAGTTGGGCTAACTCTACGCATTACGTGTATCAAAATAAGAGATTCTTTTAAAAAAGTTCGCGTCGATTGTAAACTGTTCGCGCGCCCGCGGACTCGCTATTCAGCTATAGTTTTTAGACTTTGCAAGGAGTATGCCGCGGTAATTGCATTCTGGAACAATCAGACTTTTAATTGTAAATGTATATAAAAATGCAGCTTCGTATCGTTCTGTGGAAAATAGACGTTTTGTTTACAAACTGCGTGAGGTGGTTTGGATCCTTATATCCACGGAATGTTACGGTATAATTAGAACCTACGGCTTTTTAAAAGTCGCTTTACAGACATCCGAATTAACAGTCGAAATTTCTTTATAGATACAATGTGCTTCGTATTAGATTGGTGCATATGGAATTGCCGATTTCGGGTAGCTTAAAGTTTTCCAGTCATTAGTTAATTAAACGTAATACTAAATGGCACTTATTTTATATGAATATAAAAACTTGAAGCTAGCTGAATTTAACAAGATTCGTGGATCGTCAATTGTTTTAAAGTGGAATAGCAGATAGTGAAACAAAGTAATCAATGGATATTAAGGACTGTTGCTCACCACTTGAAAATTATTAAAAATGTTAAGAAGTTAGATAAGTGGATTCCGCGCGGCATAACCGACAATTCAAAGCAACGCTGGTGGAAGATATGTACTTCCGTTTTCACACGCAATGACGGTATGAAGTACTCTCAATTATCACGGTTTTTAAATATTTAGATCATTTTTAATAGAAAAATAATTTAATAGTGAAGGAGTATAAGTGTTTTCGGAGAATTCACTTTATCCAAAAGCACAGATTTTTTTGAAAAATAAATAAACGCATTGATTTCTCGATTGATAGAATTGTATCAATTCATATTTTGATTAATAAAAATATAGCTGCTGAAAGTTTCATATATATTTCGGAGATTTCATCTGCACCAACCTAATATCAATTTACGGTCGTCGAAAGCATTCAACGTCTCATCCCCCTCGTTTTCTTAGAAGCTCTCGCGAACAAACGATCAACAGATATTAGTTAAATTTGAAAATTATAAATATCTCAAGCGCGTATAACAATCAACAATAATTAAACGCAAACAATTTTCGTATCTAATCACTTAAAGACATTAATCATGGAAACAATGCAAAAATAATCGTACAATTTTCTCGACACGCGCCTCTAAGCTCTTGTTTCTTGTTTACCAACACTTTGTACAACAAAGGGTAAAAAGCAATAAACAATTCATAGAACGTCGACGTCTTATTATCATTTCCTAAAAATGAAACAATTCATTACCGAGATTTAATTAAAGTGGTTTGACTCTCGGCGAATTTATAGCACCGCATAAGTGACTTATGTGCGTAACAATTCAACATCAAATTCGAAAAGTTTCTTTCGACTTGCTGTATCTAGAATTATCAATACTACATCTATCGTTTCTAAATCTTTTCCCACGACGTATTGAATAGTTCGCTCTTTGATTGGTTACTAGTTTAAAATTTCAACATATATTTCTTAAATAATTTCGAAATCTGAATGAGGTGTTCATTAAACAAATAAATCGATTAGACATACACAGTAGTTCAGCAACTATCAGCAGTTTGATTATTTTCGAAACTATAGCGGTTAGAGGGAAACTTATTAAGCAAAAATCGTACCGTCCACATGGAGCTAGCATACAACCATAACCTTCCCCACACAGGTTACTTTTAATTTCTGTAACAGAACGCTAGATTTGTTTTCACATTTTGTTAATATTGAAAACTGGCTTCCAAATTACGTGTTACACTCTCATGCAACATCCAAAATAAATTACGACTTTCGGCATAGAAATAAAATGTAACCATACTTGTTGAGATACGTGATTCACAAAATAGAAAAAAAAATGCCACCGTTTGATCCGATAACTCTTTCTGCACAGTACAATTGTTGCTCGACAAGTATTTCCCTAACAAGGCATCGGAAACAATAAAGATGCTAATAGTAACTGAACTTGTACGGCGATTGTGTATTCTATAGTTCGTTCAGAACCGTGGCTGAGTTTTAACTTACGTTGAAAATTATGAATACAAAACATAAAAGTTCTTCGAAAACGTGAGAATCAGTTTTCCGTTCAGAAAGAAATTTGTTTCCTTTTCCTACAAACTAATCGAGCACACATCGAAGGAGAAGCGGCTTACAGCTCTAGCTCCTCGGCGGTGCGAGAAAGTCTGTGATTATCGATGCGTCTGCGTTGGCTACGCCTAACCGCATCCGCTCGTCGATACGGTTCTGACCTTAGCCCGAGAAGGATGTCCTCCAGAGCACCATTGTAAACCTCGTCCTGCTGCAATAGCTTCTTCTCCTGAACTAACCTCGTCTTGTTTTTCAACTCGTTTATCACAGCGTCCTACGAACGTGTAAAAGAACAAATCTAGTTAGTCGCCTGGCTACTGATCAGCAATGCCACATATGTGTACACACACGAAAAGCTAGCTTATTCATTTATAGCGAGAATAAATTATCTGGAAACAACAAATACCTTTTGTCTATATTCAGAATACTTGGTCACAGTGATACATATGCACTTAATAAACCCTATCCAGTAGCGGATTTAAGGAAAATGGCCCAAGTTGCAAACGTTCTTAGGGGCCCATTTTTTTTTCGGGAAAATAAAGAGGTAGTTTACTAAAAACGTGCTAAGTGTAGTAGCACGGAAAACAATACAGTGTTTGGATAAAATCACAATTTTTTTTCTTGATAATGGGTCTCTGGTTAATTCTTGCATCCATTTGATTTCGCTAATTATCTTGTTGACGCTTTTGCACGTTGTATGATATAACGCAGATAGTGAAATTAAAAGGACTAACTTGTAGATTGCCATTCAAAGATAGGATTTCTCAAGTAATCAGTTTTTCTTGCAGTGATGAATAAATATTTAAGTAAATTCGATTTGTTTGACAATATATTTCTATACCCCCAAGATACAGTGGCGCACCGAGAGGAAGGGGGAAAGGGCCCTGGCACCCCCCAAAGAAAATAGAAGCACGACTGAAGTAATTTAAGAGCGTTGTAAAATGAAAAGAAAACTTCATTTTATACTTTAAATCAATTTTTATAAACACCTAATGAATTTTCGCCTCTTTGAATTTACATTCAAAATATTTTTATACCTTCAACTCGGCCTCCCCCAAGATTAAATCCTGAGTGCGCCACTGCCATGATATATATAATACTTATAATATATTTATTGAAAGACACACGTGTGATGTTTTGGGAAACTATACTGCAACATTTTTTTTATACAAGATTCACCATTGCCACGCATAACGTATATTAAAATATACTATTTCCTCAGAGGCGTAGTTTCAAAGTTTCTAATTAACATATAAAGAATTCTTTGCACAAAAATTGTTTCGGTAAAAGTTTCCGCTATTTTCTTATTATGCGTGATAATTACAGTTAAAGATAATTATAAAATCCACTTTTGAGCATTTAAGAATATTTCTTTAATATTCTATAAAATGCGTGCTACTTGGAATTGCTCACGGTTTTTCGTGCTCTTATTATTTCTCTCCCTTTCTCTTTTCTAACAGAAGGTGAGAAATTTCGAAACCACGTTCAACTTTGACTTTGGATTTTAATAATCATTTATTTGGTATCTTTATTGTGCTAAAAAGGAGAAATAAATAAATTTGGAAAAATATTATCTATTGCTCTCATAGAAGTCGTAATTACACCTCTGAAATCAAAAAGCGTTTCCTAATTACAGTGTTGTCTCGAAAAGAGCCCGCACCTCGGGATCAGGCGCGAGCTCTTTTCGCTGCGGATATTCTGTTCGGCTTGCCTTTGGTGCGTGCCGCGGGGAGTGAGAGGGACTGAGAATCCACGTATCGGAAAAAAGGTAGAATAAATCTCTCACTTGCCGCGGCAACTGCAAAAGAAGTGGCGGGGATAGAGGCGGCTTCTTTTCGAGACAGTAGACGCGGGCTCTTTTAGAGACAGCACTGTAGTATGTATCTTGCGATTAAATGCTTTACTCGCGGAAAAATTATCGTGTTATTAACAATTATTATTAATTAGGCCTAATAGAATTTTAAATCGAATGCTCTATCGTTAATTTATATGCGTCTAATCTATGAGAGTTTTGGCAGTAGCATAGGAAAGTGATAATAGAGGACTTCTCTCAGGCAACATCAATGCAAGCTAGAACACATGCCGATGCATCTCTTAATTCTTTGTTAATGATATATAAATCGAGTGAATATTGTTCTATACCACGAGTTTAGGAAGACAGTTCTATAGCAAAAGTAAAACGATCTCATTTTTGCCACAGTCCCCACTTAAATGCGATAATTTTTATTCCAAAGGAATCAATGTAATTTAGATATTCCTTTGGAAAAATAACATTGGATTATACCTATGTACAATTTCTGGCGCAAATGAATGCGTCCAATAATTTCTGTAAAAACGAAGGATTGTATGGTCAAGTAGTTACATACGACACAGTATGAAAGGAAACAGAAATGTTAAATTTTTTTTATATACATGTGCCGTTCAGAGCGAATCACGCGAAACCAAATATTTGTATATGTCTCTCGCGTTTGCAAATACAAAAATATGCGTGGTAAACAATTTTGACTGATACAAAGAATAAATATGACGAAGGTGACATCTTTTCCGAAGTACATTCTTTCAAATTATCGAGGTCATTCATGGGCTATTTTTACAGGAGTTGCGCACTTTTAATTTTTGCATATTGTAGCCGGTAATAAGGTGAGTTTTTACCATGTATTAAATTTTATTCAAATAGCACATGTATTCTGTAAAAAATGCACGAACAGACTGTGACTTTTTTTTATTATTCTCATATGTTTTCTAAATAGATCAATTAAACAATTCGGGAATATCTCATTTAATAAATGCTTAGACATGCGAGGGGTGAACTACAACTGATTCTAAATTTTTTACTGATCAAACTGATGTCTATATCGACTACACTATGCAAGGAATAAAAATACTACCATTTTCTGAGAATAAAACGATTGACACAATCCTTGATAATTTTGAAGTATGGGTAAAGAAAGTCACGTTCATCATAGTTGCCTTTTGAAACTATCTAAACCGTTCTTTATATTTCTTCTGTGTTTTCAAATCCAAGAGAGATACTCAAGTATCCTATTTCTCGTCACTCACTCTGTATATACATATATATTATCTGCGTATGAAATTAAATTAAATCCAATGATAGAACTGTTTCCGGAGTACGTGGGCGTACGATATACAAAAATGCGCTTCGATAATAAAAGCCGAACCTATACGTGTGTTGTCTAAGTGCAGTGTTATGTATGCGCTAGTGCAGTCATTAAAAATATGTTATTAGGAGGAAGTGAGTGAGTAGAGACTTACATGTTGTGAATTGTTTCTATATTGTTACGTTCTGAGCTCCAGTTCATTAAGATGCCGGTGTAACAGACTCTTGTTCGTGTTACAGCAAAATTTCGGTGACTTTAAATCCAAATAAATATGTAACAAATAAGAAAAATAGACTTTCGTGAGATACCTTAATAGACAGTCTGTCTGCACGAGACACGGAAACGAATGCTAAAAGAGCACTCTCGATATAATCACAATTATAGTTAAGTGAATAATCCCTGTAAAATATCATGCTATCTCACAACATGCAGCGAAAAGGAATTGCCTTTATAGAATTTCTGCGCGAGCATTGTAATTTGCAAAAATTATTCTCAACAGTTGTCGCTGCCTTTTTTATATGGGCGCTTCACACAGCTGTTTTTCAATGTCACCAGACGAATTTATATTCCGCATTTGATATTAGCAGTTTTTTTTCTTTCTAAGGAGTAGATATGACGCTAAGACGATCAATTTAGTAAGTTGATCGATCAAAACGCGTCAGATTAAGTTAAGACGTGTTATTCGGCGATGATAGATGATTCCTCCACGAATTACATTGTATAAACACTTAGAAGATGTTATATAAATGTCAAGATATGCAAGCCTCTTTCACAAAAGCATAAATCATGCGTTGTTATAAAAAATATATATATATAAACGTGTTTGGAAAGCACAAATACGTTTAAGATTGCATCGTGATAGTTTTACATAATACATGTAAGTAGAAATTGCAATTTTCGGTAGTTTTCATAATCAATTAAACATGAACATTTGTCTGATACCATTTAATTTGTTATATCCCATCGTATTTAATAATTAATTTAATGAACATTCCTTTGAATTACTAATACTTGAATTACTATCACGTCGTTAACATTGAGCATTTGTGTTTACATTCATAACAAACTGAAGTTCAAACTTTCAGAGATCAGTTAGTTGTGGTATTATAAAAAGAATAAATGAGATTTGTATAGCATTGATGTTGAAAAAGAGAAGGGGTGGGGGAGAGAGAAGAAAACGTGTGTCTTGTTTGTTTAAAATTGTTAGTGGATAGTTAGTAGAATATATTAGAGTTCATTAGAAAAGTGTAAACTTTCTGAAACTATTCTAGAAACGCTTAAAATAAAAATATAAACTTATCGAGCTTCTGAATGCAAGTGTAGAAGAACAAGTGGAGAAACTCATTTGAAGCAATAGCGTAGTTTTTAGTGCGGAGAGTTATACATGTATATACTACCACACAAAGTACGAAATAATATTAGCGCATTCAACCCAACTAGTAATCACGTGATTCTAAATAATAGAAACGGTAATTTTTCACTTAAAATATAATGCATACGACTGTAATTATATGTTATATGATTAAATGCATTCACAGAGACAAATAATTAACAAGCTCAACAAAGAATAAATAAATCATACGTATTCAAGTGCAGTCATATCATAATTATTCCTGTATTTCAGCAGGAGTGTTTGTTAACATAGAAATAAATTTCGTTTAAATACAAATTGTTAGATGCGTAACGTGCAAAATGAGCTCGTGATAACACTGCTAAGCAATTACGATTGTTCTTTCTTTCTGGATAAATAATAAAGAGTACATGTGGAGGACGACATACCTGCTGCTTCTTCTGATTTAATTTATTTCGTTTAATCACTTCCTCGGACGTGTTCAAAGCTTCCGCAGCAGCGGCTTCTAACCTTCGACGTTGCTCGTTTTCTTGATCCGCAGCCTGTAAAAATACTTTAACTCTGCAATACCTTGCTCCTTAATTGGTAACGTGTCGTTAATAACTGTATCGCGTGAACAGTTTTGCTCTTGGTTTCTATGTTGCCGGGCGATAGAAAATCTCGCCCTGTTATTCATCTTAAGCTGTTAAAGATCGTATAGTTTTAAAGTTCATACGAAAACAATTTACCTTAAATGCCCTCGCGAATCTAACGAGAAGGGAGAAGAATGTATTAGCATCGACCTGTCTCGGGCTTTCCCCGAAAAATTCCACGCATTCCCGGAACGCTTCGCCAGCAGCCCGGGCGTCGGATTTTAGGCGGCGCAACTTTTCTTCGGAGTTGTTCAAGAAATCCCGCAGTACCGTGTTGTGCTTCTCTTTGCCTCGAAGCTCGAACTCTTTCCTTACTAGGTCCATGCCCTTCTCTAACTCGTGAACGTCGGTCGTTATATTTTCTAGCGAAACTGAAATTGATGAATAAAAAGAATATTAGATTATGAAACTTGAAGGACACACAAAGGTTGGTGCACGTGAAACTCCTTTTGTTCTTTTAATCGTGCAATTTCATTGAAAAATTTGGGTTCTGCCATGTTCCTTTTCCACTGTCACACAAAAATTCAGAACAGTAGCTCAAGGTACAATAAAACAGGATGCCAAACCTCAAATTAATTTGTCTGGCTGGCTTTTATACAAAAAATTTACAAAGAATTACCTATTTTTCGGCTTAACGAGGCGCAATCCCCCCTTAAATATTATAACTCTCAACTCTTTCACACGAAGTGATAATTGTTGTGTATAATTTCTTAAATTATAAGTAATTTCTTATGTCCAATTATCGTGCAGAATTCAGTTCAAGTGAAAAGTCACAAAAATTACATATCATATACACCATAAACACCATTTAAAATATTATGTAAGCACACTATCACGGCGAACTTTAAAATCTCGGGGGAAATAAAGATAATTAAAGAAATATTGACACACCTACCTGTCGCAGCTTTATCGATATACATAAGTTCCGACTCAAAATTGATAAGTTCCGGGAATTTGACGCGTATCGTCGCTACAATGTAATGTAAAAGGCACATTCTCTTGTCCGTCGATTTAGTATCGAGTAATGTGTCCAAGCTCTGCAATTTGAATCCATACGCCGGGCCCCGCTTGCTACTGTTCAAATAATTCCCGAAGGCAAGAATGATTTCCAACACTGCTCTCAGCTTTTTCGAGCTCTTGACCGTACTCGCCGCGGATATCACAGCATGAATTTGCGGAGTAATGAGATGTAAGTTGTCGAAGAAGTTGCCGATATAATTCATGATCGATAACTTCGTCGATATCCTTTCCACCTTGCCGAGTTGCATTAAAAATTTGTCTTCCTCCGTTAGAAGATTAACGTTCTTCTTCTCTATTATATACTCCCTGTATGCTTTTATCTGTAAAGTCGTAAAACACCACTGCTTTACCACCGCCAGCAATTATCCACTCATAATAAATTAGAATCAATCGTACTTCTTGGTCCGTAGGCACCATACGTTGCAGCAACTCCACATTTTCCAGCGAAAGTACTTTTAAGTCCAGAGCGTTCACGGCAGAAATCACTTTCTCCACCGGCATCTCCATTTTTCTTCGCGATATAGCTGAAAGAAGTGCCCAAGAGAATGATGCAAATATCCGTGCTTTAAACGGGGAGAAAATTACAGATTAAAAAAAAATTACTCACCAATGTTTCGTAATCTAGTGTGCTCCAGAAGCGACACGTTTTCTGGCTTCTTGAATCTTTTACTGGGAAAGCTGTGCAGACCGTCGATTTCGTTGTTGCCGTTAGCTACATGCCCGCCCATACCAATTTTGAATCGTTCCTCGAAGTCGGAGAAGTCTATGTAATTGTGCAATCGATCGTCGTCCAATTCGTTAAAAATAGTGCCTCGCACCTGGTTCGGTTTCAAGGCGATCCAATTGAGCGTGGGAAGTTTGTACTTCGTTTGAACCTGCAACGGAACGGTAGAAATGTATCGTTGAAAGGGCCTAGGCAAATGCACGGGAAATTGCTTAATTTTTAAGCAGATGAGACTTAAGAGAACACTGCACCACAGTCGTGTATGAAGATTCGCATTGAAGGAAAGAGAAAGAAGAGACATGCACCTTTCGTTTGATAGTCATTGCTCCATCCGGTGCTTGCATCATGCCAGCAGGTGGCGGAGGTATAGGTACAGGTGGCGGTAATTTTTGATCACCGGGGGAAAGAGATGCCATGGGAGGTGGGGGCGGACACGGTGGCGGGGGTGGTGGAGGTGGTGCAGGGGCTAATGGAGGAGCCTGTTCCAATGTCGGCGACGGAGGCGAGCTGCACGTTGGTGACGTGACGTTATCTGAATTATGCAGGGGGCTTGTTGCGGGTCCATTTCGATGGTTGGCTGCTGAAGTTCGGAACGTTGCTTGTTAACTTCTCACATCTCGTATTTAGAACGAAGCGCAGAAATGTATTTGAAATATACCTGAGGAACCTTTCGTCAGAGTGCCAGTAAGAGTCTCCAACTCGATAATTTTGTTTTCTAAGACACTCTGCCTTCGAGCGGAGTCCTGCTTCTGTCTTTTCAGAGCTGTAAGCTCCTCTTCTGCTAATCGGCGAGCTTCCACGGCGTCGGAATATTCCACCTTTAATGCACCTAGTTCGGTCTCTAACTCCGCTAATTTTGCGAGGGACTCTCTTTCCAATTCTGCCATTCTGTCGTGCGCCTATTTTGAATGTATAATACAGTCGTTAAGCAGTTGTTGTGTTAGTTGTTAAATATAAAAAGAAACGTGCACTTACATGGCCAAGCTCATCTTCCAATTCAGCTACTTTTTCTAACGCGGCAGTCTTAGTTTCACTGTCTTCCATTAAAGCAGCTACGTCGAATACATTATCTAGATACGCAGAGATTTGAACCTGAAGAGAAAGTATGACGAATAAAGGTGGTGCTAATTATCGGAAGCATTCGACAAAATATTGATAAGTCCTGAGAACTAATTCTTTTTAGTGATATGGTCATCAATTTGTAGAGCATTAAAAAATATTAGCATAAAAATAGGGCAAAAAATGTTGAACAGAATGGAACACTCTTTCAAAGTTCGCTGAAGGAAACAGCTTTTTTTTTATAATTCGTCACAAATTATTTGCCGAATTGAAAAATGTTTCGAATATCTAAATCCGCGTGTAATCAGAAATTTTTGTAAGCACGTGTACCATATATCTCAGAAGCAAGGCGTATACTTGTTGCGCCCCTGTTTATAGATAAGGTGCGGGTATTAGAACATATAAGGACGTTTCACTGAGCACATCGGTAAAAGTGTAGCTGAACCGATGATTCACGAATGAGAAGGACTCCGTTTAACATGTAACTGGGCCAATTTAGCCAAGAAGAATCAACAACTTAGTATTAATTCAATTTAAAAAATAATGTACAGTATTGAATTAAAAATATCCATCGTTGTAAACACTCAACATGAGATTTCAGCAAATTTCAGGTGAAATTCAAGAAATTATAGATTCATCAGGGGCGGATTTGAAGCGAAATACCATTACATATTTAATTTAAAAGAGTCGATATAATTTTAAAATTAATTCAATATGGCAACACATATCCGAGTCATTGCTAATTCGCTATATGGAAAAAGGTGAACTGTTATTAAATTTATCTCAAGCTTCTGCGCTTAAACATTTTCTAATTTCTTTCGCTTAAATTTGCAGCCAACTTAGCCTAAATATACTCAAATTCGCCACAAAAGTTAATCGTTAAATGCACAATATTTACTATACATTTATGTACATACATGTTCTTCAAATTTCAATATCACTTCTCAAAAGTGCTATAAAACTATTTTCAGGCGCCTCATTCCGCGTGGATTACCGATTAACATTTCCAAATGCTTCAAGAGGTAATACGATGGCCGTAACGTCAGAAAATAAAAGAAACCAACTCGGCGCAACTTCAATCACGGCCGCCCAAGGATTAAAGTAAATACGAAGCTATACGAATTAAGGATGCACCACAATTTACTGACCTGCAAATCCTCGCTCTCAGTATGCCTGAGCTTCTCCAGATACTCGTCCAGCCCGAGTTTGGTAAATTCATATTGCAAGTGCACCCTGAAGTTCATATCCTCCACCGAATGGACGACGATGTTCACGAATTGCATACAAGCGACCATGAATTCAATGTGAAAACTGTCGTACTGGGTGAAATATGCCATGAGCGTTGTAAATCTTCGCCTTTCCGAACACACTTCCTTGAAGTTATCAAACGCGGACAGAATAATCTCATGGCCACCTTTTACGAGGCAGATCGCAGCAAGAAGTTCTAATACCAGGGCTTTCGTTCTGAAAGAAATACCTCTTTCTTTTTAATTTCACCGTTGAAAATAGAGCACTAACCCTAATTAGTAGCACACAAGAGAGGGGAAATATATTTTTACCTTAAACTCTTGTGTATCAAACTAAGTGCAATACAGTTGATTGCTTCTCGGTGCTGTATGACCATATTAAAACCGTACTGTAAAAAATTTACATAGCTTAAAATATCTCCAGAAAATCACTGCAGTTAATTGTTTTCCATTATTTAGCTTATATAAACATGGGCGTAGCGAAGGTGGGAACAGGGGTGGACGCCTGCCGCCTCCCCTGGCGCAGGAAGAAAGTAACAAATTATTCTATTCCTCGAAAATGAAATTACTTTATTACAAAATAAAATTAAATTAAATTGCCAAGTAATTCCGCATTAATAAATTCAAAATTTAGTCCCACTATTTACTGCCCCTCTCTGAATGAAATCCTGGCTACGCCCCTGTATATACAGATACTATTATGGAAGAATACAGTGAGAAACGGATGTGTCGATATCTGTTTACGCAACTTTCATACCTTATTATTCATGATTGCACGCATGCACAATATGCAAACGTGAATGTCGTCTTTCGCTTCGCCCATGTTCAGGCGCGCCACGTGCCGTGATCTCCTTTTAACGCCGGGGCTATCCTTGAGCTTGTGGAGTGGCGGCCTGAGGCAGCCGTTGTTTAAGGGCGACATGTCCCCAGAAACGGCTGGAAAATAATTACGTCGCGCACGATTTGCGGTAAGCAATTAAATCTGTTCTTGGGCCTTGGCTATAATAGAGACGGGCGCAGAGTTGGTGGACGGGTCAGCCTGCCGACTCTTACCGGTTTGTAATTTTTCTTCGGAACTCGCGTGGGATTCCAAGAGACGTTGCTCGTGCCTCATCATGAGTAACCTGAAGCTGAGGTAGTCTATAAGGGCGTCCAAGCCCTGGTTCTCCTCGTCTAGGAACTCCCTCACCCACCTGGAGCATCGTTTACATCATGAGACGGAATTCCAGGTGTATTATAGCTCTTATGCTTTAAACAGACGATATTCATTCGATATCGCTAACGAGCCACTGGATCTTATTATTCCTATACCGTATTTGCAAGCATACCTGAAATTAGGTAACTTAGGGGTCGTCCTTAAATTATGTAAGGCTTTGGGTGGGGAATTTCTTACGTTTTCTTACAAAGAGGGGAGAGGGAGTCAGGTAGCGTCTTCAATAATCATTTTCAACCTAATATTCGATAAATACAAAGTCTATCATTTAATGCTCCGGGAAAGTAAGTTTAGTTTAAATTTCCCGAAGCCGAGTTAAATGAATTGTATAAACCTTTAAAAGAATTTTAATGACTGAAAAGATAGTATCTAAGGAAAGGGGAAGGAGGGGTTTGGAATATAAAATGTTACGACTTTTTATACTGGGGGAGGAAGGGGTTGAGAAATTGACACAATTACCCTTACGTGATTTAAGGACGGATAGTTGCATAGTCAGAATTAATGTTTACTACTTTTGATACAGCATTAAGGGATTACATACCCTTGACAGGTCGGAAAATAGGGTCATTTTACCATTCTTTTTTCATATAAAGAAAGATACACAACAAGGTGTATTCCTTAATTTTTAACTATAATATTTTTTTATATGAAAAAAAAAATACAAATATGACCCTATTCTCCGATCTGTCAACACTCTTAATTTCAGTAGACAAATTTGTTTGCTTAATATTATTCATTTTATAAACCCAGGCCCTGTGAAGTCTAGTCCAAGTATATAAATATCTATTATTTCACAAACTTCGATTAGTTTATTTGATCACGTAACATTACATGCTCAGCAAAATTTTTAAATATAACATACGAGCTTACTCTATGTGATTCGTGCGTAAGGAGATTTCCAAATCCCGCAGTACTTGGGTCGACGTCGACTCCCCAACCATTTTTCTCTTCTGGAAGAATGTAAGGAAACGATACGTCTGTATAATCATTAGTATCCGTCGTTCCCAGTTTGCACGAGTGAAAAACGAACAGAAAATAAACGAATGATTTCCCAGTTGAAGAACCAAAACATTTTGTGAAACCTTACAGTTTCATACGCGATTACACAGAACAGGCAAGTAATGGTGATACAACCTGGGAAGAGTTTATTCCATATGAATAAACTCGAAATTTCAAAACAACATTTGTACATATAAGGTCCCATTTTGGAGAAAAAAAACTCTGAGATTTTGTTGAGTGCAATTTTGGAGTATAATTACATATATTTAATGAATATATTTGCATTACTTTAAACTGAATAGGATTCAGAATATTTCACACATGGCCTCTGCATCGTTTCGAGATATACTTTGCGTAGAATATAGTGGGCTCATCGTAGTAGTTCCACAATTCACGCAGTTGGTCAAAATCAGAATTCCGAAAATGCGAATCTCCGTTTTCTTTGATAAATTCAAAGTGTTCCCACAAGATATTTTTGCAGTTGACTTTTTCCTCAAAGAAATCAAAGATTTCGTCGATAGTGATCCACAAAACAAAAAAAGTATTTTCGAGAAAAACAACTTTGAAAATTATAGAATAGGACTTTTTGCAGTAGAACTATCCCTAAGTTTAATTAATTATTCCTGGCTCATAAATTACACGAACCCTCTTCCCTTCCTCTCAGCTTCAACACGGGCTTGTTCTGGTTTTACTTTCTCGTTTTTCTCCGCCTTTCTTACACAACTGGCGACTTGTAAATTCTCATTTCCACAGTATTTTTTAGCTGTTTTTCCCACAAGCTGTCTTATCTCCTTTAATATATGACGACAAAGTATGTAGCCATCAACAAATGATGCTACTGATGTATGTAAATACTTCAAGCGAATATTTCCCTGAATATTTGCTTATAAGCAAACTCGTTTCTGTTGTGAGTGTATTAAGTACCTAACATATTACTGAAGTAATGTATTTCTGTTCCGATTTTCAGGTGCAGGATGTACGACCTGATGAACCTCAAACGACAGCTCACATTTGTACCTATACGAGTGCTGTAAGGAAACAAAATCTAGAACTCATGTCTAGCTTCACTTTTTGAACTTGCGTCAAACTATTTGGGAAGAATAGGATCTTTAAAGAAGAAAGACAAAGTAAAGTACCAAAAGGGAATTGCATAAGTTTCGAGTACCCTTAATTCTTAAACACTTATAATATGTTTTAGGGTACACTATTAAATTCGTGTATGAATACTATTAGGATCTCTTTAATAAATGTGCAATTTTCTGTATTTTGGTTTTTACATTTATGTGCTTTTTGCTTCTACTTTATTTACATATCACTTATATAATTCTTTTTCCTATCTGCGCTTCGTTGCTCAGTGTATATGTATATTATTTTTTCTTATATATTTCAAAAAGCTTCCGTTTAACTAAGTAAATGAATAAAAATAAGTAACACTCAAAATGCGTTTTTATGAACAACCTTTTACGAAAAGCCTTATATATCAGAAATGTGTCATTATTTCATGCCATCTTTCCGGTTGTATCACAATTATAGGTGCATCCTGTATAGTAAAACACTAGTATTCCCAAGGCCGCGTTGCAACATAAAAGAGACGAAACTACAATACAAAAAATGCTGGAGAAGTAAAATAAAACGCAACCTACTCGATGGCTTCGCGATGCTTTCGGGTCCAGGTAGGTGCGTAACTTTGCTAAATAATGGGACGGAGGATCCTTTGCTTGTACTCTTTCCTGAAAACATAAAAATTCAATACATTATTTAAGTCGTAAATTGATTATACGCGTTACAGTAGAAAAGTCTAGAAGCTTCGGTCTCTTATGATTAATTTTAACACGTTCAATGCCGCCGACGTACTTTCACGTTGAGGGACTTCTACCCGGCGTATGATCATGTCAATAATTTTGTAAAGTATCAGGGCATTGCCACATAGTTCCAAAATGTTTAAAATTTCACTTGTAATATTTAGATCTTCGATATTTCTGCGAATTTCGGTGCCAAATTTTGGGAGAACATTCTTGACATATCAAACTCTAAAAATGCTTAAAAAATATCGATCCTTTGGGCATATTTTGGTGTACGTCCCCCCTTAAATGACATGTTAAGGATATTCGATAGATGCGCTACAGAAGATTTAATTCGTTGACGGAACACTATCCGAGCTGTAGCAGGTTTTAACGAATGGCTTCGTAATCGGTATACGTGCAATTTCGCACTCGGTGGCTTTAATGGGTGAAACTCCTGTAATTTTGTACGTTCGTGCGGCGCAGAACAATATCCCACGGTTTCCTGAATGCGTGGATGCGCCAGTGCGTGTCTGCGCCTCTAATTTGACTAATTTCTCTATGTGGGCTGGTTCTGCGTATACACTTTCATCTCGCGTTTACACTTCCCAGTTGACATCAAAGAGACTTCAATATTTATTTGCAACTCTTTCTGAAAGGCTGTCTGACTAGAAATTTACAGAAATTTTCAGACTCGCTATTAACTTGAAAAATTCCTCAAAATTCCAAGGAACGATTAATCGCTTCCATACGGGCTGGCACTTCTTTCATAATTAATATTTTCAATAAAGATAGTTCTCAGAAGAATTCCGGTTAGACTTAAAAGCAGAAAATTGTTGACTCTCGCCGATTACTTCTCTTCGTGTTTTTAGGAATGAAATAAAGATGTATCGTTATTATTTCTTACTGCCTAAAATAAAGGAATAAAATTAGCACATTTCCTGTCAATGTTTCATGGACTATTTCTTTTTCCACATTTCCTATATGTAAGGAATTTTAAATAAACAACAGTAGCAAACAAGTGGAGAAAAAAATTAAATTATTATCCACTTGAGTTTATAAACTTTATCTACTGCAGGAAGAGTTCAAAAGCCATTCATTCACTGTCCGAAGCATTACAGAGGAAGGAAGAACGTCTGGGGCAAAAATGATACCCGTGTATAATTCTAGGGTTAAAGCAGTGTAAGCGCATTAATCACATGAGCCTGACATGACGCCTACCTAAGTAAGCGCGTCAGCCCAATGTCAAGAAGTGTCGCGGATGCTGTTGCACATAATCTATTCGTGAAATAGGATACCCTTGAGGCGACGGGGCTGCCTGTTCTCTCTCCTCTTCCCTCGGGGGTCATCGGTGGCCCCCGTCTCGATTTTTGAACGGGCCTGTAGGGCATGTGGGTAACTCGACACGGATGTAATGCAAGCCGTGCCATTATACGATACAAGAAAACGGGCCACAAAAAAGTGCACAGCATCCCTGGCTCACTGTTGCCAATGTGTATCCACACACGTGCGCGGGTTTCCATGAATTTGACACTCTGCACAGCCTGTCCATAAACTTCTCTCTCGTTCGAATGCCCGGAACTTGATGTACGCGCTTCGAATCGAATTACGCTTCTTTCAATATTCGAAATCAGGCAACCTGTTAGGCCAGAAAGACGAGTCAACTCGCCATTTGACGATACCCCTGCACCTGACAGGATTTAAGTTTAACCATCTGTCAGGGGTAAAATCTTTCCGATCCTCATTCTGGAATATTAAGAAAACGAAGGAACGCGATAACTTTAAGGGCTGATTTCACCCCTTCAGAGAGAATTTTCGCAGAAAGAAAATTGCTTTTTATATACTCCAATATGCTTTACATCAGTGATTCCCAATTTGCAATCTTTACCGACATTCTACTTTTTCCTAAAACATTCATTTCTCTGTGTATTCGGTTGATTTACAAACACCATAATGCTACTATTTATTTCATTAGGAACTTGTTCGATCTCTAATCGTCCTAAAACTTGATCAGAATTTTTTGACGTTCGAAGAAAAATGAAACCCAAGGCTGCTTAAACTCCGTGTAGTATATCTCGTTCCCTTCGATCCAGACAACTCGTCAAATCCATTTTGTACTTTATACTGGGCTCACAGTACGAGAAAAGAGAGTAATTTCCACTCGAGACGAGCTCCACCCTACTTGCTTGGCTCTTGTCGGTTTAATGAGGCGAATGGTCCACCTAAACCGGTAAAAAGCTTTAGAAGAACCCTTTGTAGCTTTTTCTTCCGTGGTTTCGAACACACAAAACCGATTAATGTATGCGTCAAACCGTTCCCTATTTCCACAGAAACGCTTCGAAAGGCTTTCCGCACGAATAGCGTTGGTCCACTTTTATCATGAAATTACGAAGATCTGAATTATCCTCAAATGGATTGCCATTTTAAAATACAAGTGATTAAATTGTGTGAGTAGATAATAACATGATGATCCGTCTTTGTACAGTGCTTGTCGCTATTTTTTAAAGTTTCCACATCGCTTCAGCAAATTTAGTAATCAAATTTCCATTGAAGAACCAACAAAAACATTTTATAAAGCAGTTCCTGCAATAAACCACAGTTTCCATGATTTCTCGCAGTTTATTTTTTTGAAACTTCTGGCTTAAAAATTAAACTCTACGTTTTATTTGTTCGGGTACACATATTATGTAAACCATAAAGAAAATTACATGGAAAAATGGTTCCTTTCATGAATCATCTTCTTCGAAGTGTACTGCAGAAACAACACATGTGCTT
The DNA here is from genome assembly GCA_963971345.1 of Andrena flavipes. Classification (NCBI taxonomy): domain Eukaryota; kingdom Metazoa; phylum Arthropoda; class Insecta; order Hymenoptera; family Andrenidae; genus Andrena; species Andrena flavipes. Next base: position 46,180,942 of record OZ020482.1, read on the forward strand.
TCAATCTTTGAGGATGTTTTTAACAGAGGAGGGTAGGTGCGGCATGTTTCATTTCTATACCAAACGATGCGTTTTGGTAACCTGTGTAAAGATATCTGTCTAACTAAAAAATGTCACATGTATCGTTTCTGAAATAAACTTTTCAATTGTACCATTTATATTAAATCGTGAATATAATTGTTCATACAGTTTTCTGACCTAACGTCAGTATCATCGTAAAATACAGTTCATTTATGCTTTAGAAAACCGTGCGACGGGTAAATGTATATTTGCAACGTGGCTGATGCATCTTCCATAATCCACGCCCTTCACGGATCAAAAGAGGTGTCTCGTTCGGCGACACTTTCGCTCGCCCTCGATTAAACTCGAGATTAAACCCACTTAAGCATACCCCCACAGGAGCGTATGAGGCATACAAATGACTAAATATGCATGTCTGCCCGGCGATATTGCATTCGGCCATTAAACGTCTGGAATCTATATATAGAATAAAGCAAGCTTTAATTTTTCCATGAATTTTGAACAATACGACGCTTATACACTCAGCTGAGCCGTTTAACTGACAAATGAAGTCCCTTTTTCTCAGGAAAATGAAATTTTGTGTAATCGTTTATAAAAAAAAATCATAATAGTACCTAATGACGATAACACATTTATCATGGAAGAAAAAATGTATTTCTATCAATAGTTGACTAGCGATAACGTAATGAACAATTTTTTATTACATACATCGTGTCACTAAACGAAACGTTAAGAAGAATCTTTTTCCACGGTAAATATCGATATAATAAAAATAGTCGTAAATATATCTGTTACTGGGTGCTCGTGTCAACAAGGGGGGTCGTCGCAAGTAATTAATAGAATGGAATAGGTACGTGAGCAATTCGAAGGAAGATCGTGGGACGCTCCATAAGGAAGTACGGGTCGTGGACCCGCATTCACTGACATTCACTGGCCGGTATGGAATTAAACGAGTGCCCAGCCGGGCAAAGATCTCAGACCGCGCCGATTAACAATACGCTCGTCAAGCTAAAGGCTGATTACGTCATTCTTATAATTCGTCACGATGACAGCATCGCATCTATTTCGCGAGAACCGTTTACGGATCACCAGTTTCGAGGAACTTAAAGGGTTATAATACCTAGTCAGGAGGCCGAGAAGCGGCGCTAAAAAAACGGAAGCATATATCTTTACAGAACTTTTTACACTTAAAGGAGCAACATTTAAAGAACATTTGGTAATTTTTTGTATAAAAATATTTACGTTTATAATAAAAATACAATGACATTCAAGAAGCCTTTTTACAAATGTTAAGCAAGATATCTAAAGAAACTACTGCACCAATCTTTCTAAAATTTTGTTGGCTTATTTTATATATAAATATCTACCGAATGACGGATGGATATTTTTTTCAATGTATAGTTTCGATTATATCAACGAAAATGGCTTCATGCTTATCACTAATGGCCGTTTTTTGGTTGATAAAATCGAAACTGTACGTCATTAAAAATTTCAGAAAGATTGGTGCAGTAGCTTTTCTTCTGGAACGGCAATATAATGCCAAAAGTAATTTTTCAAATAATTTTTTTAATGCGAATAAAGGTTCCAAGAAAAGATACAATTATAAAATTTTCTATTTATTTCACACCTCTCGAGGAAAAATTCCCAAGAGTCATGAATTAATTATGCGCCGAGAACGTACGTAACCCCTTAATGTCTCCAAAGCTAGGGATCAGGTTGATACAGTGAACTCTAGTTAATGCTTTATTAATCCCTTTACGGTGGCACCATTTCCACTTGCTAATTGTTATTTCTGATTATATGCTGGTTCAATAATAACGCTTGATATTTAAACACAATAATTTATTAATAATGACCGTAAGAAAAGTCGCGAAGAGTCGTGTAGTGAATAACCGTTTCTAAGGCCGACAAGTGTCAAGTGAGAACCTATCACAGTCTCTGTTACTTGAGCTCTGAGTTCTCCCTCGTCCGAATGCTTTAGGAAAATTCTATCTTTCCGACCACGTGCACTTGGCGGAGTTTAAGTGAAGGTGGGAGGATTTACAAACAAATCGGCGGATTAGGTGACACGCTTGGCCGGTTTCCCGAATTTGTCAACGTTACGCCCACCTTTCTGTACAGAGAAATGCAATGGGGGAGCGAAACAAGGTAACGGTAAAATCGGAGCCGACCCCAAGGCTCCGAGAGCCGTCAGGACCCTCACGTGCGCATCTTGTCCAGAGGGTTTACGATGCGTCAATCGCTTATTGAGCGGCAGGGCAGACTCCGAGGGTTCGACGTCCTAATTGCAATTTCGAGTCCTCTCGTGTTTATGATCCCAGATGTTAACGGTCGCGGTGATTGTGCAGGCGAATTTCGCCAGATGAAAAATAGCGAAGAAGTCACGTCCGCGTCGTAAATCCAGTCGTCTTTTGAAATCCGTAACAGAGGTCGCGTAGGGTTGCCAACTTTTTTTTTCGGTAAATATAGTAGATACTTTATGGCCAAGTGTGATAAAGAATATGGTATATTGTGAAGAATATACACAGTACTTTTTAGAGGGCAGTGGTACAAAATAAAATTACATTAAAACAACATCTTATTTCTTAAAGCTTTTGAATGGAAAAGAGTTTTCCTTGATATTGGGACAAAGTAAACATCGTCGTATCCTTTATATTTTTCGTATGAACGAAAAACTGTTCAGCTGAAAATATATTTCACTATTTTCTTTGCGAAAACGAAGTTGAAAAGGAAATAGAAGTCCCGAGATAAAACACATTTTTACGGCTACATAAAACAAAATCGGGCTTCAAACGCATATTTAAAATTGCATAAGTCCTTTGCTAGAGCAAAAAGTCGAAAGCAATTTGTGCATGGTGTATACTTACTTGATCGCATATGATGTCCCATTTTTTCTCGTTGTCGTATTGCTTCAAAAGCTTTGCCTTGTCTGGCGGCAAATCCATTGAAGCCTGAAACACACAAAAAAGGATCGGGGTTTCATTTTAATGTCTCGACATGTGACGCTGAGGGAGCGCCGCGGCTTATACGTACTACCTTTTCCCTTTTCTTTTTTTTTTCTGGGGGAGTGGACGCTCGAAGTAACGTAAAATAGAGTCAAGAGTTGGGAATAATTTAACCGTAACAATTAGCTCGGGCCATTTGCATAAAAGGCTGCGGCACGAGGACAGTGAAAATTATCTGCCTAAACGCAACAGAATTATTTGCATGGTGCCCGAACTAATAAAAGGAAGTCATGGTAACACCGTTTCATATGGATTACTAATAATACAATTTGTGCAAACTGTTTTTTTTTTTATGTTGTTGTTTAGAGTATTTATGTATTATAATATACGGAGCATTTGATAACTGGTGATAGTTAAGTTCTACGAACATTTCCTTGAGGAACTATAATTTTCAGATAACAATTCTTCGTTATTTTTGACTTGCAATATTTAAAATATCTTACTTAGAATGTGTATGTGCAGATAAGCTAGCACTTGTTTAAAAGAAATATTCCATTCGTTAAATAAAAATATTTCGATTGGATTTTATTGTGCGCGACAAATTTGAATCTTGTTAATTATTTTCAACCTTGATATTTTAACTTTGTATTCGAGAATATTACAGGTCTGTAATAAGTGTAGAATGTTTTGCAGAATAATCTCTTTGCGGAGATTAAAACTGCGTTAATAATTATAAAAGAATAAAATAAAAAAAAGTTGATCTATCTATCATTCTCCGAACCTTATTTGACTTTTACCAACACTGACATTTTTATTTCTCGTTTGGTATCACACGAAATTAATTAACTGGATGAACCTGTGCAAGTGGATTTTGCTATTCAATATACCGAAGCAAGTAAATAATGAAATATCTTTGCTGGGGGTCGAGCGATAATTATTCAAGTATGCAAACTTTAAAATTTCAGAATATACCTTTCTGCTAGAGCCGTGCTCGTTAGGGTAATTAAGTCATCGGTGAGGCAAAGGTTGGCGTAAAAAGAACCGAGCACCTAGGGGTTACCTTTATCGAGTGGCTTTCACTCTCACGACTTTCAGACGTTTTTATGCATGAAGTGATTCACCGTGACATAATATGGTAGGTATATTAATACCGTTGAAATTTTTATGAAAAAGGTGGCGTACAACGGGCTATTTTTCGATACAGCAATTTCAGGTAGTTTATTAATATTTTTCAAGTGATTTTTAATCTTCGTGTTTAGGTTTCGCGGAATCTATGAACATTTTCTTTATGCACTGCTCAAAAAAATTTGAGGATCCCTACTGCGAACGATTCTATTGCACCAACAAAAGGGAAAGGAAGGTATATACAATTATTTAAAAATTATTATTATTTCGAATAACTTTTAATTTTAAATAAATTATTGAATTAACTTAAAATTGGACGGTTTACATTAAATTTTAATAAACAATTTTGAATTTTAGATAAATTATTAAATGTAATTTAAGATTTATAAAAGTTCATTTGAAATTGGAGGATTAAAATGAAATTTAAAATTTTACGACATGTGCAAAACGACTCTAATTTTACACATCTTACCCTTCAGTGACGGCAATCAAGTGTTTGATGTAACACCGCCATCTTTATCACAACGGCTTCTTTAATTGTTTCGAGCAGTGTATATTGCCACTTAAGTTTTGCCGTACATGAAACGATATTTTCCGGAAATTCCAAATTATGTTCCATTTTATGCCATTTATTTCGCTTCTAGAAAGTCTTGTTTCCTTGAAATATTTGTGACAAAAATAAACGTTTCAATATCATTTAAATAATAGGCTCTAAGTGCCATATGTGACGCATTAGCAATTTTTGCAGCCATAATCTATTGAAAAATCAATAATGACATGCGGTACTAAGGTTCGGCAGAATGATTCATCCGCGATAAAATGAGCTTCGATAACAGCAATGTCAATTTTGTTTGGACACCCAGAGTGCACAAACGTACTAACAGAAACCATCGTCTATTTTCAGATATAATTTAAATTCACGTTATTACTACCTATTTTTTTCATAAACGTTAAACGTATGAGAAAAAGAAAAAAGTTTCGCTACTTTCTATCCGTAGCACGGTTAATTACACTGTTTTAAATTTACAGTAATTTAAAAAAACACTTAATGGCACTAACGTGGCCACTCCATATATTTTTGGGCAACTTTCCGTTACGATTCTCGTGCACACCAAATGTTTGCATTATAATCAAATAGAATTGAAAATTTCTGTGACTCCTCTTGCTTCGCATCAGCGTTAAATAAACGCGAACATCTAAAGGACATCGCGCTGGTACATTAATCATAAAGAAGATATGGCGAAGGAACTTGACGTGAGGGTAATATTCAGTCCTCGCAACGCGTATGTCGTCATGGCTAGCGACGACCACAGTCGACGAATAATTATCAAAGAGCGGATGCGGAAACCACGACTACATGGAATCACTATTCGCGACGCACACACAAGGCTGACCCATTTTAATCTATAGATGACTGTTTCACAAGGTAGGTATACTAAATCGAAAAAAAATTGAATATACTAAGTGTTTTGTCGGATTTTATTATATGGCTATCAGGTGCCGACAAATAAAATATGGTGCTGCATTTAAGGAAATTAAATTGACCGTCTTATTCATTAGCCACTTCCAACAGAATAATACTATTGTTACTATAAACCTGCCCCCACAAAACTATACAACTTTTGTAGGAAACACTTTTATGAAATTTTAAATATAGCAGAAATATTTCAGGTGACAAAGTCAGCTGCAACACCCTGTATATGTGCATAAATAAAACTGCTGGATTCGTCTCTTTATGCTTCTATCCCCGGTAAAAGAGAATATAAATGAGAAAGAGTCATCCTGTATAGCATACATACGGTACTTCTGCTGAACATTGGACGGATGTATGTATAACAGCATAGTAAACGCGTTCCACACTAGAAGCTATGTAAATTGTACATACTCGCTCGGTTTAGATCCTTTTTAAACATTTGCGCGGCGTAATTAGGCTAAACGGTTTAACACAAGCGTGATAGCTTATAAGAAAAAGGTTTGCAGCCTCGTAGCATGTGGAGCTGCGGACCATAGCAACTGCGGATTTAAAATTTAAAGTCTAAATTTACGCAATCAAGTTAATTAAATTAAACTACGTAATCAAGTGGTTTTGAATGTGAATTTTATATTTTGAATTTTTGTAATAAATACGTAAAATAGCGAACGTCAACTCGTTGACACAGGTAACTTCTGCGGTTAAAATGGAGCGCTGCTCTTAAAAGTATCTCGTGGGGACTACCTTCAATTGCTTTGGTAATTGCACTATCACGATTACGAGCATACGTGATAGTGCGAATTACCAAAGCAATTGAAGTTACTTTACGCTAAATACTTATAAGAGCTGTGAATCATTTTGCAATCCAATTCATTGCAATCGGCGAGTTGAAGGCCAAAATTTTAAGCACTTACAGAAAATATAAAAATACGATCTGCACTTTCAAGATCGTAACGTGTGTACTTTTTTACATCAAATGAGATTGTAATACAGAGTTCGCAGAACTCCTGTGAAATTCATTTGTCACCACATGAAATGGAAAATATAATATTTCATAAAAATAATAATTTCACCTTGGAACGTCCTCAACACCTTCACTTTATATAACATAGCTGCAAGATTATATAATTTCAGCCACATTCTCATGCAAATGTTCTTTAACGTTCTTAAATATTAAATTCACCATTACAGTAGCATTTGTTATATGTATGCAAAATGGGCCACTTATAACTGGAGTAACGAATAGCTCAATTTGTAGCGCTACATAAAGAGCTGAGACAGGAAATCTATAATTAGAATGACTATACGATATGACAAAAATCAAATTTTTTTTTCCCCACTTGCATTTTTCAAGATGTCTTAACCATTTAAGTTTCTTTTTCTGTTAGCGAGACTTTCGTTTTCGTAGCATAAAAAGGAACTGTATTCTACGCCACACGATCTCATTGGAAAAAAACTGCCTTCCTTAAATTAAAATTAAATAATTTTCTACAAAATTGAACTAAAATTTACTTGGAGTTTTAAACTTGAATTAAACTAGATTAAAATTATATAATTTCATACTAAATTGAATTAAAATTCAATTGGAGGGTTAAACTTGAATTGCATTAGATTAAATTTACATAATTCTATACTAAATAAAATTAAAATTTAATTGGAGCAGAGGAACTGTGGAACAGGGCCGCAGACGGAGCATTGCGACACGGAGAACGTTATGCACGTACCTATATGATTCACGGGTGAACCTTTTTCCGTGTTGCAACGCTCAGCTTGCATGTGACCCTGTTCGAGAGAGAAAACAGGTTTGCGCTTTTTGCCTCCTAATCGCAAATTTAACGTTTCACTTTTAAAGTTTTTTTTACAAAATTAAATAGTAGGTCTCGTTATGGTCCTTTTATTTCCGATAAAAACGAAGATAGACGACTTGGCATAAGGATATAAAAAGTTAATGAAGAGGTGGGACGTTATATTTATAATTAAACTTCTTCTATTTTTGTACAATGCTTGTTTTCATAATTGGACGAGAACTTCACTTAAATATGTGGTTAGAATCTCGCCGTAGAAAGTTAGTAATAATATAGTAAACAGCAGTAATACAAGACGCCCCGTAACAAATGGTACAAGCAAAAGTGTGGCGATTCTATTTGAAAGCACGAGTCGTAAAATTGTAATAAAATTTTTTGTAACACACATCGTTTACGAGAAAATTTTATTCCATATTTTCGACAGACTTACTACACTTTTTGCCGAATTCAGAAGTATTATTAATTTTTAAAGACCAACAGTTGACATGGACACTGATAAATCTTTCAGAACTTATAAGTCAGTCTCGTTGTTCGTTTTCTTTTTCAACGCGATGTTCTATGCAATTCTTTGCTCCACAGGGAAAGCTGACGTACGTTCTCCTTCGGTGATCACTATGAATTACAATTTCCAACCACGCAAGTCCCGTGAAAATCGTTTCCGTTTTGCAACATGCATTTATTTACAATGAATAAGAAAAAGCTGTAATTTTACAGAGGGGGGGCTGTGTTTGTTCAGTTACGGTTTCTGATTATTCAGAGAAACTTGAAATTCATCCTTCTGAATCACTACAGACGTTGTATTACGTTAAAAGAAAACTTGTTACCGAAACAATGTTAAATAAACATAGATCCTTCAATTAAAATGTTTATCAAGTATCACATATAATCAACAGAAGCTAGTTTGTACATATTTTTATGACAAGATATTCATCGTTCTATAAAACTTTCGTTGTTCCCAAATTTTATAATAAAAGTCTATAGGATAAATTATATAATTAATTTTTAAACATACGAAATGCTTTGTGAAAGAATCATTACAAACTAAATAATATGTAAGTGGATCCACCAGTCGTTACTGAAATATTATTTTTCGCATTTCTCTGAGCTAACCTTTACGTTTCTTGTCTACAGTATTACATGCTATGCTTTCTTAAAACCTTAGACTCGTAAAACTGTTTGGGCATAATAGACCGATATGGTGCTTTATATAGCTGCAACGCATACTTCCTGAATTATTGTATTTTAAATTCGCATATCTACTTACATAACGGTACAAACAGACGCCTAAACTCAAGTTTTGGTATCCGTAAATGTTGCGTTTCGTCATCGGTCTAATTTAAAATTCAGATGAAATATCCAAATGGGTAAAAGTATTGAGCTGGGCCTGGTAAGCAATTTTCTCAGTCTCCAGACACCCACAGATCTTTACAGGTAGCATGATGCAACCAAATTGAAACAGCGCATCCAGCAGGTGAAGTACGTAGTTGAAAAAAGTTAAAATGAATCCATAGCCAAAAATGATTAATTAAGGAGTTATATGATAGTAAAGATCAGTTACTCGTTAAATAAAGTTTAAAAAAACTGTGCAAAACCATACGACGGAGGAGCATTGTAAAACTTGGCAACGGTTGTTAAATTGTGGCTTTCTCTCTCTATATTTTACTAGGCAAGGAGATACAAGATATACATAGGTACACATATATATATATATAGTCACAGTGAAGTGAATGAAACCTATTAGGGATTCCACACATTGACCCAGCTAAAAGCTTCTCTTATGTCTGCTGTTTCCCTTGTTGCTCCCAAAAGTGCACTTAAGCAGACGAATGTTATCGATATCGACAGTCACGAAATTGGTACAGTGGAATAATACATCCCGAAGTACCTACCCGCCCCTGGAAATTAGTTATCAATGTTGTGTAATTGAAGACACTTCTTACTTCGTTGCAATATAAATTGATGAACGAGCTGTAGAATGTTGAAGAAAATTAGACTTATCACAGTCCACTTTTATGTGATGGAGTATGCAAGGAGCAATTTTTTTTTCTGTGGGAAATTGACTGTGATGGGGTAAAATCTTTTTTGAAATAAAAACAAGTTTCAGTCGAATCGGATAATAACTTTTGGAGATACAGCTTCCACCGATTTTGAGAACACTGTTTCGAGAAAAACGCGTTTAAAGTTTCACGTGAGTGCCAAGTGGCATTAACTCAAATGCCTATAACTTCAAGAATTTTACGAATTTCAAAAAATCCTTTTAAACACGCATTCCTAAAGGGTTGAAAATTCGAGAAATGAAATAAAAAAAATCGATTTTTAGACAGCGACCTCCCATTAAATGGTGTAATTACCGCGCAACCAACAGGATGTCCATGAGACTCCGAAAGTTCGTAAGAAGCCTGGTAAAATTGCGCGTAGGAGTCCTAAAGTAATAAATGGAGAATCCTTGGGTTACATTTGTCCCAGATAACACGACGGTGTAAATAAACGGACTGGTTGGGCACGCATGTTGCGAAACCATCTTTTTTCACCATGGTTCGATGCATGGCTGCATGCGATGCAAGGAGCAAAGACGATCTTGTGACTTAATTCAAATTCAAGATTTTGCGTAGGATACTGTCAATTAACTTTGCCGACCTCCTCGCACTTTAACCGCAAACACTGTGTACTCTACAGCTTCAAAGTGTGAACTTCTTTTTATGTTAGAAAGAGAGAGGGTGTCCCTCATATATATTTTTCTCTTTCTACCGCCGTCTACATTTTTGCCCATTGCATGCTTTCTCCATGTTTATATGCTCTAAGGAACAATGTAATATTTAACACTATGCGAATGTCCGAGAGGGTAGCCGACTATGTATTGATCATTTTCCACTATAGTGTGCGGACGCATGAACGATGCCGATGAACTGTATATCGATTGTTCCCATGTAGCTATAGCTTTAGAATATTTCCGTTTTCCCGGATATCAACCTACTGTACCCTTTTTAAATAATTCCCTGAATCATTATTCTACCATCATACTTTCATCCGAAGAGAATGAGGACTCAACTGAAAACATCAGCTAGACCAGTGGCGGCGAACCTTTTTATCCGCGCGCACAGTGGTTCGAGTATACTACATGCTAGTTGGACAAAATTATTTTTTGGCGGGTTTGGGTTCATATGGGGTCCAAATTGTAAGAAAACATACCTGATTTGTATTACAGTTTATTATTTAACTAAAAATAGCAATAATATAAAAATATGACTAATTCACTAAAGGAAAAAGGACAAAACGACAGTATTGTACATTAAATATAATTAACAATTATTACATTATGTCTATTCCTGTAATTTCTGAGTTTTTAAGTTATAAAACCTGGTTTTTGAACTCAGTTTTCTCTGCATCGCTATTAAAATAGTGTTTTACAATATGTTCCACGTCGATCCACGCGACAAGGGTTGAATGTACGGAAAGTAGAGACTTTCTAGTTTATTTTAATCAATCGGTCGATCTGCAAAAATTTGCAAAACTATATTTTTTTAATTGTTTTCGAGCGCGACGCTCGGTAGCACCACTCCGTGGATTAAAATAGTGTTTTACTATATGTTCCACGTCGATCCACGCGACAAGAGTTGAATGTACGGAAAGTAGAGACTTTCCAGTTTATTTTAATTAATCGGTCGATCTGCAAAAATTTGCAAAACTATATTTTTTTAATTGTTTTCGAGCGCGACGCTCGGTAGCACCAATCCGTGGATTAAAATAGTGTTTTACTATATGTTCCATGTCGATCAACGCGACATAATTATTGACTTGTAACCTAGTAGTAAGTTTTTCTGATTTCTTATGTTTGCAATAATATATTTAGTGGGTTATACCCGTTAATAATAATAAGAATAATAATATTATTATTAGTGACAAAATAAAATGTGATATGAATCAGGTCTGATTTCTAAAAATTTGAATATAACAAGTGTGATATATCTCCTTGCCGAGCGTCGCCCTCGAAAACAATTAAAAAAATATAGTTTTGCAAATTTTTGCAGATCAACCGGTTGATTAAAATAAACCAGAAAGTCTCTACTTTCCATACATTCAACCCTTGTCGCGTGGATCGGCGTGGAACATATAGTAAAACACTATTTTAATCCATGGAGTGGTGCTACCGAGCGTCGCACTCGAAAACAATTAAAAAAATATAGTTTTGCAAATTTTTGCAGATCGACCGATTAATTAAAATAAACTGGAAAGTCTCTACTTTCCGTACATTCAACCCTTGTCGCGTGGATCGACGTGGAACATATAGTAAAACACTACTTTAATCCACGGAGTGGTGCTACCGATCGTCGCGCTCGAAAACAATTAAAAAGATATAGTTTTGCAAATTTTTGCAGATCGACCGATTAATTAAAATAAACTGGAAAGTCTCTACTTTCCGTACATTCAACCCTTGTCGCGTGGATCGACGTGGAACATATAGTAAAACACTACTTTAATCCACGGGGTTGTGCTACCGATCGTCGCGCTCGAAAACAATTAAAAAAATATAGTTTTGCAAATTTTTGCAGATCGACCGATTGATTAAAATAAACTAGAAAGTCTCTACTTTCCGTACATTCAACCCTTGTCGCGTGGATCGACGTGGAACATATTGTAAAACACTATTTTAATAGCGATGCAGAGAAAACTAAGTTCAAAAACCAGGTTTTATAACTTAAAAACTCAGAAATTACAGGAATAGACATAATGTAATAATTGTTAATTATATTTAATGTACAATACTGTCGTTTTGTCCTTTTTCCTTTAGTGAATTAGTCATATTTTTATATTATTGCTATTTTTAGTTAAATAATAAACTGTAATACAAATCAGGTATGTTTTCTAACAATTTGGACCCCATATAAACCCAAACCCGCCAAAAAATAATTTTGTCCAACTAGCATGTAGTATACTCGAACCACTGTGGCGCGTGACGAAAACTTATAAATAAATTTATTTAATCGCTGACGTGCCCTGCAATTTTTAAAATTAATCATTGGAGAATTTTACTGAGACAGGTTTAAAAATTAACACAGAATTTCATAAAAATGAACTCGTTACATTGTTGGTTGCATTTTCCTCGAGAAGGAGGGACCTCACCTCTGCGAGAAACCCTTTCCTCCCTGACGAAGCAGAGGGATATGCAACATCTGTTTCCCAAAAACTAAATAGCCAAGTTCTTCCGCCAGAGCGTCTCACCAGGGTCGCGGTTTATGGCTGTATTGTCCCGCGAGTCGGTGTGTACGAAGTCACCACGTGTACCAGCCGCCGACGGAGCAATACAGAGATTAACTCAGAGCGAAGAATGTCTAAATCCTAAATCCTTCAAGGCGGCACGATTTAGATTGCCGTTTTGAAAATCTGGCAAGCAGATGTTTTCGAATGACGCTAAAAATTCTTACATGTTCACACTGCAAAATCACAATTTTATGCCACAGTTTAACTAAATCGGTGACCCGAATTTTCTTAGAAATTCGCGTCCCTTGTGAGAAGAAACGACACTGAAGCAGCGAACTAAATACGCTTTTGTTACGTGGGAAGAAAGATGCGAACGTCTCGTGTATTTACACAAGAACCATCGGAAATGAACGACTCTTTTCACGTTAATACTCCATAAAAGCACAATGGAGATACCATAGCGGCGCCGGTAGGGTCGACGCCACGAAAAGGATCCGCGGGGCGATCAATCGCGGAAAGTCCCCTTCAGAAGGATCATACGGTTAGTCGGTTCCATGTTTCTCTGCCCAGTTGTTTCCCATCCAGCAATCAATGTCAGGGGCGAGGGCCGAGTCTTTATTTTGTGGCTAACCAACACGCGCGCGTGTCGTTCATTCCGACGTATATACTCGCGCGGACGATGGTGTGGATGCGCCATTACATGGACAGATCTACCACAGGGAACACAATTGAGAATCAGTTGGAGTACTTGAAGCAACGATAGAAAACCCTCTGGGCTTTCGTAACGCACGCCCACACGACCCTTCCTCTTCTTTACCCCAACTCTTCCCGCCCCCCTTTATTATGGGTGGATGACACGTCATAAATATTCTTAAAGGGTCGTGAGATTAATCGGGTTCAATTGATTACGAATTCTTGTTCGTCGCGACTGCATCGTGGAACGAGAAAAATTTCATAAACGCCCATCGGGGACATTTATATACCTATGTATATAAATCTGAGATGGATATTCAAATAAAATGCACAGATTTTGAGAATCCTCGTGTGGTCGGAGATTTGAACCTTTGAAAATTGTAAAGAATATCAACCTACATATATTATAGAAAATACAGAAAATTCTACCTTTGATTATTTATTAAAATGATATAAAAAAATACGGGTACCATGATTGATCGCTACCATTCAGATATAACATAATCAAATAAAGTTATAACGCTGTAGGTATATGAGCTGCAATAAATTGTTAGTATAGGTATAGTACACGATAATATGACAACACAGAGTGGTGTAGGAAGAGATAGCAGTGTGTAAAGTGCAAGGTTCGGCGACCTAGGAATCCTCTATTTTTAAAACTAACCCTAACGTTACTCGTATTAACATTTTGATACATTCGGTGAAATTAAAATATGTACAAGTTAGAATATGATTTTCTTAATGTACCTAATATGTATATAAATGTGAAGGTCACTGAATAAATATTATTAAATATTATAAATAGCTGCAGTATAAGCTATCACTATTGTGCAGGGTAGACGATTTGAAAGACACTGTCTATATGATTTTACTGATTTTTAAAAGATAAAGAAACATTTTTCGGTTACAGGTCTGTTCAAACTCCGTTAACTAGAGTACTTTCCTTTTGAAAATTATAGAAATTATTAAGAAAAAACAAGCATAAATATTTTTAGATCATCAGAAACAAGAAGTGTATTCAGATTTCTGCTTCCTGTAAATTGCAAACTGAATCTGAAATATTTTTGAAACGCTAGAGAGGTCTGATATTAAACGAGCTTATTTAGGTTATAATTATAAGTTGGTGAAATCTAATTTAAAATGCAATTTAACATCCGCCAGGCATCGTTTATACATAAGTATTAAGAATTTTTACTTCGCAGTGCTGCTCCAATTAGTATTACCTAATGCTGATAAATGAAAATCTCGTCGAGTAATCTTCTTTTTTTATAAGATACAAAAGCCAAACATAATTCTGTCATAATTAATCACAACCCTCGTGGCACATAACAAACTTTTACCTCGGGCTTAAAAGTTTCTTTTTTGTGAATCGAAGTTAAATATAAAAGTTTCTTCTAACATATTAATTATAAACTTTTACGTCTAAAATTTAACACCCGATCTTACATAGCACTTTAAATATTCTAAGTGCCTTTCTGCAAAATTTATAATTAAGATTTATACTCGTTTGCCGGCCCGGAGGTGGAAACCGTAAATGATATCGAGAGAAAGATTAATTTAAAGGTTTATAGTTTTCGATAAAGAATTCTCGAAAAAGGGTGAAGATAGATTTTTAAAAAATTAATTTTCTTGGAAAATTATCGTAGAATATCGAAATTATATGGAAAAAGTAACAGGGGTAAGTAGTCTGTTGATGAGCTTTTGGAAAGAAATAATGAATTCGAAGGTAATTCAGAGTTGAAGTTATGGATTCCTTGGGGTGGTCACCATCATCGACCGCGACGTGACCACTGGCTACGTTGGATCCCATTTGTGGCAATACAGTATATACCTGGATGCAATTACGCACTAAAAGGCAAGTTCAACAAACCTCCTAACTAAATCGAGTGCATACGTGCACAGTTCTGTTCTCCCCTCTCCGTATTATTGCCTTCTATTAATAATGCGTAGGGAGAGAGACAAAAATAGATGGGTGAAGCTGCTGTATATATATACTTTTTAAAGTAGACCGCTCCCTGTGTAGATAACTCAAAGGAATTAAAGGGACCACTTATTTTTAACTGATTACCTACTTGGTACCATGTGAAATGTATTAGAATTTTGTTTAAATTATTATGTTTCAAGTGCTTCTATAATGTTTGTTTCAGTTAGACGAAGCATAGAAAACTAATAGAAATCAACAGAAATATTCAGGTATAATTATTGTGAACACTGCAATTTTTTAATAAATTAGTGTTATATGGATTGTAATGAAAAAGGGAATTGTTTATTAAAGACTGTATGAAAGCTGTGCAGGGTGGGTTAGACTTAGCTTATTATGATCAATGTAACTTAGCAAGTTGCTGATTTACAGCAAATTAAAATCTCAGTTCAAAAGCAATTTCAGACTTTCATTTGAGAATCAAGACATTATTTAATTTAGATGATAAATAATCGTCAAAATTTATGAGGGATAACTAATAATTCAGTGGTATAATAAATAAGCAAATTTTGCGATATTTTCGAAGTCAATTATTATAAAACATTTCATTAGATATAAAAGATAGTATGGTATCCATCTGACTAATCATCAATGGTAAGGCTAATCATTACTTTCTGTATAATATGTGTAATAATATTATAATTACATATTGTTACTGTGAAGTTCGTCGCAAAATAATCAAGATTCACATGAAAGACGAATGGTAAATTATTACTAGATTCTGGATTCAATTCTGGAACTATGAACCATATTTGGTACAACGAAATTGCATGAGTGGAATTCATTACTGACTATGATAGACGTGAGCTGTGTTACAAGTGCATAGTAAACGGGACACTAAGAATGAAATAGTTCCACGGCAAATTATTCTTGGAAGTTGGGTCACAATTAAGGAAATGCCGCTTCCGCACGGTCCGGATGCACGTTTTCAACAAGAATAGAATGTTCCTTTCGACCTTCGGGCGTTGGTTCTTCCGTAGTAAAAATTTCATTGATACAAATATTCGATACGATTAAATATTTACTTTTTTATTTTAACTTTCATAGTTTCTGAACTGCCAGTTCTTATTAATATAAATTAGTTACACAAATAAGAGAATATAAAACATATACAGTTAGTCACAAAAATATCCGTTCACCCTATATGTAACATATTTTACACATTAAATCGACTTCAAAGTTAGAATTTGTAATTTTAATTCACATTGATATAAACCTGGATTAATATACTTTTAATTGAAAAATTGTGCAAAAAAATATTCAGTCAAATTCAATATTTAATTTATACAACGTAATCAGAATAAGTTAATATTTTTCTAATATTCCTGCGATTTTATTGTAAGCTGTATCTAATCTAATTTCCGGTGAAATTCGGGCTTATCTTGTTCCATTCTTGCAGGAAACTTTCTTTGATAGATGGTACTAACTAGAATATAGTAATCAAGGTTTATACCAATATTAATTATAATGCATAATTCTGAATTTAACGTTACTTGAGTAAGTAAAATATGTTACACATATCGGATGTGAGGCTACTTTTGTGAGTAACTGTAGTTGCGTTTTCTGTGTAGAGTATGATAGAATCATAACAATCGTTTCATGGTATTTCGGTCAATTAAACAAATATGTATTTGGCACGCAGTTTCTCCAATTTATTTAACGAAATTATCGAGAGGAAGAGAAGGGCCGTGAGACTCAACGCAGCTTCTCACATTTTCGCAGCCCACTTTTGCAGTTAACCCCGCTAATTAATGAACGCCTAAATAGAATCAAACAAAACATTCTCTACAGAGGTACTAGGGCTGATTTAACACGACCTCAGAATGCAATTTATATAATTTTTAAGAACACATAATAATAACTTTAAAAATCATCAATAATTTTGATTCTGACTTTAAGCTGCCGCATTCCAACGCGAGCATCAGCATGGCGTTTGAATATTTGACAATGCAGTCGTCTCTAGGACTGAATGCGAAACTCGTAAGCGCGTATATGCATGTAACGACATTATGAAGCATAAAGACATCACTGACATTTCAATGCTGCGTCATCGTTCAAGATGTTGTAAAAGGGTGTGTGCGCCACTAGAACACCATAGATGCATACTTTCAGTGCGAGACACTTCAAACTTTACGAATGAATATTTTTAAAAATATTGGTGACGTTATAAAATGTCAAAGGTATTAGGCGAAATGGAAATGTTTTCGATTCTATTTGCTTTCTTGTTCACGAGGGTGTTAAGGAGACTAGAAGACACTTTACGGATAAATTCTTCAATTAAAAATAATTACCCAAAAAATGCAGAACAACTTTCTTCAAATGGAATTTGATCTCGAAAATATCGATTCGAAGGCGGAACCGATTTTTACATCTCGATACCCAATTTTCTGAAAAACTATGCCTCGGATCAGATTTGGGCATTACCTAAATAAAAAAATATTTGAATAACGTATCAAATAAAATATACGTTATCTTTATCAGTTAAGGAATAGAATTTTTGATCTTTTATTGATTTATTCGAACTGAAAATTTTTATTTAAATAAATTTTTGCTGATCCACCAACAAATTTCATTCTACACTTGTCCGCTTGTGACATCCTTTTCGCCGAACCCTGTATATTCCAATATCAACCTCCCAACGCCGATAAAATAATATTCTAATGAGGTTGGAAGGAAAAACAATCTTTATGGGCGATTTCGTAGGGGTTATAGGCTTGTGCTCGTTACACGGGCACTGACCTTCGGCGGACCAGCTAACGAGAAAGAACTTACAACCAACTGCAGTACAACATCTTCCTTTTCTGTCGCCCTTCTATCCAACTCCTGGCGATACGATTTCAGATCAGTGACAGAAAGCGCACAATTTCCGTAGTAACAACTTCAATAATTTCCGTGCTGCACGACGTTCTGATTATTATCTTTAAATGTGAGATATTAGTACAGAATATTTTATATTTTACAAAAATAAAATACCAGTGCTTCGTAACGTTCATTGCTGCGTTATAATATTGTATTATTTCCAACCTTCAAATCAGGCAACTGTAATATTTTTTTTTACATGAAACGTCAAAGAGAAAATAATCCCTTTTTAAGCAGTGCATATCTGGGCAAGAAATAGCAGAATATTTTCTATGCTGCTACATTTTCTAAAAAAAAAAAAGAAATGCCTAATAGTGACTTTGTTGCCTTTGTTTTTTAAAAATAAATTTTTTAGCTGTTAATGTATTGTTAGAGGTAAATACATGAGCAAATAATGCTGACAAATCATTAATTCTGGCCTCGTATGATACTGGTTTAGTATTCTAGTTTTACGTGATGGTAGAATAGTTTCACTTACATCAACTTTCTAATCCATCTATGGAAACCTCTCTAGTTGGATAAAAATCATTAGCCAGCAACAAAGAAGATGCAAACTCATTCTGTCAATGTAATTTCTAGATTCGCTTAGAAGAAAAGCTGGCATGTGCTAATATCTGATTCTATGGATAACATAAAATTCTCATGAGCCAGAGAGATTAGAGAAAGCGGGTGGTTGGAAGGTTAAAGCGGACCGCCAGAAACAACAAACATTAAGATAAATAGCGTGTGCTGATATAGATTTACGATAATAATAGGGAAACACAAGTTCTACTGTTGGGTAACCAAGGATGGTAATTAGCAAAGTTTAGGTGAAATGCTAGCTCATAGGAAAGTGTAGTAACAACGGTCATAGCAAGTTTCATAGCAAGATCATGTTTCTGCATCTTCCATCCGATAAAGGGTAATATTCTCAAAACGAAGAACAGGAATTTTTCTTTTAACGAATAAACATAGAAATGTATATGGGTATACGTGAAAAGTAAGTAAGGAACGTTACCTGGAAATGAATTCAATTTTAAAGTTACGAATAAATCGGATACAACCGAGCAGGCTGAAAAACCGCAGACACCCTTTAAATTTGAAAGAATTAGTTGTTATCAAGCACTTAAGCTTCGACGAATTGTCGTCGAGGAGTCATTTGAGATCTGATGCAGCAGCCGTTTAAGACCATTACAACACACGCTCTTAACGATACGCCTGTGAAGAAACACAAAATTATAACTCGCTTATAAATACCTACTCGCAAGTAAAGGGAACATGTTATTCGATTTTCTTTAAGCCAAAATGTTATTGGAAATCCCGACCAGCTACGCTACTGTTTCACGTAATCTTCCCTATCTTCGATTATCTCCAAGATAAATAATACAATTGGTATTTATATTTTCTGTTTAAAAAATATGGCACCAAATCCGTTGTCAACTTGTCAACTTTGACAAATATTTTCTAGGCCAAAAGTTGTTTGTCGGGGTTTCTCGATATTTTTCTCTTATTCTGCAACATCTTAGCTATAACCTCGAAAAAGATTCATCCCTCTACCTTATTTCTATCAAAAGTTCTACGATTTTGACACAAAAAGTGCAGTTTGCCGCGTTGTGCGCTGCGCCGACTGTATTGCTCTAAGCTGACGGAGCACCAGCTTCCCGTGGACGAAGAGTCACGTGTGCGGAGTAAGCAAGCCAGTGGTGGGGAATCCCCGGGGATGCTTCGCGCGCATAGAACGGAGGGACGTTAGCACGCATACAGGCGGAAATTACTCGATGAAGGCGACATGGTTGCTAAGGGCTTCTTCATACAAATACTTTAAATACACCTGTAGCTGATATCTCGGATATATACACTTGAGAGAGACAGTGCTAATATAAACAAGGTAGAAAAAAGATGCGAAATATGTGATAAAAGCAAAATGCAGCCAAACAAGTCTTTCGTGTGGAAAGAGGGACTTCCACTTTCAGTCACGATTAAAACATGGGTAGGGTAAATGTCCCAAATACTGCCAATGTCCCTATTACTACCACTTTATTTATTTTACTTAATAAAACCGTAACGTTTAAAGATAAAAATATTTTTTTTAGATCTATTCTTTATACGTGACGATTTTATTAAGTAAAATAAATAAAGTGGTAGTAATAAAGACACTGCCAGTAATTGAAACATCTACCCTAGTGTTAGTTAAACTTTAAAGAGTCATACGACGTTCGTTTATAAAACTGAAGGATTGCACAGTAGCTGTAAAACAGTTTTATCATTCAAAAGCGCTGCGATGTCTGTGAATGTACATTTGTATGCACAGATGTTCCTCGTGGAAAGTTATACATATGCTTCGAAACACTATGAATCATATGATTTTACGAAATTACATTTTGAATTGACATACGAAAGTAATGCTTTTAAATAATAAAAAAAAACTGCAGTACGTGTAACGTAGGGGTAATGTTTTTAAGTAAATCACGTGGCAAGCTTAAAATTAAATTTAAATCAGTTAATTAGAAAAAATATTTATATTTTCCTTCTCCCAATGAGATTATAGTGATTTGGCGTTAATACGTGAATGGTGTTCTTGGCTGGCTTGAGGAATACTTATCGTAAAGCTAAATGAAAGAGCGTCGTCTAAAATTAAGTGACAACGTCACGTGCACTCGTGCCGACTGCGCATAGTGACATCATCTTGCGAGCTCACGCACGACGCACGGGTACGCGTCTCTTTCTCTCTTACTCATCGCCACGCCCCTCTTTTGCTGTATTACTTTTTTCCTCTCCCTCTGACCCCATCCTCTGTCTCATTTCCTTTGCCGTTTTTACTTCTGTTCCGCCTTCCGTTTAATCTTGCTCTTTCGGTTCTTGCGTTTCCATCTCGTCAATGTTCAACGCCGTTCCCCTGTTCTCCCGTATTTTCTTCGCGCAAATGCGTGCAAAACCTGCGCGCGGCTGCGGTAATTCCAGTCGTTTTACTCAGCGCGCAGCACGGATATAACGAACCCGCAGCCCCTGTTGATGCGTTTCACATTTCTGCGCCGCCTGCGGTGCGGAATTACTTTGCAACACGAGGATGCGTTTGACGGTGATCGAACTATGCCTAAGAACGGCTGTTAATGAATACATACAGGTGTCAGGAGTATCAAGCAGACTTCTTGAATCACGGAACAAGCAAGTCCGTGCTTTAGGCATTTAGAGATTTTAAAGATTCAGAGATTAAATATCCGTGCAAACAGGTTTATGTTTATTCTTATATTGTGCAGTATCATGTACATATGTACTGTCAACTGGTCCGCCAAAATTGGCTATATTTTGCCTTAAAGGAATAAAGGCACTTATAAGCCTAGAAATGCAAGTCTACATTTTACAAAAGAAGTCCGTAAGCACTCGAATTTTTATTTTATTTCTTTGCTCTCACTCTCTGGAATAAGAAGCTCCATTTCATAAAAAAATAATCTCTGAAAAGTTTATTAAAATTCATGAATGTTTATGGATTTAAAGAATTTCTCAAAAATGGTAAGCCCTATCGAATTTTTCTTCAAATTATATTAAAAGAGCATTGAATTTTCTATAATGTGTATATATATAATTCTTTCGTGCTTCCAACCATTTTTTAATTTATACGTAAACAAATGATGTTCTTAACAACATATTTTAGAAGGAGAAACAATGCCTGTGTTGAGCAATTGGACAATCTACCTCGTGGAAGTACAAATGCCACATAAGAATTCAACGTTCAATTTCAATATATCAATGAATGTAAATTACTTGTCCTCAAAACTATGTTCAATGTAATCTAATTAAGTAATCAAAATTTAATCGTATCTCCTTTGATCAAATGCGATATATCGAGCGTCTTATTGGCAAAGATCTAAAACCCCAATGCACTTTCACGACCATAAAGTACGGCGACGGAAGCGTAATCCTATGAGCAATGCCCATTGGGCATGCTCCTCTCGTAACAGGCCAAGACCGATACGTCGTATTGATGGTCTTATGGCCGTTTGAAGTATACAGGGTGTCTGGTAAATCGTGGTATCACCAGTCACTCACAGTGAAAGAGCAAAAGAAAAACATGGTTTTCTTTTTATTTGTCGCTAGGCTTTTGGAAACAAGTGACTCTGAATATAAAACTATTTTATGTACACTTGAATGTATGGAAGACATTTCTTTCCTAGAACTTTGGTGCCTTTTCAGTTTTTACCTGTCAATTTTTATTTATGAGGCTACAGTGCAGCAAGTGTTTACATCAAGCAGATACCAAATTTTGAATAATTAAAAGAATATATTAATTCGTAAGAATTTAATACGAAGAATACAGCTTTGCTTACAACTTGGATAATTAACACTTTCCGTATGTAGTTTCTATATAAAATAATTCTTATAACTTGTAAAACTATTACGAACTGTATGTTACTGTATCACAGTACTGTTAGTTTGCAAAGTAAATCCGTATTAAAGTCACCGCTGTGAATTATAGTAAAACTATTTAACTAATTCCATAGCGTCATTGTATCATGCTTATTTTTCTAGGAAACAATGCGATTAATTCAAAACATATATTCTATGCCTGTTTTGATGAAAATTTGTCTCTTAGCTGGTTGTACCAAACACCCTGTATATCTACACCGAACAGTACGAAGCTGCCTTGTACACGCAAGCGTATTAAGGAGAATCTCATTTTTAAATAAGGTAACGGCTCCACACACATTGCCAAGGTAATAAAAAAATTTTAAGAAAAAATATATTGCCCTGCTGTCACGGCCACCGTAACCAGTTGACCTAAATTCAGTAGGGACTCAGTGAATTAAGCGAAGAAATACGAGTAAACGCATAACACGAAAATTTTCGAAGATCTTCGTTCTACAAAAGATCTACAAAAGCTCGCACAAATGCATCGCTAGATCCACACGTGTAGTTGCTCGCCGAAAATTCAATACATGATTCTGATTATCAGAAGCCTTCGGCGTTAATTAACCAGCTTTACACCGCAATTATTAAATCAAAATCTCCGAAGGCTTTGTCCCGAAATTCTCGTGAAGATAAAGGCTTACACACGCGAGAGGGAGGTTCTAGAATACTGGTAGTTTCGCGAGTACAAAGTGGATGATTATGGAGTGGTATCCGAACGTTTCCGCTTGGAATCGTTTCAAGGAGAATCGAAGGTTAGGGGAGGTTATGGCCCCTGACGACGTGGCCCTATAGATACTAGGGGATGCGAAAACGCACACACCAAGCCGTGTACAACCAGGCGAGGACGGAGCGGGGGTGAGACGAGGACGAAAGCAGGGTAAAGCAAGGGTGCACAGACTGCGTGGAGCCAAGCTCGTTACCATGGATGCAGCCCTGGACACAAAACACTGCTTTCGAGCTGGTCCACGAACCGTGAAACTGATTAAACCCTTCTGCTACTAAAATATATAACAATCAATTTTAAGTTTCTACTTCAAACACGAGACTTTTCGTTCTTAAAATTTATTTATGATTTTAATACATTTTTTAGAAAAAATTAAGAGATCACCTATACGAACCCGAAAATAGGGGCAAGTTGAAGTGGTCATAACTCCGGTAAAAATGATGGTTTCGATATCTTCAAAGTACCGTTTGAAAGTGGGGAATCTCTACTTTTAGCAGTATTTTCCAGATTTCAGCTGCATTGCTTTTCGGCAAAGTTGTAGCGATATGAAGAGGACTCTGTCGGTTTAGAAAAAAATTGCTCTACTTTGTGATGTTCCATGGGGCGAATGAAATTTTTTAGGCAGGTTACATTTATTCCACTGGAAACCGACTACTTTCTCGCGTAAAGTCAGTGTGCATTGGTTTTTGTGCGATTTTTTGTGGCCGAGTTATTCAACGTTGAAGCAAAAACCATCCTTTTGACTTTAATTGCTTCTAGAAAGCGAAGGAATCATCGCTGCCACAAGTTATAGCCATTATATTTAAAGTTACCGATTTGCAAAAGCATTTGCTCCGGCTTTGCTTAAATTAGACATAGATCAAAAGATACTATGGCTATTTTAGCTTGATTAGAAAAGAATTTTATAAAGATATTTTATAATAAATCATCTTTTACGGATACACAAAATTAAATACACGTGAGTCGGATGATATTACACGCGACGAATTATGGAATGTGAAGATTTATAAGAAATATGAACGATTACATTTACAGTATCAGTTACATTAGATTCAAGAGGTGCTGTAATATGAAACAAGCTTAGCGCGAGGACTTCACTATTTCGCGTCGATGTGGTTATTCTGAATACATACCTGCTTTCACATACGTACTTAAATATGTAGGTTTTAAATTACAGGCTATAAACACTTATTTATTGCCATCACTATGTGAGGTCTAGAGAATTTTCTAAAACAGGAGCACACTAGGAAAAATCAAGAGGATTAGAAAATGAGTTAAAGCGGCTCTCGAATAACAGCCCCAAAAGTAACTGATATTTATGAATTTTTTGTGAGAAAACTATTGTTAATCTAAACGTATATCTAACTAGAAGAAACCCCGGTGAGACCAAAGGGAACGATGAACTCGATATAGAAACGAAACTGCGAGCAATGTAATACGACGAGCAAATTACGTGATGCGTGTATACCTTGGGGCTTCGACGCGTATATGTATTTTCTTTACAGGCTCGAAACCAGTCTGAAGAATCCGGATCATCCAGACAATCGATGGAGAGACAGAGCTGTAAAATGATCGTGAAACTACTATCAACCACCGACGCGCGACTGCGGGCTAGCAAATCGAGTGTTTTCTTGGCTCTCGGTCGAGGCATCACCAAGTCCGTCGCGTGCTACGTTGTGCCCCTTTATAACGGTAGAATACAAAAGAGTCGGGTGTACGATAAAAAAAAAGGTGGAATAACTGTGGTAGTAGGATTGCACCCAAGTGCACACCGGTTAGTGACACACCTAGGATTCTCTGTTGTGGCAGTCGTCGAACTACCGGGCCGACACCCTCACCCACGTCACGGTTGAATAAACCTCCGTATATAACTCGCGGTGAGGCTGGAGGGAGATAGAAATTGACAAAAGGAAGGGTGGAGAAGGGGCGGAGGCGAAAGGGGGCTGGGAGTGACGAGCACGTTGGGCGAAGAGGGAAAAAAGGAAGCGGGATCTCTGCCCTGTATTTTTGTGGACAGAGCGCTGGCTGTCGCGCCAGAGAGTGGGATACAAGGGGAAGGCAAATCTCGGGTGAAAAATAGAGGTGGATGAAACGGCGGCTGAGAAAAATGAAGGAAAACTCGGGTTTAAAGGAAACGATTACGATGGGCGAAGTAAAATTAACGAAAATGGATCGACTACGTAACAAGCGGAGATGGAACAAGAAAAATGAAAGGGTGAATGAGGGATAGAGATTACCCGTGACACATGAGAAAAGAAAAAATTAGGGGAACGAAGGGCAGAGGGCGGAAAACGAGGGCGATGGAAAGGAACGCGAGAGGAAGTGGGAACGTGAACGGGTGAAAGAGACAGGAATAAGAGGGAGCTTTTAAAGTAAGGCATATTGTATAAGTTTATACAGGGTGGGGCAAATAAATGAGATCACCTAAAATATCTGACGTATTTGTTGTTGTATGAAAAAAACTTCTCAGGACACAGTTTCACTATTTCTGTTAAAAGCTTCACTAGAAATAATCTTTTTTTCGTGGGTACTTTTTTCAATGGTTAATAAACTACCATTTCGTTCGTACATAAGAGTATTATTCACCACAGTAGGCTATGGCGTATTGATTATGAGTTATACTGGAATTATTCTGTTTTCTCTTGGGCTTCCTTTCCTATCTCATTATAGCCTTTCACTTACGTGTAGTTTACTATCTCTTTGCTCTTTCGTTCTCTGAAGGTCCTTCGTGCATCCCTTTTCACATATTCATTCCTTACTTCGAGAATTATTTCACTGATGGTGAATCAGATATTTGCGACAGTATTGAATGTTAAATTTATAAATATTCTATACGCTCTTTTCCGCATTATTAAAAAACGAACCAACCGAACGAGACAAACGTCGAAAAGATAACATAAGAAATATTTTTGTTATTTAACATGATACTTTTATAAACTGTGTAGAAAAATGTTGTCCACTGTTAATTAAGGCATAAATTTCATTATGCGTGAGGTCTTATAAAAATGTAAAGATTCTCGCAACTTCAAAGTATACGTAAAAAGTTATTAAACGGTTTAAGACAAGTATAATATCATTCGCGCTCTTCGGTTTCATTTAACCATGGCATCATCGCCATAATCATTCGCAATGAGTCAGAGGATTTCGTGACGAAACAATTGACCAGTTGAATGTGGAAAGATCCATGAAAAAGTCACAAGAAAGACAGAACATGATGGTCTTCGATCTTAAATGCTACAAAAAGTCGTGAAAAAGCAGCGTGAAAATGTGTACATCCTCTAGTAAAAGTATGCATGTCATTCCTTGTGAACACTAGCTAATCGGATCAGTGAGTGCATACATTGACTAAATAAGTAGTAAATGTATACATTCGCTGAATTAACACTTTGACTGTAACATATACATAGATTAAGGACGTCCTTAAGTTACGTAAGAGTAATTTTGGGGGTTTCTTACCCCCTCCCTCCCCAGTACAAGAATTCGTACGATTTTATATTCCAACCCTCTCCCCCTTCCTTATATAGATAATATTTTTACAGTACATTCTTTCGATTATTAAAATTCTTTTAAAGATTTATGATTCATTTCACTCGGTTTCGTGTGTGCGATAAAACAACGTTTTTTGGGCTACTCATATTGAAAATTAGATTAAAAAGATAGACTCCCTTTCCCCCCTTGTAAGAAAGCTTAAGAAATTTAAAACTTAAGACGACCCCTTCTGAGATAAATTAATATTAAGAGCTACAAGAAAATCTGGAGAAATTTGAAGGCCTGGAAGAAGTGCGAAGGCTAATTGTTTTTCATTAAAATTGCGAATGCAAGGAACCCTTCTAACAACGATCGTCTTCCTGTGATTGCGATGCACATCTGCCGCCCTGCTGCGTTCTTTATGATACTTCATCATACGCACATGCAACAACACCTACTTACATGTGTAGAAAACAGTCTACCTGTTTTCAAGACACATTTTTTTTTCAAAATAAATATATCTAGATTATCGTCGAGTCACTCGACGAAAATCTAATATATTATAATACGCTTCTAATGTTAAAATAGTTACGTGAAAGTATTCCTTTCATAGAGCACTCTCTAATTACCACTCACGTACAATTACGTGTTTCGTTTCCGTTTCGTAGAATCGTTCACGTTACCTAAATCTTACGATGCTTTTTTGTATGCAAGTCCCGTGTTCGATTTATTATTCACATTATTTACCCCTCTGCTATTATTCTGTCTTGTATCTTTTCTATTTCATTCTGCTGAGAAATACAAAGAAGTACACTCCCCTTTCTTTTCGGTTTTTCTGTTTCCCCTGGTTGTTTGTTGAATAGAATATTATTCCGAGTACCTTTATGCAGATTCATGAACAGAATTTAATATTCAGCACTTGAACTGTTAAGGGGAAAGAGTAACATCAAATAGTAATAACGATTAAGTATGAGTTCATAATTTATTAGACATTAATGATGATAATAATAGACAGGAAAGTCGTTTCAACCTCTAAGTTGAGTTATTAGCAACTCGATCTATAGAGAATTTGTCGCAGGAGACAATAAGATGATCGATGGTTCAGAGAAGACGTGGAATATTAGAAGTCGACCATCAGTTTCAAAACTTTTTAACGCGTATTTTTAAGTAAAACGATTTTATTTGATTCGTCAAAAGTACACTAAAAATAATAAAATGATTATTTTCTTGTACTAGTATTACGATGGTGATATGTCACTATGTATAAATAAAATCGTGAGGCAGAATATTTCATTGTTTTACACAACTCTTTCGACGCTTGATAATTATTAACTTGATTCACATCCTGTTATGAAATATCCTGCCATATCTATGACATATCATCATCGAAATTATAATACAAGAAAATAATAATTTTACAGTTTTAATATATTTTTGATCAAAAAAATAAAATCTTTTAACTTAATTTTTTTCTAAATAGTTTTTTGTTATTTACTTTTTACTGCTCTGAAAAATTGAAGTATTTGTATGTGACGATCATTTCTCGACTTTTGGTCGAAAAAAACGCGAGAGGCTGGTTTCAAATCGATTAAATTTCTGGTTACAGATTTAAATTCTATAGGATGCAATTTCTTCACCATTCTTTTTCAAAAAAATTTTATTATCCTTATAACTACGTAGGCCTGCAAAGTTTCAAGTCTATTGGACTGGTGGAAGTGGGCTAAAATTGAGCTACAAAATTTGAATCAAACAGACAGAGGAGTGAAGCTAAATAAAAAATCGTGTAAAAACGCATTTTGGATAGCTCTGCTTAGTATATCAATTTAAACATGTACACCTAGAAACGTAACGAATATAGGTATTATAGATATTCTATTTGTAATTTAAAATAAAAATAGTTATTAAGCAACCAGCGAACGTGACCCTTTTCCTGATTCGGTAGACGGCTGCTAGTTCATGGTCAAGCAAGAGCGTTTAGGCGCCACCGACAGCTGTGCGTGGCGTCTGATGCATGTAGAATGTAAAGGAACCTTTATTCATGCTGCAGAAATAGCTCTCTATTCGCACGTGCACGCCATTTGGCCATAGACCATTTCGTGGTGTGCTTTCCATCACAGTAGAGCGTCACTTAACGGAAACGCCGATTATCCGAATATGAATTATCCGAAGGACCGATTATCGCAACATTGAATGAGTCAAGCACCTATACCAAACTCAAGTTCTTGCTACCTAGTACCATTTATATTTATCAAATGCCACAGTTTAGTACGTATACATACATTTCATCTGTACCATGTTTTATAAAAAAAAAGAGTGGTGCTGAAGTAGGAAGAGAAATGAAATATGATTGAACTTCGAATTTAGCGGCAGAGTATAATGATGGAAAGCCTACTACTAGTGGAATTAAAAATAATCAAGCAAAAGCATTAGAATTTCAAAATAAGCTGAGTAGCTGCGCCCGGAACACTCCGAAATTGAAAAATGAACGAAGCCTTGCTATATCAATAATAATAGATTTTGTACAAATATTTATTCCACAAAGAATAAATATCTTAGCCATATCGAAAATTGATTAATTTTCTTTGATTGATTCTCAATCAGCCATCGAGAGCCTGAGTGCGATGAGTCTCTGGTCTACTTAAACAGAAAATATACACTTGTCCCTCGATTTACGCGAAGTAGGTATTCATTCCACGTTTTAGTTTTTCTGCGCGGTTTTGAGAATTGTATAAATGGAGTCTGTCTGTGAAAAAAATACGAAAAGAAAATACGTAAAAACAGTACCACGTCAATCGATGTATGAGTGTACTGTATTACTTATTTCTGTACTTAATTACTGTTAACTCAGATTTCTGTGGTAGATCTTTTTAACTTTGAACAACGTACTAAACAGTATTATTACTTATAAGAGTAACAAGAACATGGATTGTAAAGTTTCTAATTGTAAGTTAATTTGTTTTTATAAAATACACAATCTGTCGTAATAATTTTGTGACTCACTCTGTTTGTTCTTATATACCTACAGTTTCCAATGTTACTTGAAGCTTGGAATTAATCACGATGGACTTAGCTAATTTATACAAATTTCACAATACACTCTTACAACATCATAGCAAAAATCAAGCACGACTTTCTACTTCCGAGACTAACATTAGAATCATTTCAACTTCTACGTGTTAAGTTTTCAATCATCATATAAGTAATAAAACATAAGTAACGTCTGCACGTATTATCGAACAAGCTGTATTAACCTTGAGTAGATAAAGAAGTATGGACATTACATAATATAGAGTTAGTTTCAAAATGCCGTACACGTTTCTAGTTATATTATTACTCGCTGCTATGAACCTGAGGATTCTACAGGATTTGGTTCTGTCGTGTTGCATTTTGAAATTCAGCAACGTCAGTGTAATAACTAGACTTAGGAAATAAAAAAGGTTATGGCATAGTAAAAAAAAACTGCACACTCTATCTTATATTGAGTAAGGGGCACATCTTTTATAATTGAAACAGGAACTCCTGTAATAAACATTATCACTGGGCTACAAGCAGGTAATTATGCGATAAGCGTGCCAGTCAGACGAGTTCTTCTTCACTTTTATAAAACGTAGATATCCCTTAGCCACATGTAGTCGTACGTGTTCTCTTATTATGTATATGAAAGTGAAAAGGGTAAACGAACAGGATTACGATGTTTCCATAATTTCCTCGAGTCCTGTTTCCCAACATCTTTTTTTCTGCTGCAACACGACGATGTGTTACTCGTATCTTCTTATGAAATGGATTTAATGGATGAGATTAATAACATGCGCTACGCCATTGATACATACATGCATGTGTGTATATACCCTAATCCGCATAACTCAACCACATCTGCTATAATAAAGCCTGAAGTTAAATCGATACTCTTAATAACAAATCAGATTGTGATTTGAAAAATATTATTGAAGTATCTTATTGAGGTAAACAAGAATGAAAACAGGTAGACACATGGCTATTTCTGGGTTGTTGGCCCCTCCAGGTGCAAAAACAATATTGCCGCCTTTTACTTTATCTCACGGATTCTATGCAATCTTTTAAATCAAGTGACCAACGCACGCTTGACGATGTAAATATGGATACGAATCACGTGTTATCAAAGTGCGGGAACAAAGCATTTCTCAAAGGGTTCCCACAGTAGACAGCCGGTAGGCTCGCGAAACGTGAAAATTGCAATGTTAGCGGTATCGTTTGGACATCCTGTTTGCATCGTCGGAATCACAATTCGAAGGACATTTGGTCCGTTATGCGAGACGCAGCGGCGAGGAGAACCGGCAAAACAGACGCAAAACGTTTCCATTGTCGGGTCGGGAGGTGTCGGTGTGAGCGCGCGTCGCGCACATACACGTGTGTAGGGTATCCTGCGCACACGCATGCATGCTCACGAACACCCAGCTTAATTCAGCCGTATAAATTGCATAAAGCTGTCTGCCGGCGATCCGCGTTAAAAATACGCCGCTACCGAGACACGCTTTCCAGTCTGTCGATAGTGAAAGCATTTCTGCGCATTGCCTTCGTATCTTCCGACGCGCGGTTACGTTAAAACGCATTTCTTTTTACCGATTTATGTACCTTGTAGGCTACGATCGTTCAAAAGATTCGTTTTTGATATGCATTTGTCAAGCATAGCGTCGCTTTGTACCACCATCAAAGAAATCGATTGCAGAAAAGGTTCCGACTGACGATCGCCTACCGCTGCCGGCTGGTAGACGGATATTGAGAATCAACCTTAATACGTCGCGCAGTTTATTGATACACATATGTATACCACGAGCTAAATCTTTTAATAATGATCGCACCTTTTTGTACATATATAATTCTAATATTGATACATCTCGTCCCACTGGACCTTCAAAATATATGTACTTCATTTTCGAAAAACAGATACGAGATTTAATTAAATTAAATTACAAATGAGCAGAGAAAATTTTATTTCTAATTTCATTTAGTTTCACTCGGAAGTTTTTAGGCGACAGATAAACAGATAAATGTTCTGCTTTATATATTAAGATCTTTGAATAGTATGGTTTTGTCGGCGATAAATACGAAATACAGTTGATTGCTTAAACTCGCGGAAAAGGTAAATGAAAATCGAGAAATCACGCATACGTGACAGCGACTACAATTAGCTTTTCTAGAACTTTATAATTTTTACCAAAGAAATTTTGAAATGTCACATCATTCGTAGATATGTGGATTTGCCGATTTATATTTTAAAACCGTTTGCTTTCACCTTTACCTCTCAACACAAATTGCGATTTTACGTGGACGCGAATCGTTGCACTGCCTCGTAAAATCTGCAGTTCTTGAATGTTACGCCACTTTTGATATGCAAGAGAATGCCCTACATTTCCTTCCAGGCGAAAAAAATATATATATCTTTTATGGCCTCTGCCCCATTCGACGTCTGCACCACAAATGATGTGATTTCTCATACTTTGTCATCGCTCAAGAGCCGCTACGATAGAAAAGCTGTAATGACTTCATTCGGGTAATAATGTTTAATGGAGCTACATATAGTTAGACCGTATAATAATCGCGCTTGGTTAACAGGGGAAATGCCACCAATGAAGGCTCCCCTTTGGCTAGTGCACTGAGCACTTAGAGCAAAATATTGAAAACATTTTTGTTATTTGCCCAAAACTTTTAACTTGGAAAATAAGGAGGCCGAAAAATTTTGCGACTCACATTTCTTATTTATCAATAGAAAAAGTAATTGTTTTTAACGGGGATATTCTCATGTATCTGATTACGTGGCCGTTTACCTTGAGTTGATTTTGTTAAACTAGAGTGATAGACATGCAAACAAAAATATATACGATCTTCTCGATTTTAATACTACTTTCAGTAAATAATACCAAGAAAATGAGTGAAGGAATAAGTCGACAGTACCAAATAAATTTTTTGCACTAGAAGCCGCCAAAATTCTGATGTTGAAGAACTGCTGTCACTGTACCAACTTCTTCCTTTACCAATAGCTTTAAAGAATTTTAATAACGTGAAGACAGATGATATTTATAAAACAAAAATTTGTGATGAATTATTTCTCTCTGTTTAAAGAGCTACTTCTATTCATCCTAGTTTCTATTCACCCCATTTTACGGTACTTGCTGACACTCTCTACCCTTAGCTGATAGTGAAAGCGTTCCACATCCCTTTTCATGTACCTACATATTCTGGCATGCTTGCGTAATAAAGGAGCGTCCAAGGATTGCATACTCTGGTGCAGTAATGCACTTTCGAATCAAATAAAGGGAAACGCAGTTGAAAAGAAATAGTCACGATAACAGCAAGATGTTTTGTAACACAGATTACGTATTTTTTTGCTCAATAACGCGGCGCGCGTCTCGTTTTACTGAAATTCGATCAAAGCCTTGATTTCATGAATGTAGAATTTTTTGCAGCGAAATCAATGGTTACGTAATACTGGTATTATGAGAAAACGTGGAGCTGAACAAGTACAGCCGTCACAGTAAAAAATCATCTAGTTTTTTTATCACAGTTGCAGACACGATCGAAACACGTGTAAGATTGTTTAAAAGCATAATTAACAACAATATCTGTTCCATTTGCTTAATCTACGTTTCAACTTTGACATTTTTTCTCTAATACACTATTAATTTCAATTATTGCGTTGAGTGTTCGATAGTTGATTCACTTTACAAATTTCAGTATTCTGTTAATTCTTTGAGAAATGTTTTTACACCTAAAGCCACTACCATGGTTATTTTGTGAAAAAAAAATCTCGAACGTTTAAGAAACAAGAAAAATGGTTTTTTGAACGGATGAATGCCAACGCGTATAGTCATACATAAAGTAAAAAAATTCTGCGAAAATTAGACAGAGTCCTTTTTATTCCCTTTCAATGCGTAGCGGGTTTTCTACCGTATTCATTACCATGATCGTTAACGATGACTGTGCACGCTCCTAATTTATCAACGACGATGGACCAACATGAGAAGCACTGCTCGACCACCCCTCTATATATAGAAACGCTGGTTTTATCTTTTCCTGTGGATATTTTCAGACCAGCTTCGGCCCTTGAACGGCATTGTTTAGCTCCGAAGAGTCGCATTATCGGAATCGACTTTTTCTACATTCTCCATTCGATTTCTTAGCAACCATATAGTACCCAGTGCAATCGTATCCGAGCACGGTTGGCCACACATTACGCGATTATGTCAATCGCTTGTGGCTATCGATACCAGCTTACGGTTATTGAGAGGAACGAGGACGTTTTAAGGCGGATTCGCACGTGTCAGTTCCGTGACGGTTCAATGCAGCCAGTGTCAGTCACTGACACAGGCACGTGTGTAATGACCCGAGAGACGATAATGGCAACATTATTTAACAAGAAACTCATTTTACTTTTCAGATCCGTCAATGCTTAAAAGGAGAATCAGGCCGAACGTGAAGCGGAATTTTTTCTGTAGTGGTCTAAAGAACCTCAAAATTCATAAATAATTTAACACAAACATTATTATAAATCAATTTTTTCTTGCACTTTATGGACTAATAAATCATGTGTAATAAGTCTTTTTTTTTGTATAAAACCTTTTAAAAGAAATCATTCATTTTCGTCGCGGCTGAAGGTAATTTCAAAATCAATTTTCTAGCAAATTAACCGCAATATAAAAAAAATTTATTCCTTTTTCTCGATTTATTTAATTGTTATATGTCGAAAAGAAACAGTCACATTTTTTTATATCGCGCTTAATTTTCGAGGAAATCGACTTTGAAATTCTTGACGTTGCGTGCAGTCGCGTATAGGGGAACCTAATGAAGGTCACGGGCGTTGCTGGCGATTTGGGCGTAAGTGGAATTCCCCCACAGAAATAAATTAAATGGAGTAATGAATGAAAGAGACCTGATAGCACAATGTCTCTCTAAAAGGAATAAAATTCTGGATTTGGACAGTTGACGATTTCGTTTGGCAGCGTTCCATGCGCGTTGTCAAAAAGAAACATGCAAGGGAGAAGACAGAGATACCTGATGGGTGGGAAAGGGAAGAGGAGAGAAGGAGTGGGCGTCGGTCAGTTTCGCTTCGGTTGTGAGAATGTTGAAGATTTTCGTGTTCAGTGGGAACCCTCGAGGAGGATCGTGCTTCTGCTATCAAGCGAGCAAACAAGCAGGCACGTATCTCTCCTATAAGCTGGCAAGTCTATGCTCGTCCAGGCAGTCCTTCAAGAATGCGGCAGGATCGAGTGCAGGTCTGGATGTAAGATAGTGACCCCTAGAAGGCAATCGAAAGATCCTCTGCATTCGCGATTCACCGTAAATATTCAATTTCAATTTAGTTCCCGCCATAAATATCGCCAACTCATAAAGATATATTTGTCCGAGGGCAACTGCGAAATGTCAGAAGAAATGCAGTTATTGTAAGATTGATTCAATATATTTGTTTCTATTCTAGAAAAGAACTGCTTCATGGGTTTAGGCCAGGGCACTGTAAAAAGCAGGAATAAATCTTAGGTGCAGCGATTTTTACGCTATGATACCTAACTTTCCTTTCACTTTACCAGTTCGTACCTACCCACTCGATAGATTCATATTGCCAAAACGAGTTTAAATATTCTAAAACAACAAAATATGTACACGTGTCTTTTTAACATTTACAACATTGTGTGGGTGGTTCAGTCATTTTTACTTCAACCAGTCATTATTACTTTATTATTTTAATATTCATATTCGGTTCCCTATATTACTAACGAAATATATTTGTTGTTGCTTTTTTTTTAAGCAATATACTTTGATTGAAAATTACGGCAAAAAAACTTTGATCGTCATTAATGTGCATTCAATGAAAACTTCATGAACGTTTATATCATAAAATTCGATTTGTAAACAGTAGAACAGATGAAATTCCTAATGCTTATTGTAAGGAAGAGAAAATCGTGTTTCCCCTACGAGAGCGGGAGACACGAGAAAAATTTTTGCATGGCCCTGGAGTGATTCTCGTGAGTCAAACCGCAGTTTCTACACAATGCACGACTATCCACGGATGACTCATCGACAAGAGCTTATAATGAAACGCAATCTCGTGATCATTTCTAACACGCTGCCAAACTATTAAAAGATCATTAAAGCATCATGCACTTTCACCGTTTCAACAATTTTCATCCTTCATGTCGTCCGAATTTCTAATTTAAAAACATATTTACCACCTCATAATCAACATATGACGTGTGTACTCCGATATATTTCAAGTGATCGCGCGTTCGTTCAGAATTACGAGAAAGGCAGATAATATCAGCGATAAGATTATTATTCGGTAGTATTACGGCAGAATCAATTTTCTTAAAGCAATGCCAGATTATTAGAGTCACATTAATTGGCGAGTTCTAAAACATTATTACGATAAAAAATTGAAGTGTCGATCTGGCGAAGTACGCAATGCATCAAAGAAGAAAGAAGTAAGGAACTTAGTTTAAGATTGTTTTGTATAACGTTACATGCGCACAATAATGTAATTTGTAAGAGTATTTAGTCACTGACATTAGCGATGCAAGTAGGTACAGCAAATGCATTACGTGTAAACGAGCATATTCTTATTATTACTACCTCCCTCCTTTACTTGCAAATCATAAAAAAATCTCTCAGCTTCTTGAGTTTCTTACGAAGACGAAGTATATCACTTTACCAAGAGTGCAATGAAAAACTTGAATGCAGAAAATTATAAACAAAAAGTGTAATTAACTTTAATGTGCACCTCTTTGTCTATTTAATCGGTAACAATCAGTTTACTTTAATATACAATTTATTAATAAGCATTTGTGTTTAGTTTTATTAAAGTACTAATTGTAATATTTTTTTTAAATTTAGAATCTATAGGTTACATTTTAAAAAGTATTCTTTTTCCACGTGAACGAATGGGCAATGAGTTCAACTGGGGAAAAAAAACAGTGTGTGCTATCTTACGAAGGGTTCACTAAACGATAAGCGTTTAACTTTAATTAGTAACTTTAATGACGCGCTCCCCACGACAATCAACGTTTTTCCGGTTGGCTGAGTAGATTTCTAAAATAACCGCGACAAGGCGTTATTCGTGGAACCGTCTGCTCTTCTCAACAGAGAAATGATACTTGATAAAAATTTTATCATTCTCGGTGTTCAACTGCTAACGTATTAATAAATCCAAAGAAAATCTTCCTAGTTACGAAAATTAGTATTTCCTAGTTACGAAAGCTGTAGTTCTAGTTATAATGTTTCAACAATTATGAAACCATAAACATATTTTACATTTTAGGAAGAAGGCTTGATAGAGAATTTTTCGTTCGAATCAGTTCGTCAGGGGTATCGGACGTGTTTTGCTAGCATTCAATTTCTTTTGGGTCACGGTGACCAGTCGATAACTAACTCTTGCTATTTATTACACATTGAAAACGAATGAATTATGTGATAAACACATATTAGAAATGCATGCTAGAAAAGAGTGTTAATCTAAGCTCCCGTTTATATTGTTGCCAGCAGACAATATCAATGTTAAGTTCATAAAGCCCGGCAAATGTGATTTACGAAGAAGCTGTTATAACGACCTGCACCATAGTTTGCTATCGGGCGTCAGGTGTAACAAAACAACAGTTAGCCGCACCTTTAGGTCGAACGTATAGAAAAATACGAGTTCAAGTAACTGTTGTCAAATTATTTACTACTCTGTGCGAAAATGAAGTGAAAATATTTACATACCCTCATTTTCTCTGTAGGTATATCGTTAAGTTCCACGGAATACTACATAAGCAATTCTTAAATAACATATACAATGAGTGGTACAATCGAGGAGGTTATTCCACCTCCGGAAACAAATAGAAAATATAGAATAAAATATTTTTCTATACACCCCCGTTCAGGGGCGAATTTGGAAATTTGGCGCCCACAGGCTGACAAGCATCTAAAAGAGTAGTGACAATTTTAAAATTATTCAGTATGACAACTCACATGTGAGTTATTTCTAATTCGCTATATGAAATAACAGTGAGTTGTTTTTAAAATTGTCTGAAGCCTCTGTATTTAAAGATCACCCCATCGAAATAGCCAGAATAAAAAAACTGGTCCTTTCTATTAGACTATGTTTAATGTTTTATATAATGGTTACTGCAATAAATATGGAAGAAGGTTCGTCTTTAGAGATCGATAATAATTTCAATAAAAAAAAAAAGTATATTATACTGCGACTGCATATAGCAGTACACATAATGTAAATGCTTGGCTGACGGTAGCTAGAGTGGGTACAATGGCTGGCATTCATGATACCGAAATCGTCGAAATTATCGATGTTAAAAGCAAGACACGGAGGTTGGAAGCCAAGCGGGGCCGGACATGGTGTCAGAAAGGCAGAGTGAGAGCAAAAGAGATAGTGAATCGAATGGCTGCGAGTTAATGCGAGCCGTAAAGGGGTCTCTTTGTTTACGATATGTTCGTAGTTGCTGCTATGGTCGTCTCGATGCACAATCGAATCTTATTTGGTGAGAGCAGCCTCTACGTAGGCGTATACACATACACATCTTTTTACTCTTTCTCAACCCTGTGCTGTCTGAGTTGTCTCCCTTCCGCGCCGCATGGATTCTCGCTCCCGACCTCTCGACATTTCATCTCGACAATAAAATTAGTGACCCTCGAGCAGCGGCTGATAGTTGGTACGAAAGTTCACAAAATGCCTTCGTAAATTATAAAAAAAATTATTTCACCAAAATTCAATAACCCTCTCTTATATTTTTATAATTCTTTTTTCTATTTGCTAAGATGGTTTGTGAAATAAAAATCGAAACGAAAGTTGCTTTTATGCGGTTACAGGGAGTGAAAATAACATAACGATCATTTCTGTTCGTAATCAATATTAACTATATAGGATACTGATAAATATCGATATTCCAGAGAACCACTGTCCTGAGTTCACTCGAGTTCAGATATTAGCGGCTATAAGTTACGGGCCACACGTGTCGATACCGATCAGCTTGTTACTTACATTACACCTTGGGGGTAGTAAAGATAAATATGATCGTGCCCTTACGTCAACGTTATGTGCATGAAAGTGCAAGGAAGGTGAAGCACACCGTTGCAATATACGTTTCGGTATCTACATAGGCCACGATTTACTAGGAATTGTTGCTTCCTATCATTCCTGCTACGATCGTATTTGCTAGCGACTTCAGATTCCAGTTAACGTAAACTGGATCATCCGACTGTCGATGCGCTACGTGATTTACCGCCGATCAAAGCAATTCAATTAATATCCTATTACTCTCGGCGTTCACGCATGTCGGCGTAAACGGATTCTATCTAGCGTTTCAAAGGACAGCTTTGTAAGCATCGCATGCCTGCACATCGATTACATTTTTCTGAAATATCGTGGATATCAGACTTTGCGCATTTTAATGAAAAGAAATAAACGTAAATGCTTTCTAAGAATCACCGCACACACGCGTGCTTATACCTGTTAGAAATTCTTTCTCATAATATCACAGTGAATTTCAATTAGGAAACTTTCAAACAGTATCTGTGCGTATATGCGTGGGAAACGAAATAAGAAATGCCGATGGTGTTACTTAAAGGAGCTCCTATTGAAACGAACAAACCAGTACGCACCTGCGTACTAGGTCGCCGGCAATGGTAACAACGTTTTTGTTGAATTCTAAGAATCCAAGCCTATTTGCGTCAGCACTGACAGTTGCTGGATCTGGCCTCGGCGTGAATCAAAGAAAGGTTCGACTCGAGCGAAATGGTGTGTGCATCTAATCCGCGAGACGTGCCGGATGTGCGCGTTAGGAGCTACACGAATCCGACGATAGGAAAGGAGCAAAAAGTCTGAGAAACTCACCAGAACTTTGGTGAAGCGCCTCTCGAGCTCGACAGCGTCGGGCATCGGCTGCCTTGGCGCGCCACGGACGCTGCCGCTCCGTGCGTGCGGTCCACCCAAACTTCCCATGCCGAGACTAGGATGACAGGATTGATGAGCCGCGCCGCCCTTGACACCACCGATGAATACCTCACGCACACCGCCATCGCTCTCGCCGGCACGGCTCTGCACGATCCCCATTGTTTCACTCGTAGCTACTACGTATCTTGGGCTGTGTCTGCACACGAAAATCGTGGCGCAAGGCAGCGGTGGCGGCCAGCACTGTCACACCACAAGAAACGTCAACAATGACAATCGGAACGGTTCATCCTCGCCGGAATGCAAATCACTATTTCTATTACGACAAATGTCGATAGCCGATCGACTCGAACCGGTCCGCGCCGGGTCGTGCAACAGGTACTAAGCCGTCCATTACTGACACGAACTCTTGCAACATGCGCGACCAAAGCACTACGTGAACTCCACTACCTACACTAGACGAAGCGTTCGCTGCATCTGCAACAGTCTTGCTGCTCTCTGACGCACCAGCGCCATGACACATGCGTGGTAAGAGCCTTGCTGTAACGCCACCTGTACGCCGTTCAACAAAATACTTGATCACCCCACTCTTGCCTGCCGAGATACGTTACGAAAAATCGGGGACCTGAAGTCTCATTTTTAATGCGACAGTGAACTGGCACCGAGGGGGACTTGAAGCAACAGACGGAAGGGGAATCGACCCACTAAATGTCTTTCAGCCATCTTGGTACGGTCTACCGGTGGCACACTCTACAACCGAGTTTAAGTGTTAAAAGTGGTATGGCTTAATAGTGAGAGCAAGTGAGAGTACTATAAAAATATACTTATATACACAGAAGTATCAAATGGAGAGACTTCTTCATTTTCACATTACATACTGTTTCATCTGAAATAGAAGAATCATCTCATGAAAATATTACTATTATTTGTAGTACACTGTATTCTACTTTAGAGCGGACTCGTTCCGCGCAGAGATATTCTGTTGATTGGTAGGAATCCGGCGGGGAAAGTGCTACAACCAATCGTGTGTGTCAGATCCGTGGGAACTGCGC
Source organism: Andrena flavipes (assembly GCA_963971345.1). Lineage (NCBI taxonomy): Eukaryota > Metazoa > Arthropoda > Insecta > Hymenoptera > Andrenidae > Andrena > Andrena flavipes. Next base: position 46,221,581 of record OZ020482.1, read on the forward strand.
AGGTCGGTCGTAAATCGGTAGGGACGTGGGTCCGCTCTTATATGGAATAGTGTGTAGTTACATTTGACATTGAAGCGAGAGAAAAATGATAATTCAGATATATTTGCTGAACCAGTTGCATATCGAGTAGGAAAGTGTTCTATGGATAGTATTTCACATAAATACCTAAAAACCAATTTCAGAATTTTGCCCTAATCAACCCCTAAGGGGGTGGTGAAAAGGGCTGAAATGTGTTTTCAGGGAATCCTTAAATATCTCTTATTTTCCTAGTACCTATGCATATAAAAAGCACAGTATATATTTGCAGTCTCATTTTTAAAGCAACTTCATATTGTCACGAATAACCATGAAGTTCTTGCAAGTGATGATATTTTGTTTCCATCTCAGCAAAGAGTTACACATTACAGAACGAAATGATCATAAGATTAAAAAAATCGTTTAAAAAGCAAAATATACCCCTGTAATCTGTCGCGACACTTACGAGAAACTTCATATAAAATACTATTTTTACAAACATGTTTAACTTCAACATTATCAATCGCGTGAGCCATTTTCGGTCCTCCGCGATTGTGTCTCTTCGTCGAAGCACGTGCCAAAGCAGCCGGCATCGAAGCTGTAGATTTTTTTCCTGCGAAAAGGACAAGGAAAGATCCGAAAAAGACACCATGATGGATGCCGAAATTGCCACAATGAAGGATTGCAAATTAACTCCCGAAGTTAGCGATCATAAATGTTTCACTCCAGTTTCTCTTATTCGATAAAATTCACGTCCCTTATCAGAAACTATATTTGCTGCCATTTTTAAATATTCTTTTTCCTTGCCAAGTATTTACATCTCTCAAATAAATTTACATATCACGTAAAATGTACCGTTGGACGTTTCATATCGTTCAGAAACTTCTTAATCTTAAAGATCTGTTAATATTTAGGAACGGAAAGTGCCGGAGAAGCCAAGACTCCAGACAATTCGGGTGTACCGTTGGAACCCCGAGAAACCAACTGTGAAACCGTATATGCAACAATTCTCTGTCGATTTAAATAAATGTGGTACAATGGTGCTGGATGTGTTGGCATTAATAAAAGCGCAACACGATCCCACGTTGTCTTATCGAAGATCATGCCGTGAGGGAATTTGCGGATGCTGTTCGATGAATATAGATGGTGTCAATACTTTGGCTTGCATAACGTAATGTGAAAAGCTTAGAAATATTTGTTTCCTTTCAGTGATTCGAAATAACGAAATGTATAGATTTAATCTACCAAATAATTATTTACAATTATCCCACTAATATTGATTGCTTAAAAAATTGTTAAAATACTTCAAAAGAGATGATACTATCCAGTGGCGGATTTAAGAAAAAAGGCCTAGGTGGCGAACAACCTGAGGGGCCCATTTTTCGGAAAAGTGAAGAGATAGTTTACTAAAAACGCGCTAAGTGTAGTACAGCACAGAGAAGAAAATATAATGATTGGATAAAATCATATTTTTTTTTTAAGCTGGGACCCCGTTTGGGCCCATCGGCCGTCACTTAAATCCGCCACTGGTACTATCGTATTTATATAGTTCTTTTATCGTAAAACTGTTCGTTATCCGTTTTCTCTATCCTTAGAAAAGTGAAGGAATCATCGAAGCCTATAGTCGTCTATCCCTTACCACATTCCTATGTAATTAGGGACTTGATAACAGACATGACTCAATTTTTGAAGCAATATCAGGACATTGAGCCGTTTTTGAAGCGTCCCGGCGAAGAGAATTTTCTCGGCTTACGACAAATCCTACAGAGCCCGAAAGACAGAGAAAAATTGAATGGCTTCTACGAATGCATCCTTTGTGGATGCTGTACTTTTGCCTGTCCCCCGTATTGGTGGCTTGGCGATAAATTTCTCGGTCCCGCAACTCTTTTGCAGGTACATATATGCCAGGGAATTTTAGAAGTATACATACTCTCGATTCAAACGGGTAACAGACTAACCCAACTATTAAACTTAACATTTCTATTTCCCAGTATGTCTAATACAGAATAACTGCTTTATCACGTAGGCTTACAGATGGATAATAGATTCACGCGATATGGAACATAGAGAGAGACTCAGTAAATTGCGAGATTTTTATTCGGTGTATCGGTGTCACACTATTTTCAATTGCACAAAAACGTGCCCAAAGGTACGAAACGTTACAGTATTTAATCGCTAGGACTAACGTAGAGGGCGCACGTATTTTTCTTGCCGAAGGCGAGAGTATCGGGCATCTGAAAGACTGAGCGAGACAAAGTATTAACGCGTCGTCTGTTTCGTACCGTTCCTCGCTCGCTTTCAGTCTCACTGACTCCCTCTTGCCTTCGCAAAATAAGAGTGAGCCAGAAGTGGTGGGGATAGCACCGACCTCATAACTGCTAACCTGTTGGCCAAACTGAGCTCTTAGCGAATAATACTGTATTTGAAAAAGAAAAGCATTTCCAGTAATTTATATTCAAGTATTATATTAATTCTTTCAAGGGTTTGAATCCTGGAAGAGCAATAGCTCAAATAAAACGGTTACTAGCGGGACTTACTAAGAAAGAAAGACCGGAAATGGATACTCCAATTACAAATCCTTGCCGAGGCGAAAAGGATATATATCAATGCAGGGAAGAATAGATGCCAGAGGATGAAAAAGCGTGATTAATAAAACATTATTCTTGCGACGACTTGTAATTGTATATAAACCTGCTTTTCTTATTATACACAAGGTCTTGTTTGCTTTTAAAATGAAAAATTATCAAGATAAAGATTTCTCTGCTGCATACACTTTTATCAATTATTTTATTTATACTAATACGTACGAGAAGCTGAATGGGGAAAAGGCAACATATAATTAACAACCTTTTAATAATCACAAGCGTATAAGAGTACAGAATACAAAAATAGTTTCTTAGAATACTTATTTTAAATCACATTTTGGTATAATTTCAGCTACTATAGTAGCTAGTTTCGTTGATGCATATCTTAATAATTACTGTAAATTAATTCTATTAATATTCTAAATTGTACTGGTCAGTTAATAAGTTTCATTACTTTTAATCTCACTTGTTATCAACTTAATATTATGTTATATTACTGTTTTCCAAAATATTTTTGAAATTATTTCAACGGTCACGTAGAAATTAGTAACTTTTATTATTAAGGTTTACGAATTTTTATAAATATATAACTACGTATACAAGTAATAGATTTCCGAAAAAGTATTATTTAAACGAAAAGGAATGTGATTCTAAAGTAAATTGAAAACGATAATTCTTCAATTATATGCTTAAGTTCAAGTATATGAACTTACATGTCTAACCGTGCTCGTTTTATTGAACCGTGGTATTGCTCGTTATTGTATTGATTATGGCTACGGATATTTGAAGGTGGCTCATTTTCATTGTTTTCATTTGACAGTAATGTGCCAACTGCCTCCAGGAGTTCACGATCTTGTAACCAAGAATGTAGCAAAACCTGCTTTATTGTAATCCGCCTCTTTGGGTTGACTGTCATCATACGTTTAATCTGAGGAATGATACCGTTAGAAATTGAAGATATTTTTCTCTGTATAGTCCTGTTTAATAGAATTGCACATTTACCAGATCTATTGCTCTGTCTGTAACATGTCCAAATTTTGAAGCAGGAAAACTGTAATAACCTTTCTTAATCTGGTCTTGTAGGCTAATGTTTTTGTTTTGACAATTAAAGGGTACTGAACCACTTAGACAAGCATATAATATCACCCCCAGACTCCACACATCTACCTAGTAAAATCAAGGATATTAAAAACAACGCTACTTCATTCTTAACTGCCGTATTTTTTCGCTAAGAGCTGAATTTGGTCTACACGTTAAGAGCTCGACGTTATCTCCACCACTTCTGGCTCACTCCTGTCCCGCAAAGGCGAGAGCGAGTCCCCCTTCGGCATGAAAGAAGGGAGGACCGACCGCTCGGAATCGTGTCCGTTCTGCGTTAAATGCTCACCGTCGGTCCCGAGCTCTTAGCGAATAAATACTGTATATACATACACACATACTTGATTCGTGTAAGTGCCATGTCCAATAGAAGATAATATTTCTGGCGCGACGTACATAGGAGTTCCACAAAAAGTCTTCATCATGGTTTGTGCGTCAACTAACTTTGACAAACCGAAGTCTGATACTTTCGCTAACGTAACTTCGTCATTACTAGCTAATAGTATATTTTCTGGCTATAAACGAACAAAATTGATATATTGTAGATATACAATAAATATAAAATAACGCACAGAATTTATTTAGAAAAAGAACAGTACCTTCAAGTCTCTATGGGTTATGCCAGAGTCATGAAGATAACTAACAGCAAGTACAACTTGATAAAAGATTAATTTTGCCGACTTCTCGGATAATCTCCCTCGACTTTTTATTCTTTCAAAGAGTTCACCACCCTCCATTAATTCTAGAACTATATACACAGCCCTCGGAGTGTCTACAATTTCTTCCATCCGAATTATACAAGGCTAGAAATAGAATACATATTAAAAGATTGAATAATCTTCACAGTTTGCAAAGCGTAGTAACTTACGTGCTTCAAAGCTTTTAATATTTTAACTTCGTTCATAATTTTATCGGGATCATTTAGTGGATGTTTATATCCACCCGTCGCACCACCCATTTTTACAATGGTTTTCATGGCAAATCGTTTACAGCCGACTTTAGAAAACACCATTTTTACCTCTCCGCAAGCTCCAGACCCTAATATACGTGATACTGCATATTTGCTTCTTAGTTCTAGAGGTAAATCATTGGTCTCGAATGCAGAGGTGCTCATAAATACGTATACTGTCGCAAACATAAAGGAATGTCATAGAAGTTGTGTCACGGACAATAATATTACACTTGGAAGAAAGCGCAAGAGACTTTTATTTGAAAATTAAAACTATTCAACTTACTAGTCACAATGGGTTGTGCTAAAGATATAACATCGTTGCTTTCAAGCACAACCTTCTTTCCTTTACCTACTTTTTCTTTATTAACAAAAGTTCCGTTCTGGCTTAAGTCTTCTAAGTATACTACAGTGTCATTAGTATTGCCACCGATATATTCTCTGGTTATTTTAAAATGCGTCTTGCTCATTACACTAAGCCACTTTGGCTTTAATTCGTTTCTAGTCACACAAATATCACAACTTTCTGAGCGACCAAGCGTGTAAACATCATTTCTCATTTCTATATAAATATTTAGAGTTATATTTAAAATTGATCAAGTACAAAAGAACAAATACCACTTTCAAATTATAATCAACCCATTTGACCAAGGTTTGTTTCATACATTTCTTAGTTTATAGATTTACGCTGTGACTGTATGAAGTTACAAGTGAAAAGAAAAGAGTAGCCATTTGAAAACATTTCATAGCTGCAAATAAGATATCTACCAGAATCCTATTAGCAAGAAATGGCTAAGCAGAAATGATCATAATAAAATCTTGATATCACAGAGAATATTTTTCGAATCGATTTAGCATTTGCGTTGAACGGACATTAACAATCTCAACAATAATCTCTATTTGAATGCAAACTCTTAAAGTACTGATTGAAACTATTAATAATCATATCTCTAATTAATAATTACTTGGACTTTATGTGCTGAGTTTGAATCATTGTTTCAGCCAAATAGGTTGAGAAAGTTTAGAAATGAAATTATCTTACCCATTGTTTTAAATGGTAACTTAATAGGGCACAATCTCCCCCATACTACCATAGTTCTCTCTTGTGATAGTTCCTGAGATTGAGTTAAATATACTGAATCCGCATTTTGTGTGTCAGGTAATGTTAAAACAATTTGTTCATCGTTCATATTTAGAAATTAATTGGTTCGATGTAAACCAAAAGTATTTCCCGTCCGAATCGAAATTTTCGATGTCAAAATAAATAAATATATAATGCGATCCAACATAAATGGTACTAACCCATATCAATACAGTTCTATGAGTTTTTAACTTTTGTGTGAAACTTTATCGAGCAATGTACGCAGATTCTTGTTTACGAAATGTCCATTAAATCTGTTTAACGAATTACGGCAGGCGTGCAGAAAATCAAATCGATATGACACAACTTTAGACCATACCGTAATTCACGACGTAAACAACCTTCCGAAATAGCGGCATCAAACTTGTTTGGAGGAAATGAAGGAAATGGTAGGTACACGACGTGGTTCAAAGAAAGTATAAACTTAACTGATCAATGGAACTAATAAAAAGTTAGAAACAAATTATAAAAACGTAATTTCATATATTAATCGCTTTTGAGAAATAATAGATCTTTTATGTGTACTTATGTATTATGCGTGCATGTGCAAAAGGAAAACTGATATTTGGGAGGTTCGTTGTCAATAAATACTGCCCACCTTACACAGTTAAACTGTCCTATCTAGCATTTTTCTTTTTTTGAGGTATGTTGAAACATTTTAAGTTCCACACGTCTTTTACCTTTTAAGTAAAGTTTGAAATCTCTAAGTGCTTCGTAAAGATTTATATACAGTCTAATGTATTTAACCTAACTTCTTTCAAAGTGGTTAAAATATCTTATCTAAAACAATTAATTTATTGGTACGTTAATAATACATTCCTTACCGGTACACCTATTACAAAAAATTATATTAGGCTATTACGAAATAATGACATGTTTTAATTTGAATGAAGGAAAATAAGGATGGTACAAAGTAAATAATAAAACTTCAGTTTTCCCGGTTGTTTCAAAATACTAGATATGACATTTTAATTAAAGAGGGCAATAATCGGTATGAATTGAATATTTCTTATGGATTTCAGATTTGTATTTTTTTTTTGTTTACATTTTTCAATGATACGAAGATTTATTCCACACAAGTGATCGCGGTTTTAGTAGGTAACCATTTGTATAACATTTTGGGCATTTCTTATTTACAGAGATGTTTCTTAGTCTTTCCTTAATCCTATATAGTGTTTAATGAAAATGTATACGCATACACATAAGATGAATGAGTGAGGTTCAGCAACAGGTGCTTTTAAAAACATAGTACCCCTTTCATAAGTAACGTTGCTACGAACGAATGACATTTGTTTCGTGTTAAATAAAGTTTCGTTGTGATCTTTCTTTCTCTTCCCTTGAACGAACGACGATTATAAAACGATGTTTAAATTATTACATAACATAAACATTTGTAATTCGTGGCTTTCGAGGAACCTAATTTTATCCGTGGTGAATTCTAATTCCTACCACTCATAGCGCTATAATCTATTTCGAAACCTTCCCGGTAACGTTGTCTGTGACACTAAAATGTTAAAGGGGCCATTACACTGATCTGTATATACATATCAGTGGGCCATTAGGACTCCTAGGTCCCCAAACCTCGGACAGAAAGATGCATTAAATTTCAGGTCCTTTCCATATCTCGTCTGTGATGCTAGGTCTACCCTATAATTTGTCGATAGTGTATCTCTTGTGTATATTTAAATTTTATAATTTTATTTCCTACCGCTAATAGTGCTGCGCTCTTATTTCATGCTTAGTCGCTAACGTTGGACGTGACATGGAAATGGTAATGGACTCATGAGCCCCAAAACCGTGCGACAGAAAATACCATTGAGTGACGGGTCTATTGTATATCTCGTTTGTGATGTTTTGTATGTATGTATTTTCCTGGCGAAAGAGGTGCCCCTTCCTAGGCGTATTTTAATCGGAGAGAGGGAAAGAGATAGGGAGAGAGCGCGAGAGAGGTGCGTAACCCCTGCAGGATTAGATTAAAGAAGATCTCTAATTGTAAGAAGAGGCATTTCCTTCGGTGAATATTTATATGCGTGGTTTGAACATTAAACAGGACAGAGTATTCTTATCTATATAAAGAATTGTGTAATGAAGATGCTTATAGAGAAGAATATATCTGGCCTTCGTGATACCGGAATAAAAAAAAATCTTATCTATGATGTAAAACAAATTTTATTTAACTATGTTTAGTCCATTCAAAGTAAAGCATTATTAAATAGAGTACAACTAGAAATAATTAAATCACAGTATAAAAAGTGATTTGCTTGTTTCAATAATGGACGTTAGAAAATATTCCGTTATATCGCGTGGTATTTGTTAAATAATAACTTCTGAATATACGAAAGCGGGTTTGATGTAATAAACATTTTTTCGCATTGTAGAATTTAATTGACAATATGAAATTATACGTAGATGGACAAAAAATTATTTAAAATTTCAACATATCGATGACTCAGAACCGCAAGTTTCGATATAAGAGAAAAATAGGGTTGAACAATCACTTCACAAACTGGCACAGGTCAAAAATGTGTACAAAGTCTTTATGGCGTGTACCTAATCTTATTGTTAAGTTTACTAGCTGTAATTAATCGTGTATCTCTAGTAATAATATCATTATTAGTATTATTATCACTTCAATTAGAATTCGTTATTTTGGCAACTTACGGTTCAGCGGAAATTTCACATATCTTTACATAGCCGTGATTGTACAGCTTAATCGACGTTATGTTTGCTTGCAGTGTCACAGTTGATTCACATATATTTAATTTTCGTTTTTTTTTTTACTGGCGTTACATTCAACGATTGTAGCGTATATACGTACCGTGTATTTGACTTTACAAAAATTTATTTATATATATATATATATATATTTACGAAAGTAAGAAAATACGAAACGACACTAAGGAATTATTGATCAACGATAAACGTAAACATTTTAAATTACAGGATCCTGGGTGTAAAGTGTTGGGGGCTAGCTTTTGAGCAGGAGGGACAGGGAAGTTAAGTCCATAACTATCGATATTAAGGTAATAATCGTACAGATGATTTTTTTTTGTTTTATGTATACGTGTAAATTAGTTTTTTAGCTGTTTATTATGTAAAAGGTGAGCTGCATGTATTTCCCGTATGTTCTTCATATTAATGGATGGTACGTCAGTGGCGGTGGTACAAACTTGATAGAGATGTGTGAACTTATCTTTTATTTTCACACACACTACGTCTCCCTCTCTTTGCATAAGGATGGGTCAGGCTTTATCCGTTTTTAGTGGCACTGTTATTCATTAGCTTTACGCTGAGCATCAGTTTCTTTCTTACAGTGCTTACGGCTTCTCTGCAAAATAATCGCGGGACGTTACATAACGAGAATACACCGAGAATATCGTATCGCGCAAATTCCACAAAGCTTACCAGAATTAAATAAGTCTTTCCAGTTGAATATTTATTCATCTCCTACAAACATTCTTCTTGGCTTTTTCTGACGCACCTCGCCACCTTTCTCTTGAATTCCGAATAACTTTCCCTCCACTCTTTCTGCGGTATATTAATAATAACGCTGTTAGTAACGTTACTTCGAAATATTAATTAACAACACAGATCTATGTATTAGCGAGCGCAATTTTACTTACGGCAGCATCCACATTAGCAGGACTTTCATCGTTAGGATCTGCAAGCATACTAATAACACTTATCAGAATAGTTTCAACTGTGTGAACTGGCAACCACCGTTCTGATGCTTTTTCATAGCCCCACTTGTCATCTCCAGGTTCATGTAGTATCGATATGCATACATTACCGTTCTTCTCGACTACAAACATAACATATTTATCTTTAATTTCACTCCATCGCGCGTGCACCAGAATTCTTGAAAAATACTTACTGTTTGGATGCCATATTTCTGTTATAAATTTCATTCTTGGTGGCCTAAGTGGATATTCTTTTGGAAATTCTAAGTGTGCTTTGAAGAACCCACCTTCACTAAAACATAAACGATACATGTAAAATCTCTTGTAAACGTACAGAAATAATTGCTAACGCACAGATTTACGATCTAATTCTATTATACTATAAAGCCTTCTTACTATAACGTGTCTGGAGGTCCAATAATGAGTACTTCCCACTGATATATGTCATTGTCATCTATAAGGCCTGCCGAAAACCCTTCTACTGGGTTTTTATTTAGTTCTGCAGAAAAGAAAAAAGCACGAATAAAGCAGCATTCTCTTATACAACAGAATGACCTTCGTTATAAGTAAATCTGAATCCTGCAAATGTGCCTAACAATATTTTCTCTTCAAAACTACATAGAGTGGATATTAAAATCTCGATATCAAGATGGAAATAATGTTTCCACGGACAAAGTGCGGAGATGATTTGAAAGTCATCTTAATTATCTGTAATGGAGAGTTCCATTCTTCGGTTGTTAGTCTGATAGCCGGACAAGTCCTTCAAAGTAAAAAAAGACAATAAATTAATGATTCTTATGGGCTACATTGCGTTGCTACGTTAAGGCAGAGTTAAACGCGTGCAACCCATTAAAATCGACCCTTTCAAGGGTGTTCTGTAGGGCACATTAAATGTGTTTAACCCTGCCTTTAGGCGTAAGCATTAGTGATCGTAGCACACGAGATAGCGACACCCGAGTGTAATGAAATCTGGATATCTACGACGATAGTTTACAACCCTTTTCAGTTATTCTGTATGAAGTAATATCAGTACCAGCTATCATACTAAGAATAAAAACCTTCCATTTAACGAAAACTATGGCGACCTTGAAATATCTATCCGGATCCACAGAGAATCCAGACAATGTCCTTTCCAATATCGTGCACCTTTGTATATTACACTGTTTAGTATATGAAAGAGTACTCGAGACATTTCAGGTGTTGCTGCTATACACCGTGCAGTGACAGAACACAGAAACTGTTTAAACACATACACAGTCGTTAGATTTTAACCTACTTGTAACGAAGACATTAATAGACGACCGTTAACACAGGAGTCTGTGCGATCCGTTTGAAAAAAAAAAAAAAACCGGGGTACACTTGCGCTACGTCGATGTGTATAGGTTAGGTGAAATTCAACCGTACTAGTAAATAACCGTCATCACCCACGAGTTAACGACAGTGAGTCAGCCTTGGCATGGTATTCCACGTAAAATTCAGATGCAAAGGCCGCGACAGCGTTGGTCGCCGAACAATGACGTTTCGCGGAGGATGGAAATCACAGTAATTTTTGGGCATTCGGCGGTGTCGGTGTGGGTCTCGCGTCAAAAGCGATAGAGGAGCATGGAGCTCGAGGAGGCTGACCTTCGATGGTCGTTGCACGGCATGGTTTTCTCTGTCTTATATATATATATTTTTTTTTTTCCAAGTCGAAACGCGTCGTACACGGTGTGACGCGCGAGGTGCTATAAATAACGTTTGCCTGTAATTATTTTCGGTAACAGGGGAAAACGGCGTACGCCGTGCGTGAGAATGATCCGCGAGACGGTCTGCACCGGGTCAGGGTATTGGTACGGGTGAATGCGATACTGAATGCTAGGTTAAAGTTATTCATGGGAGGCACACTACGGTTCCGTAGCCGTATTGATTTTCACGCCCTAATCGGGCGCAGGACTACCGCGAGATAACGAAAGGCTGAACCGGCGCTCAGATAAGGTTACAGGAGAGCCCGACAACTGTTATCACGGGGGAAAGAGCGTTCACAAAGGCGAATTTCGAAGGTCGAGACACGGCGATGATGAGTCGCACGAGTTTCGAGCACGAAAACGGCTCCGGCTTTTCGTCGGGCCCGAATACACGACACGGTTCACACTTAGCACTTATACTCTTTTTACTGGATACCTGCTAATTGTTTCCGTAGTAAAAGCGCGGACTGTGGCTCTGACATTAATAAAAGTTCCGTTAAATAAGACTAAACCTGAAAACAATCACTTTTGCTTGACTGGAAAGATGGCTAGGTACGTCGCGGAAGCAGTGATTGCGCATGCGCCACTACTTAAACATATGTTCTTCCGTCTCTCCTGTACGCCGGCTTGATCAAACACCTGCGCTATCTGCTGGAGATTTTGCAAATATTGCAGATCAACAAACGGTTTTTTGCCATCGATAAGTAATCCTCTGTTATTTGCGAGCGGCCATGGGAAGAACACGCGTGAAATTAATACCAGCTGTTAATATTATGAATTCCTTTCTCGACACGAAACTGAAGATAATTATCTTATCAAATTCTAACAGTTTTGCTTGCATATGCATTTGTAAACGCGGTGGTCTGTGTAAGAATGTGAAATTAAAGTGTTTGCAGTTGCTGGGATCGGGAAGAGTACTGACAGGCATGTAGAAAATAAAAATGTAAGTACTGAACAACATTTCTTTCTATATATAAATGTAAAAAGGTACTAATAATACAAGAGTGACACAATTTAATATTTGGTTATGAACATACGTTTTTACTGATATATAATTTAATACTATTTGTTGAAGTATGTATTGAGTCGTGATTGAATGCTGGGTAATTCTGTGTCAAATAGCTCATTTCCTGCACTAGTTGCAGGGCCTTAGTGATTTAATTTATACTTGCAGAATAATTTTACTGATCTAACCTTGGTCAATGGTATTTTCTTTATAATAATCTCCGATTATTTATTAAGTAAAAGTGTCATTATCCAATGGAGGGTACAGGAATTTTAAAGAAAGAAACAGTAGCAAAAAGCCACAAAGTGATAAATTGAGCTTTTAACTGATTGTGAAAGAAAAAGGCGAACGGAGCCAATCTGTCACGATGCGAAAGGACTGATTATAGCTGGTAAAGGGTAAAAAATGGATGGCAAAACCGCTGTTTAAGGGACGACAAGAAAGGGTGGCTCGATTTGGCCATGTAGGTATCCCTGGCTTCCCAGCAATTTGACATGGTTAAGTAGGGGGCGCCGCTGGGGCACGCCTGCGCGTAACAAAATCAAGTGAAGAAATACGAAATATATACTTAAGAGGGAACCTAGTTTAGGAAGCTGAAAACACGGTGATTTTTAAGAATTATTTTCTGTCCAAAGGTATTAATTTTAATAATTTGGTCGTACAAAACTTTTGAAATTGAAATAATATTATATCCCGTAAATCATTTAAATACAGCATTGGTACCGATTTGCCCCTACCGATTTGCGACCGATCTGTGCGCTCCCTAGGATCTGACACACGCGATTGGTCGTAGCAAATTTCCCTGCCGGTTTACTACCAATCAACAGTGTATCCCTGCGCGAAACCAGTATGCTCTAATGTGGAACGCAGTGTAGTTAGTCTAATAGGTATCTTATAGTTCAATAATAGAATTATTAAATTCTAAGTAATATTTTCGTTTGAATCCTACACAGAATGCTTTCGAGCAGCATTAAGTCAAACGTATTTGTTACTACTATTTTTGTACTAACATATTTCTTTACGTATTCTTGAAAAATTCAATTTGAACCTCGGATTACTGTGATCCAATAGATCCAACCCAGCACTGGACTAATGCAAACAGTGTTCCAATAAATTCCAGTACAGTACTGTTCGGCAAGTAATCCACTCGAACGACTGGATCGAAGTCTACTTCAGCCCCCCCACTATCGGGAGCACAACATTCCAGCGTTGCTGGACTGGTCTAGACGGCTCAGTCCAGTGCCGGCTGAAGCGTAGTGCAGTGTACACGTGTTTGCATTTAATGAAAAATGGCAAAGAAATTGAACGAAGACCAAACTTTTAAGTTCGTCACTCTGTACAGAGCGCACCAGTGCTTATGGGATATCACGTCCGAAAATTATAAAAAAAAGTCAGTGCGCCTATCCGCATTGAAGAAGATTTGCGAATGTATGGAAATTGAAGGGTTTGGCGTGCAAGATGCTAAAAATAAAATAAAAGCAATTCGATCTACTTATTACTTAGAATTGGATAAGATTGAAAAATCAACTAGACCTGGTGCAAGTGGCAAGGTATATCAATCAAAAATAAAGTGGTTTACGGAGTTGGATTCCTTTATAAAAGATATGATCGTCAAAAGGAAAACACAAGTAAGTGAATTCTTAATCACCTTTATTATTTATAGAAAAATACCCGGGCTCGTTACGGTATAAATTAGACTTTCCGTTCTTATTTAATGTTAAAAGTACGTGTAAGGCCTTCTGTAATTGGAGTTTGGAATTTTTCTTTAGTCTATAGCAGTCCCATTAAAATAAAGATTCTTGTGGTATATCGTTCAATCGAAATCGGTTCAGTAGTTTTTGAGTTTTGCGCTTTCAAATATACATACATACATGGTACGAATATTTGTATGTGATGGTATAGATATAGATTATTAAAAAGATGTAAATATTATGTTGTTTTAACAAAGCAATTTGTAAACTGAGATTTTTTTCTTTAGCAGATAAAGTAGAATTATTACTACCCTGATGAGTGATATGTAGGTACCGCATTTATTACAACGTGATGGGTACTGTTAGATACCCTGAGCCTCCGCAACGTGTATAGGGTCATCCGTTAAAACTGCAACATACGCGCGCGCGAACAAACGAAAATGGCAACATCGCCTTACGTTCATTTCACTCAACCATTCTCCGTCCCGGCGCTCGGAGAGCTGCCAGCGACCGCTGGACAGCAGTGATGCCCGAGCTTTGAGAATTTGGGGATGGTCTCTTTCCAATTAACGTCGCAAAGAGCTAGGGTGCTATTGGGAATTTCCCGGCCCAGGTAATCGAGCCGCGCGCTCCGCTTTTATGATCGGTTTACCACTCGCACCCTAGAAAAATGAGGGAAAATTATTCCCTCGTAATGATGGATAATTTAATATATTTTACGTTTACTTAATCTATCTTTTATTAATTTCTTAACCATAATTATTGTGAAAAGGTTTTGTAAACAGTTTATTTCATACTGCATTTAATGCTCTTTTTAAAATTCGTGATGTTGATAAACAATAGGCTAGTTATTTCGAAGCTCGTGAATCACTGTTGTCCAGTGGTCGCTGCAACCCCTCGAATGCTGAGCTCGTGATTGGTTGTAGTGGAATACGTCCCCGAGGCGGTGTTGCCATTTTCGTCTGTTCGCTTGGACCCTCCGACCTTTTCAGGTGTACTTGCCTTAGCCATAAATAAGCGGATTAGGCCGTGGGTACAAAGGAAAATTCCACGTGTAACGAAATCCTTCCTCGATTTGTTCCCATTCTTGCGGTGTATTTGGTAGCAGTGAGTAAAAATTGTAATTTTATTTTCAGAACGGCAGTACCCGGCCTCAATTACAAAATAATACCACTGCAGCCCCTGCTGTACGTTCTGAAATAGAATCACCTATACCGAAACCAAAAAAGAAAAAAGTGTCACAGCTGTCTTCAAAAGTTAGCAGTGTGAAATTGCCTCAAGATGATACAGTAAGCAAATTAGAAGAAGAAGACGAATTCGTTATCTTCGGGAAGCACGTCTCAAGACAATTAAGAAAACTTTCAACTGAGCAAGGTATAGTTGCTCAAGTAGAAATTCAAAGTGTAATAAGCAAATGCCGATTACATGACCTGTATCGATCAACCAAAAACAGTAACAACCAAAAATAGTAAAGATTTATTAACACATATCAATTTGTATTACGTTATTTTTTTTTATTTATTGTTTCTAAACGGGAAGGGATTCCCTTTAGTGTACAGGGCCATCATTTAATCTTGCACCTCGCGCTCACGCGAACAGGTAAAATGGCAACAGCGCCTCACGGACGCATTCCACTACTACCATGCATCGACCCGGCATTCGAAAAGCTGCCAGCGACCGCTGGACAGCAGTGATGCTCGAGCAGTTTTAAATTAACGTGGTCAAGATTAAATGATGACCCTGTACAGGAGTAAGGAGGTATATATAGAAACAATAATAACATTAAGACAGATGACGCTGGGTAAATAAAATAAGAACCACAAAATAGAAAAACGCTAGAACGAAAAATGCATACGTGTACCGCGATCCTCACAATATAAAAGAATAAATTAATATGACAGTAACAGGTAATGGCGTAACTAGAATTAGGATCGTAGCTTTAAGTCGTTTATATTAGTATTATTCTTGAATCCATTAGGAATAAGTCTTCTTCTATACATTGTCTTTCCATAACGGGACTAGGTCCTTCCAGGGGCGGATTTGGGATTTTCGGGAGGGGGCGGCAGGGGCGAAACCAAGATTTTCTTGAGGGCGGGGGGCGGCGTAGCTCTCAGAAATAAACCAGGGACCTTTCCAGGGACCTTGTTTTTTTTTAGTATCAATTTTAATATCATAAGGGGCGAGCTCCTCACCACTGGTACGCTTTCGTTTATAGCTTACTTCTTGTAATATTCTTCGGCATTCGAATATTTTAAACATCTGGTCTACAGTCGGTCTCGTCCGCGCGATCCCGAAACATCGAACAAAAGGGTCATAAAACCGCACCGTCGGTAGGCACTCAGAAACTCTTTGCTCTTGCACTTTTACAACGTGCACGTGCACGCATCACCTTGCCGAGGAATTTTTCCACTTCTATAACTCCCCTAAAAATGTAAGGGCGGTTCCCTATCTTCAGAACCCTACCAATCACAAGTGATAATTCGTAACAGCCTACTCAGTTGTTCGAGTTTTCCTCGCGAGTGCAAGACTTCTGAAAAGTCAGTCAGCATCTCCCGTCAACGCAGAACGGTTAGCGTTAGCAAAAAATGTTGAATCCAAATATTACATATACAAATATGTAAAAAACTATTTGTAAAGTGTAAAGTGAATATTCGCGAAATGTGAAATAAATATTCGGACTTTTAAAATAAATATTCCGAAAATGTAAAATTAATACTTAAAAAATGTAAAGTATTTGTTTTATCCGTTTTTGCGCGAAGCTATTGCCACTACAGTCTACCACTTTCAACACTGGAATGTAATCGTTTGATCCAGTGACAGCTTTATATTGACAGAATGACAATTATCTACTTTTTTTCTGTTTAACAATATCAAACGAAAGGAAGCGGTAGCTCTACGAATAAAAGATCAAACTACAAGGGAACATGAGAATTCTGATAATTCTTTCTTGTTTTATTATTCTGTAATATAAGATACATTGTTCGACAAACGATTATACAGACGTACAATACCCAGCAATTCGATTTCCGTGTATTTTACAGTGACGTCGAATGTACTTACTCCCACATCCTTCACTTTCTTAGTTATTTACAAAGTATTAATTGATGCTTGTATTTGTCCCATGACACAGATTCGAGTCATGGTTCCGTGCTATTCAATTGCTCTCTCACTCACACATTCTCTCTCTCTCTCTCTCTCTCTCTCTCTTTTTCTTTTATACAGACGCTTCCTTTCTCACAATTTTTTTTCACGTGTACCGCCTGTGCAAAAGTCGGGCGCTGATACAAGCAGTCGAATAAAATATGCGAAAAGCGGTTCTGCAGGTTTGCTACGCGCGGTAACCTTCGGTGGGAAATAATATTCCAAGTGCACGCAGGGGCTAACGAACGAAAGAAGGGATTTTCGTGAACGGAACCGCAAAACTTTGAGCATGATTAATTCCCGAAGCATGACAATTTGCCGCAAACCAGCGTGGAACATTGTGTCTGATACGCGACGTTGCACAAAGTTTCCACGAAATATTTATTACCGTCTTTCCGTCTGCTTGCAAACGCTTTTGCGATTTTCATAGACTCCCTGGGTTAGTGTGAGTACCCATCGCGATTTATAACTCGGAGCGAAAAGATCATAGATCACGAATATTCTTGATCGCTTTATTCCTCGATTGAAATTTTCTTTGCTAAGTATAACGTAACAAAATTTACAAAAGTGTTAAAAAATGCTGGTAAAATGTTTGCCAAGTTGTAGGTTTCACTAATTGTAAGGGAAGAGTTCGTGGAAAATCTTTGCAATTAGTGAACATAGGTTTACGAATCAACCCTTGCAAGGTAATAGACTGTCTCAATAAATGATTAGTTTACTACAGTTCGGAGATAGGCAACAATTTTATTTTACGAACAAAACGATTTGATTTATTCGTCAAATAATCTAAAGTTAAAGTAAATTTTATTTGATCCGTTGTTTAGTTTGGCAATTGCTAAATAAGGAAAAGCGTCACTAATTTTACTGAAATTGAAAATAACTTCGAACCTGGACGAGGTAATTTCTTAATTTTTTTAACATTTTCTAACACTTTATACGTCTACGATAATTTCTAAAATATTATCAACTTCAAACATAACATAGCATTCGTTGAAATTTTTCTTCTGCTTCGTTTTTATTTACAGGCAAGGAATACAGTGTTTGAACTATTAAAGGTAATGCGTAGTCGAGTTCAGAAAATTACCGCGGAAGAGGGTCTAAAGAAAATGTAAAATATGCTAACATTTTTAAGATATTTTCACACACTGATCAAGTGAATAAGCAAACCTTAAATTAATTATTTGTAGCAGGAGGCATATTCAAGCCTTCACATATACACCTACCGAGCAAAATGAAATGTAAAAATGTTTTGAAAGCAGACCATAATCTTAATCGTCTATCAACTTCATACAACACAATTCTCCAATGAAAATAATTTTAAAAATTACTGATATCGCTCATTTTCCTCAGAATTTCGATATTTTGATTCATCAGCACGGTTTTACAGACCCCTAACGGTTGCACCTACTTAGTTTCTGCAAATCTGAAGGGAACGGGAATCGCTAATCTGACACACTTATCACACACGCGTGCACGCACATGTACACCATCTTCACTTAAACAAGCGGGTACATGAAATCAACAAATCTCTCGCAAGATCATTTTCAACCCATTTGCATTACAGAGCGAAATATTCCGCGAAAAATGTTTGCTCTGTATCACCAAACGCGGAATAATTCGCGGGCAGCGACTGGCCGATATCCTCTTAGCGGAATATTCCGCAAATTGATTTAAAAAAAAAAAAATGAAAGAAATCGAAATTATGAATGACATGATAAATTACATATGATCAGTAGTGTCTCGGTGATACAGGTTTACTGTCGTCGTTATAAGTGAATGTCATACAATTTACATAGGTGATACAAAAGGGTTGATAATAAACCGTAAAGAAACGTTCAAGTTGTAATAGCATCCCTTAACGCAAGACATCGATATCTCTGTACAAAGATTTACATTCGATAGAACAGATAATATAGAGAGTTCTATAAAGTGCACGATAGTGTTCTTTCGGAGCGTTGATAGGCGGCGATCGGTCAAAGAAAAACTTTCAGCGACAGATCGTTCGACGTGTTGCCACCTCGCAGCTTCTTTCGCCTAGCCTGTTTTGTCGCGATCCGCGTGTCAAGTCCTTAGAACTCTTGTCCCGACAAATGTGATTGAGAGTGAAAATAGAAATTCAGCCCTAACGTTTCGACAGCACTTCTCTAACATTAAATATTAACTATCGTTATTATCGTACAACGTTCAATGCTATATACAGGGGTAATTATAGAAAAGTTCAGCAACGTCGTCGCCCTTACAGATATCAGTGTCTAAATTCACGACCCGTTAATAACGATTACCGTTCGGTGATGAAATATCAGTTAACAACCCCCTCCCCCATTCCCATCCCCCTTTGCCCTCGAAGACATAGTTACGCACGATCAGAAGTGTTGGATTACGCTCGGTTTACATTACGCTGCAATTTCATATAGGATTCGCTGCAACGGAAGGACGGCAGAAAGCAAATCCCGCCGATTCGACAATTGTGGAAATTGAATCAGCGTAAAACTATTTCTACCCTTTCCAAAACTTCCTTTCCGTCTAATGCACCACTCAATCCTTTGCTTGAGCAATCGACAAACGTTCCCTTCTATTTCTTTGATTGTACTTCGGATTTCTTGGAACTCGGATAGCCGTGGCCAATTTCTTTGACGCAACGCAACTGATATTTTTATACGTCTCTCGGGGTTTTACCTTTAGTCGCACTCTTTGATTCGTATAATCGAAAAATTATTTGATTCATATCGCACGAAAAAGAACCGTAAGCTAGAGATGTTCGAAATATTTAAGTAAATAAAAATATCGCCCAGTGTGGCTTACGAAATTTTTATTTATTTAAGAATTTCGAATAATGGATAAAAGTTAAAAGAATTCTTCGTCACGTGTTGCTTTTTTATTCGTCGAGCGTTTCAACTTGAGCGTCGAATAAATTTTTCAAGTTTAACTTTAACATTAACTTTAACTTTATTCGACGTCGAAGTTGAAATTAAAGTTAAAGTTAAAGTTAATGTTAAAGTTGAAGTTGAAGTTGAAGTTACAGTTACAATTAAAGTTAAAATTATAGTTAACATTAAAGTTACAGTTAAAGTTAAAGTTAAAGTTAAAGTTAAAGTTAAAGTTAAAGTTAAAGTTAAAGTTAAAGTTAAAGTTAAAGTTAAAGTTAAAGTTAAAGTTAAAGTTAAAGTTAAAGTTAAAGTTAAAGTTAAAGTTAAAGTTAAAGTTAAAGTTAAAGTTAAAGTTAAAGTTAAAGTTAAAGTTAAAGTTAAAGTTAAAGTTAAAGTTAAAGTTAAAGTTAAAGTTAAAGTTAAAGTTAAAGTTAAAGTTAAAGTTAAAGTTAAAGTTAAAGTTAAAGTTAAAGTTAAAGTTAAAGTTAAAGTTAAAGTTAAAGTTAAAGTTAAAGTTAAAGTTAAAGTTAAAGTTAAAGTTAAAGTTAAAGTTAAAGTTAAAGTTAAAGTTAAAGTTAAAGTTAAAGTTAAAGTTAAAGTTAAAGTTAAAGTTAAAGTTAAAGTTAAAGTTAAAGTTAAAGTTAAAGTTACAGTTAAAGTTACAGTTAAAATTAAAGTGGGAAAATTTACTCAATGCTCAAGTTGAAACATTCGATGAATAAAAAAATTAACTTTATTCGTCGAATAATCTAAAGTTAAACTAACGTTTATTCGATCCGTTATTTAAATAATTTTTTATTTAGTTAATTCCCAACACTGCCGTAAGCCTTTTGTTATGGCTTTGTGATAATATAATTTACTTTTTTCACCAATGAAATACAATGATCAATTTGATAAAATTGATACATAGAGGATCGAGTTTTCCTCCTGTACGTGGAACAAGAATCTACCAATCAGAATCTTGCTGGACGTTATTCTTGCGAAATTGTTGCGTTAAACTTTCGCGGTCGCTGACGAACGCTTTGAGCACGGTTATACATATTTCCCTGGGGGATAAGAGACAAGACCAGAACGCAAGGAGGCGAGATCAGAAGACCCGTGGAAAGAAAATCTTATAAAATAAGAAACATCGTGATAGGAGTTTCTGTGATGGGAATTCGCATTGGAACCAAGGATAACATTATACGCCCATTCCGCGCAGAAACTATTTCCCTTCATCAGTTATTATGTCTTGTATACGGATTTGTCAAATGGCAAATGAAGAAAAACAATGTTCTAGAAGAAAAACATTTGAAAAAACATTTTCAAATTTCGACGACAAGGAGAGAGAAAAATGTAACCGTTCCTCTAAATGGTCACTGTTTTCTGGGGCGAATCTAGGCTTCTGAATCGGTGGAGATTTGTAAAAAAATTCGCTATGAAATTGATTATAACATTGAAAATTAATATTAACTCTTTTTTACATCAATATATTTTGCTCCCTGAAAGGAAAAAAAGTTGAAAAGGAACCATACGCCGCAAACGCATCGTTTTTTAAAAACGTGAAAAATGGTTTAATCGAATGCATAGGTCACTTCATCCCTATCAAAATTTTATCAACTGTATCAACGCTTGCGACATGTGATTCCTTTTAAACTTTTTGTCCATTCAGTCAGCAGAATAAGTTGATGCAAAGAAAAAAAATTACCATTAATTTTCGATATTACAAATAATTTCGCAACAACCTTTTTTACAAATCTCCACCGATACAAACGTATCGGTTCACCCTTGAAAACAGTGACCATCACTTTTTTAACACCCTACACAGTATCCGCGAAACAGTTCCGCAAGTGGAATTAGCCATTTCTGGTCAGCCCATCATAATTTCTGTCCGCAGAAATCTCCCATATTCTTTACTCTTTGCTATCAAATTATGCAGGTCGTATAAATTTTTATCTCTTACCCATCGAACCATCCGCAGTTCCGCGATTTTATTGACTGTAAGACTTGAAACAGATTCCTCCGAGAAATTTTCCTTCACTCACCAAATTTGATGAAATGTTCCGTAAAAAGGGTCATGTAATCGATATCCATTTTATCTGACGTCGCTTAACGACCACTTTCCTCCGCTGAATCATTGAACACAATATAATCCTCGATGCGTCTGACCATCTGCAGTGGAAGCGTCGAAACGTTGTAAGAATCAAAGAAAAATGGCAAGTGGTTTTCCTCGGAAAATTGCTCGAGCGTGGGCGTTGGAGGTGCGCGTATGCCCTCCCGATATGAATCGAACGAGTGTGAGGAAGTTTGCTCGGTCAGCTAGGTTTGTCCTTGGTTAACGGCCACGACCCTCCATCGAATCGCCAATCGAGTGATAACGATAACTCCAACGACTGCTCAAGCTAATATCGATTGTCATTAGACACCTTGCGAAACTCGCACGCCTGTTTGCTACGCAACCGAAACCTGCGGTTCGGCGAGCGCTCGTTCCCGAAAGTGGAACTGCATACATTTCCTCTTCTTTTTTTTTCACGTGAAAGGATCTTAGCATTTGATTCGCTTATATCTTATGATATGTTACAAGAAACAGAAAAAGGGACACTTCTTTAGGTCGCTACTGCACGCGGCTTTTTCGTCGGTTGTTGAGAGCAGGCTGTACGCGAATTTGATTCTCGATAGGCTTTTGTGCCGCAAGCTGTCCACCCTTGAAAGTGGAAAATCAATTTTGGGTTAATTCTTTTAAAAATAGCTGCATAGTGGTTCAACAGATCCTGTGTAAAATGAAATAATTCTATTGCTGAAAAATATAATTAAAGAGTAGATAATTGAGGACCTTGCAGCAAGAGGGGTGTAACTCTATCTTTACCAGCTTCGTGTAAATTAGAAAAAAAAACTGTTTATAATATTATTGCTTCGACTTAACATTAAAGAGACAACAGTAATTGAAAAATATATATTTTTGCGCAATAAGTAGTAGTTGTTGAGTCAGTAAGTTTTTATTTCTATTTTTGGCTAATTTTTCACATCTGGAGCAATTTTTCAAAGTTCGCAATAAATCGTTCAATTGTTATTGGATTTGCATGAAACGTGCACCAAACGATTCAGAATTTTCATTTACGTATATTTCACGTCATAACTTGAAAAATGTAAAAAATGGTGCTGCACCCCTTTCGCTGCAGGTCTTCAATTGTGGAGCAGACGTGTGGAACGTAAATATAAGAGTACGTTATTTGTTTTAAATAATTTACGATCGTGGGAATGGTCATATGTATGTTTGTATAAATAATAGTGCGATTTCAATGAACAGTAGCAATAAGACGAATAAAATGAATAATTAAAGGAATCTAAAGAAATGTGTACACGAAAGAATTTTTTTATGGCGAAAAGAGTGAGTTGATAATTTCGCATTGTTTTTAAAGCCTGCACTGCACCGACGAAAATGATATTTTTACAGTTAACTCACAGCTATACACTTCGCACCCCATAATCTCATATTCTATCACGAATACCGATATTAAACAGTATGGATATTTTTATATGCAACACTCTTAAAGATTAGTGCTTATCCGTAACAGTACTTTAGTTATTGTTCTTGAGCACAGAATTTGAATGTGATTTTTGTTTCATTGATTTCGGCGTCTAGTCGATGGGCGTTGCCTGATGTACACACAGAGAATAATCGCTCGCATTATCATCACTGACAATTGTTTATCGTCGAAAGTATTACGTGGTCTGCAAAGCCTGCATAAACAATCGTCAGAAGCTTGGTGAAATATAAAAACGTTCCAGGTAGAAAAATCGAGAATAAAAGTGGGCGTGTATAAAAGTTAATGTCACGTTAAAAGATTGTAAATTCACCGATTACAAGTATAAAAATCTTACTTAATTTCCTCCCTTCGGAAACGTTCACTTCTTATAAAACGTACTTATCGATATTCGTGTATTAAAAATGTATTGTTTTTTATTCGACGGCACACTAATTTTCGCAGCTGACGCTTTTATCCAGCAGCGTCGAGCACTTCGAGAAATTGTTAGCATGTGGATAATTTATCGATGAGCTTAATACGAAAAAGAACGGTGTATAAGCATGCTTTGTAGACGTTCCATCTTACAAACTAGACGCAAAAATCGTTTTTGTTGTGTTATAGACAAGAATGTGTTTACCTTGTGAGTGCTTAAATGTGGAAGTATACATACTGTTACAAGTCTCTATCTAATTGTTAGTAGGCGTGTAGAAACATTGAGCCGGTCTCATCGTAAGTTAGAATGTCATCTCCGAATTGAAACCAAACTATTTATCGAATTTCTTTTATTTCTTTTCTTTCTTTCTGTTTGAAACAAATATTTAAACGTATGAAAGAAGAAGTAGAAAATGTTCGTAATTGTTTTCTTCTTGTTATTAGAAAATGTAGAACGTATTCGTAAATATGTTTCCTTTTTTTTTTAATGTCGTGTGCAAACATTGTTATTTCATACACATCATCTGCAGAGTAATTCTCCTTGTTATTACTTGTGTTCACATTCGACAACAGTCTAGATGAAAGCACAGACCTCATATTCCAGTAATACAGAGAGAACGTTCATTAAGAGCAGTTTTGGATTAACACAGGAACGTCTGCAGGAAGTTCAGGAAATTCCTAGAACATTTAGGAGACACTTTGTGTATCTTCAAGACGTCTTACTGAGAACTTGCGTAGTACCATTACTGACTTTGTCAAGTGTGAAAATAATGAATGCACTATCGCAAAATTAGGCTGTGTTCCTTTTGCATAACTTCTTTGATTCCTTTACTAAACAATCAAACTAAATATTGATGGTTGCTTTTAATGATGTGTATTATTTTAAATAATCAAGTGTTTTATATTTTTCGTTACCAGGTATACTCCTCCTAGAAAACAAATGTATACGAACAATGTTCCACTACAAATGATCGATTGCTTTTTTCAGACTGAAAGTTAAGAAATAATCCGATAATTCTCTGTGGCAAACCATGTCCGAAGGGGGCTCGAAAGTAATAGAGGATCGGTTGGAAAATAGTTTTCTAAAAATTCAATGTTCATAGTTTGCTCGCAGAGAAGTTACAATTTAAATATCCGATCGTCGTTCGCGGTGAAAAATTGCGCGCAAAATTGAAAAGTTCCGCTTCATTAACCTCGGAAACGACATTCCACCTATTATCAGTCGTTGCTCGAATGCGTACTTTCTTTGAAAATCCTGCATCTCTCGTGTCCAATGAGAATGCTCCCTGCTAGATTTTAATTTGTGCGGTTTAGGGTTGAACCTCGAAGACTCTACACGAAAACAGTCCATCGACCGCTGACATACACACCAATTCGTTAGACGAATCTCTCCAAACGAAACAGGTCGTCGAATGTTTAAAAACGAATAGCCCCGTTTCGAAACAGAGGACAATTTACGAAAGGACACACTAAAAAATTGTCGCTTACTACCCTCGACGACGAAACCAACGAAATGGCCTCCGAGTATTCCCTCGTTATTCGCCGTAGCGCACACTATGCCACTGTGTTAGAACGATTACTTCTATTCTTAACGTACACGATGCGTTTGCCTGTGCCTATCGATCGAGAACGTTATACTGTTCCGCGGGTGTGTCCTCGAACGTGTCTGTTCACCAGGTTGCCCTTCACTTCGTTACCTTAAAATCAATCCCGCTCGAGGAGAGAGAGAGAGAGCTTTACATTTCGGTGTTCTCCTCGGCCTCCTCGTCGACCTTCGGCAACATGTAAACACCAGGAATCGGCGGTACGTGATCTTCGAGCTTGAGGATCGGCTTGCAGTCCCTAGTGACGTCCACCTGATTGAAAGAGTCCTTTAGGATATTGATTTCGTTCTCGTGGGCGAACAGGCTGGTAGGCGGTTCTGTTCCACATATGTCATTCTCATCGGTGCCGTTCCTGTGGCACAGGTTGCCAGAGGGAAATTGTCACGAGGTCAGTGCAAAGGGATCCGTCGACAGCTCGTCCACGCTCGGGCTGGCTTTCACCGGCTCCGACTTCTCCACCTGATGGCTCAGCCTGTGGACGATCTCGTCGTGGAGGATGTTGAAGCACATCGCCGTCAGGGCCATTCCGGACATAATGTAGCAGGAGCAGAACCAAATGGTCACGTTCCGCGACTCGTAAAGGCTTTGGCGGGGATAGGAACCGGGAACCATATCGCCGAACCCGATCGTGCTCAGGCTCATGAAGCAGAAGTAGCTTGCATCTGTAGTTGGAGACGAAACAGGGAGCTTAGCTGGGCGATACATGTAATATTTTCTTATCGTACACATAAAATCTAGCTTCTATTCTTTACGAATTATTCATCAACATATTATACACTCTAATTAATGAAAAATACTTTCAATTTTTTCAACTTCAGAGACCAAAGCTATCTCTTAAAGTGTGAATAAGTTATCTGTAATATTTTCAAAAAAATTGAAGAGGGTTTCCAATTTAATATCTCGAAAACTTCCTCAGCTGTTAAAAGCGTATCACAAGCATCAGCGGAGGTAGCATTTACCGATTCTAATCATTTGTTATTTTTTTTTTTGACGCGCATCATTTGACGGTTAATAACTCACATGTGATAAACTTTTGAGAGGGTGGAATTGTTCTGCGGGAATTGCCGCGTCTCTGTTACACGTACCTACAAAGGACCAGCCGTCTAACTTGTGCAGAGTGAAAGCACCTGCCACAATGTAACACAGCATCGCGCCCAGACAAATGCTGATCGGTGCGAGTATAGTAACGTTGGGCCTGTCACCGGAGCCAAGACTCGACACTTCGTCCTTCGGGCTGGCCTTAATTTCCACTGTGCTCGTGAACGTTGACGCGTTCGCGCGGACGTAAAAGGGCTCCTGCAGCTGCAATTGCTGCTGCTGCTGCACCAGCTCCTCCTGTTGCCTTTTCTTCCTCATTCGTCTCTCTTTCTCCTGTATCCATGCCAATTTAAAAGCAATTTTTAAGATCGATTTACGAACAGAACCATTTCCCACTACTCTCATGCGTTACTTGGGGGGTCGTTTTCAAAAATGTGCCCCGACAAGATTGATGTGGCGCGGCCGACTACACTTCTTTTCAGGGGAACGCGTATCGGGAGCAATCGTCTAATTACTTGATCGAAAAGGGGACAAGAGACGGGAATTTAAAAGGTTTTAAGGCAAGAAATAACCGTGTACCGTTGAAATATATAAATAGACGTTTTAGAAATATTCAATGTACGGGCAGTCAACTTTTATTATAGAATTTCGATTGTGCACTTTTTGACAATTGTTTACTATTTAATTGACAGATTTGAAACAATAGTTGGTAACATAAGATGAGTTAGAACTCTATCGTGCATGAATCATATCTAATAACGTGTTGTTAAATAAACATCTAAGTAATAATTAATTCGTATTAATGCACTACATAGAATCGATCCGGATCAAATGATCCCCATTTTTTACAAACACTCTATATTTATATAATAAATGCATATCATTACAATAAGTAGAATGTACATATATATACAATTCGTACACATTAGCCCCACATTTTGGGAGAATCACTTTTCTTAGATAGCAATTGGTAATTTCGTAATAAGTTAATAATAATAAGTCTTCTTATCCCTTCATCGAATTATATTACAAGTAGAAGATAAATGTATGAATGCAGTGTAGTCGATAGTCATCCATATCAATCTTTCAGCGTGCATTTATTAACGCTTGTCGCAGCGTAGTTTTATAAAGTACCTAGTATTTATCTACTCACCTCCATTCGTCTTTCATCGTAGCAACAATAGCCGCAGTTTGAGCAAAGGCAGCAACAAAGAGCTCGAGTAAAAACACCTCTGGCGCACCTAGATAACAGACCTCCAGCGCTCGACAAGTAGACCAGGGTTAAAGGGATCCCGAGGCTGGCGTAACCCATGGTTGCGATCTTACCCCATGTAGATTTTGGTGCTATGCTGCCGCAACCTGCAAGCAGAATATTTGACATCTGAGCGGGGTACTCTCGTAAAGTATACAACGTTTCCAGCGCCCTTTGTCTATGGCTAACTTAATTCTGTGAAATTTTGAAAGGGACCCTTGTATTTCTTACGAAACTACGGTAATTTCAATGCGGCTTAAAAATCTTCGCGCTTATTATGAGTGGGTGAAGTATTCCATGCTTAAATGAGAGTTACAAATATAATAGTAAATTCATATTTCGAAGTAAATATCTGTAGAGTCTGCTTTGAGTCTAGTTTCCGAAAATATATTAATAAATGCTGTTTCTGATAGGACCGAAATTTATTTTTAAAGAAATGACAGTATTCTAAGGGTCTTCTCTTTATGTACATGCCCCCCTTAAACGCCGTCCATAAAATACAAAGAGTCACTTGTACCAGTGCTGTTTGGCAATAAGTAGAATCCCAGGCACGCAATTACAAGTTCTCCAGCAGCCCCGGCGGCAAATTTTTCATCTCAAAATTCCGATATGGTAACCGCAGAAAATGTGTATCGGTCATCGTATGTTTCGCTGCTTCCGTATTTCACGGCCTTTCCGCCGGCAGTGCATCATCCCAACCTAAAACAGCTATTTTCCCCCGTAGATAAAAAGTAGAAGAAAAAGAGCGTCGTCGAATGGCGCATGAAATCCCGATAGCCGCATACTCATGGCCATCCCTGGCGGCGATTAATCCTAATATCGGCAATTCCGTATTGCGACGAGGGCTGGAATTTACATAGAAAGTACAATATTCGTAAATGGAGGTTGGTGCTTCGGTAATCTACTGATCTGCGCCAAAAACTCCCAACGTTTCGCCGGCATAGAGGGTTGCGGGGGGAACGATGGTGGGGGTATTTTCGGTAGACGAAGAACCGTGTTGGAAAAAGGGCGGAGGGGCGAATCGATCAGGCCGACGCCGCTTAAGATAATGGATCGCCTATTGGAATTGCTCTGGGCCATGCATGATAGCGGCCTCAAGTGCATCGTCGATGGAATTGCGCTCCCGGAAGCCTCGCGGAACTTCGCGGGAGCCTATTCGTCACTGTCGTTCCGCCTTATCGTTCGCGATGGTGTGACCCTTCTCGTATCCGTTATCTGTTACCATTTGTTAGCGGCTCCGGCAGATTGTCAGCCCGAGTTTTATTGGTCGGAGAACAACAATATATGGAGTGAAAGTGCAGACTGCAACGGATCTGTTGATCGTCTGTATCGCGCATTGGCAGTTCTTGTGCGTTCAAGAACACGATATGTACTTTTCATACTCGCTATGGTTTGTTATTCGAAATTTGGAATTCTTTTTTTATATTATTTATGACTCGAACACAAGACTCTGCGGCGGGACTCTTTTTAAGGGAGGTAAAAGCGATATTGCACTATAAGCCATTATCAAACGTCGAAGGCCTGCAGTTATTAAGAAAATTTTCTGGGGTGGTATCTTAAGAATATAGTTGTGTTGATGTGTATTAATATATAGAATACTCGACTATAGATGGGAATCTCTTTGGGGGGTAAAATCAAGGCGAAAATCAAGAATGACGAAATTGCGTTTGAGGCTTCCTTTCCGAGTTATTAATTGTTGAAGGTACGAGTAAGAAGCGTCTGACATTAGACTTAATAATTTTATACTACTGCCCTCGCCGTGCATAACCTGGGTAACTACTACTGCGCGCCGGTAGTAGTATAAGTCCTTCGCGTCAGACGCCTTTTGCGCGTATCTTCAACAATTAATAACCCTGAAACGAAGCCTTAAACGAAATTTCGTAATTCTTGATTTTCGTCTTATTTTGCTGTATAGGATAATCACCTAAAAGGATGGTCACCTGAAGTTGATTATTATTTACTATAAAAGATCAACGTTCATAGCCCTTGTGACCATTCCCATAATTTTATGGCTTAACCTGCAGGTTGTTCCTTTCGTTCACGAATATCATTATCTTTGTTGAAAGTACATCATCTATTTTCTTAAAATTTGTCGGTGCTATGGCGCTCTCATTGTTCTTTCCCACATAAATATTAATAGCTACTATTACTATCAGATCTACAGGGATGTAGGTTAAACAGGAATACCGAAGGTATTTCAGGTTTGTTGAGTGACGCATATTCATATCCGACTTTCGTAATGCATCGAAATAAATATGCAACACGAGATGCTCTGCATATTTATGAAGAATTTCTGATTAAAGTTGACGCAAAAGACTTGATGTGTGTGCTGGAGTTGGAGACTTGGAAAGGATTCAGGAATTCTAGACATGTTATTGATTCAGTGGGGTCACTTGTAAATAAATAATACTTTGCGAGAAGTCGCTAGATATCTGCAGCTATTGAAATTTATATAAAATACTTAGGTATATACAAGCCTTTTAGAAATAACACTAGCAACCGCATTTCATTTCTGTTTATTTGGAAGGCTAAGAAAGTTAATCAAAAGAGGTTTGCTCTTCACTTTGAAAAGAATTAATGAAAGAAGTCAATGCAAATAATTATGTAATAAATAGAAAGCATAGGCACCGATATAAGAAATAATTTTTAGGGCTTTGCGTTCTGATTTCACGAGTGTTGTGTGATGCACAGTAGCGTATGATGAGCACCCGATTCAAGTTGCGTAACTAGACCAAGCTGATTAATGACGAGGTTTAAAGACGAAATTAGCATTTGTGTCTAGTGAACTGTTAACGGCGGCTCGCTCATTGATTGCAATCGCGTGAATGGCACGTTGAACTCTTCTTGAGTCAATTTGCAGGTAATTATGGAATGGTTATTCTTCCTACCAGCAAGATTTCCGTATTAGATCCCGCACAGTCACTTAATAATTCAGGGAGAAGTATCAAATACCTTCTATTTTTACATGTATATGTATATAAAATACGTATGGTAATGGGTGATACATTACGTTTTAGTAGCATAAAATATTGGTTACATATTTCTTTCAAATTTAAAAACAAAATTATTTTTTTGTTCCTCTTAGATCATTTCTATTCTAAATTTTCGTATTCTAAAATTTCGGTCTGTCCTCGTTTCTTCCATCAACTTTCCCGCATCCTAAGGAAAATATTAATCTCCATTAACCTTTTGACTGGAGAAAACAGCCCAACACGTTATTTGGAAATTCTTCTACGTCGCTTAAAGCAACTTGTTTTGTCACGAATTTCGACAGTTTTGTTTATTCAAAAGGAATAGATAATATGTTAGGTCATCTGTCTCATTTACTATGGATAAACTAATTAAATTAACGTTGTGTCCAGTAAAGAAATCACCCAGATGACATCATTCCCCGTGTTAATATCCTCATAATATTTCTATTTTATGTTTCAAGCTATTCCGGTAAGGTCGGTTGTAATAAGTTGGATCAGTTGTGAGTCTTGAGGATTCGAATTCGCTGGAACACGCTGGAGTGAAACTTGGAAAACTCATTGAGAACAAGCTCAAGCTTGACAACTGGTCTTAGACCAAGAAACTTGTTCACAATGAGATCGTTATATGTACTTGCGACCTGAACTCTCTCCCGGTTCGAGATAATGAAGATTTTCTGTGCAATAAGTACGAAACTCTGTGTTGAGTTCCATTTCAGGGCATTGCTCATATATCAATTTTATTGCCGCAGTTGGATGTCAGCTAAACAGTACCAAAAGGCACCCTGTGCACTATTACGCGTAGAATGAATTAAACCTTCAACGATTTTATTGTATTACAGTTACGTATCACGTATTAGAGAAAAAATGGTTGTTCCAATTTAAAAATTTTCTTTAGTATTACTATATTAAATTGACAGTATTTCTTTACTCCACATATTTGATGTACCAGAATTAACGTTCCAGAATCTGAATGCATTAAGGGACGTGATTCACAATTAGTTAGGGGCATTCAATTAATTTCAAGCAAAATTCCATTAGAATAACAAACAAATTGTAAACATTTTCAAATTTTCCTTGATAAGTTTTTAAAAATATTCTTCACTTCATTCAGAAAGCTACTCTTCTGCTACAATAATTTTACTGAATTCATTCTTGATTGTAATTGTTTTTTCAAAAACACAAAATATTTATGCCTGCGTTAACAGAAAGTCTTGGTTTCAATTTTTTTGTTTCAATGATCCAAGAAATAGCAGTAGATGCATAGGTACGTTCGTTGTAACTTTGCTAAAAATACTGCTAAAAATCCTGAAAAACTATCCCACATTTTTATAAACACCCTGTACAGTTCAAACATTTTGAACATTTTATGTGGCCCGCCCTGTATAAACCGTTTTCGATCCATGGATTGAGTGTTAAGTGCAGGGGTGTACGTCACAGTCCCTTTATTAAAAGACATCATCGTCTCCCTCGCTCCTTGGCCAGGTCCTTAGCAAACCCTTATTTCAAAGGACGACTAGCGATACCCAAGGCGCTCGTGTATATTCAGGCAGCCGTGAGACACTCAGCAGGTCGGAAATTACATGGGCATGCGGTATCCATGTACTTCAGAGTTCGATGGTGTTCCGTGATATCGAATATGATCCAAGCAGGCTATGTATACATATACAGTCAGATAAGGCCCCTATCTCAGATATGTTCGTATAATTTCGAAATTTATCACCCCCCCAAGTACAATATAATTAACCGTATATTGATGAGTATATTTGACTATATACAATATTGTTTTTGTTGTTACTTAAAAATTTGGGACACGCAGTGCTGCGTATTGTGAGCGTGATTAAATTGGGTTTAATTAGCGTTAATTATTTAATTAATAATTCTATTCGATCCTTTTCGTTAGTGCATTCAATATGTAGACGTATATTCCACATTATTGTATTGAAATTGCAGGATATTGACTCTATTATCTCAATCTATTATATCCCAAACACAATAGTTTTTTTAAAGAAAAATCATAAATTTCGGGGGCTGTTACACGAGAATCTCCCTTAAATAAGGAAAATTGATAGTTTCTAAAATTTTAAATACATTGAGAGTATCAATTAGTTGATTACACAAGAAAATACTTAACTAAATACTAATTTTCCATCCTGGCTAACCTATACTTAGAAAGGTGGCTATTAATTATTTAAATTCGTAAATACAAATATGAGAAAGTAGGTATATTGAGACTCCAAAGAAGTAAAACATCCAACGCTATTATGAATACAAACAAATAAATGAAGTTTAAAAAAATATAGTCCTATATCTATTACAGGTGAAAATTTATTCTTATAAGTACAGTCACGATAAACAATAATCCATAGTGTCTCACTATTAAAGATAAAATTGAATGTGTTATTAATTAAAAGGCTTTAGCATAAAATGGTCCATGTTATTTGTGTAATTACATATTCTTGTAGGTAGCTATAGGGCAGTGCCTGCATACGACAGCATGTGTGTACACCATGTTAATAAACAAGATTCAATTCAGTTTCACTTTAGAGTTTCATAGCTCCAACTACAGCGGTAAAATCTGGCCGATAATAACAATGTACGACGAGAAATCAATTAAACGTCTTTATGCCAAACTGTACATAGCGTATCGATGCTTAAACTTCTGAAGCATCGTCCACGGTATAGAAGCACATGGTGTTGTGAAGTAAAGTTTTGAAACAACTGTTCGTGATGTTGTTGGGCCGCTATAACAGGCGCTAAACTGTTTTGGAAGTTTGGTCACTTTTCGGAAGTGTCGTAGTGGCAAATTCTTATTCGTTAATTTATCTGATCAAGAACTCGAAGTACCTCTTCTAAACTGCGCGATGATATTACAGTAGCGACAGTGGTGTAGATGTTTCGTTTTAACCCGAGCCTAGGAGAATGCAGAGATTTTAATTGCCGGTAAAATAATAGGTTTTAAAACGAAATATAGCAATAATATACAGTTGTAAAGTACGTCATTAATGTGATCGATTCTGATTTGATGATAATGAAGTTCCGTTATACACTTTCTATTAATGCATCAACTACTATATCACTAGATGTATAATCTTTACATATTTTCTAAAAATTTTCGTTCCGATTTAGCAGATTTTACGAGGAAAAGATTTTATGATAGAAAGAAACATTTATTTGTAGAATTCGTTTATCGAAATGTAACGAATAACGAAATATATTTATAAATATGCATTGCAACGAATTTATTATGAATCAAAGTTTCTCTCTACAAGATGTTTCGCTGAAGGAGTTTATTTCACTCTTCGAGGGATAATGCAACGGTGTTTTTTTAATGCGATTAACAAAACTGTTCCAGTGCACTTGGAATGGTATCAACTGCGCGATATTATATCAGCTCAAGTGCACACTTCAACAAGACGAGTACAATTTCTCTGCATTTCATAAGTACTTGTATATTCATTTGAAGCCAGTTTTTATCCGTCGTAACGATATCTTAACTATACTAATTGTATAATGCATTTATCTTTTACCTAGATAGCTAGATTATCTTTGGATAAGAATTACTTCAAAGAAACATATTATACCTACATATAATATGTTGAATAAAATTATCCATGACTTGGTGCACAAAATAAATATTGTATGTCCACTTTTTGTGAAATTGGAGTTTTTATATCTACTTCACATTTATATCTATTTCATATACCTGTCAAAAATGATATTTTTCTTCATTGTATATCTGAACCTGTTTTTCTCGAAAACGCTAAATCCCACTACAGTATTTGTGCACTATAGGCATCGATATTTTATTTGAAATAACGTGGCTGGGCTTGAGAAGAAAAACTTCTTTATCACAATATGCGGTCTTTAGAAACAAATATAATATAATAATATAACATTAGTTGATCTATAATTCTTATACAGTCGAACCTCGATAACTCGAAACCCTCTATATTCCTAGATTTTTCCCTCCCCTTGAGATTCGAGTTATCGAGGTTCGACTGTACAACAAATAAGACTACACGCATAATGTGACCGTCAGAACGTAATAGTCTCTCGATAAAAAATTTACGAGTGATAGCGTGTGCATAATTGCCCTCCTACCTCAAAGAATCTTTCTCATCCGGACCTCAATAAACGAGCAAACAATACCTCACCCGTTGCTGCTCAAAAACAACAGATTACGTCCAGGCACGGGGATGCAGAGTCGCGAGAGGGGAGGGGCAGGCTCGCGGAGGAAGAGGAAAAGCCGGAAAGGTGTAACGAGATGACGGTATCGCGATAAAAAAAAAATGTAACAGACACGAGACACGCGAAGCGGAACGAAACGAGAAACGGAAGAGACTCCGGGGATTATTTATTTTTCACGGTAACCGCAATCCACGGGCGCATTTTCTACGAGATGGCCGACCAAACTGTCTGGAAAACAAGGAAAAATTACATCTGTAAAAATAATAGACACTGACCACTATTGGCTGGGCCCCGTAACCAATTTACACCTGCACGATGAGCAACGTAACGATAAGGGCACTGTAGCACATAACGACGGGGAAGCCAACTTTCCGATACCTTTGATACGCATTACGCGCCATCATGTCCGAGGTGAAAAAGTCGATGGCACATAATTTTCAGATATATCGATTGATATCGATTGGTAGACCTCTCCCCTTGATGAAGAATTATCTTCATTCCTGCTTTTCTTTCTCTTTTGCTTTTAATATATTGTAGCAAATGAGATGGGGTCACTATGTTTTTATTAATGCTCGGTGGAATTTACCTCGTAATTTACATTTGTAAGATGTGAAGATTTAAATTATTACATTTGTGTAAATTGTATAAATTCCTGTATTTGCTGGGTGAGAAAGTAATTTGTTTTGAATAGAAATGTTTTGTTTCTACGTGGGGTATTTGAGATCTTTTAGTTATTACCCGCAGATTAATATGTTACACAAATGGTGATAAAAAGTAGTTCCTTTTTTTATCATTACTTCAGTTTTATTCGATTATCATTCGAAATTTAATTTAAATAAAAACTTAATCGAATAACGCTCAACTCTATCAGAAGTATATGATTATAATATACGAAGTAATAATACTGAGAGTTTAGTCATATATTCTAAAGATACTGCAGGTACTTATTTCTCCCACATCTTTGATTTCGAAATGTGCAAAAAGTTAGTAAGCATGAAAATGGTTTCAGGGTCAGGTTTCAAAGTAGAGCACGAGGTCGAGAATTATACTGATCAACGCAATGTGCTCATACTAGAAATGTCGGAACTCAGTGAAGTCCATGTTTCTATCTCTTTCTCGAGTCTATACTATTTTTTCTGTTGTATTTTCATTTTCAGAAAGCTTCATAAGCCAACGTGGCGAATAAGTTAGGATGAAAGCTCGTTGTATGGGAATTACATTTACGAGGGAAGAGGAAGTGCTATGGAGTGAACTGCTACAAGTTATTCCGCGTTTAACACAAGCGATGCTACGTTAGAATGAAAAAATTTAGTGAGAAAGATGTTTTAATTGGTGAAATTTTGTTTTAGACGGCGTTTAGAAAACTGCAAAACATTTATGGATTTATTGGAAATGGGGAAAAGTTTGTTATTGACATGTTTAAGACCTTTCATAGAACTTTCAAATCCACTGTCATTGATAATAAGTGACAGAATAAAACTGATATAATTTATCGCGCTGGAGAAGAATAGTGTATATATTCTGAACATTTTTATGTGATTATTGATATTCTTTATCAAGCTATACAATCGAAAAGTATGAAATTTAATGAACGACCATTTCGTGATGAGATTAATAAAGCAGAGTAATAAAGTATAATTCATAAATCGATTTAAAATCACAAAACCTGCTTTTAAAAATGTTACTGCCACTAAACACGTTTCGAAGTAGTCAATGCAAGTTCAACACTTACAGTATTGGGTATTTAATATCGTAGACATGTACGGTGCAAGGAGCTTTCTCCAAACTATTGCTATGTAATCATTATCACCCGATGCCACACATAAATCATACGTAGGTATAGGATACATACCCGCACGTCCCCTTCTCAAGCATAATTTGCTCGAAATTAGTTTTCCAAAGTGGGAACCAGAACCGAGGAATCTCAAGTTCACCCCTTGACGCGTTAACATTTCGGAATTTCTTTATTATCAGTTCCACTTTTAATCAAACATCCTCCCTTCCCCCTATAATTCTTCCGTTTCTCTTCTAAGCTCGCGCAAACAAAGGGAAGACGTTCCGCAACATTCCACGGCTCTGTTCCAACGCAGGCCCGCGTATAATCTCGCGCTATCGTATCCAGCGAGGTTGCTTTTATCATGCGAATACACGTGATTACATTATACTTTCATTCGAATACGTAAATACCCGGACGACGAACGAAGAGATTCACCCCGCCCGACCATAAAGCTACTCGGTTATCGGGGGCAGGGGGATGGCCCGGGTGTCCCCGTGAACCGCGTGCCCTCGGCACCATTGTTACCCCGGCAAAACAACGGGCAGGGGCGCCGAAAAACTCATTTCCGGCGATACATTCGCGAATCAGCGTGCCGCGGCGCGGCGTTCCTCGCAATCAAAATCCACTCGCACGCGATGATTTACGGGCGCAGTCGGGACGGGAAGTAACACCCGCGGAACAGGCGTCGTCGACGTTGGGGGGCGGGGGTGTGTGGGGGGGGGGGGCGACTTATCTTGCGGGTAGCATTTACGTCCCCGTTTCAGCTGTTTAATTTACCGCCCGAAATAATTTGCATACGGCAGGACGGAGCGCTTTCGTCGCGCAATAACATCTCGAAGATGAGTCGTGCGCCGCGTCAGGCGAATGTATTGCACCACGCGCGCGTACCCTCCCTCCCGTTCCCCTACTCCGACCAGTATCCCGGGAGAAGAGCGAACAACCCTGTTTCGCCATCCCCGGCATCCTCCGCTCTCATCCCCCTCTACGTCCCGCTGCCAGCCGGTTTGTCGACGTCGTGCCATGGCACCAGGGGTTGTCGGGATCCCCGACGTAACCCCCGAGGTCGTAATGGTAAGTCTCTACTCGCGAGGACCCGAAATTAATAACGCGACCTGGCGCAAATACGGCGCACATAATTAAAGCGATATTACGATCTGGGACAGCGGCTGTATCGTCTAGCAGCCGGCTGGCTGGATGTTATTTAGCTGCCCGCCGCTGGTGCACGGGACCGCCCTGTGCACGCGCTTCGATCCGTGCAACTTGGATGAAGCTGTTTGACGAGCGGGCCAAGTTGTACCGATTGCCACCGTTTCGAATTGACGGAGGGGAACGGGCGGGGGAAGTGGCTCGATAGTTTGTGACGCGCTGGGTATTTTTTCAGAATTTTGCCGCGTTGGTATTGGTGGATGAAGCTTTTTTAATTGGAAGTAGAGGCTTGGAGAAGAAATTGAGAGGCTTCTGGTATTTGATGAAGTTTCAGATAAGCTTTTTATTTGAGGAGGGACCCTTGGAAACACAGCCATTTGGGAAAATCTGGTCTGAGGAGTAAGGTGGACGAGGGAGAATTTGTAAACTATTTAATTTAGTTTTAAGATGGATAGGGGAGAACGTGTAAACTGTTTTATTTCCTTGATCATCCTTTATACGTTTCGATGTAGTACAACTTGTAACACTTTATTTGGGAGAGTCTGTAGAATTTCACTTGCGGATTCATTTCACTCATGGTTGTACCATATTTGCTGATAAATTCTGCTGATTTTTAGTCAGGTGCGCGCATACCTTACGATTGTGCAAAATTGATTTTCTCGAAAAGGAAGGATCGTACAAAGAGAATTTGTTCTACGTGTCTGATTTATTTTTGCCCAAGGAATTATGTGATCGGTTGTACCACTCGCCCTGACTCACCCTGTATGTGCACGTTGCCGGAATTTGTTTCACAGATATAGAATATATATAATACGTGTTTGTGTATTTTTTATGCACAAGAAATGTTGCTGTGTGTGCGATTATTATTTTAAGAAATGTGCAGCATGTATTTTTTTACGTTTATACATTAATCTAGGGGAGGCGCACCTTTTTGTCTGTGCTGGCCAAAAATTTATAAATAATGATAAATTCTTGTTCTATTTTATTATACTTCGCAGGCATAGATATGGGAGATTACTCTTTAAATAATTCGTGTGTCGTGAAACCTTTTTCCAGCCATTGTTATATGTATAGACACACTGGCAAGAGTAACAAGGATTTTCATTTAAAAATATGAAACGCTGTGCCTGAGAGGGGTAAACTGAAAGGTTTGTACGGTATTGTGAGATGCGGTTATTTCAGTGTGAAGGTACTATCATGGTAAAAGCTTTCCAATTTGAAATACAAAAAGCCACTGAAAGGAAGATTAACGAAAGCGGATTGTACATTTCATGAAAAAATCCTAGGGAAGAGCATGAATTAATAAGGCTCAGTTAGAGCCCACTCAATACCCTTTCTTTAACTTTGGTCTGAATATTACGTACAGTTTTTTTTCTTATAAAACACGAAGAATGTTAAATAGAAAGGACCTTCAGACAAGCCTATACTGAAAATAGAAGGTGGATATTGAATTGCATCGCAAACGTGGTTCAGTTTTCTATAATATTTCTAATGGTTTTTTATGCATTGTATGAAAATTATAAGTTTGTGCTAATGCCCCTTGAAAATGAAAAGTATTTCAAGAGAAGTGCGTTTTCATTCTATGTTGAAAAAGAAATTGTGCACCCACCTTTGTTTGATTATCTAAATAGTGAGACTTGGAAACTTTAAATATGAGAAAAGTTCAGTATTGTATGCTCTATCACACTACCAAACTAAAAATAAAGTTATATTAAACAAACGAAAAATCGCGACAACTTTAAGGGCTGATTTCACCCCTTCAAAGTGAATTTCCACCAGAAAAGAAAAATTGCCTCTTGC
This sequence comes from Andrena flavipes, assembly GCA_963971345.1. NCBI lineage: Eukaryota > Metazoa > Arthropoda > Insecta > Hymenoptera > Andrenidae > Andrena > Andrena flavipes. Next base: position 46,261,193 of record OZ020482.1, read on the forward strand.
ATACTGCAATATTCCCTACATTCGTACGAAGTTTCATTAAAATCAGAATTTTCTGGTTGGTAACGTTTCCTTGCGAGTGCGCGAATCAGGCAAGTATAAACGTAGCGGACAATATAATCCCACAGAGGAGCTTGCTATTTGCCATCTCAGATATTCCCTTGAGATTAATCCAAGGCTATATTTGTCCAGATGCTGTCCGGTAGAAGTACTCAGAAGTTTGATTAGTATCTACTCATACTTTAGCAAGTACTAACTATTTGCAAGGGGAATGTGAAGCGGATTAAAATTTTCGCCTTTGAGAATCAAGTCCCTTTTCACCGGAGGCTCAGCTGCATTACCATTCAAGGCAATCAGAGGATAAACTAGCTGACCTGTGGAGTATGAAGGGGAAGGTGAGTCGGACTCCGAAGATCAGATTCTTACGGGGACAAAATGGCATTACCTTTATCAAGTAGTAACTCGACGTAAAGAGTTGACCCCAGGAACGTGGGTGATGAATGTTGGCCAGGGGGAGTTGTATCTTGTGGCCGTGATACTGCCACTTACCAGGGTGTTTGGAATAAATGGTAAGCAGTGAGAGAGAAATGGAGCTGCCGGAGACGAACGGACGAAAAGAGGGAAAGGAGCATGGAGTAGGAAAAATAAGGGAGAGACTAACAAGCTGGGTAAGGAAAGAAAGAATGAGTGGCGGGAAGGAAGAGGACCTGCGAAGGAGGAAGCATGAAGAAGGAATATGAAGAACGGGCGAAAGGGTGTAGCGACCGAGGAATAAAATGAAATAGAAAGTATGTGGGTGGAATACCGAGAGGGTTTGGGACTTCGCAGAGGCGATGTATACATCTGACGTATGGGATACTTCTCTGCGGCTGTTTCTACACGCCGACACTGTCAGGGAAATGTTGCCCCATAAAATATATCTCACCTACTGGCTCGCGCTGCACCCAGCCAGGCAAGATGTTTCTACTTTATGGAAACGCACGTCCGCCGTCTGAGCATGTTGAAGGCGACACGACGCGAGATAAGGTTTGCGATAAGGTTCAAGAGCAAACCACTCGGGGCTTGTTCGATGCCCCACTGCGTCTCGTCGCTTTTGTGCTCGGCATCACCTCTATCGGGGGTGGTTATTGACGGAATCTTGACGTCAACGTGCAATTGCGCCTTGTGTTCGGTGTAATTTATGTGGCGTTACTGTTGCGCGGTAGGGGAATTGGGCAGCTTGCGAAACGTACCTGGATTCTCCTTCGAGCTGTATTTTCTGCGCCATGTCTTAAAGATAATGTGGGGCATTATTGAATAATTTGGCAATTAGTTATGTCGTTGGCTTGTTGCCAGCAAATTAAAAAGTACAATAAATGCACTAATTGTTGAAAGATTTTATTTTAAGATAACTAATTTTTATTAATTTATCGTTGGAAAACACTTAACAAGTAATTGCCCGCATTAATCCCTACTGAATTTCAGGATGGAATGATGGACTTGGTCAGTTTTACCAACGAGCCCACGATATGTTTAATAATTTAAGTCTAATATGTAATTATGGGTTTCAATTTAGTCTGTGAATTTATACGACTCAGTTACAAATGTTTCTGTGGTAGTAACTTTTAAACAATAATATATCGACTTTAAAGTATTATCTACTACAAATTTTAAGATTATTTGTTGAATAAGAAGTAATGAGGATAGTAAGATCAAAAATGAAAACAGTATGAAAACAAGTGAAAATGTACAGAACAGAGTAATAATGAACCAAAAATATTATACAGTATGTGCACAAGTGTACATACAAGGTATACAAGTAGGTTGCCTTTTCTGTATTTCATTGTTTCCATTACTGCTAATTGCTCTCGTTAATTTAATTTAGAAATACGTACACTGTCGTCCCAAAGTGCCACGTAAAAACTAAAATCTCAATGTTCATTTTGTAAACAGCAGAGAAATGGAAAAGAGAATGATAAACACTGAATTAAACTATAACGATGATAGCTCCCCCATTTCTTTTAGATATTGAGAAGAATGCACGGGCGTACGAATTCAAAGCAAAAGAAATGCACTCAATCGTTTATGTTTTGCAAAGCAAGATGTTTACTTCCCGTGGAAACGCGAATCAGTGGTAGCCCGGGGTCGACGAGCTGAGGGAATAAGGACGTGGTAGTGTTGAGACATAAATCACGGGGGAAAGCCATTCGGGGGCTACGTACATTGCGAGCCGTCTATGGGGTTGCCGTTATTGTGGCGATTTTCACACCGGCAGCCAGCATTTTACGAGTGAACGGGCCAAAGCAAATTGCCGACTTTTTGCGAAATACGGGCGAGATCGAAGATAGACTGGCGAGGAACGGGGTCTGCAACATCCTGCGAGTTGGTAAAACGCGGAGGAACATAAACGGCAGAAAGGAGCCAGCAGAATTTATGTAATCCGCGGGCCGAGTTGTGACGGGGTGGGTCCGTATCCCCGAAATACGAATAGGTTAATAATTCTGGGGGACATCGTAAGTATGTCGCCGGAAATTTGGAAGGCGACCAAGAAAGTTTCGCGAAAGATATCCCATTATATTCTATCCTATATTGAAACTTGCGACGAGACGAATCGCTTATCAGATTCAAACTTGGACCCTGTCCAACATTAGTTAGCATCTAGTTAAATAAGCACAGGCGTATCGAGCGTCATCTTTTAGTGGCTGATCAGCGTTATTGTTGATATTCAGTAGCCGAGATAGGGAACTTATTAACGGATAGTTGCGGTCTAATTGTTTCAACGTTAAGCTTAACAATTGTTTTAACGAAAATGGTAGCATACGACTAAAGTGACGCGTTGTTTGAATGCTCGGAAAATATAAGGTTACATTTATTGTTTACACGGAAAAATATTATATTTTTTAAGAAGTGGCCAAAACTGGTACCTACGATACCTTAAAACGGCCACTAATGGTGCATCCACCCTACATTGCTTCAAAGATTTCTCACCGTCCCACCGAAATTCATTTAAACTTACGACGAACACTGTAACCGTACCAACGAATACTGTCTCCGAACCCATTTCTCAGGGAGACTTCGCGCGCATTGTTCAAGCTAGCTAATAACCGACATTGTCCTTATACGAATTCGTTCTCATTTCATCACGCGAGTATTACCCACCACTTGAATGACGTTCATGAATTTTATCTTTATAACTTGGACGATGAGCACCGACAATTCGGCGACTGGGGGGAGTTGGGAGGAACGGTTCCCTCTACGTAATAAGAAGCGTCACCGAGCATCTACAAGGATCCCGGGGAGTGCGCGAAAATTCCACGGAATCCTGGAAAAATTTATGGTCTGGATGTTTACCGACGCGGAATTCTCTCAGGTTCCCCCGGACAGAGATAGAATAATGTAGTCCCACTACGTCTCGCTCCTCCGGCATTCGAGGGTGGCTATTAGCAGTAATTACTAGAAGAATAAGTCTCTGCCTAATACTTCACCCTTGCACCCTTTCATCTTTCACCTAGCCGAGACGGTATTCTCTCACGCGCCGCCACCCTCGGAGGATGTAAACCATCCTCCAGCAGGTTTGCTACACCTTCTTGCGCGAAACTTTCTCATACGGACGGCCTTCATCCCAGCTAAGCTGGTATTAAACGGAGAGAGGGAATTATCACTCGCTGCGCAATATATTCGGGCGACGGAGTGAGACGAGCCTGATTTCGTTTCATTGTGATTAAATGGTGTCTCTGGTATGTTGGCATGCGATGCGGGACGCTGGTTTCAAGGCCTGGCGTTGCGTGATCTTGGACGCGTTAGGTGAGAAGATAGGAAGGATACTTTTGGTTTATTTTCTTTTTATAAGGATTAGGTGTAGGTATTATGTTAAAGAAATATTTTTCTCATCGGACTTTCCAGTTGGACACGTTTTTACTAAGTTGTTGAGTGGAAAGTTTGGTGAGAAAGCACTTCCTCTTTAAAGAATACTCTTGCCAATGTGGATTTTAAAATTAGAAATGGAGGATGCGTAAGGATTTTAATTCTGTGTTTTTAAGGATTCTGCCAAATAATGACGTTCTTGATAATAGAATTATGATGACGAATTATTTAATTCACTCTGTATATTTACGACACAGTATTTTAAACATCAGAAGTAAACTAGGAAACAAGCATTACTTTAATTTCTAAATTACAAAGTGACTATGTAGGATGAGAAGTAGTTCTTGATATCTGTTTCTAAAATTACGCATTTTTAAAAAAGGATTTAAATCAGACTCATTAAAATCTTCTTTAGACCGAGGCAAGAGAAGTATCTTTTGTTTAGGATACGTTTCTAAGAAAGTCATATATTCTGCTTAGAAATTATAAGCATTCTTCGTTGTATATACGGAGGAAAATGAGCTTCGTTAACATTTATAACTATTAAAGAAGCCAGCGCGCCAACGGAATGTCTTGTTATACGTGAAAATGGTAGAACAGTTGCCAGGAGAATAGAACGATACGAGTTTTCGTACGTAGGGCTATAAATTTAAATAAAACCAAGTTATCTGAAAATTTTTAATGAGTTCCACCTTTTCCACGAGGCAGGGTCTCCGGGAATTTTAGTCTCTCTATGTTATTTTGAAAAAATGTGTACTGGTAATGGAATCCTTTTTAACTTACTAACTTGTTTAACGTAGCTTAGTTTTTGAACGCTACTACTGTTGAAAAAAAATTATTTATTGTGTTTAGATTTGTTAGCTTTTAATTGTTCATTTAATTTTCAATTGGATGTTTGCAATGTAGTTTTAATAAAAGAAGGTAGCGAAAAAATATGAAATTGATTCGTCTGGTGGAAATGCTTAATTAGAATTCTTCGCAAACTAAACAAATGTTGTATCGTTCAATTCTGTGTTTTTCCGTGTTAATTTGCAAGATATTTCAGTTTCTTGAAGAACGATTTATTTTCATGTAATCAAAACTCAATAACGTAGAAAAAAAACCATACTGTTATTTCATTCAAAATTTCAGTTATTTCTTTTTCATCTTTTTTCAAAGCTTTAAAAAGAATAAAATTAATTTGAAGGAATCGAGTAAAATAAAATTTATTTTTAAATTAATTTTAAACGCACAATGTCATGCATTTTTGTTTTAAATAAAATTCTTTCCATTAACAAGATTCTATAGGCATGCTGCTGAGCTTCGCGTGGTCGTAGATCCTCACAGGTTTTTCTCTTTCGATCCATTTTGATCGACATCTGAATGTCGTACCAACCGGTACTCCACCAGACCGAAACAAGTTTGCGCCGTAATAAGAGTAAATCGATGCCCTCAGAACTCTCCCAGTTCATCTTCTTCCCTGGGAATTCATTAGTCTCCGTCAGAAGCTGCTGTAAATGCAGCTGTGGCGGTCATGTGTCGATATTATTAATAGTAACGTCGATACAATATTTTACTACGAGAAAAAAGTACGGCATTATGCATCACTCATGTTTTAAACATTCTGTTTCGCTGCTTCGGGATAATTAAATTGTTTATGCACCATTTAGTTGATTTATAGGGTAAATTATGTTCATAGGTTTATGATAAAATAAATGCAGGAAGTTGCTAAAGAAATGCTGGAATTAAATTGGAGTATTAGTGGATTTAATGGATATTTTGAAGAAAAGTACTTTCGCGTATTAGAATAATTTGCATAATTATTCTATCTGGGTTAATATTAATATTCTGTAAATATTTGTTGCCGCAGCAAAATTGGACATAGAAATTTTCTATTCACTAACCATTTTTAGTTCCTGGAACTACATATGTTTTGCACTACTAATTGTAAGCTTTTTTTTCTTTTTAATAATGTAAAGCATAATTCTCTAAGCTATTCAATTTATTTACAAAATGAAATCAAAAAACGAACCTTGCTTTTTCACCAAGAATTCTTTCTTAAGATACGATTCATCGATTTCAAAAACCAAGAAATAAAATTGGAATCATATTCCAAGAAATATTGTACATATTAACGAAGGAAACGAGACAATTCTGAGAACATAAGGGATTTTCAAATTCTACCAGATCTATTAACCACCAGAATGAAGTGTGTTCTTGGAACTTGGTTTGCTCAAAGTTCCATAGCTTCGTTAAAAGTAACTTTCTTCGTAATCTTTTCGAACGCGTTCTCAGCACTTTGTATTTCGACAGAATGCAAAACGCTAGAAATCAATTTTTTCAATGTTTATCTGTATACGACCCCTGATAGTTTTGGTTAATGAGCCAAGTAGATTACAGAATTTCACTCCATCAACTCGGGATAATATTTGACATCGCATTGCAAGCAATATATTATTATATCATTGAAGCTGAAAGCTTTACTAATTAACTCAACATTTCCCGTAGCAAGTGAATGACCAACTGAACTGATTCATTCGAATTCACCGAAAGTTTTCACAAAAGTATTTCCTTCACCCTCTTCAACATATACTGTACACAGTTTGTGGGGAATCTAAATGAAGTTACCATTTTCCAATGATGTGATATTGATTTGTTTCGTGTCCTTTCTTCTCTCCCGAGCTTCCTGACTCTTGTCGCCCTTCCTCGGAAACCCTGACGACGCCCTTCCATTATTACTACCACCTTTCCATCAACAAGTTTTCTGCTTTCCCACTCTCGTTGTTCCTCTCCCTCCATTCCATCTTCAAGCCTATCTTCTTCCTTCCTTCCTCACCGTTTGTTTCCATTTATCACATACTTCTCGATTCTGCTCGGCTTCCTCCATCAACTGTGATCGGCGGTTTCCTTCGAAACCTCAGTTAACGTAAACCAATAGTTTAGAGAGGCTTAATATTTACTTTTGATTCAACAGTGTGTGTATGAGAGTTCCTCGTTATCTGGACTGTGTGTACTGTTCCGTCTGACGGAGCAAAAGCGGGCTTGGAGTGAAGCGTAAATTCTTTCGCCGTTTACGACCGGTGAGTTTACTGAAAGAAACTGGATTACAAGCAAAAATGAAATACCGCGCAATATGTAGCAATGTCGATTATTTCCATTCATTTCTGGTCCTATTTATTAACGTTTCCTTACTAATGTGTTTTTATTAATTGGATTATTTTCTTCATCAATTATTCATCGTTTTATCGTTTCCAGAGTTTCGTTTCGCGATATCTTATTCAGTTTTATTAGTAACTTTTGCTAATAACTTTTCAAGTAATCGCCAAAGTGATATCTGCACTAAATTAATCAGTAAACTGCACGCACGTGTGGCTACTCGATAATTTGAGTTTACTAAAAAAGTTTCCACACGCCTGAGTTTATATTACGCGTCTGTGTTAATATTAATACAGTAATTTTCCGTCGAGGTGGTTAAATATGCGACCCAACTTCGAGGTGCAAGTAATTAAAAAATAATGTTCTGCTCAAGCGAGAATATTTCTGGAAATCTGCTTCCTTTCAGACCCACTAATGAATACGCTTGAATAGGAAGCTAATGGTAAATTGGTTTCTGCGATAACTTTTCAACGATGGCCGTTAAAGAACGAATCGCAGGGGTTTGGGACGATCCGGATCAACGATTACTGACGTGGGAACGTTCAGGTCTAGTATTTATGGGCTTAGAAATAGCCGCAACCGACAAACGAGCGTTACTGCCCCTCCAAGTGTATTTACTGCGTGTAGACTATATCGAATTTAGCGCTTCAGGCTCCATTATATGCCGATTGGTCGAATTATGGAATTATCATCTTTTATTAAATGAATTATAATCTAAATATTAGATTATAATTCTAATTTACGGTAAAACGAAAAATGATCTTTTAATATCGTTATTACAGTTTACTAGCTTTGAGGTGGATTGGATATTGCGGTTCATAAATTATTATAATTCTGCTGAAGAGTTTTACAAATATTTAACAAATTTTTACAAATATTAAAATGTATTAAAATAATAAACATTTACTACTTGGGCAAAGCTAGGTAAATGTATAGAAAGAAATTCGTAGTATCGACTAACAGTAATTGTTTAACAACGGTACTCCATTTATATTGGACAATAACGGCTCTTTCTCTGCATTCGAAAATTCGATTCTTCAGGTTTCAAATGTGTTCATGTATTTTTATTGCATTTCAATTGGAAAATTGAAGCGTTGGCTCAGAATACAAGAAAATTCGATTTAATGCGAAGTTAATTCCGTGATAAATGAAGTAACGGATCAGTTATCCCGTTCGACGTAATGTGATTCGGAAAATCTCTCGTTTATAACGTCAATCTTGTAATAAATTATACGTATGCCATTTCGTATGAGCATTGCAACGTGAAAACTCGAAATTCTACGTTCTTTAGCAGAATGCAGAGTATCGACGGAATGAAAATCATAGACTAATAAGCTAATTTGAAAATTTCTTCGGTATTAATGGGGAATATCACCCTTGATGCAATAAAGGGACTAGCGTTCAGAAATGGAAAAAATTATTTTCAAACGCTAAAAAAGATTGGAAAATTAAATGTTATTACAATTATACTATAACAGTTTTAAAAAGACAAATTTGTATCGATACCATCATCGCCCTATTATATTAATGTATTCTATGGAAAACACTGACATTTTTCGTCACTATGTACTTCCATCCACACATCAATATAAAGTATAAAAGTACCATATTTACCAGTTTCAAACCTCCGTACCTCAATTAATTATTCCCTTAAAAATTACAAAATTACCACAACAAGAACCCTGTTTATTAGATCAAGTTCTTACGTCTTGAATAAAATTAATTTTAATAGGTATTCATTTAAAACGCCAGAGAGTAGAAGAAGGATTGCATTCGACGAATGCAATTCATTTAATAAGTAAACCAGTATTTCACCTTTGCGTGTGTAGAATATTTTCGCGTGAGAAGTGCGAAATAAACGTCTCTTTCAATAAAAATCGTGGAGAAAAAAGGATGCAGAGAAAGGAGATGTGTGTGTGTGTGTGTGGGGGGGGGGGGGGGGGGGTAAAAGTGCGCGACAAAAACAATGAGACGGACACAAAGAAAGAGTCACCGACCCGTTCCTGAAAACACATTTATAATCCGTGCCGCAGAACGTGGCGTTGCAAAATTGCAACAGCAGAAAGCATCCGTGCAGAAAACGCGGAAATCGCCTCGCATCGGAAACTGTCGCGTATGTGATACCGGTCTGGATTGCTTGAGAATGGCCGTAAACGTGTTTCGTGAAAGCTTTTCGCCTATATTTGCCACGGCACGCGTGTTAGGGTATTGTATGCTCGCAAATTAGCTTTCCGTGCCGTTTCCCTCTTATGCGTGAGCGTTTAAGAGGCATACAACTGTTATAAGTATAATCCATAATCCCTAATCGGTAATCACGGATCGAAGCGCGCCATTATCGTACCTATTATCAGATGTATCCATTGGATTAAGTTCACGAATTAAAGTGGCTCTAAATGGTACCTACCAGTGATAAGTGAATTATTGGCTGAGTGGTCAATAATTGATTTGCTTGTTATTAATTTCAAAGACGAAAATATCATTGAAATAAGTCTTAGTAAAGATGTGCCTTGTAATTTTTATTTCTGATACTTCATTGACAGAGGGTAGTGTCAAAAGAACTGTCAGAAATATTTCAGGAAATCTTTCCTCGATTTTTCTACTTTTGTAAACATAATACATTTTTAATCAAAAACACCACCGATTCTACATAGTCACCAACAGATTAATACTTGACGTCGTAGGAATGTGATTTTATTTAAAATATATGCTCCAATACAGCACTTGCAATAAATGAATTAGCGCATTTCAGATCAACAAATGCATTAATTGAAATGGCACTACTTGAACTGTGCTCGTTTAAGTAAATTTGAAATTCGATAAGTATAATTTCAGGAAAAACTCTGAGACAATATGGATGATAGTGAATTTTACTCGTGGCCCAACGAAATGTTGGCCCAACCCTTTTCATATTTTTAGTTCAGCACTCTCAGTAAGTGAAACGATCGAAAATTTAGTATCATGATATACAGATTCTGCTAGAACAAATTTAATTTCGATCACACGCTTTTCTTTTTGGTACACACGGAGTAGGGGAGACCGGGGCTAGTTGTTACACTTTTCAGTTTTTTATTTTTTATTTTTTTTGCATTCCATATTTAATACTATCAATGACTCTTACTTAAAGTACGTTCTTTCCTCTACCGATGACCGCTATGGAATGTAATTAAACGAAAACCATGACTTTGAAACAAGCCATTTTGAAAGTCGAGACATGTTGTAACAACGTGCCCCGAGTAGGGGCAAGTTGTTACACAATACGGGGCAAGTTGTTACACAATTAAATTTTACGAAACGAGGCTTATTATGAGTAATATAATTATATTTTCTTGGACAAAAGTAAATTTATTAATGTTAAGAATTCTTTTACAATAAATATACAATAAAAAATCTATTTTAAAAATAATAAAAACTACTGAAATCATTATCGTCAATTATCGTCGTCCGTTTCGTACGGGGACTCGCAATTAATGCACGTAAAAATGATTCTTTGGTTTTGCACACTTCTCATGTGCCCACTTTTTGCATTCTATGCACTGAATCCACTCTGTGGATTCATTTAGCGGGAAACTACTATAGTGACTCGTGGTAACTAAAGCATTAAATTAATAAATTAATGAATTAATTACTAAATACAATGTAACAACATGCCCCTTTCGCCCTGTAACAACGTGCCCCTTTTCGTAGGTAACAACATGCCCCTTGTCTTGTGTAACAACTTGCCCCTTGTCGTGTGTAACAACTTGCCCCGGTTGACACCATTGTGTATAAACAGCTATAAGTTCATACCAGTTGGGTGTATTCTTATGTTCGTGGTGCTAATCTGTAGCTAAAAGAACACTGATTCAAACCTGGTAATAGTCATTTACATACATTTATCTGTCTGTTCGGTAGAAAAGATTCAAGTAGAAAGAGAAAAGTTACTATTAGTACCGAAAACACAAAAAACTGTAATAAAGTGACAACGCGTGAACCGATTACAAACACACAACATATACAAGTGTGTATGGTTGAAACACATCAATCACTTCATCGTCAAAGAGATAGTCCAAGCGAAAAAATTTTAAACTGCTTTGTAACAACTTGCCCCTGTAACAACTAGCCCCGGTCTCCCCTAATTAGACAAGTTCGCGCGTTCGCTCCCAAATATTACACCAGGGAGCAGAATTATCAGCGAAAATTAGATTTATGATAGCATAACGACATTGGCGTAACAAAATACAGCAAAAGCTAAACAGAACGGATTTCGCTAACTGGTTTTTCATGCCAAACAGCAATTAAATCCTTCCGCAGTATGTAGATTACGTTCCTAATTAAAATTTACGCATTTATTACCTACACCGAAGCAGAATGATCGATATATGGAGAAAGATTGTAGTTGTTCGGAGTTTGCCTGATGACAAGCATAAATCTCATCCAATTTACATTCAGAATGTATGTTTTGGGAAATTAAAGCATGGCTCGATAATTCTGAGTAGGATAACGTACGACCATGCATTTTATTTAAAATTTGTCGCCGTGTGTATGATCGCATATTTATTTGCAGGGAGTTTTAATGATGGTGCACTACTGAAAGTATTTATTACATCATTCACAAGTCCACATAGGGTGCATAGTTTTCATTGAATTTATAGTTAATAATAACGCGTCCCTAACACTAATATTAAGTGTTATATTAGTGACGGCGGGTTAAGTATTTGAGTGATGCGATAAATGTTTCCTGTAGTATATTTACGACAGCGAAATAATCTTTTTAATTACAAATTTATTTAAGAAACATAAATGGACGCATTGCTAAAGTATATCTTTACCAAACTCTTGTTAATTAAATAATTTTTATTCCATATAATTTTTAAAATAATGCTTATTGGAGACGCTACTGCAAACTGTACGAAGAGAATATAAAGGAATAAGTGAAAATAGATTACCTATGATTAGCCACATTTTCCTATCAAAATATTTTAAACAACAACTATTTGACTTAATAAAAAGTTTAAAAACACGCGAATTTGTATAACAATGACAGGAAACTATTCTGAAAATAATACACGTTGGTGAAATTGTAGAGAGATATGGGTCCACTATATACGTAGTATTGATTTATCAAGAGCGTCTGACCATAGACACTCCTCTTCCACTTGTACTCTTATAGATTATAAGTATACTTCTCTCTCACGTTTTATTTACCCGAATCAATACTTCCTTGAAGATTCTCAAGTTACAATATTATTTACGCTGTTACACAATATTTCAAATCTTTTTCTTTATATGAAACACAAGAATCATGAGCACAATGAAGTTCAAAGAAGAATGTGATATCAATAATATAAACGCAATTGTGAAAACATCTTTTTAGAGAGTCAGTGAAGCACTTTGTATGTGTGTAGAAATCAATTATAACATCAACTTTTCACAACAAATGTCTTCCTTTTATTCCAATACAGATTTGAGATTAAAATTTCTTGAAATTCGTGATTTAAATCATATCTTCTAATATCGTTGTAAATTTATCAAGTCACTAACTTTGGACGAATAAGATAGGTTTTTCTTTTTGAGATTATATAGATGGTAAATATTTTGACACATCTTCCCCTTTCTACTCACACGGGACAGTTCCGGAGAGTCAAGCCCCGGTTGTGATAAAACTTTAGTATGATATAGTCCCCGTGAAAATATTTGACACGTCATTTTTTTTATCGGCCATCGTCCATGTTGAAGGGTTGAAAGCAGCCCTCAAACTTGGGTGTCGATAAAATATTTCCTTGAATATCCCGAAAACTGTTCGGTATAGAGAAAATGGTTAAATTGCCAAGTTGGGTATGTTTAAAGGATGAATTCCACTATCTAAACAGTTTTCGAGATATTCCAGAAAATACGATTGAAAAAGAAATATGTGCCAAATAATTTTACGAAAACTGTATATGATACTATATATTTAAAGTTTCATTAAAATTAGTGATGGGTACATCGGAAACATTTTTATGTTCTCTCAAACTGTGTAATCAAATTTTTTAAAATTTGTAATTTAAACAATTAGATTACATAGTTTTATACAGCATACAAAACCATTAAATTGTCTTAATAACACTTTCTTCTATCCACTACAGTTTTCAAAATATACAAGAAAATAGGAAAGCACTATTAACCTATAGGGGATGTTTTCACCCCGAAGAACCGAAAACAAGCACAACCGAAAAATTGCCATTTCTATCGAGGTCGTCAACAAACCTGCACAGATTAAAAAAAAAATCACCCTGCGGGCGTCTGAAAATTCCTTGTTAGCTTACTTTAAAAAATGTATACCCACCCGATTCACGAATCAACGCCGGATTCGAAAATACAGAAATACCGGAAAAAGAAGTAGAAATCTAATGGGCCCGCCTCGCCTAGCCGCTGCACCGATCGCTTCGTTCCGGCATGCAAGCGATTTTCTCCCTGCTTCCGTTCTGCTCCCGAACAAAATATTTATAGGCGCCCCATCTATCTCGCAGATTTTCGACGCGGAAAAGAGGCCAGTTTGAGGGGCGTCCGTATAAGGCGAGCCATTTACCAATTACTTCTCACGCGGGGGCTCTGTTTTTTCATCCGTGCAGTATTGCGCTGTCAGTACGTTTAATGCGAGAACCATCTGCATAATATCCACTCGTAAATCCAGGGAAAGCCTGCCGCTGACCCAGGCGCCCTCTGTGTACGTACGTGGCTGGTCGGATGATCCCCGGGATTTTATTTTCCGGATCCCCCCCTGGGAATATGGGGAGGGACTTGTCGGCGCGAGTGAACGGGTGCGAGGTATAATATCGGCATTAATTATATTACCCCCCCCCCCCCTACCCCCTCACCGTATAATAGGCAAGCCGCTTTAGTGCCTAATTATTTCGTGATTGGGCCATCCCTTTCGAGAAGCTAACGCCTCCGCGGAATAAATTGCGAGCTTGTAATATTTTAAGGACGTAGCTGCATCTAATGTTGCACGTTGTCGCTTCTGATGCATTCCCTTTGTTTAACCAGCGGTTGGTTTAAGGGAGGGGGGGACACACATTTCTCTAGGAAAAAATTCTTTACCCTTGCGTTGTTTGGAATTCGAATTTATCGCCTCGCGAGAGGGTACATTCTATATTTATGAAACACTGCGTGTGCTGGGAGGATGGTAATCTCGGTATGCAGAGTGTTTTCTAATTTGTTAGAAGTACTGCAGCGGAGGATTTAGTAGGTACGTAAAAGTAATTAAAGAAGGTAACATAAATGTATGTTTAATGTGACCCTGCTTCTAAGACGTAGTTTCTTCTGCTTTCCAAAAGTTAATTTCCACGAGGAAACGTAATGTAAATATTTATTTGTGACGCTGTTATTGATAATCTACTCTTGCCACCGTAAGGGATGCAGCATTTATTGGTGTTCGTTGTTTAATGTTCTCCGTTCGATACGGTTTAAATATTTACAGTATTAATTATAAGCTCGCGGGAGCTTCGATTTTTGAGCTGCAGGCTTGTGGACGATTTTAATGGAAAGCCATAAAAGCTGGCGCAGTATGGCTTTCTATGTAAACAACGTGGCACTGATGGATATCTGGAACTTGGTTATAGTGTCGTCATGGTTGAGATAATACGAATATGCAGAGAGGATCACCTCCGGTTTTCTTCGAAACAACTTTTGTTCTGTTCAGCCCTGTGGTCCAACCACGTGGCAGGAGCTGCCCCGTTTTCCTTTACCAAAAGTTTGCTTATCCTTCCTTTCCTGGGAACAGATCGAACCTTGATCCACAGAGAAACTATGGAGGGCCAACAAGATGTAGCTCACTTCAGGGTCTCTTTTTATAAAAGATCTGCAGATACACTTAATAATTTGTGTAATAAATGCGCGAACAAATTACAGTATTTGCAATACTTAGAAGGTAAAAATGATAAGGTGAAAGTTTCTTTGATTGAACGCCTAAAAACATGCAACTGTGATATTATGGTTTTATTTAAGTAGAATTTAGAGATAAGGTTATGCCATATCTATTAATATACTTGTTAGATTTATGTAGTATAAATTTTCCACGTGACCTAGGTAGCACATTAAAGTAACGAACTTACACTAAAGTTATTATAATAACGTATATTACAGATGAAATTTATTTCTAGAGTATTTATATTAAGTAACGTTATATTAAGAAATAGAATAGTAATCTGATTGCACCTGTCTTCTTATATCTCGGGAAGAGATAATTTTCTGAGCACGGGATGTGAATATATAAAAATTTAATATACCGCTGTAGATATTCTGGCTGGTTGCTTCTTGAAAAAAAGCTTTTCTGCTGAAATGTACCGGGTGGATTAAGTAACTGGATTAAATTGTACTGACTGGATTATTCAATTTATTACGCTTGAATGCGTTCCCCCTTTTAAGAGTAAAAATATTTTCGTTTCTTTTCGTTGAGCTTTCCAGTAAATGCAAGCTACGAGACATTTTTTACGCATTTTTTTCCGCCGCGAGTTGTATTACGCGAACAAGTCGCTAGGAAAACCTTATCCATTGCCAATCTCACGCGGGGCAAAAAATTACTGAGTCAAGAGATTAAAAGAATATTTTATCACGTCGCCGCGGGTGCTATTAATAATCTATATCGTAGATGAAAACCAATTTTTTAGGGGATATTCCCGTATAGCACTCGCAGTGGAGCTAAATAATTACCAACTTAAATAATCTTGTGCTATTTTTCCTGCTGGAGAAAAATTGAAAGCTTAGGAAACGAAGACTAGTAACGCGAGTTACATAATTTTACCAGTTTAATCTTATACCTGAAATAAAGGTAAAATGAATTAATGTTAATTGATTTTTACATACGCATTTTTTGTACTGGTGCTTTTAGAAATTCTATTCATAACAAATGAATTTAAAATTGCTTCTTCAGATAAACACTGCTTTTATGATTTTTTATTTTGGAATCTTAATGTATTAACCGAATACCATCGTGAATTTAATTTTGCAAGCCAGCAATAAACTAAATCGTATAGAAGAAGTAAAGTATAAAAACTTATTTCCATTTATCAGATTTCATCATTACTTTCACCTCCAATTCAATTTAGTCAAATATATTTCTTTTGTTTCATATTTTTAATTATTATTCGCCGTACTTATTAATTACAAAATTTGACATCCATTAATCTAAAGTATCATTTTCCAATTTATGAAAAAAGTTTTGAACGCACAGGCTGAAAATATAATTCATGTGAAATTGAAAAGCCTTTTCCAAGAATTGGTGAATGCTTACGAAATATCTCGTTCACGTAACGGGAGGCGTTAGTGAAAATTGGACCATACCAGTCATGCTTTCGCTGGGGCGTACATAATTAAAAACGTTATTCAGAGACACATAGCGGCAGATTGATGAAAGGAAAAATGAGACTCGCGTAGTTGTCCGTTCAATTACCGTCCTGGTATTTAAAAATTGGTTGCGGGGAACAGAGATTGGTTTTTGGAAACCGTTTGCGTATTTTAATGAAAAAATTCGGAACAAAATTGCAAATAAAGCATCCACGTTGTTGCTGGTAAATTCGTGGTATGTTGCAAGGGCAATTTTCTGACTGCGAAAATGAACGAAACAGCTATACATTTACTACACGGCAGTTGCGGTTCACGGTTCGTCATCAATCTCCGATTTTCATTTTCAATCTCGGATGTTCAATTTCCGTGCACCTAACAGCTGAGCTATCTGTAAGAGAGTTCATGTCTACTGTATAAAATACGCCAGGGGTAAAGGAAACTGCTTATTTGTTCATTCGTATTTCGTAATAATGTACTGTCGAAGTGTGTAATGCTTTGACATAGTTGTACCACACGAGTGACTGATAAATTTATGCTTCCTGAACGTAACTAATATCTAATTTCAATTTTCTTCATTATTTCTTTTAAAGTGTCATCAATTGCTTTGATATTCACGACTTATTTTAGTTAGTCAAGATTTCGTGGAGTAAATTTGTGTTTTTAATTATAGTTAATGATATTTTTAGCAATTTTTTGCTGTTGTTAATAGTTCTCTCAAGTTTATGTTTGATCGTATAATTATGTTCCTCTGTATTTCGCGTGTTCAGTTGTAAGTGCGATTTCGTATGTTTGTAGATTAAATGAAATTGGATTTCTTTTTTAATTCTACCACGTTAAAAAATTTACTCGTCAAGATTAATTTTTTTTCACTTAGCATTAACGAAACACAAAAAAATGTAATATGTGTCACATTCATACCTGAAATTATAAATAGCAAACATAAATAACAGTTTGCGGTATGAATTAATCCCTAGAGGACGTGCAAATTATTTATCTAATTAGCAGAACATTATAATTCGCCAAAATTTGGGATTTAGACACTGCAACCGGTACGCTTTACCCTCATAACGTTAATTTGATATGCTACAACATTTCTCTCTGAACAATTCCCTATCTGTAAACACAATAGTACGCCATATGTACAGATATATTGTAGATATCGTTGGAAGCAATTACTTTCTATGTTTTTTGCAACAATAAATTAATAAAAATCCACATATCGCACCCCAGGATTTTTTAAAGTTTTATCAATTTTGATCAGTAAATTTTTAGACTTCCATATTAAAAATTAAAAATTTGGTGAATTATAACACAAAAATAGCCTCTTCCCATAAATATTTTTTCATCTACAAATTTCATGATATCAAAATTTACATTTCTAGAAAAAGACTATTAGATTATGATCGTGTAAGTATATTACGAGAGTACAATTACCACTCCAAAGTTAAAAGATTAAAAATACGAAAATGATGATCCTAAAATGACGCTGGTGCAGCGAACCCCATGCGACCAATTTCTGATTATAACAAAGTATGATCACGGAGGGTTAAATTCACATTTTCCGAAAATTAAGAAATATGGTCAGTTTTACCAGCAAGCCAACGATATGCATGAACGTATACATGTAACCAAATTTCGAAGAGGTCATCGACCGCACAAAATCAGCTTCTACGATCGATATAGATCAGTTAACGGTCACATTCGTACGATATTTTCCCGCCTCGATTGCGATCAGTGAATAAATTATCCGAGGTAACTGCGTTTTCCAAGGAAGCCAGGGAGAAACAAAAGGTGGAAGAGAAACACAGGTTACGTCGGAAGTGCACGGTAGAGTTACGGCGAGAACGAAACCGTTCGTTCAAATCATTTCGACTGGACCGGAAATTCGATTTGATTCGAATCGTTTTTTTTTTGTTTGCCCTCGCGTATGCCGACAGTGTATTTGACATTGACTGAGAAATGTGCGCAACGCGTTTTGAATTTTCCAATCTGCGCCGGAACAACCGGGCGGCCATTTAATTCGTTGCATCGAGCAAAGCGCGATTGCATTCTTTTTTCATGTAGCGCGGAATTACTAGTGACCGCACCGTTTGTACAGCGACGAACGATCCACCGAGGCGAGCCCACGACTTGTTCCCCTTCAGAGCGAATAACGCAAGTCGTTTGCATAGTCCTATTAACCCTCTGCACTTCAAGTATGCCTCGCAGGCACATCGAGGTTTAAATTAGCGTTGCAGGATTGCCGTGATTTCGTTAACACGTCGGCTGCTGCGTGATTGCCTTACGCTTTCCGTTCGTTTGCGCTGATTCAAGCGTGTATTATCGAAAATAAGAATGCCATATAACGTAAGTTTAACGATATCTTATTTTCTGTTCAATACACCTTATGAAACTATTAATTACTTATGTTATGAGTTTCATACGTTTTATTAAATAAACACGAAGCATATGATATTATATTGTTAAATAAAACTAGTACCTAATAGTTTAGTACTTTTCTCTATCTTATGGAATATCTTTTATTATATAGGTTCTAAAATATCTGTTCCATGAGAACACTTTCTAGAGAAATTTCTAAGGCTACCATTTCTTTCAATAAAAATCCCGTAAGAACAGATATTTTTTTAAACGAAACATATAAGTACTAACAGAATTTTTTAAAAATAAGAACTCCAAAATTTTTTTTGATCACTTCACGTAAACTTAGGTTCCTTCTACGCCATTAAAAGTCTCTTAGATATTCTTAATTACGTCATAATTTCTTCCACAGCACGTATATAAAATCAGTCACATCATTTCGAACATTTTGCAGAAAATAATTATCCCCTGTATAATAAGCCAGATTCAGTGAAAATTACCGACTGCGATCGATGCGAAGGTAGCAAAGAAACTACCCGTAAAACAAAGCTTCTGGGGTTGCTCGCAAAACGGTGCTCCAATTCCTCTCTCCCCGAACAACGCGCCGCTGAAATTATTTCCACAGCACAATAATCCGATTCTTCCATGTGCGAATGTCTGCAATATAATAAATCACCATCCACGAGTAATTCCCTTTCAAATTTCTCGGGCATCCACGGCCGCCGCCTGTACACGTCGAAGATCGCAATATTTCTCCGCTTTCCGTCGGAAGCTTCACCGGACCGAAAGCAACCCCCCCGTCCGATTATTCTTCCTCCCGCTGGCGAGAACGCTCGGATGGGGTGCATCGGACGAGAGAGAGAGAGAGAGAGAGAGAGAGAGAGAGAAAAGTGGGGGAGCGAATCAGGAACTTATTATGCCAGGCTGCTTTCTGTCGCGGTTTATTTGAATATTGCTACGTGACCGTAATGCATGTCTGTGGCTGCGTGTATGCCTGTGCTGTTTGCATCACCATGGCCCAGGCTGGTACGTGCGTGTACTTATCGATGCACGATTTTGGTCGGTGTTGGTTGCGTGACCCGCGCGCGTGAGAATAGGTCGAACTCAATAACCTCAGGGAGCGAAGCAGCTACGCGATTTGCGACAGTCAATAAACCCCGTGTATTCCAGGGAAAAAGGTTTTAACCCCGCGAGCTGGATGTAAAAGCCGGCAAGTCTCACTCTTCCCACCCTTCCTCCCACCCCCCAGCTCTATCTCTCTGTCGCTATGTCCGAATATCAGAGAAAGGCGTTCGTCGACGCCTCGATCGTATCGCTTCCGTTCTCTTTCGTTCCTGATTTATTGACGTTTCGACTGTTCTCAGGATTGCATTCAGGAGACCGGGGTATTTTTGAAATGCTGGGAACGACGGCGACGTGGGCCGGAGATCATTCGTTGGGCTTACGACGCGTTTGCATCGGAGCAAGATAGTTGCGTGCGATATTGGATCTGTTTCGGTGCCAGAGTTTTCTGTTTCGCGGATGAATCGTGAGAAACGGTGGGATGGTTTAGAGTGTGTACAGAGAGTTGATGAGACAATAAGGATCTTGGTTACTTTGGGTTATATTGAATGCTGCCAGTTCGAAGTTGAAAGCCGTCCCGAACTTTCATCGAGGAAGCCTTGAATCACAATTGGGAAAGGTTATGCAGACAGCTATCAACTCTCAATGATCTGAAATTGAGTAGATTTAGTTTGAAGGTTTCAATTGTTAGAGAAAAGTAGCTTTATCTCTATTGGGTATATCTTATTTCTTGTTATTGTTTTAGAATGTTGTCTAATGGGTTATTTAATAGCGAGTAGTGTAATTACTATTATTTCGTTTGTAAGCCTGAGATGGAACTCTGGCTTGGCAGGTTTAATAATTTTATAATGCAGGAGGTGTTCTATGGGTTGGAAATTTTTTCATACTGAAGATCACAAAGTTATAGAATCCGTACTGTGTTTAACTAATTTCTTGTTATTTTGAAGTGGGTTTCTGCATAACTTGGCACAATTGCGATTGTATAGAGATTGTTGGTAAGACTTTCCCACTCCAGTGATATCCCGCAAGGTTAATGTTTATTTCAGTAATTAAGAAGAAACCACATTTACTTATTTACACCATTCTTATCCCTTGTAAATAAACTAAAAAAAATATATATTTTACTTACATTTAGAGCCTTTAGAACATAATCGGAATTACTTATGCGCTGACCTAACATTTTGCCTACGGAATTTTATTAGCTGTTGTAAGAATACTGGGTAGATAAGGAGATTTCGACATAAAAGGGGGCTGTATTATAAGAAAAATGCAATTTTGTACGATGCTACAACACTGTGGCTGAAAAATAATCAAATAACTATTACGACAGAGTGACATTGATCCCCTCTCAAAGAACGATTGCATACGACATTTTAATAATGAGTATATTGAACTTGAATGCCAAATCTTGGCTCTCCTCTTAATACAGCACTGACAAGAACATTTTCTGCGCAAAAGAGTACCGTGAACAAAATGTCAAATATCCTTTAAGGTTTCAATACTTTGTCTAAAAATGTTTGTTTCGCAAGGTATTTTTTCCAGCGAGAAGCATTTCTGACGCAGGGAGGCTCCCCGGTTGTCGTTTGTGTAATAAAAAGGAAGAAGTGGCAAACTGGAAAAATTAAATGCTGCTGCACTCTGCGCGGACCTTATGGGAAGGTTTTTCTTTTAGCAGAAAACTGGTGCAGCTAGTCCATGTCCTACTGTCCAAATAATGTAGAACACGTAGCTATAACGCTACACCACCGTCTCCTCTTTATTCTGCATCTGGTTGTTTGCGTCCCATGTACCTGCCACCTTGCTCCTTTTAGAAATATGCGACGGGAAATGTTCTAAGAAATGTTCAATGTTCTGCAGATTTTCAACATCCTTTCAATAGTGGATTCAAGTTAATCGATTCGCGAAATTTTCCTTGTTAGCGTTAATCAATGTAAGAGTTTGATAAATCATTGATAATATAACGTTATTAATGGTGATATCATTTTTTCGATTGAATAAAATGTACGAAAGTATGGAAAATGTTCTACTTTTAGGTCGTTTGTAATGTGTACTATGTATACTGCCATTTGTCGACAAGTTGTACCTGCATATGTAGTAAGTTTCATTCGAATTATACAGCGCGTGTAATGCATCCAGCAGTAACGCTTCCTCTTATGTATACAATAAAATACGTGCATAAAAGTATCGCATAACATTCAACTCGGGAAACGTCGCGCTTTCAATTAGCTGCAGACCACGTTTTAAGTGGAACAGGTCAGCGTTTTGTCAAACGCGGCGGCATATGTGCGCACATTACTACTGCCACTTCCACCAATAATTGAAGGGAGGAGAGACAAAAATTAAATTCTATAGAATTGTATTACCATTGACACGTAGAATATTTTGTGATGAGATTTTTTTTAATTTTGGTGTTTATTGATAATTGATGTGATTAAAACATTTTTCTGTTTGAACTCTCTTCAATAACTTCCTAAAGAAGCTTCTTTGAATGTAAGTTTATTCGAATTTGTTACATCGAAATTGAAGCTCCATAATTTGCTGAAATTGAATTATAGCATTGAACGTAAAAAAATAATAACTGTGATTTAACTGAAAGTGAACATCGTTCAGTAGTTTTTGATACAGATGACAATAATCAAGCAGTTAAAGTTTGGGACTATTTCATAATTTAGTAAGCATATTTCACTATATTTTTCTAAAATTGTGTAAATTGGTGTTTTTTCCCCTTGTTGCTACAAAATCTTCAATTATGGGGTTCCCTGTCAGATCTCAAAGTAGTGGCCTTTTGATTAGGGACAGTCTGTACAAAAAATGTTTTTTGAAATCACTATTACCATACATAATGCGCGATATAGGTACATATATATGTACGTAGAATATCGGGCATCTATTCATTTCGCGAACTATTCAATCGATCTATTCAGAATGCACGTTCAACGAACAGTAGGCATGCCCTCGTTCCACCACCCAATAAGTTTTATAACCTTTTGTCGGAGTAATGGAGAATCAAAGAGACCTATAATATCAATAACCCCTTCTACCGAACCTGCTCCACCCTTTGTCTTTCCGTGCTTCACCTTCGACCATCTCCAGGCCTCCACCTTTACCCACTTCTGTCACGGCTGTGGCTCTTTGACTCTCACTTTGATTTACTCGAGTAATTTCCTTTCTGGCCGCCATTCCGCTGTACCTATATAATCTTTATATCGAGATATTTTATGCCAGAGTTTTTCAGAGCGTGATAAATTAATTTCTCCACATTTCTGTTACCGCCGCACATCTTTTCATTCTTTTCGCCAGATCCTGCCTAAGTGACTTTCATCTCCTTTCATTTATAACTAAATATAAGCAAGAATATGAGCAAGAATATATTATTAGTTGGTCGTTTCCTCAATTTTTTTATCTGAGCCTGTAATGAAAATTTAAAAATTCCGTTTGTAGATTTAAGTAGATCAAGTATACATGCTGAAAATTTCATACTACGTTCCCCGGGCACTTTACCTTCTTCGAAAAAGGTTCCAAATTCGACCTTCTGTTTTATCCGTTCAACTGTTTGTAACCGCTTGGACAAAATTTTCTATCTACTTCGTGATTCGCAGGTACAATTCATCGATCATGTATGCTCCGAAATTTTTGCACGATAAAGAGATGGCAATAACGTTAGGGCAGGTTGCTCAACGGTGGTTCGTTCTATGCGATTACGAGATGGGGCTGCTGCCGTGAATGGAAAGATGCCGCGGAGGCCGTCGTGTGTTCCCCGAGACGAGCCCTGTGGATTGACATTAATTTTTATGGAAATTCACGCGCGACCCTCGGTTAGCTGGCTGCCGGGACGTGACGAAGCAGGGAAAGTGGAAGCGTCGCTTATGCATACGTCGCTTCTGCGTCACGTGTCTCCTACTGATCGCGTGTGTTAACGGCAGCCCTTTTAAACAGTGCCACGGTCGTGTGAAGATGGCTCACCCATTTGCATCAGTAACAGAGTACGCTGCGAGTTAAAATGTACCTCGGTGATTGTCAACTGTCGCAATTAGTGGTGAAAGATTTGGGGATTGTCATTATGTAAAATGGTGTTGAACGTCGCTTACATTAGCCTTAGCATACCGGAGGATTTAAAGCATATGTGCCGCGAAAAACTATTGTGCTTCGCATTTTCATTTCAAGGCTTGAATTCTTGTCGTGTGGAATTTATTATTTAATTTATTATTTAATTATTTATTATTTAATTTATTATTATAACATAAATTCTATGTTCCTGGCACACCTGGTTTAGACTCTATAAGTTTATAACTCTTACAATTGGAATTTCTATAATTATATGTATGTAGGTACACACTTGCAGGCTCGTCTCGTCCCTGTAGGCAAAATTTAGGCGTAAAGTGGATAAGGGGCACAAAATGGTCTTTTCAGTGTTGGCATTTTTTTAAATAAAGTTTTAACAATTCGTTGACACACCTCTTTTTTCGATCAACTTTGACATACTTGGGTGGCTCACACCCAGAACAATTTTTGAACCACTGCCATTCTCATCTAAAAAATCCAATCGTTATGAAAAAAGTCGTGGGTCAATTTCAAGGCCTCTAGAAAGCATTCCAATAGATTTTTGATTGACATTTTATTACAGTGTTTGCAAAAAATTCTAGATTACCATATGTTGAAGAAACACGAAAAAAAATTTCAAATTGTAACTTCCACAAATTTTAAAAGTAAAAGCTAAAAATCTACAGAGTTGTTGTCGCAATGTAATATTTTGAGAATAAAAGTAGTTTGTGAGTCGGCTTTGGAAAAAGGTATTTATTTTGCATATAGAAGGTAACGAACGCCAAAGTCAGCTTATGAACATAAATCTACGAAAGCTTCTATTCTGAATTCTGTCTTTTTAAAGTAGTAGGTAGAGAAACAGTGCCAATTTAAATGACGGTCGATAAAAGGATTTATATACTTTTTAGTGAGCTCGGTTCTTATTTTTGTCATTAAATCGGTTAGTTCAATAAACTCGAGGTGATGCAGTACACGAAGTTACGAATAGAATTCTCAAGAAAGGGGTGGCCGAATGAGGAAACACGGCTCGAAGGTTTCTATGCCAGGCGAAACGTAATATATATGTATACACAGCATCTTCCGAAATACGTGATACAACTTGAAAGGGGATGATTCTTGCTGAAAAAATAAATCGAAACTGTAGAATAATATCTTTCCTACGTGGCTCTTCGTTCTCGAGAAAATTGATTTTGAATATACGAAGGATACGTGTGCGCTTGCATGAAATTTAATTCCACGAATTTCATTACAGTTTTCTAGAATAAACTTCGGCACCCATAGTAGAGAGTTATAATATTATTTTAGAAAGTGTAACTTAATTATTCTAAGGTTTTAAATAAAGTGAAGAATTGTTGAAAATATTGAAATCAAGAACGCATGAAGTTTAAATATATAAGTCAAAACGCAAATACTTGGTAGATCCTATATACATGAGCTAATGCAATTGCATATTAAACGATTTCTTCCAGACATCATAACTGTTATAAGAGAAATTTTAAAAGTTCTGGTATAAACTATAAGAGTCAATATTTAATTAATATCTCTGATTACTTCGTATTTCCCCATAAACCTGAATTTCACAGTCATATTATTTCAGAAAAACTCATACGACACGTTTCTATAAAATAATGCTGATGAAATTTCAATTATTAAAAGATAACCCACCTCGTAATTTACTTTATTTCAGAGGAAAATCTAGATCCCGATCATCGATGTAGATTCGATATTTCGCCAGAGAGTTTGGTTTGTTAATCAGGATTCGTCGAAGCTTACAAAGGACAAAGGACACCGTCAGTGTTAACAGAGTGGTAGGGTAAAACCTTCGCACAGCGTGTAGGAGCTGTCAGTTCCGGAGGCGTTCCTGGTGCTGGGATATTGGATTGTCTTGTTACACATCGCCCTTTCTCTTCCAGGCTTCGATGCTGGGCGTCGAGATTCTAACCTTTACCTAAAACCCACACGGCGAAAAGTGATACGATGTGTTCACAGTTCGTTCGCCTTCGTCCGGCACCTCGCGCCGATTGACGGAAGGAGAATCGAAGCTGTCAGATCTGGAATTGCTTCGGGGATCTTTCAAGGAATTCTCGGTGTCCATGCAACGTCCATTTCCGTTCTTTGGCAGCGTGAATCGTTGCAATTATTGCCGTGAGAAATGCCGTCGTTTCCTTAAGTTACAGCTGCGCCGTTCGCGGTGAGGTTGTTTCTTTGACAAATGTTACGTTACGACAGGGGCTCTGAGATATTTCGAATGTATGATAACGCGGCAGATTTACTTGGAGAAATTTTTGTGTCGGGGCGACGGTATGTTATACCGAGTTGATAAATATGTTTACTTTACAGAGCGGTTCAGGAAAATATTTCTGGTAAAATTAATGGTAAATTATGGTTGTAATTATTTCTGTAGAATTTCAGTGACAAAGAATCACGTTCTGCTAAGGAGCCATTTTTGGAGCAAGGTATTTTACGTTAAAATAGTTTTCTTTATAATTTGCACGTTCAATGGGGTGTAATTTATTACTATTGCTAATTTATTTATTGTTTAAATATTTCTTATGATACATATCGATTCTTCAAAATATTAATTCATTTCAATTTTATGTATCATACGTTTTAATTTCTTTTTCTGATATTAAATATACCACAATTGTAGATATTTCATTAGTACTAATCTGTATCTACATTTTATTATGCCACTTAAATAATACAGTGTTGATGCAAGGAACAGGATAATGCACTTAACCATTTCAGTCAATAATTTATTTTAAACTGAGTTATCGATAAGGTGACGTGACGGCGACAGTGTAGTTCCAGAATACTAGCTGTATGCGAAAGTTTCGTCTAATATTATAATATTTTGATATTCTGATCATTTTGTGATAGACCATAGACCCCTGCACACGTTATTTTTCCATTAAGAGAGTTGGAAAAATTTCCGGTACCGACGTTTCAATATTGCGTTGGACTTTCGACCACTTTTCGGTACTTGGATTTCGAAAATTAATAACGGTAAGTACATCGTTGGATTCTATAGTCCTTACGCTACATTTTGACGTATATAAAAAGTTCTTTACCTCACGCTGAAGTGTAAATATTAAATATTTCCTAAATGACTGCATGTGGGGCAAAACGGAATACTTTTCGTAGGGTAAAACGGAACACCAAAATACAAATTTTTTTTTAAGCTAACGATTTTATTTAAAATGAACTAAAACTGAAAAATTCTGCATGCACGTGTTGGTATTATTCATTATTCATGTAAAAATTTTCAGTAATTTTGTGATATCTGGTAAAATATTTTTTTTATGTGTATAATATATATTTTTGTTATATTTTATTTGTAATAGTTATACCTCAAACATATATTTATAGATTTTAACATAAATGAATACATTACACGGTCTTCGAGTGGGTGTTCCGTTTTACCCCACAATTTGACCGAAGCAAAGATTTCAATACCTCCGGTAGATTTCATTTTCCGGTGTTTCCAAAGATTTTTCTTAACAATGACTTTGATTTTCTTATAGTCTAAGGTCCACTGAAGACTCCTGT
Source organism: Andrena flavipes (assembly GCA_963971345.1). Taxonomy (NCBI): domain Eukaryota; kingdom Metazoa; phylum Arthropoda; class Insecta; order Hymenoptera; family Andrenidae; genus Andrena; species Andrena flavipes. The sequence goes on from OZ020482.1 coordinate 46,288,481, forward strand.
TGAAGTCTCGTGTCTTTTTCTCCTCCCGATTTTAAGTTATCACCCTCCAAGTTAAGCGTTCCGTTTTACCCCATCTTCCTCTATATCATTAGTTTTGTAAAGCTATTAATTTACGACAATGTTTTTAAATGGGATTCTTTTTGATGGGTTGTAATTTACGACAATGTTTTTAAATGGGATTCTTTTTGATGGGATTATATACTTGGCGCTCTGTTTGTACCTTTTTTAAAAAATTTAATTTTACACGGATGCAACGCATGTCAGAGACGCGTTACCGTGTCAGTAGAACATTCGCAGCGTGCAGCTGCGTCTAGAGCTGCAGATACAAGTGATACAACGCTCGCGGTCGGAAACCATCAACCAGCAGATGAAGCGGCTGGCGGCGCAATCGATTCAACAAATAATAAATAATATCGCAGCCGGTGCCCAGCCAATTCGTGATCCATTTTCTTCGAGCCAATCGGCACTCGAGGCTGCCGTGAAAGGTGGCCGTTGCGTCGACATCGGTTTATAATCCGATCACGATGTCATCCATTGATTTTGTGCGACGCACGTATGTACATATGAATACGCGTCTCGTTCTGTACAACGGCACGGAAATATAATATCAGTGCTGGGCGAGTTTCCACGTTCACTTTGTGCATTAACGGTCAGCCAACGATCTCCTGGTCGCTTCAACATATTCTGCATCTATTTAGGTCACATTAGAGCGAAAGTAGCGTGGGCTTGGCTTAGTCGCCGTCAGGATGTTTCCTTTTTGTTTAATCAGAACGGTTACCATTTGTTTAGTTAATCAACACAAATACCAGCACTTGAAATTCTTAACAATTACATGTTAAAGTGTAACGAAGAATGAGGTTTATTACTTGAGTAAGGTAAATTTTCATTCACATCGACGTATAACTTATACTCTTAAGGGTTTTGTAGGAAGAAATATCATCTCTCCTCAGTCCAATGTCCACACATATTTACACCCGTAAGAAATATAAGTAGAGTTTGATAATAATATCAAGAGACACAGAGTGGCTCTATTACGCCACGACTCGCTATCAAGAACCCTGAGATTTTCGAATCTCAATAACGGCAGATCCGATTAGATTTTGAATGGTCTTAATGGATAGCTTGGGTTTGATTTAGATGAGAAAAGTGTCTTCGTTTTGTTCCTACGGGCCTTATGAACTGAGATATTTCGATGTAAAGTTGCAATTTGCTGAATTTTATGTTCTTAAGATTCAGCATCGTCATCGTCATCGTCCTACACTTCTAGGCAAGAGGGGGGTATGAAAGGGTGAAGAAATGTCTTTCAGGCACGTCGCTCATTGGATGTGGGTTTCAACCAAGTTTGGATGTGCATAGTTTGGATGACAATATAATATATTGTTAAAAAAAAAAAATAACCTCGATGGGGTGAAAAAAGTACTAATACTACTAATAAATATATAACCCATAACCATAAATTCAAACGACTTGAAATCAGACACTCGCGATTCGGGTCGCTAGTCGCTTCACGATTTCCGTAAATACATAAACACTACAAAATGTGTGAAATCCCCACAAATTACCTTTTTTAAAAAAAGGTACAAAAAGAGGGCCAAGTATATAATCCCATAAAAAAGAATCCCATTTAAAAACATTGTCGTAAATTAATAGCTGTACAAAACTAATGATACACATAAATTGCACCAATTATCACAATGGCTATTTATACAAGGAAAAAAATGTATTAAATAATATTAAGCAGATATATTTTTATACAAATAAATATTTAATACGAATAAATATTTTATTCAAAATACTTGGCGCTGCGAAACCAAAAAAAGGTTAATTGTCTTGGTTAATAAATAAAATAAAACAAGACAAGACCCCACTGAGACATGAAAGAAAAAGATTTTAATACTATTTATACATATTTATTCAGTTTAGCAACACCAATTCGGAGAGCAGCGCCAAGTATTTTGAATAAAATATTTATTCGTATTAAATCTTTATTTGTATAAAAATATATCTGTTTAATATTATTTAATACATTTTTTTTCTTTGTATAAATAGCCATTGTGTTAATTGGCGCAATTTGTGTAGGGGAAACTGGGGTAAAACGGAACGGGTAGGTAAAACGAAACATCAAGGTTTCTGTTGGATAGGAGCTGCGAATGAGTTGGTATCGCGTGACATGCAACCAAGTAATATTGAACATAACCCATGGTTTTCAACATTCACCGTTAAAAAGTATCGAGTCAATTTTGAGGTACATATAACTTGCAGTGACAAAGTTTTTCCTTAATATACAAGGAAGTTTTTTACGAATTTTCATACTGATTAATAAATAATTGTAGAAGATATGACGATATATATAATTCTCTAAATAGCACAATATACGTGGCGGTTGACTGATGGAGGCGCGCGAGATTTATATATATCGTCATATCTTCTACAATTATTTATCAATCAGTGTGAAAATTGGTGAAAAACTTCCTTGTATATTAAGGAAAAACTTTGTCGCTGCAAGTTATCTGTACGCCAAAATTGTCTCGATACTTTTTAACGGCGAACGTTGAAAACCATGGGTTATGTCCAGTGTTACTTTTTAATTAAATATTACTACATTTTTTAACATAAGGGTTGTGTACATACATTATACGGCTTCGCTAGAATTTTCTGAGTTTTATGTTTCAAGTTTCATAACGATCCGTTAATATTTACTCAAGTTATCGCAATTTATGTTTAAAGAAATAATGATTTTGGTCGGAGAAATTTTTTTAGTTTATAATTTTTATCTCGAATACTAACAATTCGATAAAAAAACTGTAAATAGAAAAAATGTGTGCCGCGACGAGCTTTACAAGACTATATTTTTTAAAATACAGTTTAACAACATTTAATTTTCCAATTTTTATTACATCCAACCCTTCAATTTATGAATATAATTGTACTAAGACGTCTGGTTAAGTTTTACAAACTTAATTAACTCCTCTATGTAGATGCTAGATATTTTATAAACGAATGAAATATATTACGCGTAATATTTCTATCCCATTTAAAAACATTGTCGTAAATTAATAGTTTTACAAAACTAATGATATACACAAATTGCGCCAATTATACCAATGGCTATTTATACAAACAGGACCGTTCCTGGGTTGTTGGTCGCCCAGGTGCGAAAACAATATTGCCGCCCTTATTAATTTAATATTCTTTAATTAAGAATTTGATATGCAGTGCTTACTTTTACATCTATATATACAAAAAAAATGTATTAACCAATATTAAGCAGATATATTTTTATTTTATTTTATACAAATAAATATTTCAATACCAATAAATATTTTATTCAAAATACTTGGCGCTGCTCTCCGAATTGGTGTTGATAAACTGAATAAATATGTATAAATTGCATTAATCTTTTTCTTTCTTTCTTGTCCGTGCGATCGTGAATGTGTGTATGTGTGCGTGTGCATATGCTGCGTATGATATTAGAATTAATTATATGTAGAATAAATGTGACTGCGTTTCTAATATAATATGTATATGTATATGTTTATCTATTTTAGCCTGTAAGAGAATTATTGCAAATTATTAATACTAAGACAATTGTTTTAACATTTCTTCGGTTTCGCAGCGCCAAGTATTTTGAATAAAATATTTATTGGTATTGAAATATTTATTTGTATAAAATAAAATAAAAATATATCTGCTTAATATTGGTTAATACATTTTTTTTGTATATATAGATGTAAAAGTAAGCACTGCATATCAAATTCTTAATTAAAGAATATTAAATTAATAAGGGCGGCAATATTGTTTTCGCACCTGGGCGACCAACAACCCAGGAACGGTCCTGTTTGTATAAATAGCCATTGGTATAATTGGCGCAATTTGTGTATATCATTAGTTTTGTAAAACTATTAATTTACGACAATGTTTTTAAATGGGATTCTTTTCGATGGGATTATATACTTGGCGCTCTTTTTTGTACCTTTTTTTTAAAAAAGGTAATTTTGTGGAGATTTCACACATTTTGTAGTACTAATTACAGGAGAATATGTAGCCCGCCACAGAAGAATGTTGTAATTAATAAAATAATAAAATAAAGTTTGTATTTTTATAATGTATGGTGAATTAACCAATGAATGAACAGCTAAGCGTTTTTTCAGTTTCAAATAACGATAAAAATTAAATAATGTCCTAATTTATTCACGAAACAAGAATTTGTAACAGAATAGACTTTAAAAATGTCTAAAAAAATTGTTTGTGATTTTTTACTTGACCGGCGTCAGAAATAAATCATAAAAATGTAATCAATGCTCAATATACTAGTGAATGAACAAAATACCCAATAAATGAATACCTTCACCCAGTGATTGAACACAAAGAATAATACTTCATTTTCCGACGAGAAAACGCTACAAAAGAAGAAAGGAATTTTAGGCGAGGGACCTAACATAAGAATATAAAGATATAATCTATATATTTTAATAATAGGAATTTGACAAATTTAGTTATAGCAGAACACAGTTTACACAATATAATGGTTAACTGTCATCGTACGTGTTTTCTTACTAGGTTTCTCGCTGAGAATGGCAGTACCCGAAACCACAAAACAAAAAAATTAATAAGCGATCAAGACGTTCATAAATTCAAAAAATATTAGTATCGCCGTTATCTCAATAAATTTTCCTTCATTCCAAATATAAGATCATTGTTTTCAATGAAATAGTATTCTTGTTATACACGAAAAAAGTCAATTTGTTCATTCACTGCTCACTGTTCATTCACTGGTCAATTCACCCTATACGCATACTTTTCCTTAATAAACCCTTAATATGTCAATGACGGTTTTTAGTTTTTATATCAATTTTTGAATCATTAGATATTGATTTATTAATAAAATGAATTTAACTTAAGTGTGAAATATAATATTCTTTCTTATTTCTTCTTTTATATTGCTATTCTCTGCATTAGCAACAAGACGCATAGGTTCCAAATTCCTAACACATCTTCTAAAGGTATCTCGATAGCTGCATCAACGAGTCTCAGCAGCTAAAATTATTCTCTGACCACCAAGAGCTAATACCTGGGATTATAGAGCTGGAGACTTAAACTCTTTTAATAAATTGTTCACTTTAGCAGTAAAATCCTTATCTAATAATGATTTGCATAATAAACCCTTACAAGTGCCAAATGGCATCATTCTTCTTTCAGCTGTTCCATAGCGTGGTAATTTTTGTTGGCTTATTTATTTATTATCATTTTTTGTAAGAACAAAATATAAAGATCTTTAGCGCCTTTGAGCCATTGCCTTTTTTTAATTTGCACGTCATCAGCTTCAATCCAACTACTAGTCTTTCCTTCTTCTTTACATATACTGGTGTAATGGCCATCCTCAATACATGAACCACTATGAAATATAGCATTCATAACTTTATATGATTGTCCAGCTATTAATACTTTGGTTGTGGTAAATTGAACCCGAATTATAAAATTCCAACTAGAAAGAAGTTGTCAAATAATTTACTGAATGCAAAATTTCAAGATTATAAAAAATCAATAACCAGTGTGGAATCTAAACATTCAGTTCTACTTTTAGATGGTTGGAAAAATTCATCGTCCAACAATAAATATGTAGTTGCAATTCTGAATTGAAGTGATTACAGGTACATTTATCTTGATGCCTGGAATTTCAGTTGTATCAGAGAAACTGGTGAAGCATTAAGAGAAGTTGTTAATCAATGTATGACAATGGCACAAGAACAATTTAATTTAAATATTATATGCAGTAATAACAGACAAATGTCCATGGGAAAAACAATCAATGTATGGCACATGACTTGTAGTAGCCACAGTGCGAATTTATTATGCAAATCATTATTAGATAAGGATTTTACTGCTAAAGTGAACAATTTATTAAAAGAGTTTAAGTCTCCAGCTCTGGAATCCCAGGTATTAGCTCTTGGTGGTCAGAGAATAATTTTAGCTGTTGAGACTCGTTGATGCAGCTATCGAGATACCTTTAGAAGATGTGTTAGGAATTTGGAACCTATGCGTCTTGTTGCTAATGCAGAGAATAGCAATATAAAAGAAGAAATAAGAAAGAATATTATATTTCACACTTAAGTTAAATTCATTTTATTAATAAATCAATATCTAATGATTTAAAAATTGATATAAAAACTAAAAACCGTCATTGAAATATTAAGGGTTTATTAAGGAAAAGTATGCGTATAGGGTGAATTGACCAGTGAATGAACAAATTGACTTTTTTCGTGTATAACAAGAATACTATTTCATTGAAAACAATGATCTTATATTTGGAATGAAGGAAAATTTATTGAGATAACGGCGATACTAATATTTTTTGAATCTATGAACGTCTCGGTCGCTTATTAATTTTTTTGTTTTGTGGTTTCGGGTACTGCCATTCTCAGCGAGAAACCTAGTAAGAAAACACGTACGATGACAGTTAACCATTATATTGTGTAAACTGTGTTCTGCTATAACTAAATTTGTCAAATTCCTATTATTATAATATATAGATTATATCTTTATATTCTTATGTTAGGTCCCTCGCCTAAAATTCCTTTCTTCTTTTGTAGCGTTTTCTCGTCGGAAAATGAAGTATTATTCTTTGTGTTCAATCACTGGGTGAAGGTATTCATTTATTGGGTATTTTGTTCATTCACTAGTATATTGAGCATTGATTACATTTTTATGATTTATTTCTGACGCCGGTCAAGTAAAAAATCACAAACAATTTTTTTAGACATTTTTAAAGCCTATTCTGTTACAAATTCTTGTTTCATGAATAAATTAGGACATTATTTAATTTTTATCGTTATTTGAAACTGAAAAAGCGCTTAGCTGTTCATTCACTGGTCAATTCACCCTAGACAGAACAGCTAAGTAGTATCACAGTGGTTATGAGTAAAGTGACTGACACTAGCTAGGTTACGTTGACTAGCAACCTGAACATAGATGCTTTTTGATTTTTTCGTACTGCGTGAATTGGCGGTACATTTCCTCACCCTTTCATGCTCCCCTCTTGCCCACACTTGACGATGGAGAAAAATCTCTTAACGTAAAATTCGCCAAATTGGAACTTTGCATTGAAATATCTCAGCTCATAAGGCACGTAGGAACAAAACGAAAACATTTTTCTTATGTAAATCAAACCCAAGCTATCCATTAAGACCATTAAAAAGCTAATCGAATCAGCCGTTATTGAGATTCGGTAATCTCAGGGTTCTCGATAGCGCGTCGCGGCGTAATAGATACACTCCGTGTTCGCGCTGCGCATATATATATATATATATATATTATATACTTGGCGCGAGACACTACCGTGTCTCTTGATTCCACCGGTAGCTCCGTTCAAACGGCTAGGCCACGAGTCGTGATGTTACGTCACGCGGCGTGCGATAAGAGCGGTGTATTGCCGCGCGAGGCCTGCCTTGTTTCCCCCCACCACAGCCCATATTCGCCGAGGTACGTGACGGGACGCGGGGGTCATTCGTTCCGTGGACTTCGTTGAGTTAAGACGTTTCGACAGCTGCGTACGTAAATGGTACGCGTACATTATCTATCGTCACATAATTACTTCTATTCATTATTAGCCTTCTTCTTTACTCTCTATCATCACTTGCTGCTGCTATTAATACACTTTCGTCCCAAAATTGATTAAATATCGCGAGAAAACTATTAGATATTCGTCACGTATTCCCTTCGTTGCCTTCGTGCCGATATTTCTGCACATTTAGTGCACACATATCGTGTCTCGGTATTCAAATACATTACTTTTCGGGCATATTTCAAGTTTATTTGTTGTTTAATTGCCTTACGAATGTTTTAATGCTTTTGTTTCAAACAGACGTTGAGGCGGAAATCGAAAGCAAGGGCAGGCGACGCCATGACACTTGGCGGTTAATTTGAACGATGCATGGATAGCGCCTGGTCATTCCTTGGAAAAAGTAGATGACAATACGTGTGGTATATGTATTTTTCTCATTATTTTATTGATTCATTGTTGACTGTGAGGGTGATGGGCAATTTTACGGTCTCATAATTCGATCTTTTCAAATGGGAAAAGATTGAATTATGATAAATTGAATAATTTTAATCAGATTTGTTTAAAAGTTTTAAAATGGCGTCTTTAGATCTTTACGAAATATTGGAAAGATTGAATTCTATTGCATTTCGGTCGCGTTTACGTAGAATTCAATGATATTTCAATGATTTTTAAGAATCTATCTCTATGACGCTGTTGTAATTGCATTTACGTTTGGTTTTGGATGCAAGTTTTATTCTTTATGTTCAGAAACTGCGAAGTTGATCGAGGACATGCTATTCAAGCATGAATAATTAACGAATTTTGATTCTTACTATGAATTTTGGATATTTATAAAGATCGTGATATATTTTAAAGTATTATTCGAATAACACGAACATTCTTACAAACTTTAACGACAAAAGCCACTACTGTGATTCATTTAAATGTAATAATTATATCTGCAGTAGTATATTCTGGATAATATCGTGTGTGACTGAAATACAAGGCTGCTCCTATCGAGCGAGCATTCTGTATTTTCGCATCACACATTGTATTCTAAATAACAAGGAGCGAAAGTCCCTTGGCTTGTTTCACGAAAAACAATATTTCCTCGTGACAAACACTCGATGAAACCACATCCACCCCACCCTCCTATCCTGCTTATTTTTCAGAGATTGTGACCGCGTGCAATGCGGTCAAATAGAGTCAGTGTTTAGACGTACGAAGTTTTTCGTTTTGAAGAGCACAGTTGCTCATAGTAGAGTTTCGTTAACAATTTCGGGATACGCGAGGGTAGAGTCAGTGTTTTCTACGCAATTTATATTCTTTCACGAGCGTCGCGGCTCTGACCTTCGAATCGCGAGAATAGATTCAGTGCTTTGTTCGCCGATTATGATCTCCGGGGCGCGTTTGTAGTCTACTATTTCTTTATTTTTTTTTTACTTTTAAAAGAGAAACTCGTCGGAAATTAGAGTCAGTGCGTCAGCTGAAGAGGAGATTTGTACGCAGAATATTGATGGAAAGATGTAAGTATCTATGTATTTGATTTAATTCCTTTAAAGTAGAGTTCATTTCAAAATTTTAGAAAGAAAATAATTTTAAACAAATTAATCTTTAGAATAGAATCACCAAGAAATCCAAAACTAACGAAACTTTTTATTATTTAGACATTATAAGAAATAACTTTTGTTAATTTTAATTTTTAACATTTCATTTTTCTAATTTTTTTCTTAAAATGTCTAAATGATAAAAAGTTTCGTTAGTTCTGAATTGCTTCGTGGTTCTATATTAGAGTTCAAACAGTCGTAACTTTAGAAAGAAATTATAATCGTGTTCTGTTCCTTGGTTACAGTTTGGGCGCAGCTGAGCAGCTTGATGACTTTTCCTGAGCAGTAGCAGGGGTGTAGGCGTCTTCGGCACCGGGGCACAGCGAAATGTGAGTGCGCATGCATTATGGTTCCTCTGGTCACTCAATCATGTCGTAGGACGTTTGGTCCGAATCGACACGAGTGACCGGTTGTATATTTAACGAGCATAATGACCACGGGTATGATAATCATGCCCGTGAATTGTAACATTTTTGTCTGTGTATGTATTTATTAGACGAGGCTAGGGTCTTCTTGTACGCCGCGCCTTTTCAATAGAATCACATTATAATCATAATTTCCAAGATGAACGGTTCCTAACGCGAATATTTATCATTGATCATACATTGATGTAGATATTTATTAAATAATGCACATAAAGGTGCATAGCAGCTCGGAAGGTATTGGTACGAATATCAATACGATTGAATGCTAATTTTTATGTAGCGAAGAAGTCTGATACTCTCAGACACCACAGCTACCATCATTTTGATTTAATATGTAGTGGAACGATTATAATGACTTGAATTTCTTTTATTTTTCTGATACTACGTGTTCAAAAGTAACTTGATTTCTAAATGATGATAATATACATAAAAGTGTAATTCCTTTCTTAAAAAGGTCACTCGTTTGCGTACACAATAGAATAATTAATTTCCATGTGCAAGAAGACAATTAAGGGTGGGGAAATTTCAGATTCAAAGTAATTAGCATGAGATCACACTTTCTTGTTTTATGAAATTTACTTTGACGATGGAATAGCCCGTTTTAGATTCTTAAAGTAAATTCTTCGTGATTTAGATTGATTTTCTTAAACAATTCAATTTTAGAGTCTTTCTTCTCGCTAAATGAATGTCGAGTTGATCTAAAGTAGAGTCCTTTTTTATTTATCTTCACTTTAAACTATTCACAACTTGAAAGTCGAGCCACTTTGCTTAATAATGTAAAATAAAAGAATATTAGCCTGCTAGACACTATAGAAACTAATGATACTTTCTAGTTGAGGATTTTTAGGATATCTTTCCGTACTCATTGCCTTTTAACTCATCCACGTGCCCAGGTGCTACTTGGGTGGGTGAAGGCAATGGGGCACGATGACTTTCTTTATTAAATAATTACATGTCGGCGGCTAGCATTGCGTTAGTGTATCGTGCACGCCGCATTTTCCACCTATGTGTGTTTGTGTGGTTAGGCGGTGGAATTTGCGTCGGTGAAAGATTTTCATTAAAGACCATCATAACGAAACTATAACGTTGCAATAACGATATCAATGTTTCATATTCCTTGTTGCACACGATGATCATTCTAGTAAATAATCTGGGAATATGAAATTTAATCAATCTCGTACAATCAAATCAGATAGTAATAACGATTCATGTATGTACATAATACATATGTACAATGCACATTATCAAGTAATCCATTGTTTGAAATTGAAAATAGTTAATTGTTTTGTAAATCATACTTACACGCAATGGTCACTGCCTTTGCTAGCCGATTTCAGTGAAAACTGGTACGTACTTATTAGAGTGTGATTGTGTGTGATTGTGTGTGAGAGACTGCTTTGCCATTTTTTAAATATACATAGCTGTTAGGTAGGATGGGTAACTTAGCTGTTCGGTAGAATAGGTAACAGCTGTTCGGTAGGATGGGTAACCTAGCTGTTTGGGAGGATAGGTAACTTACCTTCTGGTACGAATGTGTAACTTAAATATAAGTAGGTAGGGCCGGGGCAGGTCATCGTATTCTCTGATCGCATGTTCCCCCCTGCGATGACCTGCTTTCAGGAAATTTGTGAGAAAAGTCGACGGCCAGACTAGCGCGAGTGGGGTATGCCCTCGCTTCTAGCCCCGCTATGTCGACTTTTTGACGCCAGTGGGACATTGCACATTGTCGCTGGTCGCGGTCGGCAGGACGGGCTTGGGCACGCTATTAAGTATTTACCGAGAAAAAAAATCCGTTCACTGTGGAGTACCCCCTTAACTTTCAGAAGGGCGGACCGCCCGAAGCAAAGAAGTGGCCAAAGAGCCGAAGATAGCCCGGCCAGTAAAACGGCCACATCATGTGGGCTACCAAGAATGGCCCTGCATCCTCGGGTGCAGGGTCATTCTTCGTAGGTATTACTTTGCCATTATGCTCGTAGTAGTAGTAGTAGTAGTAGTTTGGTTGGCCATAGGCTGACCCATCGATACCCCCTCCCCTGAAATTCAGCACACCGCGTTTTCAATTAGGGTTGCGAAGAAGATTACGCGGCCAGTTAGTGTTGCGACTAAATGTTGATCACGGTTTGAATTAGTGTTGCGAATCGAGTATTCCCCGCGTTTGGTACCAGCATAGCGTTGCGAATAAATATCGAACGTGATTGCTTGTAGTGTTTCGAAAAAAGAGTCGCGATTGTTTTTGAGATTATTCTTGTATTTTGAATTAAAGTTACCTACTAGAGTTTGATTTATAGCATTAATTTTGAACGCGTTTTTTTAATTACTCGTTCTAGTTTGATTCTAAATATTTTTTTGAGTTAGTGTTGCGATTATGATTGATCGCGTTTGTAATTAGAGTTGCGATCCCCAGCCCCCAATGCCCCAAAACTGTCCTGGGACATGTCCAGAGACATGTTCCTGGGGAAAAAGAGTCCCGAGCAGCTGGAGTTGCTGCGCATGGGACTCTACACAGCCTTCAGGAAGGCTGCAACGATTTAAAGTTAGAGTTGCGTATTACGAGACACAGGTGCATTGAATTTTTATTAGTGTTGCGAAAAATGGAACCATCCACGTAGTGGTTCTCTGTAGCTTTTTATACTTGTTAGAGTAGTGTAGCTGCTTGAGAGTATTAAGTATAGTAGAATTTTCAGTAATGAAGCACCATTCGGGAATTTTGAAGTTGTTTGAGAAATTAGTGCTGCGAGTAGTCTAAAGTCCTAGTGACTATGCTCGGGAGTTGATTTTAGTCTGCAATAAGCTAGCGTTGCGAAAGAAAGAAACGGTCCACTCACGGTTTTCTTGCATTAATGAGTGGACAATGATCATAGAGCCGCCCTAAGTGGCTGCATCATCCTCCTTCTACTCCCACCACCTACCCGCTCTTGAATCGAGTGTTTGTCACTGGAAATATTGTTTTGAAAGTATATTCATATTTTGCAAAAAATGCCAATTAATGAGAAACTACAAGGAAATTATTGAGTTGATGTAACAAAGCACCCAATGTGCTTAATATTATGAATATCAATTGCTAATTTGCGTAATTTGTTCTATTTCATGTATTTTGTCTATGGTTTTGCGTGATTTATTTTATGTCCTGTTTTATTGTGTTTATTTAATTTCCTTCCAGGCTAGTAGATGTCCGATCGCTAAGAAAAATTGGAAAATTAAATGTTGTTAAAATGTATTTTAAAATATATAGTGTTGTAAAGATCGCCACGGCACATATTTTTTCTATTTACAGATTTTTTTATGGAATCATTAGTATTCGAGATAAAAATTATAAACAACAAAAATTCGTCCACCAAAGTCATTATCTTTTTAAACATAAATTGTTTAAACTCTTATGTTAAAAAATGTAATAATATTTAATTAAAAAGTAACACTGGACATAACCCATGTTTTTCAACGTTCGCTGTTAAAAAGTATCGAGGCAATTTTGAGGTACATATAAGTTGCAGCGACAAAGTTTTTCCTTAATATACAAGGAAGTTTTTCAAAACATTTCACACTAATTAATAAATAATTGTAGAAGATATGACGAGGTATATAAATCTTGCGTGCCTCGATCAGTCAACCGCCACGTATAAAGCGCTATTTAGCAGTTTTAGGCACTCGCGTCGACAGTTGGCGCCGTGCGAGAATTATATATATCGTCATATCTTCTACAATTATTTATTAATCAGTATGAAAATTCGTAAAAAACTTCCTTGTATATTAAGGAAAAACTTTGTCACTGCAAGTTATATGTACCTCAAAATTGATTCGATACTTTTTAACGGCGAACGTTGAAAACCATGGGTTATTTTTAATTTATATTATATAATTTTTAAGTTATATTTTTTAACATAAGGGTTTTGTGCATACATTTTACGGCTTCGCAAGAGATTTCTGAACTTTATGTTTGAAGTCTCATAACGATCCGTTAATATTTACTCAAGTTATCGCAATTTATGTTTAAAGAAATAATGATTTTGGTCGGAGAAATTTTTTTTGTTTATAATTTTTATCTCGAACACTAATGATTCGATGAAAAAACTGTAAATAGAAAAAATATGTGCCGTGGCCAGCTTTACAACACCATATTCTTTAAAATACAGTTTAACGACATTTAATTTTCCAATTTTTCTTAGCGGTTGAATAATAAGTACGTTTTCACATTTTCGAGAGCTAGTCCCCTTATTGCATCCAACCCTTCAATTATCATGGTAGAAATATACCAAAAAATTCTTCAAATTTAAAACAGAAAGAAACAAAAAATGTTTTAAATTCTGCTTAGTTTCATCGCGGTATTTTTTTTACAGAATAACTCCTTCTCTTGCCCGCTTGTGGAGCGATCAAGGATCGTTCTGCAATCGTGCATCAGGGGGATCGATGGAAATGAAAATAAAATTTTGCATAAAAGGAGGGCGGATGGGCCGCGGTTAGGGCGGGTACCACTCGCAGCGCCTCCACGTGATGAGACCTGGGAAATCTGTATTATTTGAAGTATAATTACTAATCGTATCACAAGTAACATTGTAATTCAGTTATTAATTACATGACAAGTAATACGAGCCGATTGGCTGCGATCACCTATCTCCGTTAATTTCTATTCCATTTGTCCAGATACGATTCTAAATATTTCTCCTATAATTTCATTTTATTTCTCAAATAAAAAATTCTAAAATGACTTTTGATATACATAATAATAAATATATAACCCATAACCATAAATTCAAACAACTTGAAATCAGCCACTCGCGATAAAGACAAAAAGCCGCTGCGTTCGGGTCGCTAGTCGTTTCACGATTTCCGTAAATATATAAACACTACAAAATGTGTGAAATCCCCATAAATTACCTTTTTTAAAAAAAGTTACCTTGAACGGTAATAGTAATTATAATTACGATTCACTATGTGTGAGTAAAAGATTAGTAAACAGTACAGTTAAAAGAGTACAGATTATTCTAAAGATATAGTTATCAGCTATACGGAGCAAGTGGAAATGCCCAGTGTGCGGTCAGACTTACATCAACAATTCAAGCTGTGGATTCATTTATTTAACTTTACACTGAGAATTAAGTGATAAATACCATTACCATCATAGTTACATAATGAATCTTCAATGGGGAACCAAACAGGATTCAAAATAAAAAATCACATTGTTGCGTTTCGTACAGCGATCCTCGTTTGTAATGTTAATTAACTAATACGTTCAGACTTTCTAACAGTAAAGTAAATATTAAATTAACTCCATCTCTATTTACTGAGAAGATTATGGAACATGGAATTCGACGAACCAAGAATCCGACGAAACAGTTGACCGGGGAGGACGCGATAGGCGAGAAAGGAAAATATGCGACGTTCTATACAAACGACAGGAATTTATTGATTTGGAAGATGTCTGAGGCATCTATGAGAAAGTTGCCCGGAATAAGTTATGTCGTTCACTCCTTTTTACTGCAATGAAACCCTTTGAAAATTCACATCAAAGTTAACGATTTCGGTTACTTTTTGCCCTTCCATTGAATCTGGCGAGCTTTACCGATTCTAAGGATGCACGGTCCACGTCCATCGCGTAGCCGAAGCCTTAGAATCGAAAAGGAGGCGCCTGCCTTTGATGGCTGTTAAGGTGAAAAATATTTCACTCGGCAGTGGCGTTTCAGAGAGGGATGCATTCTTTTTTTCCTCTGTAAAACGTACACCTTCGACCATTTTCCTTTCCGCATCTTAGCGACGCCAAAGCAAATTCTTAAAACTGTTATCGAAACTTCAAGCGATGTATTTTTCCCGTTTTTAATTGTTTACGGTAAAAGGAATTGTTTTAATATAATTAGTCTAAGAATGTATTACACATTAATCAGACATTTTATGTTATTAAGTTTCAGGTTACTTATTCATTTAATAAAAATGTACTCCTAATAAGATAATATTAATGTTTCTATAAAGGGAATATTATGTATGTACTGAGAGTAAGAAGATATTTTATTCAGTCTGAAACTTGTATGAAAAAAGCACTTAAGTGCTTCAGAGTATTTGCAAATTCATTTAAATTCAGAAGCAAAACATTTTCTGCAGAAAAACGAAGTGTAGAAATGTTTACTTGACTTAATATGTTTTACGTAATTATATTAATAATAAAATTCCATTAGTCATAATATTGAAGCAAATGAATCTTTATTTCCGTATAAACATTGTGTGTACCACTATCTGATTACAAAATAGTGTCTTCTAGCTTTCAACAAGCAGTTGAAATAATTTTTGTTTTATTATAATATGCTGCTGTATTTGAATTCTTTGCAAATCAGCATTTATTATTGTTACGCATTGAGATGTTTCCTTCTCTCATGGTGTTTTTACAATTTCTCAATAATTCTTAACAAACACAAGAATTATAATTGCAATAACCAACTGAATCATTTAAAAATTGACTGTACAATAGAAAGTGATGTGTTTTCTCTCCAAATTCAACTCCTATAATAGAACCCAAAAGGCTTTGTGCATAGTAGTTACGACGACTGTCATAGTCGATCAGTCGAACAGTCGAATTTAGAGGCCTAAGGAGATATCATTGCGGGGCATAGTTTATGTGGCCAATCGAATTTAGACGACGTGGAAGGGCGAGATGGACCAATAATTAATATGTGCTGAGTATCGCTTGTTGAACCTGCTCGATGGTTGATTATGCTTGTTACGGTTGCAACATAGATTCAGCGATAGGACAATGTTAGTTGGGCTGAACCAGTTTCTGTGTACGCGCGTTCAATGCTGCTGTTCATTACGTCGAGTCAATGAAACATTCAACGTACGACAGCATACAGGCTGGTGCAGAAGAACCGGACTAAATACTAAATATAAATAGACCAAAGACAACCATTTTAATAGTTACGACCACAGAAATAGATGTAGAAATTCGTTGGCAATGGAAGTTATTGAATAATGAAAATTCCAACGGTGTTATGGAAACTTCATCTTCGTCAATTTACAAATGAAGGTGTTAAACAATATGAACACCCTCTGTAGACAAACACAAAATCAATGAATGAATAACGCAGTGCCATTTTTTTTTCGGGAATGCAATGCACCTGTCAAAAGCTCTTCTCAGATATTCAATTTCCTCGGCGTCGTGTATGCAACGGAACATAGATACGCCCCATAAATAATCACAAAACAGCATGGCAAAACGTAAAAAAGCTGCCATGAAAGCTTAATCCTCGCCTCGATAGCTCGGTCCCTGTACAGGGTGTAGAAAAATTATCTGTCGTGGCTTACGCACGATTCTACTCACTTAAATCGGTAAAGGTCTGTTAAAAGAAATGTGCTGCAAAATTATTCTTCATCTCGAAATTGAAGTTCAAACTTTTTTCTTATCGTAACGTGTTCTATATAGTCACTGATAGGGTAAGACGTGTAAAGGGAACAATTCGGTTCTTTATTTGGGACAAGGTTCGGTTCAAACTTTTCATTGCCTCGGGCAGTAGAATATGTTACGCTAAAACGAACTTGGTTCTGAATTTCAAGGTCAAGGTCAACGTCAAATATGCAGTATAAAACATTTATCCTTGAGACATTTTTCAAAATTATGTCAATGTAACACTACTTTTTTTTTATGTCTAACATCTTTTTAGTGGCAATCCACTGTTTCATATTTTCAAAATCATCTGTAGTAACCACATCGAATAAATTTTTTTACACCCTGTACGAAGGGGTTGGTGACGCGCCCACTGTTTGCTATTTGATCGTTTCCGCAACGTTTTAGCGCGATAATAAAGCACGAAGCCGGATGAAAACACATATGAGCGAAGTCCTCTCGAGGTCTAATTTCGCGGCTCAACTGCTCAACGGCTCGACCTGCAACTAGAAAAAGAGGAAAAAGGATGACTGTGTCGCGTCTCTACGTGTGAGATGATTCTCCAAGATAATGAGCTACGAATAATTAAGCTTGACTCTCTTGAATCTACGTTTTTCCTGAGTACTCCAAGAGGGATGCGGATTAAAGTAGTAGACTCTTTCATGTGTTTCTCATTTTATTCTCGGTACATGGAATTAAACTGTGATTGGAGGCATGCAGTGGGAAATTGATTTTATTCCAATTCTTGTTACTTTAACGAAATTTGTATTTCATTCAATTGCAAAAAAACATTGCTGCAAACGAAAGATTGGAATATTACTTCAAATCATAGTTAATTACTTTAATTTCAAACAATATTCACTCAGGTTCAATAACCCGGTGAAACAGCAGAATCAGATTTAAACAGAGTTTTCACTGGCTATGAGATTTTTCTGCTGTTTATTATCTCTCACAATTTATTTGACGATTCCCTTTGACCGCGACGGCATTATAACCAAACCCATTTTCTTTATGACGTTTTACAATGCATATTTCGTTCAGCTTTCCCGTTATTTTTCGGTCGATACTTCGCCAGAAGCTTTCTTCTTAACGAATAAAACGGGGTTAATTACACATGTGCCACAAAAGTTAGGTGTTTGTCGCATCAGCGAACTTGAAGTTGAATGTACGAACTGGGACGCGAGTTTTATATTTCGGACGCGGAGCCAGTTGTCAGAAGCAGCCTGTGAAAGAAGCAATAGACCATCGGTCTGCTTGTTGTCGCGGAATAGCAGTTCATGCCTCCGATAGCACGGGAACGGAAGTTTTATAGCGTCCCAAGTACATCTGACATGTTTGGCTTTAGTTGAATGAACAGTCGGTTATCCGATTCGTAATGGAAACTCTTATTATTGGAGAAGACACCGGAGAAAAGGCAATTCCGATGGAAGGTACCGGAAAGCAATAAAAAAAGTTCACCGAAAGAAAACTTAACACCGAACCACCTTCCGAAATTCAACTAATATAATTCTATTCGCTGTGGATTTCTAATCTAAACTTTTGAAGGAAAAGCTGAAGATGTGTTACGTTCTGACAGTGGCATACAAAAATGTGGATTGTACTTAAGCAGAAATAGTGAAAATATTGTTAAAACCTGTGAAATAAAACGTAAATATATTAAAACGTATTGTTTTATATTTACATAAATACAATTGTGCTCCAGTGCTGTCCAACACTACCCCTTACCGGAGCACAATATTGAACAAAATACAGAAAGAAATTAATAAAAAAAAATCGTTTAAAACACTGTACAAAAATCGCAGAAAAATTCATTCAGTTAAAAATATGTCTAAACTCTACTCGTGTATAAAACAACAGTTATTTTTCCAGTGTATAAAAAAATATGTTCCAATTTAAAAAAATGTGATAAATTAGTATCTTCTAACCTACACAATGGAACAGGGAGCAGTGTCTACCGAAACCAAAGGAGTAAAGGAATTCCTTTGGAAGTACATATTAAGTCATCGTCAAGTTGCTCGCAGCAGCCATCCGAGATAGACTGCCGTAGTGAATGTTTGGTTAACCAATTCCTACGTTTCTCCCCGATAACTTCAAGGGGCAATTTTACCCTGGTGGCTTCGACAAAGGCTTCCTGCAGGAACGACATGGGAACGGCACCCCGGCGTGCTGCAGTCCACGCAACCACCCCGTGTTGCACAAAGGGAAGTGAAATTCTGCAAAGGAGCTCCCCAGGTCATCGCGACAATTGCTTCACTCGTCCTTCGAGGTTTAGTAATGACTTCTCGCCGTAAAGCTTCCCTCGCCAGACACGGACACGAAAATCGTCGTAGTTACACTCACCGGGGCGTGTTTGCCGCGAGCAAATATTCAGCAAGTTCCTGACGTGTCATCGCTTCTAGGAATCCCGTGGAGACTCGCGAGTGCAAAGAAGCCACCTGACCGAAACGAGGCAAGAGCACCCCTTACTTCTACGGACGGTAATATTCTCTGTCCATTGGGACTCGTCGAATTGTAAATTCGGTGGGATGTCTATTCCGAATTCATTCGTTTCCACGCTGCAACTCGACATAGGTACATCCTGTTTTCTTCAGCAAACAGTCCATAAAGAGGTCTAGCCGGGGTGTATCGTCAACTTTACAATTTATGGTTGAGTGCAGTAATGTCTCTTTATTATATTATACTTTGGGTAATGTACTAAAATTCGTTGTCGTTGATGCTGATTGTAGGAAAAAGATCGTTTTGCGGTTGGCCAGCTTTTCTTATTTTGAAATAAAAAACCTACCTAATGTCATGGTCAAAATGAAATTTTCACTTTCACAGAATATACCTACTTTGGACATTTCAAGTCAATGCTTTTATTAGATTCGAAGAAATCTTGAAATTGAAGAAGCCTTGAGGCCATAAAAAATTTACAAGAGCTGTATAACATAAGTACACTACTCTTCGTAAAAACTAAATAGTAATTCAAAATCATTATGTAGTTATTACACATAATCTAGCCAGTCATCAGTTACTCTAATTATTGTTAAATTTAGTCTGAATGGATTTCTTAAATATATGTCGTCTGTAGTTACTTTTTTTCTTTTTCTTATCTCCTAACGTCTTTTTAGGGTAGGTTGTAGAGCAGCAAGTTAATGCTGAACCTCGCCTACTCGCCATACAAAGTTATTTAATAATAATAACAATATACATGTATAATGTAATATAAAAGAATCGATTTCTAGATTATTTAAAAATATAGAGAAATAAGAAAGGTCTTCAATAGTGATAAAGTTATTTTTTAACTTAAAAGTTCCGTTCAATTATAAGTAGGTTTGCGCAGGACAAAGGGGTGCGGGTTTCGAAATAAAGGATTCCTTTCTTCTGTATTTTCTTCTGAAACAGCATCGTTATCGGGAACGTCTCAGAGAAAATATTCTTCTATTATCATTCGTGAAAATACGGCTACAATTATAAATGAATAAGATAGTACTATATCCTATCTCACTAAAATAGAGATAATGCTCTTCGAATAAAATTTTTAATTACAATTCTCCTTATAGAAGAAATATCTGATATCAATAACTGATAAATACTATAGAAAGTGTATTTTTCTATAGTTTTGTGTTTATTACCACATTCACTAGTGTAAGATAAATATAATATTAGCAAAAAATAATTATCCTTATTTAATGAAGTTAGAAATAGAATATTTTGAATAACAATGTGTTAGCACTTCGATACATGCTAAATTCTGTTTCTAATCTATTCACTAAGTGATTAGTCACAATGTTCACGTATTGATTGCTTCGAAACACGTAACTGTATTTTTATCACACTTTCTATTTTATCGCAATGATAATTCACCTTTGCATAGAACTTGCAGTTTGATTTATGATACGATTGATACGCCTGTGCAATAACGAGATTTGAATAGTTCAATGATTCTGAATGGACCAATGGAAATCAATCAAAGCTTAGTAACCAGTCCAGCAAGCAAATCCTATTATGAATTTCTACGGAACAATTAATGCAATTATAACATAATTAACACAGCTCAAAAGCGTCACTCGCTCATTAATTATTATCACGCTGACGCCATGCTGCTATCCGCAACTTAGTATAAAACAATGTATCTGTCAGCCCAGAAGATAACCTACGAAATTTATTGGCAAACGGTAACCGTCAAGGGATTATGACAGTGTTTCGGTAGGTTCAACCCGCTCCATATAACGAAATTCATTCAAGTGCCCGATAATATATGCATTTCATTCGCATTGTAAAGGAGTGATTTGGGTCAGCTTTTAATGGCAAAAAAATGAAAATGAAAGACAAGAAATACGAGCCATCAATTTCACATGGCTTTTCAGTTTTTCAAGTCGCGAAATGAATACGAGGATATGATAGACTTAGTATGTAATATACGTATACACTTTAATATACGTATGCATGCATAATCCCAGATATTGTAATTAATTTAATTTTAATCTGTATTATTTTGAATTATTTTCACTCATATATTGTTAGTGAAATTAATAGGAGAATAAATTATTCCTCAATTACCTAAGAGGATTCCTAGTTTTAAATTTTTTTTTCAACATATTTTCTTTTAATTGTTGTTATTTCTGGGGTCTCTATAATTTTTTAAGATTGAAGCATAAATCGTGTCCCAAAATTCGAGACTTTAAGTGGGATTGTTAATATCTTGGTATCTTGATATCTTTCCCACGTAAAAGTGTCACAAAAATGAAAAATCGAAGTGTAGAGTCATAGCCCAGGTCGGAGTAGGTCATTAATAAATAAAAAATGAGGTCGATCGAAGCAGTATCGTGTTAAAGTGTAGTACATCATGCGCAATCGTGCTAATCGATCGAAACAGTGTGGAAAAACCATGGCATTGAAGGATTTCCTAGCAGTCGACAAAAATAATCGAATTTATTTCGCAAACCAAGGGTGGCGAAAACTACATGAAAAACTGTTCGCGTAAGGATAGAAAAGTTTCGTCTCGTTGGCGATGGTACTGTAATCGATAGTACCAATTGAAGTTTCTTTTTCGCGCGGTGAAACGAAAAAGGAAAGGGAAACCGAAGATCCATAGGAAAGATAGTGGGAACCTGAAGCCGGAGAAAAAGATGTCGAAGAATATCTTCATCCGTTAACGTCCGACACGGATTACAGTGACTGATTTTTCTATCGCGTTCCATTTCTGATATTCCTTTCAATGCTGAGTGACAATGCGATCGCGATGTTTGATATTATTTGATTAATATCTATACGCCTTTGTTGGCCACTCAACTAATTATTGTTAACTTAACACTTTCACGGTCGCACATTTGGGGCAAAGTACGATCATTGTCGATATTTTTAAAAATTTTTCAATTATTCATTGGTCCTCGAAAACCAGCAAAACAGCATATTATAAATAGGATATATGTTAAATCTTTGAATGGTATGGCTTTGTATGAAATACAATTGATTTCATAAGCTCGCAAAAAGTAGTAAATCAAAATCGAGAAATCAGTGTTCATCGAGTCAAAGTGTTTATTATTGTAAGTGTAATTACCAACGTTATAGCCAATCATAAAATCTAATATTAGCAGAATTCAAATGTTATTAAACAATTTTGAAGTGAAAATTGAATATAAGTTGAGGAGTTGAAACGGTAAATGATGTAAGGGTCGGTAATTAAAATTTGTCACCGGTTATCACATCGTTTATCACTCGTTTGTCTCAACCTGATCATTTATTGCTATGGACTTTCAAGTTAAAATAAATTATTCAAGCCCTTATAACTTTTGTCACCGTATTCCGCATGGAATCCACATCCTTTTCCACTAAAAAAAATATTTTTCATTTATTTGTCACTTACATCGATTGCCATTTCAACTCCTCAGTTATTAGGATCTAAACAGTTCGATTGCATAAAAAGCAACAATAATAATCATATCTAATTAAAGTGGGGTAATTTGATAAAGACAAGCAATAACCAACTACGTTCTCTTTTATTCTATTTTCTCTGTTATCAAACGTACAAGCAATAAATGACGAAATACTTTTGAGAGGTAGTGTACATCTCTCTTAAGTAACCCAGATTCCCTTGTAACGTCAATTTTCTCTGAATTTCTACAGCGGCCAGCGTGTAGCGCGTTCCCTTCAAAGAGGCAAGACGTAACGCCATCAACCCCCTTCGTTCCACACCTACCTATCGAAAGTGCTTCAATAATCCCCGAACGAAAAATCTGAAGGGTCGTGAAAGCATGCCGAGGCTCAACTGTCGGAATAACAAATCGCGCATCCGGCCCTCGTGGACCCTCGTCCACCGCTTGTTTTCGATCACGTCCGCTCGCCGTTGCCAGTCTTTTCGCTTTGACATCGATTTTGTATCAGACAGGTAATTACAGGTTTCGAGTTATCTATGCGAATCCATCGACGGGACGTGCTCCGAATTATTCCCGGTTCTCCTGGGTCTGCTTCCGTTTTCCTGTCCATTTTACTCTTCCTCGTGCCATTTCTCCGGCCAGTTTTTGAAGGGCATGCGAGCCTGCCTCGAAGGGAGAGACCGTTTGCACGGGTCGATTCCTCTTGTTTCTGCCACATCACTTCCCCGAGTTATTGGCTTCCATAATAAGTTCATTTGGATTAGGAAATGGTACGTACGTTGAACGGTATTATTTCTATATTGGGTGTCCCAGGAATAAGGAATATGATGAGAAACAAGAAGGAAAAAAAGATTCTTCTACTACCTCAATGGTGATTCAGAATATTCATATGCATAACTTTAAATTAAATAAAACGGGAAAAATATTATTCTTAAAAAATACGAAAACTTTGGGCGCACCGCGGTTGCTAAAAGTACCAGTGAACTTTGGCGTGTGGACATGGGAGACCGATGGGAATCTGTCCACGCGAAGACCATCTCAAAGTTACCTACATGAATAATAAGATTTTCTACGCTTCACTAAAGTCTGAGCGAATTTTTTACAAAACTCGGGATGTTCTCGTGGGGAAAAGTAATGGGCATTCGTTCGATTCACGAAGGGATTGGGTAACTGGTCGAGTGTGGATGGCTGAGGGGTGAGGCGCCATCAGTGCTGCGGTATCTGCGGAACTGTGCGAAAGGGGGGGGAGTTTATTTTCGCAAAGCCGCGATATAGCTTCGAGACTGACGGCGTGTGTCGGGCATTAAGGAAGCATTCGCCTTGGAAGTTTATCTGGTTGTGGCTTCGATTTTGCGGCCCCTTCAACCATGCAGGTCCAGCGCTGTTCTAGGTTCCAAGCGGCCCGTGAACGGAATAAGAAGCGGATGCTGTATTTCTTCTGCTTAGTTTCTCTCCCTCGAACTTACTCTCGATTCGTGTCGACGGCGACAAAAGTTTGTCCTCGGACACTGTCGGAATTGAGGTTAACGTTTCCGTCGGAAAAATACGCTATTGTCTGTTGAATAAACCTCTGTAGAAAGGGAAAACTACGAATGTGAACGTCCCTCTTTTATTTATCTCAGGGATTTCTTAAAGTGATTTAAGATAATAATTTAATAATAGCAAAAGGGGAATTCCTTTAGACAATTTTTAGAATTAGAAGAGATTAACTTGTGTCTTTTTTGGATAGTACGAAATTCGGATAGTAAATTTTAGAAGGAATCTGGTGCTGAAATGGATTACTTAATTTTTATATAATTTCGTTTCTATACAGATACGCTGAATTCACTTTTTAAGGAATTAGGAAATAATCTTAGATTTTATTAAAAATATCCAAGTTAACTAAATTCAACGATCATATCAGTATAGCTTTCAAAAGTAATTGAAAGCAAAATGTACAAAATATTTATAAAAACACAATGAGACATCGTCATTTTGGGGAGGAATATTTCTTTTTCGGAATTAATTAACCACGTGTACTTATTAAATGCACTTCATATACCTATTCAAACACATTGACCATTGATCCTTCTCATGGAAACTATTCCACTACTGAGCTCCCGTTACATCCACACGCGGCAAACGTGAATTAAAAAAACTCTGCCTCCTAAGTGTACCTTGATTCTCGTCAAAAATTGTCAAAACAGAAAGAAGTTAAAAAAAAAAAAGGGAGCACAATTACTTCGATCCCTGACATTCGGTTTTCAGCGTAATGCACTTCCCGTCAGGTGCGTTCTACGAGCGCGCGGATAAATTCGTCGGGCGGTGATAAAGAATTTTTAATCGTCGAAATGAGGTCGCGGGAAGAATACGTTTTCAACGTGGTAGTACCTCGGCTTCGCCACAGGATCGCTTCATTGGCAGATTGGCTAATTTGGATCGTGGTGCTAAATCCAGAACTGATTTCTATTGGATATGTTCCCTCGTACACACACATATATCGTCACTAGTTTTCAACAAGGACCTATTCCTTTTTATTTCCCAGGCTTCCAATTGCAGCAACACAGGGTTTTATTGTCCGTATATAAATTGTCCGCAGGGCGGATCATTTTTCGACCAAGTGCAAAAGGTGGGCGATGGAAAGCAGAGAAGCCACAGTCGGATGTAAACCGAGTGTCTCATTTATGATGGACTATACTACTGAGAATGCACCAGCCGCTTGAAAGGGGAATTGTAAAATCGACACGTGTTGTTCTGTGAAAACTAATCCGAAAGTTTTCTGATCAAGTCTTCTAGTATTTCGTATTCTGCACACTTGTTTTTTAAAATTGTATTTTCTTTAAATTATTGTTCTTAGTCCTTCCGGCTTGACAGACCAATTCCACTTTACACGTGTCTTCTGTGTACTTTGAAAGCTTCGTTTAAGGGGATCTTCCGGTTAAAATTTTTCAGAAAACCGGGTTTTTTATGTGTATATATTTTTATACTATAACATCCAGAGAATACCTTGTAAAAGTTTCACACCAAAATTCGTAACGGTATAGATTCTATAGTCGTATAACTAATTAAAATTCCGACCGCAGGTATGAGTCGAGAATACTTTGAACACGTTTCTCTCGAAACACGATATTTCGAAACGATAATCACCATTTCAGAAGAACTAATGAACCGATTCCAAAAACCTTGAAGCATTTAATTCGTAATTCCATGCAAAGCAAGACTTATGCATAAATGATACTTCGAACAAGTGTCAATTCATAAAAACTGACACATAAATTCTCCACTACTGGGCGGGCGGGAATGATAAAATACCTTTCTAACAATCGCCGCGTCTAACTAATTCGAAATTACGACGTCTTTATCGCGCAATAAAGGCTGGTTTCCGAAAGCCAGCTGTATTTGAGACGTTCAACCGTAGAGATCCAGCAGCACGGGTGGGGCGGTATTTTCCAGGACGAAGGTGGAGATTACGCTTAATGTATTCCCCGGGGTGTACAAGTTCTTCGTCCTTGCAGCCGCAGCCGTCGTCGGGGACAAAGTTGTCGTTCGACCATGGTAGCGGGCTGGTGCACCGTAACAATCGCTATTGCCATGTTAATGGCTGCAAGCTCGCGGTGCCGGTTCCACATTCCCTTGTTCGGCTTCTTCTTCGTTGGCCGCGTACAACTTCGCCACCTTATCCGCGCTTCTTTTGGACGGCCAAGGGGAAGCAGTCGGAGTCGAGCTAGTTTCAATGCAAATTCGACGAAGAAAGATGGCACTTTAGAAAGTGACCTGGGATTTTTGTTTAGTGGTCGCGGCGGGAATTTCAATCTTGCTAGTTGCAGGGAATTTACGGATAATCATTTTCGTTCGAAACACAATAGGTAGATACTGGATGGAATATTGATTCTAACGATAAAGAAGACAGTCATTTTTCTTTTAATATGTTGATTATAGTCTTTCCAGTATATGTAGTCTTTTAAACGCAGTTCGGTCCATTGTAGCGTAGTAATTCTTTTTATCAATTAAACTCCACACTTAATCCAAACCGTCCAGGAACTTTTACTGTCTAGTCTTCTTTACGCCGACGATGGCAATTTTGTAAACATAGAATGAATATTTGCAAATGAATTTCACGAATACAGGAATATCATTGGCTTGTTTCGACTTAATTTTCGTATTGGCTTGATCAATTTGCTCCTCACGAAATGACTTCTCCAATCTAGAGCCGCGATTCTTAGTGCACGATTAACGAGCGTTTACTTGCATTGAAACCGAATCCCCTTTTCCAGCTAATATCCGATGCTCGACTCGACGCGAGGAAATTATTCGCACTCGAGGCCCGTTGTTTATCCAGGCAAGGTGAACGGATTCGGAACAACAGCAGGTTCTCGGGCACTTGGCCGCGCCTTCAAGATTGCCGTCTAGTCGCGAGCTGTCGAGTAGCGCCGAGAGGCATACCGTCGATATGTTTCGACGTTTCGCGGCGCGGGATTCTCGAAGGGCGAACGAGAGGGGTGGCAGAACGAACGAGAACGCGAACGAAGGTGGATCTCGTTTTAATTCCAAGTCCTGGGCACCTCGTGCATATTCAGAAGTTTTGCGCCGAATGCCAGGCCGTTGTTATGCTAAGACCACGAGGGTGACTTGGTCGGCTCTTAGCATATTTCGACGATATTTCCGGCGGTGCCGTATCTACGGGACTTCCGGTAGCACTGTTGCCTACGAAGTCTCACCCTGCTACTTCCTTCTTCCCGCAGTTTCACGTGCGTTTGCATTATCAGCTTTAATTACTACTCGGCTCGGTCGGCTTTCGACGCCGTAACGTGTCCGCGTTTCCTTACTGGCTTCGATCGGTTTTACCATTCCGCGGAGGAGCGTTGAATAGCAGGGTAGCCGGTGTAAAATACACTTCGTAATAATAATAGCTTGGTATTGTTGAGCATCGCTCGCTCAATTGTTTGGACGTTAACTTAATGTTACTCGGATTACTTCGGATTGAATGACACCTGCGATGAAGGGTTCAAGACAATTGAATCGGGGCGTGCAATTAATTTTCTTACAAACTATTGTAAACGTGGAAGTAAGCACGGTGTATCGAAAGATGGTAGTGATGTGTTGAACATGGTTTGCATGTGACTGGCCAAAGAAATATGTCTGGGAAGAGTTATACATTTCTGTGAAGGTTTACAGAGGTTGTAGGAAGCAGAGCAAGGGAAAGCGGACCGTATATAGTCAGACACATTGTGCAACTGTTGCGATAGTAACTACACTTTTGTTAATTCTTCTGCTTGTATTACTCGAGAGTTATTACAATAGCATTCGTTTAATTTTTATTTTTACACTGGGGATTTATATTTTTTATAAGTTAGGATATATGTAAATATTGTAATGTTTCTTATTAAACGTTTGCTATAAATTTACTATAAACTGGAAATCTAATACTAAAATATTTCATCTAAAATGGATTTTTTCCTCTTCTTTCGTTTAATTCGTGAAAAATATAGAATAGCTTCATCGATATACATCCTACGAAAGCAAACTACTTTTACTACGATAGTTGAAATTAATATCTCCGGATTACGCTTCAATTATGGTCAGCCGCACTATCTCGCAAGTAATTCTAATGAAGTTCACGCGGTCGTAATGCGAGCTTTGTGATTTTTCTCGCCACGAAGTTCATTTCTTGCCTAGCTTTCACCATGGTCATTAAAGATGAGCCCCTCTAACAATAAGCTGATTTCTTAAAGCACGCTCAGATAAACGAAACGAGGGTCTAGTGTTTTAATTGTCAAGTTAATCTGGACGTAGGTTGCATTACATAGAACTTGAAGATTAAAAAGTAATGTAACCTACACGAAAGAAAGATTTAAAAATAATCAAGTGTTCAGAGATCCAAGTAAAAGTAAGGATCTCTGCGAAATAAAAGTAAAAAGAATTCGTGTAACATCCATTTACATAGACCAATAGAATATTCTGTCCATGAATAAAACATACTTCTTTAATAAATTCCTGAGTGTTATTAAGCTTGACTGGCTACATTTTCTTCTTTTTTTGTTATTGCTGCGGTGTTCCTTAATTTTCGATTTGTATATCAAACGTTTCTTCTTAAAAGCGAAATTAAGCATTTTATGTGCAATACACATAATGTACAACAGTCGGAATTTTTTTGGAAAGATATTTCTTCTCTTGATTAATCTCATTTGTTTTATGTTATTCCAAGCGCATTGGCTTGTTTATGAATTTATGGGATTGTCCTTCCGCAAATACGTTTAAAAAGGATAGGGAACGCGGCGTCTGTGTGAAACGTTAAAAGAAACATGGCGGATTACACGGCTAAGTTTTTATGGAGAAGGCTACAAGAACAAATAAAGTAAGCAGATGGATGGTTAATGCGTTCGTTGGGACGGTGGTGCATCTGCAAGTCCGACCATCTTCGTTGGAATATACCGGCTCGGTATTACGCGGATTTAGGTGTAATAATTTTTACGGAATAATATGGGCTTGCACGCTAAGACACGATATTTATGCCGATATTAGAAAACTTCTTTGTGCAAGCTCAGTGTAATATGTATTTCGCGCTGGTATTGTTTGAATTATCGTTTAGCTATTATATTCTGTTCCTTTTATGCGTAGGCAGTGCTGTAAATGACAAATACATACTACTTACAAGGAGAGTATTTTAGGTGTCCGCCTCCGATCATTTTGATTTTTGGATATGTTATAGAGGACCGAAAAATAAGAAATACGTGTTTTTTTTTATTTTTCCCCGTTTTCAGATTTTGGGGGTGAAAATTGCGTTCAAAGTTAGTGTTTTTTTATGTATTATTTAAACAAATGGAGTTTTTGAAAATCTGGTGAGTCAGTCATATTTCGCATTTAAAGACACAAAATTCGTCCATTGACACTATTCCCCTATCTCTAATAGTTCTCGAGATATTCCACAAAAATGATTTTTCAACCTTAAAATAAAAAAACAAGTATTTCTTATTTTTCGGTCCTCTATAACATATCCAAAAATCAAAATGATCGGAGGCGGACATCTAAAATACTCTCCTTGTTAGCCATAATTTGCAGAAGTTGTTATAAAAAATTAACATTTGCTAAGTAACATTTTATTTATCTGGCCAGATGTGATGTGTCATGCAGGATGAGACAAATATCTATTTGCATTCAAATGTAAATATAATTATTCGTAATGGCAATTATAATAACGTTACCAGAGGTAATGTTTATACCTTGATATGTGTCATAAACTTAAAGAATTAAAAATGAAAATGAAAAATAAATTCGTGAAAACAAAAGATTTTCATTTTTAATTTCAGAAAAACGGTAGGTGTTTGGTTAGGGTGAAATAATGTAGCATGCTGTAGTATAATGAAGCTGAGCTAGTAACCTTTTATAATAAATGAAAACTAATGCTCAGTGCTTTGCACGAACGTGAACAAGAATCTGATGCAGCAGAAAAGTTTTCGGGCTGTTTTATGATACGAAATTCATTGTATTCTGGACTGAAAGTGCTTCCACGTGGAGCGTGAACTACGTTTTCTCACGCTGCAGCGTATCGCATTAATCAAAGGCAACTATTCTCGCCTTCTTCTGTCTTGTCGACATCGTTCCAACCTTCCAACCCCCTTGCAATTTTTCTGCAGCGCAATGCTCGCCCCCTTTCGCCATCGCCATCTGTTTAAAGCACTTGTTTCCTCGGAGGCATTAGTATTGCAAATTGTTTCGTCCTGATACCGTCTATTGGTTACCAATCTGAATTCTACGATTACATCTCTTTAAAGGAAAACGTGGCAAACGCAAAGCTGACAGCTGGTTTTTAATAACTCATTTTGAATTTATATTTTATGTCAACAAGTATCACTACCTAAGTGACAGGTTTACTCGTAATGACAAAGTGTTTTTATTATTGATAGTAAATTAACGATTTTAATGTTCACTTCGTGTTCACTTCGTGTTCACTTCGTGTTAACACATTGTTATCTAAGCAATTAAAATTAGAAAAATATGTGATGTTGTTGGTGTTATTAAAAATTGTGAATCATTCCGTATGTTTCATAATGTGCTGCAACATTTATATAATTTTCTATGCCGCCACGAATACATTACTGCTGCAGACATAATTACAGGGTATCAAATTAATTAGACTACATAAAATTGTGAAATGAGTGTAAATCTTATTATCCATTCTTTCGTTGTGCAGGATTTCGTTATGGATAATGTATGAATAAATAAAGGCGGAGGAGCGAGAAAATGCTGCATTATTTCTCACCCTAGTATTTATACCAGTGAATTAAAAAATATGAAAGTTGCCTTGATTTTAATTCAGACTTGCCACCGATCGTTTGAATGCGCTTTTTCTTATTAAAAACAGTTGACACCTGGACCTCGCCTTTTGCACTCTACTTCTGCTTTTACATATACTATATATGTAATTTCTTATTTTTCTCTTTCTTATTTTCTTACATGTATTTTTTTTTCTATCTTCTTGATATTTTCCTAATGTCTACTGATGCAATAAAGAATTATTATTACAATTATTAATATTATTTCTACCGTGCTTAAAATATCGCTGACCAAATGCTACGGGCAACTTCGCTATCTCCACGTTGCCTCAATAGTCCATGCACTAAATAAGAGTTGCGAAGAAAGGATGGAAATAAAGACAGTACGAGAAAGATCGGGAGGAAAGTGCAATCGAGGGAAATACCCTCCCCTAGTGTGGACTCTCGAAAATAGAAAAATCGTGCAAGTCGGCCGAAATGCCGCGAAACACGTACGTTCCATTGGAGAGGAAAGATTAGAAGAAATATATTTTCAGACGTTCGTTTCGCCTATTCAATCTACAATTTATGAGGCACGGCACTCTGAAGAGGAAACGTAATCGGAAAGTTATCTATGGTCCGAAACGTCGCGAAGAGGCGAAGGAAAACGTTAAAGTGACGGGAGAGATGGGACGAGATTAAAAAATATATCTTGCGAGGCGCACAATTCCACTCGAGTAACGATCGATCATTCGTATATATTATGATTCTTGAAAGAGAAAGGTGAAATCCATCTTCTCGTGGCGTTTGACGGCGACGTCGACAGATATAATAGGTATTGTGTGCATACAGTACACTACCATTTCGATGGAGAAGAAAGATCTTGAAATATATATAAATAAAAGTGTCGAGTTTTTCGTATCGACCCAAGTATTGGGCTTTTTATTATTTCGTTACATTTATCCGTGTTTCTCATAAACTACTATTGTGCTGTCCGATACTGGCTTGTCAAAGAAGTATAATTTCTGTTCGACGACCATCTTGTAATCATCGATTCCACGAAGTTTCGCCAACAGACGGTGAAAATCTGGAGGCCAGAAGGAAGAGGAAATCGAAGATGAGAAACGATTCCTTTCAAGCTTAATGAATTTGACGTCAATTATCGATACTGTCCCTCCTTTGATCTCGGGACAGTTTGATTGCTTTAGGAAACCAGACTGGGGATGCTAAATAGATCAGTATTCGATTGAATAATAATTGTGTTAAGGAAGCGTAAGGAAAAATTGTGCACTAACCTTTCGCAATGGCACAAAGAATTTTTCTTGCGAAGTAGTAAATGATGGATTATTAAAACATTCTATAGCAAAGTTCACAAATATATTTTGTATTGTTATTACAAACTCGGACAATGCGAACGATGGAATAGGATATTATAGAGGAATTTGAGTATGAGTTTAGAAAGGCTATACTCATCTGGGTATCCATAATTAATTCAATAGGTGATTATACAAAATGTATTTATAGAAGAAAACCCAGTTTTCTTTTGTTTTTACAAAGCTCTTGATTTACTTCGCTCGTGGTTACATTAATATTAATTTAATATTCTTTAATTAAGAATTTGATATGCAGTGCTTACTTTTACATCTATATATACAAAAAAAATGTATTAACCAATATTAAGCACATATATTTTTATTTTATTTTATACAAATAAATATTTCAATACCAATAAATATTTTATTCAAAATACTTGGCGCTGCTCTCCGAATTGGTGTTGATAAACTGAATAAATATGTATAAATTGCATTAATCTTTTTCTTTCTTTCTTGTCCGTGCGATCGTGAATGTGTGTATGTGTGCGTGTGCATATGCTGCGTATGATATTAGAATTAATTATATGTAGAATAATTGTGACTGCGTTTCTAATATAATATGTATATGTATATGTTTATCTATTTTAGCCTGTAAGAGAATTATTGCAAATTATTAATACTAAGACAATTATTTTAACATTTCTTCGGTTTCGCAGCGCCAAGTATTTTGAATAAAATATTTATTGGTATTGAAATATTTATTTGTATAAAATAAAATAAAAATATATGTGCTTAATATTGGTTAATACATTTTTTTTGTATATATAGATGTAAAAGTAAGCACTGCATATCAAATTCTTAATTAAAGAATATTAAATTAATAAGGGCGGCAATATTGTTTTCGCACCTGGGCGACCAACAACCCAGGAACGGTCCTGTTTGTATAAATAGCCATTGGTATAATTGGCGCAATTTGTGTATATCATTAGTTTTGTAAAACTATTAATTTACGACAATGTTTTTAAATGGGATTCTTTTCGATGGGATTATATACTTGGCGCTCTTTTTTGTACCTTTTTTTTAAAAAAGGTAATTTTGTGGAGATTTCACACATTTTGTAGTACTAATTACAGGAGAATATGTAGCCCGCCACAGAAGAATGTTGTAATTAATAAAATAATAAAATAAAGTTTGTATTTTTATAATGTATGGTGAATTAACCAATGAATGAACAGCTAAGCGTTTTTTCAGTTTCAAATAACGATAAAAATTAAATAATGTCCTAATTTATTCACGAAACAAGAATTTGTAACAGAATAGGCTTTAAAAATGTCTAAAAAAATTGTTTGTGATTTTTTACTTGACCGGCGTCAGAAATAAATCATAAAAATGTAATCAATGCTCAATATACTAGTGAATGAACAAAATACCCAATAAATGAATACCTTCACCCAGTGATTGAACACAAAGAATAATACTTCATTTTCCGACGAGAAAACGCTACAAAAGAAGAAAGGAATTTTAGGCGAGGGACCTAACATAAGAATATAAAGATATAATCTATATATTATAATAATAGGAATTTAACAAATTTAGTTATATCAGAACACAGTTTACACAATATAATGGTTAACTGTCATCGTACGTGTTTTCTTACTAGGTTTCTCGCTGAGAATGGCAGTACCCGAAACCACAAAACAAAAAAATTAATAAGCGATCAAGACGTTCATAAATTCAAAAAATATTAGTATCGCCGTTATCTCAATAAATTTTCCTTCATTCCAAATATAAGATCATTGTTTTCAATGAAATAGTATTCTTGTTATACACGAAAAAAGTCAATTTGTTCATTCACTGCTCACTGTTCATTCACTGGTCAATTCACCCTATACGCATACTTTTCCTTAATAAACCCTTAATATGTCAATGACGGTTTTTAGTTTTTATATCAATTTTTGAATCATTAGATATTGATTTATTAATAAAATGAATTTAACTTAAGTGTGAAATATAATATTCTTTCTTATTTCTTCTTTTATATTGCTATTCTCTGCATTAGCAACAAGACGCATAGGTTCCAAATTCCTAACACATCTTCTAAAGGTATCTCGATAGCTGCATCAACGAGTCTCAGCAGCTAAAATTATTCTCTGACCACCAAGAGCTAATACCTGGGATTATAGAGCTGGAGACTTAAACTCTTTTAATAAATTGTTCACTTTAGCAGTAAAATCCTTATCTAATAATGATTTGCATAATAAACCCTTACAAGTGCCAAATGGCATCATTCTTCTTTCAGCTGTTCCATAGCGTGGTAATTTTTGTTGGCTTATTTATTTATTATCATTTTTTGTAAGAACAAAATATAAAGATCTTTAGCGCCTTTGAGCCATTGCCTTTTTTTAATTTGCACGTCATCAGCTTCAATCCAACTACTAGTCTTTCCTTCTTCTTTACATATACTGGTGTAATGGCCATCCTCAATACATGAACCACTATGAAATATAGCATTCATAACTTTATATGATTGTCCAGCTATTAATACTTTGGTTGTGGTAAATTGAACCCGAATTATAAAATTCCAACTAGAAAGAAGTTGTCAAATAATTTACTGAATGCAAAATTTCAAGATTATAAAAAATCAATAACCAGTGTGGAATCTAAACATTCAGTTCTACTTTTAGATGGTTGGAAAAATTCATCATCCAACAATAAATATGTAGTTGCAATTCTGAATTGAAGTGATTACAGGTACATTTATCTTGATGCCTGGAATTTCAGTTGTATCAGAGAAACTGGTGAAGCATTAAGAGAAGTTGTTAATCAATGTATGACAATGGCACAAGAACAATTTAATTTAAATATTATATGCAGTAATAACAGACAAATGTCCATGGGAAAAACAATCAATGTATGGCACATGACTTGTAGTAGCCACAGTGCGAATTTATTATGCAAATCATTATTAGATAAGGATTTTACTGCTAAAGTGAACAATTTATTAAAAGAGTTTAAGTCTCCAGCTCTGGAATCCCAGGTATTAGCTCTTGGTGGTCAGAGAATAATTTTAGCTGTTGAGACTCGTTGATGCAGCTATCGAGATACCTTTAGAAGATGTGTTAGGAATTTGGAACCTATGCGTCTTGTTGCTAATGCAGAGAATAGCAATATAAAAGAAGAAATAAGAAAGAATATTATATTTCACACTTAAGTTAAATTCATTTTATTAATAAATCAATATCTAATGATTTAAAAATTGATATAAAAACTAAAAACCGTCATTGAAATATTAAGGGTTTATTAAGGAAAAGTATGCGTATAGGGTGAATTGACCAGTGAATGAACAAATTGACTTTTTTCGTGTATAACAAGAATACTATTTCATTGAAAACAATGATCTTATATTTGGAATGAAGGAAAATTTATTGAGATAACGGCGATACTAATATTTTTTGAATCTATGAACGTCTCGGTCGCTTATTAATTTTTTTGTTTTGTGGTTTCGGGTACTGCCATTCTCAGCGAGAAACCTAGTAAGAAAACACGTACGATGACAGTTAACCATTATATTGTGTAAACTGTGTTCTGCTATAACTAAATTTGTCAAATTCCTATTATTATAATATATAGATTATATCTTTATATTCTTATGTTAGGTCCCTCGCCTAAAATTCCTTTCTTCTTTTGTAGCGTTTTCTCGTCGGAAAATGAAGTATTATTCTTTGTGTTCAATCACTGGGTGAAGGTATTCATTTATTGGGTATTTTGTTCATTCACTAGTATATTGAGCATTGATTACATTTTTATGATTTATTTCTGACGCCGGTCAAGTAAAAAATCACAAACAATTTTTTTAGACATTTTTAAAGCCTATTCTGTTACAAATTCTTGTTTCATGAATAAATTAGGACATTATTTAATTTTTATCGTTATTTGAAACTGAAAAAGCGCTTAGCTGTTCATTCACTGGTCAATTCACCCTAGACAGAACAGCTAAGTAGTATCACAGTGGTTATGAGTAAAGTGACTGACACTAGCTAGGTTACGTTGACTAGCAACCTGAACATAGATGCTTTTTGATTTTTTCGTACTGCGTGAATTGGCGGTACATTTCCTCACCCTTTCATGCTCCCCTCTTGCCCACACTTGACGATGGAGAAAAATCTCTTAACGTAAAATTCGCCAAATTGGAACTTTGCATTGAAATATCTCAGCTCATAAGGCACGTAGGAACAAAACGAAAACATTTTTCTTATGTAAATCAAACCCAAGCTATCCATTAAGACCATTAAAAAGCTAATCGAATCAGCCGTTATTGAGATTCGGTAATCTCAGGGTTCTCGATAGCGCGTCGCGGCGTAATAGATACACTCCGTGTTCGCGCTGCGCATATATATATATATATATATATTATATACTTGGCGCGAGACACTACCGTGTCTCTTGATCTCCTTTTCCTTCTTCCTTTAGGGGTGCCACGGCACCCTAGCCCCCCTCCCCCTAGGTGCGCAACCGACAATATATTTACGCAGTACTTCTTCTCATATTTCCTCTTCAGCACGTTTAAACCGACGACGACAATAATTTTAATACACAATCCTACTTTATTCGCAGAAACGAAATAATAATTCATAGCAGAATCGTGGACAATATTTTGAATTATTCGATTTCTGACAATTGGAATTGTTCCGTTACATACGTGTGTACGTGCTCTACAGAGGAAGGCAAGGAAATGGAAGGAATTACAATTTCCGTTCGGTTTTCTATGGGAACGGATCGCAATTGAAACGATGTGACATTTCTTCAGTGCACGGAAGATCGAAGATCGGTTAAAATTCGCGGTCGCGTTGCCTGGTCGAGTGGGCCGAAGGAAACAGAAAACGAAAATAGCAATTTTACGGGCAGTGAGACGAGTGGGGAAACACGAAGGTGGAGGAGGACGTCTGAGGAGCTTGATGCCCTGCAACGCCTGAAAGATGAGAAGTGAGCTGGGGAGCGCGAAAGAAAAGAAGCAGGGGAAGACGAGGAGATAGGCGTGAGTCGAATCCAAGGAAACACGAAGAGAAGGAACCAACCTTTTCGTCACTTCTAGACTTCCCCACGACCTCTTGAAACGCCTTTCTATTCTCTTTTTGCTTCGTTTCTGTGTTATCGAATTTGATTGATATATACCCACGGCGTGGAAGAACTAACTAATCACATCTGAATTTTTTTGAAACGATGGAGACTTGTTTTCTTCCTTTTTTAAAAATAGGAATTCTTTAAATTTTTTTATTCATTAATACTATGTAGGTATTTCTTATAATTTGAGAAAAATAGTCACAAATGAACGATAAATACTTATTGCTAATTTCAACAAAATCCTTCTGTGAATATTCGCAAAAATTTTTACACAAAAATGTTGATACATTATTCCAATTTTGTAATCTCATTTTATTATTTTTTTCTATTTCAGTATAGTCACTTTTCTTTACAATGAAAACTTTCTAATCATAGCATCCATTCTCTAAAACTCCCTTACAGCATTGGGATTTTCCTCTTCCAGTTACGCACCATATTTTACTCCCCAAATTTCGGCGCTCTTTGTTTCCCGGAGCTTACATTCTCTTCCAAAGCAAACACATACTCAGTGTTTCGCGATTACTCTTTTTTTATTCCCTTAATTTGTAGTATTTTTTTGGTCCAAAAGGGAGGGTAAAAATTTCTCCAATCTTTCAGGCCCATTCAATTTTCCATCCGTTGAACGGGTCTGCGCGTTTCAAGCGCCGATTTGCAATATCGAAGTGCAATCAGCCGTGCGGGAAGAAAGGAGGAGTTACGAAAGAAACAAGGATGGGAGAGCTCGGCGGGATAACACGGCTCGGGACGGGAACAAAATTGCGATTAGTCCGCGACCTCTTCTCACCTAGCAATCCATTAGCGAGTCACGGAAAAGTCGAATGCCCCCAGGCCGTCTTAGGACGCCCTCGAGTCCTCTGATTAAAATTCACGAAACTGGCGGGAACGAGAGGGGTGTGAGGTGCCTTTGGCCTCGTCAAGGCGGCCAGTTGTCGATGGCCGTCTTCGCACCTTCTTCATTCTCCATTCCCGAGCCCCTCGAAGTGCGCGTGGACAAACGGAAAATGGCGGAAGAGAAATTATAGTGCCTGTATAAAATGGGGTACTGTCTCTGACAAAAACACCGGCACGGGGATAGGAAGAGAGAGAGAGAGGTTAGAAAAGTGGAGCGCGCCTTGCTGAAGAAGCTGCAAATACGCGTCTCGAAAAAAGCTGGCGGGAATACGCGACTACCCCTGATGGCAAATAGAGGAATGAAAGGATGGAGATCGCGACAACAGGAAAGTAACCACGTGAGATGATTAATGGATCTTTCGTCTGGCTATCGCCGTTCGAACGTTGAACGGGAACCGACAAAACCTGAAAACGCTCTGCTTGTATCTGTTACGAAGGCTGGAGGGATCCCGTGGCTGCTCGCGACGCATCGTAACCAAATGCGAGGCAATTTAATGGTGATTTATGCGTTGCTCTGTGGACTGAAGGATTGTACTGGCACGGCTAGGATTAGGTTGCTTGATTAGGGAGGAACTATCACTGAGGGATGCGCTGGGTGTCAGAGAGGATGGAACTTTAACGTCACGTGTAAAATGAGAGGAATAAATGTTTTTAATAGGTATCATACTTTTGACTCTGTTCAGTGGAAATATAGTTAAAGAAGAATTTAGAATGGTAGGGGCGGGTCACTTGGATTAGAACCTAAAACATCTCCATTTCATTCGACGATCTAAAAAAATGGTTGGAGTATTATATAATAATACTCAGTATATATAATATTGCTGTGAAGTAATAATTCTTTTCGAGGTCACATTTCTCGAGATTTCAAGGTCATTGAATTTTTTTAAACAGGAGGATACATTTTTTGAAGGACCGAAAGGATGTGTTTATGGGAAGAAAGGAACTGTATAAAATTTAAGGGTGTTTATGCTTTAGAGCTATTTATTTCAGAAGGCGTTCAAAATGGTTAATTTTATATTTGTAGATTTAGTAGGTGAAATAAGTACACGAAACGTGGTGCAAGAGCTTAGAGAGGATACAATCCTGGTTGATCCACGAAAGCTGTGGTACTTCGTGCTTTGATTTCCCTGAGCGGTCTGACGCTCGACCTATTTTTAAACAGTTAGGTACTAATAATTTACTGCAAATTGGAGAGGCAAGGAAGAAAAATTATAAATACGTTTTATTCTTTTGAGTAGGTAGGTACTTATGGAAGTACAATAAATAACCACATTTACAACAAATTTGATATATTTTTGACTATAGGTCTACTTAAAA
Source organism: Andrena flavipes (assembly GCA_963971345.1). NCBI lineage: Eukaryota > Metazoa > Arthropoda > Insecta > Hymenoptera > Andrenidae > Andrena > Andrena flavipes. Next base: position 46,328,147 of record OZ020482.1, read on the forward strand.
CTTGTTAAAATTTTGCAGCAGATATCTAAAATATTTCTAATTGTTACTTCGTATCTTATTTAAGAGGGAACAACAGGGTAATGACACGAAAAGGAAAGTTATCGTTGGGGATTTATTAATAGCAAACTACTTAATGAATCTTTTCGAAACTTTCAGTACTTTTTATTTAGCATTCAAGCTACATAAACATCTTTTTGAAATTTATTTTGAACAGATTTATAAGCTGTACGGGACCAGTACCTCAGCGCTGCAAAAAAAATCCGATGTATATGGCTATGACACGACGGGGTCGATTTTGACAATTTTGAAAAATGACGAAGTGACAAAATTCTTTCGGTAAAAAAAAGTAGAAGGAAACGACCCATCAACAAAAATCCCCTGGTGTACCATAGCCATCCGCATAGAGTTTCTAAAACATTTTGGTATTTTGACTTTAGAACCACCGTTTCGTCAGAAAACTGTCGATCAGATTTTTTGCAGCGCAAACTGGCCCTGTACAGTTTGTAAAACTGCTTTAAATAAATTTGAAAGAAAAAACAATTCGTATAACTTAAATATCCAATAGAAAGTCCTGAAAGTTACAAAAAGATTCATTAAATAATTTGCTTTTAATAAATTCCCAAAGATAACTTTAATTTTCGAGCAATTACCCTGTTGTCCCTCCTTAACTCATACTTGGAAGATATTTCCAATTTTTTAATAATTTAACTCGCTTATCAACATAATTACGCAACTTACACTGGTTTGCAAAAAACTTTTCTTCAACACCGAACCAATTTCCACGCTTTTAAAATTTCTTACAAACTTTTCAATTGGCCACGAAATGAATGGAATTCTTCAAGAATACTTCAATTTCCTACAGCTAATCAGTATCTTCTGGTTTTCGATCAGAGCGAGCAATCTGTCCTTCTCTGAACCCACCCCCTCCGGCCAGAATATTCTTTCTCACGTTTCAGCGAAGATCCTCGAGTCTAATCCACGACTAACGAAACGTTGCGTCGCAGCGTAAGAAGCAGGCACAAAAAAGTACTGCTTCACGGGGTCCGGGAGGAATCTGCGATTTTACAGATCGCAGAATCCATCGACAACAGCTTCCTCTCCCATGAACGTATCAATCTTGCAGATAAACACGACACTCGGGGACTCTGTCGCGCGCGCGGCATCGACGAGAAGGATAAAATATTTGATTCAGGGAATTCCATATCCGGGGCCGTTCGCCGATAAAGTGAGCTAAGAACACATAGGGGCAGGTGAAATGCAGGGAATACCCTCGGAGGGGATAAAAATCGAGTTTGATCCACGGGATCCGTATTCGCTGGCTCTTGGTCCTCGTCCAGCGGCGCTCGGACCATTTTCTGAATACGTAACTCCTGCCCGCGGAGAGGCAATCGGCCAAATATTCATGCGACCTCATATCGCGAAATACAAACGGACGATCCGTCTCGGGCGATACGTAAACTGGATTATGCTCCCAAGAGCTATGCCAGATTTGTCGTAAGTGTCATGCGATATTTGCGAACGGCGATGGCATCTGAATAGCCACGGATCTTGTGGGAACGTTTGCTGAGGTACGGTGGGCTCCTGTGCATTTAGGAATGTACTGGTAATGAAATTTCTTCAAGCTTTGTTTCTTTTCGGATTCTTCCGTCCTTTTGAATGCGGATGGCATCCGTTGGGACACAATACACGAAACTGTTCCGGGTTAACCTGACGCTGTTAGTCGAGTAGAATGTGGGTGGATATTAATGTGACAAATATTATATATGATGGGACTATAATAACGTTATAGGTTGACTGTTGCTATTATTTCTTATTTTGTGATCTACACTACCGCTTATAAGTATCTACATATTTCTCTGTTTGCATAAGGGTAGTATGTGACTATAATAATATGATACAGAATGTGTAAAATAAGCAATTTTATTTTTATTCCAGGAGAATTTTTAGTAATTCAGGTTTCTACTTTGTGTAGAATTTAGATTCATGTGTAGTTGGGCTTTCTGTTTTTAATAGTAGAAGAGTGTAATTCTTTTGAAAGCAATTCTCTTACTTTTCCACTTGGTAACTTTTGTCAGTTTTGTTAAACAAAAGTTTATTATTTATCGAGAGATATTGCTATGGTAGCTGAACTTTTTTTAAAAGACAGATGCTCATAAAGGGAAGGAATCAATGACAATAGTTACAACCTCTTTTATCTTAAGTTATTTTCTAGTTTTCTATAGACAATATACTTTTTAAACATTTTTCATAGCATTTGGGAACATTATAGACACGTATGTGTCGAAATGTATGTTCGTTAAATCCTCTGCACTCAGATTGGTTGACATTATCTACCCAACAAATATTTAATCCTGTTTTATTACTTTCTCTATATTAAAATAATGTTTCATATGTAAAATTAGAATACATGAAGCGTACTCGAGTACCGGGGTTTTAATCAATAGCATTAATTAAAAGGAGAAACCCATCTCGACAACTGTCTACATGCTCGGAGATTGTTTCTCAGCCGGTGTCCCTTTAATAGAATGTCACCGTCTTGCCATCGATATTTTTTGTGAGTCGAAAAGTGCAACCCCTCCGCGTCTCGCATAATTACGGAAACTTCAGGGAGAAGCAAGAAACGAAACGTTTTGCCTGGACGCATCCTGGGTGCGGCTCGTTTTGCGTACCGCGGATCGATAAGGGGTCTGAATGAAATTCGTCACAAGAAACAGAGGGACGAAAAATTCGATTACATTTTGTCGGCGTGCTTAATGATCGTGGTACGAGCTTCCTACGGTCCTTCATTTTTGCGACTACTATTATATTACTCTGAAAAGGGCTATTTAATATTACCAGCGGAAGTATCGGATGTGCAAACCATTACGTTTTGCATCGTTCCGAAGAACGTCACGTCGTTGGAACGCACCAAACGACGAAATTTTTGGAACGCGACAGCAGCGAGCAATTAGAAAGTTCCTTACACGAAACGAAGAAGATATCAAGTTCAGCTTCGTCAACGCGAAGTTTTAGGTGGAATACTGGGAGTTAATTTAACAGGCGCTGCAGGCTAATTGTAAGGGACGAAACTCTACGACCCTCAAATTCAACCATTTCCCAGAATATAATTAAATGCTACATGTAAATGCAAATTGCTTTGTACTTTTAATTTTGCGTTATTCGTTTATTCAATGATTTAATTTCAATTTTACTGAAACATGTCATTAGAATTGTTCGTTTCAGTGGATTATAATAATGGGTGAAAGAATTTTTCTTTTATTCAAAAATGCAGAGCGTGGAAAGTATTAATCGTACCCAATAATTAGACATTTTTTTCCAGAATAGAAATGTTACTTAAAAGTCCGCTGATTTTGATTAATTTAAATAACGCGCACTGTACGCGGGTGTTTAGTTTTTCTTTCATCTTCTTGCCATTTAAAGCAACTTTTGTATTGAGAACGAGCAAGGCGACATTTAGTGCCTCGCCCTTACTAAACTTCCTTGGCCAACATCGGGAGTTTCCACAAGCGGGCGTTCATTATCCCTTAGAAATCCTCGAGACACCCCCAACCCCAGAAAAATAACGCTCGTTGGTTACAACAACTCTTTCTTTAAGCCCGCGTATCGAAATGTTCTGGAGGTAAAAGGAGAATTTTCCTTCTTCCTTTCATGCGTTTATCCGCTTCTTCCAAGCTTTCGCATTTTCTCTCGGCAGGGGATAAGAAAAATTGCAGAAAAGTTATCGTTGAATAAGAAATACATTTACTCGATATTCTCTTCAGAATTTATTCCACGATATATTTACGTATATTTATAGTTACGAATAAATCCTAGTTATATCAATGTTCGCGGAACATGGATGACCTTGAAATAAAATTTCCACAGCAAAGAATTAATTTTACTATTTTGAAAGTATGCAGTCTTATGTATATTATTATATTGTTATAATATATTGCCCTTAATCGTCGTTGCTGAGTTGAACGGGATTATTTAGGTAAATAAAGAAACGAAGAATTTTCAAGCAATGTTTTTGTATTCAAACATTTCGATGAAAAGAACCACGGTGTTTTTCGTAATTCAATTACCAGACGCATTCACTACAGGTAGCAAAAAGTTGCTGAGTATCTTTTCACAAGGAAAGGTACGGATCGGCGAAAGAAAATCAGATGGGGTGAGCTTGAGAATTCCAGAAAAGAACTAGTTTCCACCGGCATCTTTTTTAGATCATATTGTTTCGAAAGTCCCTTGCTTTGCTTCTTTACAACTGTGACCACGAAAGTGAAGAAAGGAACTTCGAAGCGTATTAAATCCAAGTGCACGGAGCAGTATTTGAAATTAAGATGGGAAAATTAAATGCATCTTTTACATTTGAAGAACTCATAATTAATGTCAATTGCTACCAAGTTAAACTTCCTTTCTTTAATTGTTACAAAACAGTGTGGCCTTCCTTAAAGTTTTATATCGGAGTGTAAATTTGTTCCGTCTCGTGACCGGTCATTTTCAATCTCGCAAAGAAAGTAAAGGGAACTGAGGGAGCAGTTAGAGAAAGGATTAAGACAAAAGAAAGGTTCGACAGAAAGTTAAAAGGGGAGTTAGGGCGTGGATCCAAGTAAAGAGAGAAAAATATAATTGAAGGAGATTGGGAGGCTGGATGCTTAGTTACAGTAGAGAAGTGAAACGAAAAATATGGGAACGAAAGGGAGCAGCGAAACAACGACAATATGAGAATAATTAATTAATATTGAAAGGGTTACCAATGAAACATGGATATCTGATTAAATAGTAATATAAAACCATATAATGCTTAATGTCGAGTTTTCCCTATTATATTCTGTTCGGAATATATTGATATTAATATTTTATCCATGAAGTTTTAATGCTCATGTTTTTATTACATGTTACTTTCGTAACAGAGTTTTAGATGCACATGATTTGCGAGGTTGATATTGCTTTTATTTATTAAAAATATTCCCATGAAAAATAAAACATTGTTATATGTACCTATACCATTCTCGTAAAACTTACTACATTACCTACTGTTACCTACTCTTACCTAAAATTGAGGAGGTTGAATAGAACAGCTTCCGCGGTAACCAAAATGTCTCCGACAGTTTTTATCCGAAAAAAAAGAAAAGAAGTCGTAGCCGATATTAAAAATATCAATTTCTCTCAAAAGGGTGGTCATTGGAATGCAGATGTGTGACTCCGCAGAAAAAATCACCGTTTTAATTGAAAAAAATGAAACACGACGTTAAAAAAATTCTACAACAACTAAACCATTCTGTCAAAAACGTCTGTTCTAAATTTCAACAGAATCGGTCCACGGGTTCTAAAGAAATATTAGTTACCATTTTCTAAAATATCATTTTGAGAAAAACGTTATTACATAATTCAATCTTCTTATTTTTCGAATTGAATTTGCACAATAATTTTTAAATTAAACTATGTACTTCAAGATGCACTTAAAGATTTCTAAATAAAATATTTCAAAGTTCACCAGATTTTTCTAGTCCCAAGTGTATGTCTCTTCACAAGGATCGACTAAACCTCAATCCGTAATTATTCAAACGTTAACTCGATCGTATTGCATATCACGTCGCGAATTAAACAGGAAATTGCATAAATTCCTGTCGAATTTTATATGCAAGTGCAGGTGAAGAGATTCTGGTGGCGTTGGCTAGCTGAATTTTCACGGGAGAAATTGTCGATGCAAGAGAGGTAGAAAAAGAGAAAGAAAAACATATATTGCAACGATAATTCGATAAGCTGTTTCGTATCCCCGCTTGTTCCCGAATATCTATAGAGATATTCCTCCATTTCGCGTCTCTCCTATGTGTTTTCCTGTTACTTTTTTTTCGTAATATCCACAAAACTCATAGACTTCCAATCTGCTTCAGTAATAACGAGAGTAAACGATCGGACGTGACGTCACTCGGTTCGAACGCCGTTAAGCTGGACGCATTGAAATTGTCCGCAGGGGAACGCGCGCACCCTGCCTGCCGATATGTAAAGCGGACAAAAGAAGATCGTCCTGAGCTACGGCCATTACACGTTAATGTTGGACTCTGTTTGCCTTAAAAATTAATGCTCGCCATACTGGCCCCTTCCCTGTTTCGCTCTTTCGAACTGGCAACCACTGACTCTTGTTGCCCCCGTGCCATTTTTTTCTCACCACGTTCCACTTCCCTAGGCCAGCTATGCGCCGCACCCCGTACCATCGAAAGCGACACACGTTTTATCGCGAATCGTTCCGACGTAAAAGTCTTCGTCGTTTCATTTTGTATCCACGAAGGTGGCGGTGTCCTTTGGATACGACGCTACGACGTCAGAATTTCAATGTTTGGGGTTTCGATTAATGCCCTTCCTGTTTGAACGGCGCGGGTCGGTTCAGTCTTCCGTTTCATTGGACTGTTTGCTCGCACAAGTTTGCAATGGAATATGCTCCCCGCTTAGAGGCACTTGTTTGATGGCCTGTCCGATACGTTTTCTCGAAGGCGTAGACACGCGTCGAAGAGTGAATTAATCGTGTTTAGAAGGGGCAGTTGGCTGTGGTACTCACCCGAAGTTTACTGTCAGTTGAAATATCAGAAGCCGAGATAAAGATTCGCCTTTAACCAAAAGCATTTATTTTCTCCATAGTTCGTGAAAAGTGGACAGTGCAAGTTCAAAGAAACTAAACTGTAACAATGCAGCTCAAGCGATGCTGATAAGGTAATTATTTTTTTATTCGGTCCTAAGGGTGAGGACACTTCTTCAAAGAAATTGTTAAATCGACAAAAGGTTCAATTCAAAGTTCTATGGCTTTCGATATTCTACAATATGGGTGGTAGGAATAATTTTTTGAAAAAATAATGTTTCTCACAAATTCTTTATCGCCGCATTCTGGGACATAAAGAACCATAGCACTTTGAATTTAATTTATTTTTTATATCTTGTATAGTTTCGTAGATATTCACGATAATCTGAAAACTCACCGTTTTTGCGACAGGGTGTTTTCACCCTTAGGACCGTTTTATTACCGAATCAAAAAATAGTTATATCACTTGAGGCACATTTCCGCAAAGTTTCAGATTTTTTGGAATTTCCTGAACTTCTCTTGTCAGCTTCGGAAGTGTTATCGACTCTATAACTCCTGAACTCTTCTTTTAACGGGGTATGTAATCCTCAAAATTTGCGAAAACTTGATTTTTGGATTTTTGCATATTCCGTTAGCTAAATCTTTTTTTTACCTATTTTAAGCGCAACCGAGCCCCTAAATTCAAAAAATTGGAGGAATTACAGCCAAAAATGTACGAGCCTGCACATGAGATCGCATAACGGCAAACTGCGTGTCCAACTTTAAACGTGATTTCCCAGAAACTACGTCCTCCAAAACGGCGAACATAAAATCTCGAAAACCGCTCCAACAATTTGAACGAAAATTTACAGGGAGGTGCAGGAAACTATTCCCCACTATCTGCCGGGAGCACATTTTCAATATAAATTCTTAAAAAAAAAAGATAAAAAATATTTGTGTTTTACGTAATTCACCTGTCCGGAATCGTGTTGACCATCAGACGGTGCATCGCGCAAACGCTCTCACATTTATATTTATAACTTTATTCCAGTAGGTAAATATATTTAAAATTTTCTTTTTGTGCATTAAAGTCAACGAAACGAAGATTAAAAATTAAAATACAAACTCCATATTCATTTATTACTTCGGAATATGCGTTTAACAAAGGGGCCTCATTTTGGGAGTCTGGAGGGTTACCAACCCCCTAAAAGAATCCTGCATTAATAAGTCCCTCAGCATGTAAACTATTATTTATTTAACCAAAACTCGACGTCGTTCGAGGAACTTATTATAATATCGATGTTCCGATCTGCCATTCTGGTTCAGAGTCATAACCAAAACCTAAGGAGTAACGATGAATTCCGTGAGTGGGAAGTCTAAAGTGATATCGAAGGCTCCGTTAAATCCCTTAAGTACTTGTGTAATAGGTAGTACTTACCGATCGTAGTCAACACCGTCAGGGAGTACAAGAACGCTTTGGCGAAGTTCCACTCGTATTCAGGCACACGCCGTTCAGTCACGGGATCGCTGGCCGAACTTCCGATGTACGTTCCTGCGTTCTGGGTCACCATCATGTCCTCGGTGATCCTCTTCACCAGTTGATCCTGAAAACGTGCGATCTCCTGGGCGGCCAGTCTTGTCCAGTTCTCACGGTAGAGGATGTTCAAACTCTCTGTGATTATCCATATGTTCTCAACGGTCTTCGCCCGAGCTTCGTAATTAACCTTAACACAGGGAATGCTGAGGTTAAACAAATAGGAATGCAATTGCGCGCGCACGTTTGAGAAAAGATTTAGAGTGCAGATCGCTGCGCGGGAAGTGAAATCAAATGCTAATGGCGAGAAATATCGATTGCAGAAATTATTTAATGGCAGGAATCTCAGTTTATTCTTAAGGGGGGAGTCCTATTTAGGACGCTAAGAATAAGGTGATATTTGGGATTTTTTTTAAAGGAACTGTTAAGCGGATCTTTTCCAAACTTTTAGGGTATTGTTGTATAACCTGCCAAGTTGACTTCACGTACTCGTGATTTTTGGAGTGTGATTTTCTGCACATTTGGCGTTTATTCATTATTGGGTTTTAGTTCTGAGTTTGTCACTGGAGCCTCTAGTTTTCTTAACACAACAATTTACCTACACAGCTACGAATAATTAATCCGCGACACTTCAGTATTTTTCGAGAACTTCTAAAGTAACTTGGGCCACTGTTCTTGCATCATTTGTTGCGTTTTTCTCTTACTATATAGGTACAATTCTGTTTATCACGATCAATCGAAGAAAGAAATAAATGTTTGGAGAGAAAGTTCGCGTGGTGAAGTACTGCGAAACTTGGAGGACATGGCGCATGAAGAGTAACTACGAATAAGATCGTGAAACCGTAAATATCCTTTCTGCGCAGGAATTCTTGCGGAATGGGTATCACTTTTAAAGAAAGCAGAAACTGGATGGGACGTTCGATCGATAAAACTTGGGAGAAACGAACGCCAACGCCAGAACGCACAGATAATTCGACTGACTTCGGGTACAGCGAAGACATTTCAGGTAGGAAAGCGGGACCGAGCAGACGCGACGATAAATCGGGGTTTACTTTTATTTATACCTGAAGAACGATTCGCAGGTAGCGGGGAAAGTGAAATATTTTTGGATCTATAGAGGATGAATGACGATAATAATAATTAACGATAATTAATAATAATTAGCTGGTACCGAAACAGAGATTTTGTATGGGATTATAGCCGTTCACTTTTTTCAATTGTATTTATTAAAATTCACATTTCGATAGAAGCATTTCACTCCGGAGTTTGCCAATACGAGGACGAAATTTGAATCTTCAAGTAATTGCAATTAGTTCATTCTGATATCGAGTTATTTCCTGCATTTTCAATTTACTTCTCATTGAGATGGAAATAAAATTATGGGGATTGCGTATCTCTGTTCGAAACTGTACGTCATTAAAAGTAAGCTAAATACCAATGGGCGCGTGATTTATCCTGTTCGTGTTTTTATGGAAATTGTTAGTAGACGTTATTGAGATATTAACAATGGGCTACCTGCGATGATGAAAGTTGTGTATTTCAATATCAGATATGCGAATTCTCCATTGTTTCATATGTATGCAACATGCCAGGAAATTATATTCTAATATTTAAATTGGAATCTCCAATTTATGCAATTTGTTAGTGTTTGTTACAGATTGTGTACATTTTTTTTAGTAATAGGTAGTGTAATGTAAAACATGACATGAGAAAATTCTTTAAAAGTTCAATCAAGACAGACCTTTTCAATACGTATTTACTTTTTTAAATTAAAAAACCAATTGATCAATTATGAAAAACCTGCTCCGAATTTACATGTGAGCATTGAGTTACCTAAATATTTCTGTGTCTTACATCTCTTCAAACATGATAAAACTGGCTGAAAGGAATATTAATAGTAGTACTTGAAGTTATTAATCGAATAAGGAGATGGGTCATTTAAATCTGATAAAATTAGTGATATTCGCAGCCTCAACAGTTAAAATTTCAAAAAAAAAAAATAATTTAATGATAGGGTTACTAGTTTGAAGTTTCATCCTCGATTTATATTATTTGTGAGTTGTTAGGTAACAAGTAACTAATATTCAAACCACGTGCACCGAAAGTGTGCGACAATTGAAGACTTTGCAGCAAGATAATATGCATATTCAAAGTGTTTTACCCACTTAAAATCTACACATTGACTATGCAAAAATATATTTTCTCAATGGCGGGGCGAATTCTCAAAATTCTGCATTAAATTGTATAAAAATCTAATGCAGCTGCTTCGTTCTCTCACTAAATCCAGATAGAGTGAAAGCACTACTATCCTTATAACTCAGAACTGAATTATCAGATCTGCCTCTTCCCTACACTAATCCATTCAGAATTTTCCCCACATCCAACGCCGCCAATAACTAAATTTCAGCAAATCACGTAACCGCGTTGCTTTTTTGCGGCAAAGTCTTCGATCGCAAGCCAGGAAGAAAGTTAGCGGGCGGAAATCAATATTCCTACACTCACCTGCTTCAGCCAAGCGGTCGTGTTCCGTCTGATAGGCTGATTCCCCGCTATTGTCGTGGCGAGTGTCCTTTGTTGTATCCCGACGTCGGTGCCGCCCTCGATGGCGAGGAAGATGAAACTACCGAGCAAAGTGTAACCCACGAGGAGGGCGCATATCCCGAGGTTTATAATAAAACCCTTGAGGAAGGAGTGCTGGCTGGCCTTGTCCGGCACTCCGCCGAAGCAGAGACACCTCACTTGTCTCGATGGATGCATTTTCGAGCGGTCCGCCGTAGACCTCTTCAAGGACGATGTATTGCCATTGTTCGCGGGCTTGAAGCCCTCGTAAGCTCTGTAATGTCTCACGTTGTCCTTCTCCATCCTCGCGTTTCCCTTTCTACCGGATCACCCAGTTCTATCCCTTGACTAGCATTTGTCGAACGGTATCTCGGCGCGGCCTGTCGTTCACATTTGCCGGCCCCTCTCCGAAGAAAAATAGGAAGATAAGAGTGGACCCTCTAATCTCCCACGAGCTCTCCCGATGGCTAATCTCGCGCCATTCGTATCCTCAGCTTCTATGGCCGGGAGCAGAGTGGTCGAAAACCGTTTCAGACCCTTTTCCTGTCCTCTGCCCCGTTAGCTACTGGATCATTCTTCCGCTCAGCCCCCGCTCTGGGTTACGCGATTACCACCCGTTCCGTGCTCATAAGCGGGAGAAAGCCATTCCGACACGGTCACTTTGTAACGCTGATGGCGAACAGTTTCTTCGATAACTTCCTTCCCGACCATCTTCGCCAGCGGCGTGAATCAATTCGCGCCAGCTGCGCCGCGTAAATACGGGCCCTCGAGATGCCGAGTTCACCGTGGCGAGCCAGCCTCGGCTCGAAACACTCCATTTGACGCACCGGCACGACGCGCTGCGAATGCTTCACATCGGAATGCCTATCGGGAGAACGCTCCGGCACATTTGCGAATGTTCCTGTCGCAGCGGAGTGAAAAAGGACCGTTGTCACGGATTCGACACCCCGATTGCAGTCACTGTCGATTTTTATTATCCTCTTAGAAAACGGTCGCTCGACGGGGGCCAGATCACGGAGGATATCCCGGAAGAATCGGGGCTGGGCGTTCGATCGCGTGCTCCCGCGATTTTTCTAGACGACGGCTGACCCGACTGGAACGCGGCCCAGAATTCTATGGATAAAATCGATGCTTGAGATATTTTCCGGGATATTAGTTCCTGCCGCGGACGAGGCCAGGCTCCTCCATGGAAGATCGAAATCGAAAGACTGCTATCGGCCCTCGTTTTCGGGATATTGCCCCCTTAAGGGACGCATACGTTTAAGAAATATTTATAGATGGCGGCGCAATAACGTCGGCTCTTATTAAAGGATTTATCGCCATTATGCGGGGGAGCATAGTTCTGCATCGTAAGTTCCGCGGGAACGCCTCGATTTTACCATCACTGAGTCTTTCGATTCTTACGGGGAATTCATTTACGACAGTCCCCGATCAATCACTTATTTCACCTGGAACGATGCGAGAACCGTTTGCCACAGTCATTTGAAACTGTGAATGGTCAGGAACAGCGACGCTCGAATACCCCTCGCAGCGGCGCGCGCTGCGATCAATTAAATCCCGGAGCGATGTCACCGGGGAGAATCCACCGCCACTGCGGCATCCACGGGAACACTTGCGTTACACCGAATGCCTCCCCTTTTTCTGTTAGCGCGGAGCTAGAAACTTAAGGAGCCGCGCTGGGGCGAGTTTCAAGAGTGTCTCCATGAGTCGCTTAAACTTTCCCTGGTGCCGGGTGAATGCAAAGCCACCGACCGCGAGGTTCGTCGCTAACCCATCTTTTTCCTCGGCCGTAAGGTAGAAGGGAACGTCGCCGCGAGTGGAGCCGCGGTATGCAGTCGGAAACGCAACCGGCAAAGAAGTGGATGGCAATTTCAAGGCTTCATTCCGACAAACCGGATTTCCGGAATAAGTATTCCCGATGCACGCCGCGGCTGCGTAGTTTCCCTTCTTCGCTCGAATGTTCTACGCTGGCTCGTTCCTCTCATTTCTTCCTCCTTCTTTTTCTATCCCCCTCCTGCTGCTCTCTTCTTTCTTTTCTTTTTTTCTATCCGCTGGCTCGCGACGCCGATTTAATGCAGGACCGTTTTTTACCTCCAGATGAAAGCTCACTGCGAAAAGCCGATTAACGCGGTCAGGCTCGATCCAGTAATTTGCTTATGCCTCCTACGCTCTGTGCCGCGGTGTTTTCATTCCGTTGCCCCCTCCCCCTCCCGCCCCGGACCCCCATCCTCTGGCGAATAAATCAGCGGCTCCGTGACGCGCGAACCGAGCGTCGTTTCCTTTCCGCTCGATCGAGGTAATCTGCAAACAGAAGCGAGAAAATAGGATTGGTCGATTGGATTTCACGCTTACTTTTCTTCACCCTCTGCCGCGCGGTATTGCGGTAATATTTCAACACGCCGCGAGAGGAGGAAACCTTCCGAACGGAAATGGAACTGACCATTTCCCGTCCCGCCGATCCGACGTGCCACGGCACCGGGGCGATCTCGCCGCTCCAAGGCAGGGAAGCGTGGAATTTGCGTAGCGCGAATTCATCGATGTCACCTTATTCGCGTTATATTTAGACGCGGTGCCCAATGACGCGAGGGTGCGATTAAGAATTCGTAGAAGAATAGTATTTTCTGTTGTGTGGACTGTATTTGAATATTAATAAGAGTAAGGAATAGTTACTTTAATGGGAGAATCCTCAGCAGTTTTTGAAATGCTAGAGGGAGTTCTCAAGAATTCAACGCATTGAAATTGAAAGTGGTCGTTGGATTTATTTATCCGCGATAAACAAAAATCGCTTCCACCTCGGACAGAGTAGATTTCTCAACCTACTTTAATTAAGCATCTGTCACTGAACTTAGCGAGCACTGTTCACCCTGTTACTCCTCAATCCTCTTTCAAGAATACCCTGTTTACGTACTTTTGCCAGGAAAGCGTATTTGACAGAAACGCCAAGTGGAAATCTTAAGTGTTCTTTGAGATTATTTCTCCGATATAAATGGGAACAGCGTACCGGTTGACGTCGAAGAATAAGGATCGTGGGTAAAAGTAAAGCGCCGGACACTGGTCCAGCGGGTACGTAGCGCGCTCGAACGTTCCTTATCCTCTTACTCGCCGTATCAAATTTCGAAAAGAATCAGAGATCTGACGCCCAGCCGCAATGGCTTCGATGTCCCAGAGAAGACAGCTGAATTCCGGGTAGACGTTGAATTATCGCGGGAGGGCGAGGGGGGCCCATTGGGAAATCGTGGAGAAGTTCCCCGTGATGTTTCTGTTTCCTTGCCGGGCTGCCTCCGGGCCATGGGAGCCCTCCTAGAGGAGAGACCATAATCGCCGATCATCCTCAAATCCACTAATACAGTGCCCACGGAGTCGGACAAAAGGAAACGCAGGAAAGCCCGCCGGACCGAAATGGAAAGGAAGAGGACACGCTCGTCCCGGTCTGGATCGGGAACGAAAAGTCGATTCGTCGTAAGCGGAAAGCGCGCGATATAGTACGTCCTTCGGGCCTTCGACATCCATAAATGCATAGCAAGATCAACTGGTTTAAAGCCCCTGAGTTCTTCATATCCGAGCGTGATTCAGGATCCGTGGCTGGCTGGATGTTCAGTGATATTTAAATTCGAAGATTCCAAGGGAGATTTTGTACCTTATACGGGGATATATAGGGAAAGCCCCGGCGTCACAGTTGAAAACTGGGAACGTCTCCATGGTATTTTCAATATCGTTGTAACACGGAGCTATTGAAAGTCTCCTACAAGCATCGTCGGGGGATAGCAGCATCCGCGTTCCGTATAAAGGGACGGATCTGATCGGGGTATTAATAGTAATATGTGAAATCGGAAACGTACTTCTAATAGCTTTTCAATCTCTTTGATTATTATTAACCTTCAGACGTCACTTAAGAATTTGGATACTTTGCCGGGCCATTTTGGTGGTATATGTGCATAAATCTTCAGTTTCAATGAAAAAATCCTGACCCTTTAAAGGTTAAGGTATATAGGTATTTTGGGATAAAAAAAATCTGTTTTCTCTCGATTGTTTATGGTAGCCATAAGTCTTAGAAGTATTTTAAAAAAAATTTCATTGAAAAATTCGAAAAATTCCGAGAGTTATAGTGTAAAAAGTAACGGACGGGCCAATGCAGGTAAACTTTAAAGCCGTCTTCTCGAAACTGTGTTTCTCAAGACGGCGAACATCGTAACTCGAGAACGGATCGATATTTTTTGTTGAAATTTTAACTGGACCTAGCATGCCCACGCAATAGATCCGTTAGCATCAGGAACTTCTAAACGACTATATTCCACTTAAATGAGAATACAGAACAGCCGCCAAGGGTTAACACGAAGAAAGGAGGTTTCGTTCTCCGAATACCTATAATGCCACGATCGTGGGCAATAGAAATTAGTGGGGGCAACGGTAGCAACAATTACGTTCGATCGGTTTATTCCTCGGTTTCCGGGCAGGAGCGGAAGGCGCCTGAGCTGTTCGGAATTCGTTCCTAACGATAAGACCCGTTCCACCGGCTCCCTTCGTCGCCTCTGTCAGCCGGATACCCGAAGAATAACGTTTCCGAGGATTTACCGTTCGCCGGGTTTCTTTCCCATTCAGTGGAATCTGAGCAAGTTCAAGTCGAGAGCTCACAAACACGCGGGGACGTATTTGAACAGCAAAATTGGTCGCATCCAGCCGTCGAGCTGCTTTGGACAGGGATGCACATACGAGCGAGCGCGCACACGCAAGCGCGAGCCCCGCGAATATAATGGGGGAAGGGGGGGGCCAATGAATTTGAGCACGTCGGATACTAACTCGATGCTAATTTATCGTCTGTCCTGATCGATCGTTGCTCTCGATCCTCCTTTTCACTGGTGAAGAAACGATTTCCCTTTAGAACGAACTGCCGAAGCGCGCTTGCGATCGTAAATCGGTCCCCGCGATGGCGCCGGGCATGGATCTGACCTCTTTCACTTCCGTTCCGATTCCCACTCTTCTTTCCCCCCTTGTCTTCCTTTTTCCTACCACCTTTACTGCCCGGTTACGAGCTCGCCTGGATCCTCGTAAACGACTGATAGTTTCTGTCCCTCTTTATCTTCCGTTGTTTCTTTTTTATTGTAAACAATCGAAGAACGATCCGGTTGAAGTTTATGGCTCATTTCGGAGAACCTTAGACCTCCTGATAGCACCAGTTGTTTTACAGCTACGAGACCTGGTAGGCAGATGATCGTTATCGGTTCGCGATAGCAGCTACTTCGGTTTGTGTGTTGACAAATGATTCATGACGACCGCGTTGTGAGACGCATTGTCGCTTTGATGAATATAGTGTTATTAAATTTGTGTGTTATTGAATTCTATTTGAAAGGAATTGGTGCGCGTTGAAAAATAGGGTGTAGCGTAATTAAGGGTGAAAGTAAAGATGCTACAAGTGGATATATGATGAGAAATGTACACGGAATTTAGAAGGGAACGAACTGTTTTTTTTTTCTAATAATTTTAGCGGGAAGTATAACATTCTGTGTGATCGTAGACGATAGAGTGATTAATTTTTTATGAGACTATGCAGATTTGCAGAATATTGAAAATATTTTACACTTATTTTTTGTTATCTGCGATAATGCGATCAAAGTCCCTTTGAACTTTTTCCAGATTCTTTAACAGCTGCGCCATTAACCCTTCGTGGTCACGCGGGGTGTATCGCACCCCGAGAGCAATTTTCGAGTTCAAACGTCGCGCCTTTATGCCTTTCAAAGGGGATTTATCGCGAAAAGAAAATCGCTTATTCCACAACCGTGGTAAATCGCTCTTTTTCAACTACAAATTTCATGATATGAAAAGTGGAATGAGTCGAAAGAAGCATCAGAGATTTCTGCTGGGCTGTAGAGAACAGCGGATATTGATGAAAATTGCTGCCATGCATTTTCATAGCACTGGCTGTCTAGGGAAATTTTCAAAATTCTCTGCTGATTTGCGTTTGATGGGCCTTATTTTCAACCTGCGATTTATTTTGCTCTCACCCCCTAATATGGTTCCATTTCATAAAAAAAAATAGTTCCTGAAAAAGATATTAAAGTTTAGAATTCATAAATAGTTTGAATTTATTCCAATAATATTAAAAGAGTATTCAATTTTCTACAATTACTGTACCTATATACATATATAAGTTCTTCGTGCTTCCAACCATTTTTTAGATAATAGCGTTTGAATATAGGGAAGATTTTGTCCGATTGCAATAATCTTTTTCAGGGACTATTTTCTTAGCAAATGGCACCATTTTTAGGGGGTGGGAGCAAAGTAATACAAAGAAAAAAATCGACACGTCGGTATAAATAAGAGCCACCTTAGTGTTCACCAGAGATGGACAAAAAATTATTTGAAATAAAAATTTGTGTACGGAATTTTGCTGCCTATGCGGCAGTAACTGATTTAAAACCATTAGTTGTGTAGTAGCTATTAAAACTACCGTTAAATAAATAAGTATATAATAGTGAATTCCCTTTTATTAATAGCAGGATCTGCGTTTGAGATTCGAGCTTATTTCACCCCTGCATCGCGATTCCCCTCGAACAGGATCATCTGAGCACATTTCCTTAAACTCCCCAAATTGAAGTGCATCCTCGTACACCCCATTGCGGGAACTGGCATTCATCTTCGGAACCCAGAGCTACCTACGGTGTGGTCGACCTTAAAATTGCACGTCGGACGCGTTTCACCTCCCTAAAAACGTTCCTCCTCGGAGATTGCATCGCAGCTGGCTCGTACATTAGCATTTATAACCAATTCTCAGCAAGAATTGGGAGATAACTGGTCTGGGAGAGTCGAGGGCACCGACCACGACTCCGTCGTAGGTGATCGTGGACGTGCACGGTTTATAGGGGGTTGACGTTAGTGTTCACGGTAAGGGGGGCACGAAGAAGGCCGCCGCTCGTATCAGGGAACGAGGGGACGAACGAAATGTGCGGTGCATGGGACAGCGAGCGGGCTAGGGGGATACCGAGGGTGGAGGGGCCGCCGGGACGATGGAGGGTAGTGTGAAATGCAATTTTTCCGTTCGCCGCTTTCCCCCGCCGGCGGGGGAGAACCACCTGTGCTCGTCTCAGCGACTTTTAAATTCGTACCATTGTCGATTCTATTTGCTGAAAAATGTTTATTCAATTCCGTTTACCGTCACTGCAAGATATTTACTCGGTCGCTTTTGCTCGAACAGCCCCGTCGGCACCACTACAGGCAATGGGAATTGGATGAGGTCGAGATGCCGGGCGGATGTCGGGGCCTCGGGAGTAGAGCGCAGGCCGAGGGGGGCGGGGGTGGCGGCGAGCTAGAGAGAGACCGCAAAAATTTCTTGCTAAGCAAAGTGGAGCAAATTTTCCGGCAAATAGAGCACAGTCAGATAAGTGTTGAAACGGTTTTGGTTTATGACGGGGGTGGATACGAAGCTTTAAGCCCCTGTCTGCTGACTGTACTGATTCGATATTGGCTGGGATAATATTTCCTCCTGCAAGTTCACGGTAATTGCGTCGGAAAACGAATGATATCAACGTTAACCACTTAGGATCAGCTGATTTGGTCAGGGAACTTGTTTGAGGGAGATATCGAGGGCTTCTTGTTTAGACTATCATTTTAAAAAGGTGTTTCTGACAAGGGAAGACTTAGGCAACTCGAGAATTCAAAAAATTATGCAACTTTGTGGACATTAGAGTAGTTCATCCGTAAGACAAATCTATTTTATAATGGTATCTATACCAAAAATCCTTTAACCACTGACACATTAGCAAGTAGAATTCAGTTCACTGCAAATTCACAATAAAAACTGGCACCCAACAGCGAAACTCTACCCGCCAGTAACACGTACCTAACACCTCTTTACGAATTAAAGTCTTCATAATCCAAACTAAATTCACACCGACCAGCAGAAATTCGTTTTAATAAATGGGACTCATTTGCACTTCCCTCCAATCGTCGCAAATTGCTTACGTGCTGAATAAAAACGAATGCCCATCCCGGTGTTGCAATTTCCACACTCATACAGCACAAAGAATTCTCACGTCCGACGAGCAGTAGCGGCGGAAACAGAGTAATGGACGGATCGCGCAAAAATCGTGTCGCAAAAAGCGGATGCAGAGTCGATTAAGCATCGCCGAGGAAGTTCGAGCGTCCAACTACAGTGGCTCCCTAAGCAGCCCGGGCGGAAGTGCCTTGTTATCCCCGAGCACTCGAATTTGTAACGTTCCTTTTTTTCTACAAAAGTCCATTCGGTTAGCCTTACAACCATTCCCGCAAGAACCGAACGTGATGAAACGCCGTTGGTCGGCGGTTTGGAAGCCGTTGCAAAAAGGAACCGCGCGCGGACAAATAACGACGATACATTCCCCGCAGCTGTTCGCCGAACTTTATCACCATCATTTCTCTCTGCACACGTGCATCGATGCTTCTGCACGTACAGGGCCAGCCTGCATCCGTGCCGTGCGAAGTTACACGTGTACAACAGCCTCCGCGTAGCTCTAGCCTTAAGTTAAGCAGGTGCGGTGTCGTGGAATGGTGTCGTAAGTTGCAGACAATTTTCCACCGCCCCATTCTGACCGCGTCCCTTATCGCGTCTCAGAGTGAACAGAACAAATGGGAAACGGGAGGAAAGAAATGAAAACGTAGGTAGATTATTTGGGGAATACTGAAGGCCGCTGCCAACGTGGTGCTTTGTGCACGGTGGTTTTAAAAAACGCTTTGGGACTTGCAGGGTGGAGTATTTGTTAAGCTGAGTAAAGTGTGATTAATTAGCATGGGTTGAGAAGCTCTGTCAGAATTAGAAGGGCTTTTCGGCGTTGGTGATGCAACTGATTCGTATGTTTCTAGTGTATTTATTGCGTACGCAGTGAAAGTAAGGGAACAATAGTAATTGTATTTCATTCATATCGCAATTCACAATGACTGTTGTGTGATATTATGTTTTTTATATTATAAGGTATTATACCGTGGGTTTTCCTTTGGTAAGTAGAAAATAACTGTCTAGGGTAGACCAGGAAGTTTTGAAAGAGTTCGAAACTTTGTTGTATGTGTGAACAGAAGTACTAAGTAGGATATATTTTATAAACATCAAAATTAGAATGTCGTAAGAGAGTTTTTAAATTCACTCCACTCGAATTACTAACACAGAAAATTGACTCTAACCCTGACAGAGTAGATCAGTAGACTTTTGGTCCGCGTTCAATAACCCCTTCAAACCTACCGACGTAATATTACGTTTCTTCCGAATAGTCTCAAAATTCCACCGTCGTAATATTATGTTCGGTAGAATCGTAACCGCTTTGTTTTTTTTTGTTTTTTTTTTTCGAAAAAAGTGTTTCATCCTAGTTTATAAACATTTATATAGTAAAATAGGAACACAGAAAAGGTTGTAATTTCATTAACGTTTTTCTTAAATTTAATGTGACGTTATAGGGTTAAACACATTCTATCTGTCATGTAAGTTAGGGCGGGCTGAAAGAATCAAATTTTCGAAACTCGAAACAGCCTGGTGCGGAAAAGTTGCGTCTGGGGAAGACGAATTGAGGCAAAACAAAATTTTTGAAATCGGTCAATATTTGTCCGGTCCCCATCTGAATCAAAGTTTTTAATTTTTTACCAAGTTTGACGACTTCTGTATATTTTCATAAAATTTGTATATTTCACTATTGAGCATCAGAAAACATTATTTAAGCACATAAACTATTTTTAATTAGAATCTAAGAATACTCTTTATGCTATAGATACACAGTAAAATCATTACAAAGAAGATGCAAGGAAATTGTAATTATAAATTACACGGTGTCAGGATTTCATTGTCAGTCTTTGTCTGTGTTCTTTGAATACGGTTTATTACTACGGTCGCAAACATAGATGTTCGTGCTGTCGAGTAGTATATGTGTTTATTAAAAACCAAAAAGTGATGTCAGCGCGTAGGTTCGGTCATAATGACCGAACTTCTAAAAATACGGTCGAAATTATAAATTCAGTATATGTGTTTGTTTAGAAACCTAAATAAATGTTGCGGTTTCAAGAGCGGCATTTTTATATAGTAAACAGTACTTGAGCTGAGCTCCAGAACGATGTGAAGTAAATATTTTAGAACATCTGCATTCAGAATTTCGTGTTTACAGTTAGGCTTAGTTATGCAGAAAGCTACCAACCCTCAAAGCGACAAAAAAATAGTTAAAAGCAGTATGAATCCCACAATGTTGTGATCTTTATTTTGCAAAAAATGACCAACCCATAGAACAACTCTTTCACTATACAATTATTAAAATCACCAATCCACAGTTCCACTTTAGGCTTAAAAAACAAAAGCTTCAGAAAATTTAAAATAATATCAATCATACTACTCAAAACAATAACAAGAAATAAAACGTATTCAGTATTAATAAAGCTACTTTTCTTTAACGATTAAAATCATCAAACTAAATTTACTCAGTTTCAGATTATTGAGGGTTGGTAGCGTTGGTAGTATCTTACCTTATTATGCTTTATTCACTAATTTTATACTTTATCCTATGCAGGGCCTTGCTATAAAATATATTTATTGATGCAAGTAGCGCTAATTGTACTACTGTTCAAAGGTATTGCAAAATATCAGACTTGATACATTTTAGCAATTACCTCCTCGAACTTTATTTCCGTCGACGCTCGGCATCTATTTCTTTCACTCGACTGGTTATCACAAATTCACATAAATCCTCGGATTACGAAAGAAAGCAAAGTGAACAAGAGGAGCAATGAACAAAGACATAGGGACAAATAAAAGGTTTCGAAATTTTTGTCGGACAACGGAAAATGAAATTTTTTTGAGGAAACAGGGGAGATACGGAATAAAGGCAAGCGATGCAAACAAAGGCGGATAAACAGGAGGAAAATAGAGGAACGGGAGATAACGATACGAGATACAAGATAGTGGCTGCAAAGCGAGAAAAAATAGTCTGCGACTTACGACATCCTTTCAGGTCGCCGTCCCTTGCGCTGCACTGTACACAAGCTGGCGAATGTGTACAACAGGCCGATATGTAGCGCTGGAAAATGGAACGAGGATGGAATTTGTGCCCCGAGATGAAATTCCCTTCTATACAGCAACGGTTTTCGTGAGAACGTACGTATCCGTTCGGGAGAATCCTTTCGCGATTCAGCTTGTTAGGGAATGCGGTTACACGGTGGCTTCAGACTCGAGTGTACGCCTGTATTTTCCTGAATTAGCTATGTAAAGAAGCCGCGTTTCGTCTCGAGAACTCGCTACACGTTTTTCACCACCTTTGCGGTCCAGATTTTCGTCAACTCCTTTGCTAAGCGCACACAAGTGTGTAGTAGATATATACGCATGATGCTTTGAGCGGTGTGAATTGGGTGTAACCTTCTAGAAAATTTCATGGACACTTTGAGATGGAAATGGGAAAGGGTATCAGTGAATTGAATTAAACGGCAAAATATATAAAAGTGAAATAGATTTTGAGACAGAAATAGGACGGATGCTTTTGACAGAAAAATAGTTCGTTTGCAAGATTTAAAATAAAATTCTGTTTCTCGTAGTTTTGATTTTACACTATTTTTTGAAAAATGAAATATTTTATTAACACTTTATTATTCGTTACAGTTTGTATGTTTTATTCATAATATTCTATAATTTTTTTTATTACATACTCTTCAAGGATTATTAAAATTATTTGTTGAACTGATTTTTTTTTAATAAATTTTTATTATTTCGGGCGTGCAGATTCATCTTCGGAGACTGTTTTACGACCATTATATTTTATACATGTACCTATTGTGTACTATTACTGTTTAAACCAGCTGTTTTACTTTTCTGACTTACAAAAAAGCTTTGGAATGTTGTATTTTCAATATATTTATGCTTGCTGTATTCGGTACAGAATTTACAAATATCTATTTAAGTATCTTTCAAATGACCAGCAATAAGCAAACTATCAAAGCAGCTGAATGTGAAGGTTGGTGCATATGAAGCACATCAATGCTTTCCAGGTCATTAACGCTCTGTTAATTAATCCATACGTCCCCAATTCTAAATCATCTAACACTTGTTTAATACACATTTTCCGTATTGGAACCATTTCCTCGTGCCTGCGCTACGAAGCATTCAGAACAGCAAATTACAGAAAGCCACTAAGGACCTTCCACCTCCTCATAAACGCAGCCATTACATTTCGTGCCCTTTGAAAGTGCCTGTTCATTAACATGGAATTGATCGAGTAATCTAACAGTGTAAAAGCCCGCAAACATTAAATTACTAGCGATCTGTAATAGGAACAAACACAACCTCCCGTACAACGTTGAATGCTAATAAGCAAGATGTCGATTCCGGGTAGCAACGATGCAACTGTTACTACAGGCTGGTACACGTGCAGCATCAGGCTAATTAGAAGTTAATTGCCGGTATAAATGTTATACTATTTACCATCGACGCGGTACATTACACGCGGGTGTTACCTTGCTGGGGTGTAAACGTTATATTATTGGCCCCGTCCGGCCGTCGATGTGACGTTAACGCGTGCAGGATCTTGTCAAGCGATACAGGCCGTCGCTATTAGTTCTATTACAAAGAGTCGCCGACCGCGTCGGTTTATCGTGAACATTACCTCCATTCCCATCGATACGACCGATAATTGAATTTTGTTGATAAACGTTTCAGCGGATTATTTGAGTATCAGCCTCACTGCAGACAAAACCACTTAGCACGTCGCTGATTCGATAATATCCTGACTGTGAAAAGGCTACTGAAACGTACGGCGAATTCAATGCATATTTAAGGGCTCATTTGGAAGTTAACTTTGAAAAGGTTAAATGCTGCTTTGTGAATTAAAAGCAGATAGTTTTTATGATTGTATGTGTGTTCAAATATATTTATTTGCTCAGGGGGAAATCGCTAACGACAATATCAAAGTAAAGTGTGAAGTAGAGTATTCGAATATTCAAATACTAGAGAATTCGAATTCGAGGTTCGAATATTTGAATATTCTACGTACTCGAATACCAGAGAATTCGAATTTGAGGTTCAAATACCAGAGAATTTGAATTTGCGGTTCGAATAACAGAGAATTCGAATTTGAGGTTCGAATACCAGAAAATTTGAATTTGAGGTTCGAATATCCGAATATTCTAAGCATCCGAACACTCAATTATTCGAATATATTCAAATACTTACAGCTCTAATAACTACTTAGTCAATTACAACGCCGGAGATTGTCCTTTGCACACATTACACTCGTCTTCATCTCTGTTAACCTTAGGTATATTTAAACTACTCCCTTAGTTCAATCAAGACGTTAATAATAAAAATAATTAGAGGCGGCTATTCAGAAACTCGCGAAATCGATGCGGAAACATTTCGTCCAAAGTTTTACATATTACAATTATCTTCCGCTTACTTTTCACGGTAACGCCGAATCTGTAACATAATCGAGGCAAACATTAAGACTGCTGAAAGTCGATTCCTATAACTTGCGCCGGGAGGAACGGTAATCGGTATCGAAACCCATTCAAATAATCGGTTTCATTCGTGAACAACCAACGATAGCAGAAACGGCGTAGCGTATCCGTTCTCGATTTTTCCCCTTAAGTGGTATTTCTCGTTTATGGGATAGCCAATCAGACGGTAATTTCTGATGTAAACGTAACGCCGCGTTACTATAAACGGGGCGACTGCGTTATTTGACCGGGGGACGGAGCTCGCGGCCGCAATTGGTCGAATCGCTCGCGAAGAGTTGGCGATTCGATTCAGTTTATTAGTCGGCTATGCTCAATTATCGCCGGTATGACAATAATTTGCTCTCGTTTGCAGAGGCCCGGCCGTTGCAAACCTGTCGAATCAGCCGGCGGAATTAACCGAATGAATTCGAATTGCACGGCGCATCGATCGATCCCGAGCCCCTACGAGGGTCCACGTTGCTCACATTATTCTAGATGCACCGTCGAAATTAACCCGCGTGCACCATCCTCTATATATATATGGACGCGAGCCTCCTTCATTAGCGGAAGTAAGCCGAATTACGCGTCCCGGATTGCGTAGGCCAGGGCGACCGGCTCGTACGGAGCGCTGGGAAAATTCATTAATTTGCCACTACAAAACGAAAATTAATTAGATACGCCTATATGTATGATGGAAAATTGTTCGAGGTGACAGAGGCGTCGGGGAACGGCAATGATAAACGCGAGAAAATTAACCCCCGGTTTACGGATATTGTTAACATTCATCCTAGACGCCGATCGAATGGCAGTAATAAGCATGTTCAATATTTTAATGAACTGTTTATTTAGTTAATATTAAATTTGAGAGAGTAAAATACCAATTCGAAGACTGCAGGATGTCTCTCTGGAGACCAAAGAGTCCCCAAAACATAAGAATCTCATAACTCGATAAGCAAGTCCCACAAATCTGATGTGAAGAAATATTACAATTCGTAAAATATATCACCTAATTCACAGTTTAAATTTAAATAAATTAATTTAATATCAAGCAGAGGCATATCAAAGAAAGGATCACCTTAATATGATAAGTCCCCATAATGTGTCACAGCAAATAGAAATTCATTTTACTTTCTAATTTAGGTATTTCATTAAACAGTATAAGTACAGATTTAAGTCTCAATTTAGTAAGTGCTGTGAATCATAATTCAATCACTCAGAAATCTCGAACATCTCTTCTTATGTAAACATTAGTTAGTGAATTGTGATGATCGAAATCTTTCGTAAGAGAGTGGCAATAATTTCTCGTGGAGATTTACGATCTTCCATACAGGGCGGACTAATTAAAGAATTAAGATCTAGTTAGTCATAACTTGATATCCGTTGAACGCAAAGATGTAACTAAATATATCTCAAGAATGTTTCTCACAGTGGAAAAACATCTGAAAAGAAAATTCAAATGTTCCACTGGTGTTAGTTACATTTTCGTAACGCCTTTAAATTTACGTAGTTAGAAAATAAATTATGGAAATGGTGTGCTCCACTTATTTCGTTAAAGATGCAATATTCCCAACCGCCGGATAATGGTGAACTTTTTTTTCTTCCAAAGCGGAAAGCACGACCCCCGATTTTCTTCGCTACTTCACTTTCGATGTCTGAGCGATAGGTGGGAACGATTTCGAAATATCTCGAAACTTTATAGAAGCTTTTCTGTTCGTCCGATGTGCGAAAAGCGTTATACGAGACACTTGAGCGATTTCGCCCGCTGCGAAACTTTCATTTTGTCGTTTCACCGACAGAAAGTGCCGCAAAAATGAAAAAAAAAAACTTGAAGAAGGGAAAAGAAGGTGGAGAATGTGAGAGATAAGTTCGAGGGGTTGAGGGGGAGGAGGAGGATAGAAATTACTAGTGAATAGTGAATTGTGGCTATTAAGATGAACTATCAAAAGCCGCATATGGATCCGATTGAAATAATTTGTTCGTATTTACGAATTGAATGGAATGTTGCTTTCCCACGAATAACGCGTTTTTGTTTTCTTACCATTTTGTTTTCGAAAGGTTAATTTTTCATAAATTCAATCGCTATTCTAGTGTCACAGGATTAATACTACAAGACTACCACGCATTAACTAGTACTATTATTATCCAATATTTCGTTCGACGAAATGAAGTTGAAGAAAGGAATCCCATTATTAACATTTCAGTGGTTCTGTATCTTTGTAATTTCATGTTAATGGACTCGTTATGATCAAAGGCGGTAAACTACAGCTCATTTTCCTTAATAAAATGACATTTCCAGTGGAATAAAGTAATGAGGGGTCTCTGTAATTTTATTCCCCGTTTTATTAAATAGAATCTTTATGGATGGAAGCTAACCATTTATAGATATTAAATACAGTAAAAATTATGCTTTCATATGTTCCTTTGGCAGAATAAATTCTCGTTCAAAAGAATTTAATTTTGCAGTACTACGTGTAAAGGACGTTTTAAGACAATACTTGAAAAATTTTAAATTAAAATAAAACAGCCCCTAAACTTATAAAGCTTATTCATGTTCCTACATTCATTTGATTGTTAATCTAAAGGATATGGCAGTTGAGTAGATGGGAGGAATACGAGTTAAACCATTTGAAAAATTGATTCCTCAGGGTAATTCACAGAGTTAAGAAATATCCGATGCTTGTGTATTCACCAAACCTTTCTTCCACGAAGAACACGTTTTACTTGAGAATCGTAGGATTGTTATTGGATTGAATTAATGGTCACAGTCTCCGTCATTTATAAAACAGGAGGTAAAACAGGACGGGTACGTAAATATCATAGGTTTCCTTCGACTAGAGCCAATTTATCGAACCGCTGACGCGAATTTCTTCATATAATTCACGGCATTCGACCGTGATCCCATTTGGAAGATCGATTTCATGGGGTTCCCAGCATTCGAGGGAAAAGTGTTCGATCAAGAATTCAGGTGAAGCGATGAAGTTTTCCGGAAGTGGCCGAGGAAAATGTATACTTAGAGATATCCCGACGAAAAATATATAGAAATGCGCATTCCTCGGTGCCGGTGGAACTTCGTTTTCAACTTTCTGCACGTATCGCGAGTTACCTTCATAGTTATTGCACTTTGAAACGGCACGGCGTGTTCCAAGTTGTAAAAATATTTATTACATTACCACGTGAAGCGTGTCGGCAAGGATGAAGCCAGGACCTTGCCACCGACAGGATGTAAAATATGAAACTGCAACCTAGAAATGGGGTAAGAGAATCGATGTTCTTTAACCCACCCTCTTGGCCAAAGAATATTTTCGGCGAAATTCTCTTTTCTTCTTGGTAATCAAAGTTGAAAATATTTTTTCGCAATCGTCTTAAAAACTTATTGTCATTTTCTTCACGTTTCGTATGTTTCTTATGACGTTTTAATAAACGATCATTTATGGGTCAATATTTATGACACTTTTCTTTTATTTTTTCACTGTATGATATTCGACTTATCTAAATAAGTCACTGCTTTGCCACAGAACACTTTTGGACACGAGTTCAACGATCAGTTTTATCTCCGTGTTTAGTAACATGTCTTCAAGAAACACGAGTGAAGTGTTCACATAGTGCCTATTCAGTTTCGCGGATTCTAATCCACATAAGCAAATACTTGTACAGCTCATGTTCTATGTTGTCTCTGCTCTAACAACGCAAAAGCCAAATTTAGTCTAAGTTGTTAAGCAAATCCCGAGTACTTCCACTTAAGCCTACTTTCCTGCCTCGTCTTTACCTCCACGGAACACAATGATTAACTGGACCTTAATACAGCTTCCACTAAGATGGAAAAACAGGTACGTTAGATTAACTTTTCGTTCCACGCTCTGAAAATAGGGTTAACAAATTATACTTTTGAATTCTAACGCAAAATATTTAATGCTCCTGCGAAATTAATTAATTTCTGCAACGTAGTGTAATTCTACCGCCTCTTAATATAATAGCATTTACGTTTCTCCGAACGAAATCATATTAAATTTTCTTCGCGCTGTGAAAAAATAAATGTGATCTTACATGGAGATAGGTACAGATCTTACATAGTTTTCAAAATGAACATAACCGACAGATTTAATTTTTATACCTCGCGTAAAGCAAAAGGGCAAAAGCTGGTTTCATCTCGATATTCAGTACGCATAGAGACTGCGAAAGCACGGCCTATCGATCCTTTTGGCTCGAAGTGTTATCAGCAAGAGGTGTCAGACTAGTCATCAGAACTATTGCTTCTGTTGTTTAAATTGATGATAATACTGTCTGAACATTAATATATACAGTCGCAAAATTCAATGAGCACCCATTTTCATCGAAATGTATCTATCAGAATAAGGAAAACGTCCGCATTCTTTATAATATTTCAAACATATAGAATGTTTGTAAATTTCCCTAAGTAACTGCGTAACTATTTCGCGAATTCCAATTAATTATCACCTTCGTCAAAGTGAAGACTGAAAACCTAACACCCACCATGGAAAAAGGAACAGAGGTACCCCCATTCCATATCTGTTCCGCGCATAGCGCCCTCGTTGCCCTGCAATGGCAGAAAATTTCACCCAATTTGCAGAGCCTCGCCACAATAAGCCCGGCTCAATCAATCATTTTTCAGCAGACCCTTAATGAATCCCCTAATGAGATGTTTCGCCCGACATCGATAGTACCGGTTGCTTCATTCACATCAGGGGATCAGTTCCGCGCCAATAATTCGGACGTTTCATCGATGATCGGAAAGTCGCGAGCACCCAGCCTCGCGGACAACGACGCGAAATCGCGCGCTTCGTTCGCGTTTTGCATATAGACGCCCACGTAGAGATCCGTGCATATACATGTATTGTATACCCGCGCAGATTATTACGCGCGCGGCACGAGGGCGAATTCGACGACGGTGACAGTCGCATGCAAATTGTCGCGGCGCGAAATGACAAATTAACGGCGCCGGCCCATTCATACGGACACTGATTAATTGCCATTTACTTGCAAATTTCCAGGGTGCTCGCGTTTACACGTTGCATGGGTAACCCTCGGCGTCCTCGCCCTCCCCCGCCGTCCCTCCCTTTCTCACCCTGACCTGCGTCCCGTGCGTCGCGGCGAATTTCGGTGCTGCGGCTGCTGCGCCGCGTTGACGCAGCTTGTTGTTTGTCATTTGTTGCGGACTGCATTAACACCGACCGCATGGGACCGTAACGGGATTCACACGCGGAACCCTGGCTGCGATACTTGCGCGGCGGGCATCGAAAATTCTAGCTGAAGCCTGGCTCTGCCACCGGGGAGGAGCATGCGCTTGCAATTTTGTATGCTGCGTCGTAGAAGCAGCTGGATGAATCATGGAATTCTGGATGGCTGCTGGCGATCTTTGCTGGGGTGGTGATTGCACAGGGCAGCGATTTGGGGGACTGTAATTCTCCGTAACGGATAAGTGACAATGTTCTTGCAGGGAATTAGTATGGGTAGGGGTGGTTGGAGGGCCGTGGGTGTTGTTGCAGGTTGGGGTAATTAAAATCTGATGCACCGTAAACTGGGGGAACATTGGCAGGTGTTTGTAACGTTTTATTATATAATATATTAACAGTACTACGTTTGCTTTAATAGTAGGTATTCTATTATAACATTGCATCTTTTGTGATTTTACTACGTGGCTCCTTTCCCCACAAAGACTTTGAATAGTGACACACTTTTTTGCTAAAGATGCCAAGAACTTGGAAACAGTTGACACAGTTTGTGACACATCAAATAAGTTCTTACTTATGTGATTTTTGTAATTAAGTGTACTCACTTAATTAAAATTCGTTAAACATTAATCGAACCATTAAACTTGATAGATATACTGATTCTTATGGATCTCTAATAATTATTAGAGACATATTAGAGAGATATTTAATCAATCACTTGAAATATTTAGTAGAACCTTTGGCAATTCTTTAAACAAGTAATAAATAATTACGTAAGAACGGCCGTCTTCACGTGCCATCAATTCAAAATAAATCATAATATTTTTCTGAAAGAAAATAAGCAAGTCTTCACACAGAACACAAAAAATTATTTAGCCAAAAGTAAAATTAAAATCTTCTCTTTTAAGACTAGAAGGACAACAATTATAATTATAAAACCGTCTCTAATAATTATTATCCTTCTAGTCTTAAAAGAGAAGATTTTAATTTTACTTTTGGCTAAATAATTTTTTGTGTTCTGTGTGAAGACTTGCTAATTTTCTTTCAGTAAAATGTTATGATTTATTTTGAATCGATGGCACGTGAAGACGGCCGTTCTTACGTAATTATTTATTACTTGTTTAAAGAATTGCCAAAAGTTCTACTAAATATTTCAAGTGATTGATTAAATATCTTGACTTTTCATTAACTAACTCGTATTTCCTCCACCTCCCTTGCCACTTTTAAAACTATTTCTTTCGAAAACGCTGAAAGTGGATATACAATATTTGCATAATAAGTCATCGGGTGTATTGAAAGCGCGAAACGTCCCGTGCAAATCTTTCCCATCAGAAGTAGTAATCACTCGGAATGTCCTGAGCAACTTGAAACTGTATTTCGTCAACCCTTGCACCAATCAAACTGTTAATAAAAAAATATCTACCCCAATTTTGCCTAATCGATAACAAGTCGAAACACCTGTAGTGCCAACAGCGACGGAAGAAGAGCTTCCTGTTACCTGTTACCCGTCAGACAACGACAGGCAAAAGCTGTCCACGCGTATTCCTCTCCGTCGCGCGTGCAATTTTGCATTTGCACCAGTTCGAGGGCGATACAGTATCAATTGATGCACATACATATTCCGACGCCCCACGCATGCCCTCTCAGTTTCTATACGCGCACGTGTGTAAACGTAAGTCTATTAGACGGTTCGACGATCCAGAGGAACAGGGTTGCGTCAGTGTCGCGCCGCAACTGCATCGAAAGTTCCCAAACATCGACAAAACTTTCGCCACGGCACGCAAAGCTCCCCGATGAGTTTCACCGTACTCGTGTAACGCTGGCAGCTTGCGCAGGGTTCGTTCGGCATAGTGGTTATAAAATATCGCTAAGCGGCCATCTCTGATGACGGGCGTCGCTGCGGCGCCCGCGAACTGCCGTCCCTACGGCTGTAATCCGTCTCCCGACGAGGATTTAATCCCTCCAGCGAAATAAAGATTTCCCTTGCTAACGCGCGCTCAAAGGGACTCCAGTATTTTTAGCCACCTCTACTCTCTACCCGGCGTAACTTCAGCCTTAGGTTATCCAATGAGTAACGCGGCTTTTCTGGTGGGTACTTATGTTAGATGAGCAGCGGTGCACCCAGAGGGGGTGGGGTGGCAAGGGTCCCTGGCACCCCTAAAGAAGGAGCTTCGTAATAAGAAAAGAAAACTAGATTTCGTATTTTAAATACATTTTTATAATCTCCTAACGAATTTTATTGATTTTGCATTAAAAATTCAATTCAATATTCGATAGAGTTAAAGGTTGATTAGAAGCTTTTTTTCTTTTGATAAGTAGACATATAAAAATTTAAGTACACAAGGCATTGAAAGAAGATTTTTATTCCAAATATGATGTTTTAAGTGAGTTTTAATTAAATGTGAATTAAATTGTTCAAAAAAGAAATGAACATTATTATTCATATATGTATAAGGACACTTGTTTAAAGGCTTCGGTTTCCAGAGATATTATACTCGGAGGTGATAATGTATCTTTTAAATATGTGTCCCATATTTCTGCGAAGCATTCACAGGCTTGTTTTCCAGAAATGCATACGCTCGTATGTGACATGTAATATTTTTGCACTTACACGAATGCGGACTTGTTTCCAAAGGTATAACGTCCCGAGTTGATGTTGCAGCCACGTTTGAGGTCAGTCGATTTATGAGATTTTCGCACGACATACGTTTACGTTTTTCACGAGTTGTTTATCGTTCAAGTTGAATACGTGCCGTGTATAGTAAATCTATGTATTTTTAGGTTATTGAAATTCACTTTTCACGCTGCCATTTTTCGTGCTGTGCATACAAATATTTATGGACGTTTTCATTTTACCTTTGCTCTTTTTTTATGTATCTGAGAATACTGCGCGATGTATGCGCGCTACTTGCGATGTCAACAAAAACTTATTATGCATCGAAGGATACGTTTCTATTTACGACAGCCTATCGCAAAACTCTTGCAGCACCCCATCCATAGGATTACAATCGCCGTTTGTTTGCACCACGTCGAGATCCAACGACAGCATTAGAAATCAATTTGGTTTCACTGTAATTTGCTTATCGTTAAAGAGCGAAATTAAAGAAACGACTTAATATTCCCACGATCTCAATGTACAATTACACGATTCCCACTGGGCGTTTCCGCGCGAACGCGTTATTCCATCAATCGAAGATGAATATCTACATTTAGTCTCCTCGGCAATTGAAGTTGAAAAAAGAAGAAGAAAATTTTAAATAATTCCCTGCCCCGTTTGAAGTCAGCACAATAGCGCCGAGATGAACACTGCTGTATAGCTTCGAATTCCTTCTTAATTGACGCGGAGGCCCCCTGATGGCGAGGACGTTCGACTGAACAAGGGGAAAAGGAGGAAACGGAGTGGAGAGCAAGAGAAACGAGTAAGACCAGCGGCAGAAATATTGCGTTAGGAATGCTAATGAGAGAGAAAGCATGGCAAAAGAAGGGATGCTGCTTTCCCTCGTTTCACGTGAACCGGAAGTCCATTATCTCGATTCGTGGACAAAGCATGAAAAATGCTTCAAACGAGATACCGTAATTTCAAAAGACCGCCCCGTTGTACTTTTAATGAAGAATACCCCCCCTCGCGATAATTTATTTACCGTAACGCCACTATTCTACGTATTTTCGAGCTCTCCTCGAAAATCCTGCGGGCATATTTATGAATTTTAAGAAACTCTCTGATAGGCGTTTCACACCTTAATTCTTCATCGCTTGTTTCTGTAATTTTATTCTCTTCTAAAGCAAAATATATTATTTAAACCGGTGTAAGAAATAGTTATTTTGCTGTTTAGTTATAATAGCTATTTTCACTGCAATATTATTCTGTCAATAATATCTGCAGCTTTGAATTTTAATTGTGTGGATCAAATACATTCGACAACGAGCAAATATGAATGGAAAGGCTTATGTAATTCAAACAGGATTTACACACATTCTAATTAACAGTAGGTAGGTTATATTAAATAGATAGTAGATATCGTCGGGATTTATCTGTGTATTTAACGCGATATTAGATGCTGAATTAAAAACCAGTGGAAAAATAAAGACCACAATGTGGCAGCAAATCGACGACTATTTATTTAACAGTGTAGTAAAAATATTTTACACGTAGATATATATTGTTTCTTATAAATCTATTCAAGGGTGTCAGAATAATGTACTGATAATGCGTGTAAGGTGAAGAAGAGGAGTTGATTTTTGTTTTATATTGAAGGAAATAAAACAGTGATTTGGAACCGATTTCTTCAACCGAGCTTCTCGCATATAAACGCCCCCTTCGAAGTTCCAACGCGAGAATCGATTCAGTGAAATCCTATTTTGCGAGAAATACCTCGATTAAAGGAGAGGCAATCAAATAAATGGGATTTAAACGTCGTCGACGACGTTGTATTGAAACGTCGCAGCCTCTCGACAGTGAAAAAAGTTGTCCCGGAGAGTTGCGAAGTTCCGAGGATTCGGGACGTATCTACTCCTTTTAATTTCCGTCTCTCCGATTGAAAATTATTGTTATACGATATTCACCGTTATACGTCGTTGTGGTGAAATGCACAAAGTTAGTGAATTCCATACATATAAATAATTCACCAGCAGCGAAGAAGACAAAGAAGTTTGGTTTTAGTTGCAGAAGTTTAAATTTTATGTCTGTTCGACTTTTAATATCTTACATGATTTGAGTTCAGATCGGCCTGAGCCGGATCTGCTTCTATCTATATTTATTTAATAAATTTTAGTTTAAACTTAATAAAAGAGTAGAAGCACATGTTTCAATTCACCCTTATTTTGCACCTTTTACTGTTTTCAAATAAAATGCAACCAACGCCACTTTGTACAAAGTTAGTAATATGTAATATTTTAGAATATTGAGTTGATTACTTTTCCATTTAATCATGTAACTGTGATGCGTGTTGATATTTCCAGATAGAAGGATAATTGAGAGAAAAGTGTAAGATTATATATGTGACTGTTCTGTTTGAAAAAAGAATCTTAGGACACCGATAGGGTGGGCAGTAAAAACTTTGTTCAAGCAAGTTCTATGACAGAATTTAATTTAAGTTTCATCTAATGAAAAGTTCTTCAGGGTTAGTTTTAGTATGAAGATCCACTGAAGTGTAGAAGTAAAAGTATCATAAAAAATAATTCACGAAAGAAGCTTGGCGCTGCAAGGTACATTGCTTTTCACGTATAACCTGTTCTTATAATAAAAATTGACTATTCATTCTTATTAATAATGTTCAAACTCCATTGCAGTTTATTAGTATTCTAATCATTCGTGCGAAAACTTTAAATATTATAATTTAAATATTATTAAACAATAAGACATTTTGAAAGAAATGTTCATTTCAAGACTTGTCGTATCAAAAATAAACACTAAATACTGCCAATCAAAGGAATATGGTAAAATTAATATCGAAAACGTACGCTGTTGCGAATTTAACAGCGGCCAATTTCATGCTTGGTTTCTGTCCTATTTATAAAAAATGCGAGTTCGTTTCACGGAGATAAAATTTATTGATCAATTTTTATTTTATACGATTTTTCCCCATTTTATTTCGCTGTCACCTAAAAATCGCATGCATTCACAAAATAAACTTTTTTTTTGGAGATATGATTGAAGTGGTCAGTATGCTCTCAGTAAATCTTAATTAATAGTCCAAATTAATTACTGGATATATCAAAAGATCTACTGTAGGTGGAATATTAAAGTTCCATTGACTAAAAAAATCTATGAACGCAGGAAAGTAGTTTCCACAACTTCAGATAGGCAGGCAGAAGTTAGTCGAAAAGTAATCCTTTTTAATCGACAGAAAACGAATTTTCCTTCATGATAATATTCGACCACTTATAACTTATAACGCAAACGATATGAATTTCTGGAACTTAAAGTTGAGATATTTCCTCATCCACTGTATCCGTTGAATCATTTTCCCTCTGATTTTATTTAAGTATCTCGATCGAAAAGTCAGTGACAATGCTGTTCTGGGATTAATAAATCCTATAACTCTGGAATTGTATAAAATAAAACATCGACAAACATATTTCTAGCTAGGAAACAGGCTTTTTTTTTCATTTTTTCTAATAATCTTCTTTATTCTTTTAATAACACGTGCATTCGAACAAATAAAATGTTGGGTTTCACTTTTAAGCTGGCGTATTTCAATAAAAAAAAAAAAAACACCAAAACTGATGGGAAAACTGTTACTGCAAAAACAATAGGTACATGTGAACATTTATTCAAAAATTTCTTTTTAATTCTCTACTGTAAAGTTGGTTACCAATTTTATCAGAATAATGGAGAAACCTCGCATTTGCAACATATATTTTTCATCGACTATTAGGGTAATTCACACAATTGTTATTGTTATATTCAAAAGCTGCAACATGTCACATATAAAGTTTCTGAAATAACGGATCACATTGAAGAACTACGGGGAACTAGGAAACTACGCGTCACGTCCTCGCATTTCGAGCAAGCTCAGTGGTGTCAGTTGCAAAATTCCGCCACGCAAGGGGAATGTGGAACTGGATATTAATTAATGGTTAACCGAATAACCAAGAGATTCGTCTTGCGGTACGAAACAAGGAAATCCAAATAACATCGTAATTTGATTATTCACCCATCCAACAGAGAATTGGATAACTATGGCGAGTTGTTATTGTTCCCGAGCACAAAGGGTCGGCTTGTAGAAGGCATGCACTTTCGCGATTCTCTTAGAAATGTATAATTGGTCCAAGGCGACCAGCGAAGTCAGCGCAGGATTTCCACTCGAACGCATTAATTTCTGTTTATTGCGAGTCACTGCTTTGATCTGTGTGCACCGTACGGTCGGTCCAAATTTTCCTCACGAATTGCTGATTTAATAACAGCCACGAAATCTACTAATTCAATTCCTGAACTGCAACCGACAATCCTATTTCTTCGTTGAACGATCTGCTAGTCTGGTTGTTACCACGATTATTGTAACAATAAATAGTTATTTTGGCTAAAACAAGAAGACACTGAAGTTAATTTTTCGACAGATTCAACGATTATGTTGAATATAAATTTATAAAAATTTTGTAAATATGGATACATAATGAAAATGAAATCTTCCTTCAGTGAATGACATTTAAAGTCTCTTTTGTATCCATTTTCTGTAGCCCTGCAACAGATTCCATATTAGGGAAAATAAATCACTCTGAAATCATAGAGCGTGAAAATTACTTGTATAACTTTGAAATTACGTCTCGACTATTATATTATAGTTCTGCTACAGTTGGAAGAGGAGGAGCAATTGAAATTACCATTAAAGGAACAGTAATCGACATTTTAAGGGCGCTTAGAATCGCAAGAACTTTCCCAGTTATCTCGACGCGTTCTATGCAAACAATTCTCATAAACTTCGAGCAACTTCATAAACGCGGAAGGTATTTGCAAGCATCCTACGATACTGCAACGTCCTGTCATTGTCTGAAACTCAAACTTTTCGAAATATCTGTTGCTACGTTGAAATGTAGAAAAGAACAGTTCTTGCAATTCTTATATCACACTAACAAAAGAATTTCTTCGTAAAGTGTATGTGTGCTATAATAACAATTTCAGAAAGGTGAATTGCAATTTTTCCAAAACGTCGAAACACGTCGCCTTAATAGTAAACTAATCCTTCTAGTTTCTCAAAAAAGCTCAAGTCGTTTGAACAATTCTTAAACAAATTAAAATTAAAATGTCTAAAACCGGTGGGCGAATGAAACTGATAATATTTACAATTAATTATGAAATAACTGTAATTTTATGACCATTATCTTTTCTGTTACGAGAAAACTGTTATAAAATGCAGTGTATTAACTAAAACTTTTATTCCAAACATTTTTCTGTATATAAGAAACTTTACTTCTGCTTGAAAGTATAACAAGGTACTAGTTAAACACGAACATTTATTCCGTTTTGTAGCATGTACATTAGGAACGCTAATTTTAAGTAAACATTTCTGTTTTATAAATGTGAGAATTCTTTCTCTCATTTCATTCTGACTCTGTTCACCAGGGAGCTGCATCAACTATCACAATGAGCTAAGAAAAACGTGCAGCAGCGACTAGCTAAAAATCGTAACTTCACCCGTAACTTTGAACCCACTCCGAATAGCTACCATCATGGACCGTTGGCCAACCGGTCCTCGATTGCAGTAACAATACATTACCAATTGCATCCACCAATATACTACCGACCAGAAACGCTGGTAATACATTTTGCAACGTTCTCCGGGAATTGTGAAAAATAGACAGTACGTTTCTCGGAGCGTGCACGCACCCCTCTCCACCCCCCGCCCCTTCCTTCGCCACTACGAATAACTGAATCCAATCGGATGAATTTGCTTCGCCGAGCGTAACGTATTCTGTGTACATGGATACCAGGCATGACCACGTGCGTGTGCATGTAAATGCGTAGAGAAACTGTGAGTCCACGTATTTCATGGTCCGCATGCCGCATAACGAATGTTCGGCGCTTTGTGATTTATGCTTTGTTCAGGGTAACTTGGTGTGTGCTCTGTGTAGCGGGGGTATGCGTAGCCGGCTTCTTGATTATGTTCATACAGATGACCCAGGGGCACGATCATCCACGCATCGAATAACACATGCGCTGATCCTTCGATCGAGCATTGCTCGGTTTAATACTTTTAGTGCCACACGGTTTGGACTTTGGTGAACTAACGTGTTTGTACTTTTGTAGCCGGTCAGGCCTGTTCCAGCGATCGCTTCTACTGGAAAAGCTTTGTGAAACTCGCGTCGGAGCAAATGTCGACACCAGAGATGAGCAATTTTTATTTAAATAAAAATTTAGAATGTAACTAATAAAAGTTAAGAAAATTATTCGTCATGCGTCGAATAAAGTCAACCCGGATAAAGTTAACGTTAAAGTTGAAAAATTTATTCGACGCTGAAGTTGAAACGCTCGACGAATAAAAAAATTAACTTTATTCGTCGAATAATCTAGAGTTAAAGAAACTTTGATATTATCCGTTATTTAAATAACATTATTTACCTCAACATTGAGGTTAGATTCATTTCCCTTTAGAGAATCTCGCTAATTTGTTCGAAACATATATGCGAAGATTTAATAGAAATTAGAGAAATTAAAAGTTTCATTAATAAATGCAAGCTTGACTGTAGTGTGAGCGAATGGTCGCTGGGATTTGTTTTCAAAGTAAACATTCAGAGGCTCCCGGATAATGCTCTGGATGTTTTCCAGAAAATATCGACGTGGAGACATACTAAAGGCGAGAACAGGGTGGAAAGCCCTCGATGTGAAAACACACTGATGCCACCCCAAGTGTTATAATTGTCTTCTGTTGTCATAATTTTGAAATAACATTTTGAAATAAGTGTTAGATACATGATTTTGAATGTGTTATTTAAATGTACCTATGTATGGCTAAAACAGAGGGGCAATTTTGGAATCTTTTCTGGAATAAATTACTAACTTTGGTTGATCTAGTTTGGATTTATCCAAAAGTATTTGATAGAAAATTAATAGGGAATTTGTTTAAGATGTGGTTCCAGTGATTCGTTAAAAAAAGGAGGAAGCGAATTTGTAAAGTGTTAGTTACACAGTAAAAAATGAAAATTTTGTTGTGAAAATAAAATTACGGACGTTGAAATTGAAATATCAGTTTTTACGTATTTCTTTTTAACTTTTCGATTAGGGAAACAGAATTAAATTTGTTATGGAAAAATTTCAGTCAGACATAACTAGGTAGTTTTGCAGAATAGTTTCTGAAAGCTTCACTTAAATTGACTAAATATTTCTCGAGATAACGTGTTCGCTTCGATAAAGCTACACTGTGACATTAGTAGAAGAAACGTTTAAAGTCAGACACCTATATTTAACTTTACCATAATCACTGATCTCGGGACAAAAGATTTTGAACAAATATAGGTACTAAATCTTGTAAGAATTATTAACAAAAAATGCAATTTGAATTTCAGCTGAGGAGTCTTTCATCGAACCGATCGATGATAATAGCAAAATGCCACGATGATAGACGCATGAAATTGCAATAGAGGGAATTCAAATAGAATTTTTCAAGCAAAAGGAAGCTCCTGCGTTGGTATGTAAAATATTTTATTAAATTTCTCTGCAGTTCCTGGAAAGTTGGAATTTCTGAGCTCGTGCGTTACAATTTATTTGCTCAGATATTAAGATTTTACTTCACACGTTCAATTTCATTTCCTTATAAATTGAACCCTCCAATTTAGCATGGTCTACCATTGATCGGTTCACCTAATGTACCTCTTTACTCTTATTAAAAGGAAGTTTTTCTAATTTATCTTGTTTTCTCATAAAAATTCAAAATGCATAAAAGGTGGATGTTAATAAAGTGATAAATTATTGAGCACAAGTGAAACGTTTCAAAAACTAAAGTGTGTTAAAGATTTCATATTTTTGTGAAAACTGCAGAAAGGAGGATACTCCGATATCCAAAAGAGTAAAAATAAAATACAACAAAAAACGCTTAAAAGTTTGTTTCACTATTTATAATGATTGTGTTTACTGCGACAATTTAAGCTTCAAAATAAATAGATGTTCAATGCAACAAAGCTATTAGTAATCGTAATTTTGAGTGAGCAGTAGATAAGTTCCAAAATTCATAGTGATAAGAATTAGAAAAATGAGTGATACAGAAAATCCAGATGCAAAACCTAAATTGAGAAGATTTATATTAATATAATTATTTCTGCTTTGTGATTAAGGATATTTTTCTCAGCAATCCCAGACATTTACTGAAAATTTTCAATGACATTTCGCATTTTATACAGCTCACAGTATTGTACAGACTATAGGTAATAAAAAAGCTTGCACGATTTCCAATTTCGTCCGTGTCCACTAAAAAAAAGCTACTATCACCGTTCCGAAAACCATCCCATGTTACCAATATCCCAATTACTGAATGACACGAACAAAACTTCTCTCCTCTCCTTTCTGTTTACTGTTTTAGCTTTAACACGTTAGGATTTATACACGCGGATTCGATAGCTTCTACAAACAGTAACCGGTGTTGTAACCAAACGAGAATACTCTATATAAATTGATTTCAATCGACGAAAATTTCTTTTCCACTTTTACCGACGAACGGAATGCACGAAACATTTAATCGTTATATGCTCCTGGAACCGTAGCACGGGTTTCGAAAAGCGTCACTGTCGCGTAAACCCGCCAAACAGACATTTAATTATTAGAACTCGAAGCTCTCCCTACTAAGAACTTCGTTAAGCCACGCTGAGTGTTATCGTACTTCTTCGTGTCTCGATGAAACGATAAATTAATCCTGGACCTGATGACGTCCTGGAAGTTGGAGATTAGCAAGTTTCTCGCGAGTACACGGAAAGCACCTTAAAGTCCCTAGCTTGCAACCCATAAGAGACGGGCAATTCCACGGGAATTTTGACGGAGTGACCTATCCTCCCTCCCCCTGCCTTCCATTTTCTCTCCCCCTCTGGTTCTCGTTCGCGAAGGGCCCCAGCTAGTTCTTTTCCACTTCTATGGAAAAGTTCGTATGCCGAGGTTTCACCCGTGCCGAGGGTTTCGGCCATAATGAGATTTCAGCCGAACAATAGTGTCGCCATTTCCCTAATGCGATTCGCTACTTAAATATTTTAATAAAATTCCTTCTTCTTTCAGCAAGCTCCTTACTTAACTTTACCCTCTGCTCTCCGCTGTCACCCACTTTGCATTCTCATACCTTTAATCTTTTTTCCACCTTCGATGATGTTTTTTTGTCCCCATTCGGCTAAGCGAAGTCGCGTTATCGAAATGACACTGATCTTTGTATTCTTCTCGTTCCGTTCGTTTCTGCGGGCCAAGTAACTGGCTTGGACGATTTTCCTGTGCCTCTGGCAGTGTTGGTTACCAAGGTCAATGTGGATGTACCTACTTACGGGATTTTTATTTGAAAATTGAGTACCTATCCTTCTGAGGTCGATTTTGGAATTTGTTTTAATAAATTATGTCTTGTATTTAAGTAGTTTTGATCAAGTACAGTTTTGATTTAATAACAGCTGGGCTCTGATGAAAATAATGTCGTAGAACTGTAGGCAGTAATATATGTATTGTGGAGCGTTCTGAAACAGGAGGTCACTATTTAGATGGGATCTAATAGAAAATGAAATTCTAACAAGGAACATTTTGAAGATGTAACATGACTTTGTCACTGACTATTTTATTAAATGCTTAAATCATGAGCGAATACTATTTACTGTTTACTGAAAATAGGAGACACAAATTTCAAAACCAAATAGATCTTCCAACTATCGCTCGATACCTTCTTAAGTAAGATTACAAATATTCGGGTAAATATTTCTTGCAAGTATTTCCGAACACAGTTATGTATTTTTACACACATTTATTTAACTATAATTTCAAAGAAAATTTTATTTCTAAAATCCTGTGTCACTGGAAATATAAAGATATATATTTCTATATATCTACATATTTCAAAAATCTATTTCAGTCCTGCCAGCGAATAATATGGAAACTTGAAAATACTTCAACCTTATCTCAACATCGAAAAAGTCGTTACCATTAACTACGAAGACCTCTCCGAATCCCAATCCCCAAGTTAATTTCAATCTTCGTGTTTATCCGTGTCCCACTCGTAATCGTGTCTTCGACTTTACTTCACTTCCTTCTACAATCAGGCACCTCATTGGTTATGCAACCCCATCCGATATACCCCCGTGTCGAATCTCGAGAATCCTTTCTTATTGGTCCAGAATGAACTTTCCGCGATTCGGTGCGGCAAGACCGACTTCCCTTCCGCATTTTCTGCTTACGTTTGCCCCGCTTGTGGATACCAACCCCCGGTGGTCTCGTCTTCCGGGGAAAGTTTCAAGTAAGCCGGAAGGGTGGGTGGGGGAAGGTGGAAAAGTTTCGCGAAAAATAGAAACCGTGGAAAGTTCGCTGGTGGTCGAGTGGACACCAGACATCTCAGATTCTTCGGCTGGATAGGTTCCTCGCGTTTGTGTACAGGGGATTCTATAACGGTTTAGCTTGGTGAAGTTTTATTATTTCCCAGGCTGCTCGCGTGTGAATAATTCGGACGTTACGAATTGATTTGCTTCACCAGTGAGCCGTGTCGAAATAGTGAATATCGAGCTGGCGGCAGAGAATAGTAATGACTTGTATTCAACGTGTCACGTAGAAAATAAAAGTTTTAAAAGTTACTGGAAATTTGTATTTGAAAATGATTTATTAAATAACCGTTAACGATGCGTGTATAAAAATAAATTTGGGGTTGGATTAATTGGATCGTTGAAAATTGATGGACAAGCATTATGTGTAGTTGAAAATCATATTTTGTTTTTATACTGTATCTGGGGTGAAAGTAAGTTTTATAAGTTTTGGTACTTACTGGTGCATATAGGGAACTGAAGTTAGTATTTATAATCTCATTTGTTTTCATTAGTTGGACAAAAGGAGCAATTAGTTTGATAAAGGAATGTAAATTAGTACTGGCTTTATTTATACCGGGATACTTGTCCTTTACAAACCAGTTATTAAAGCTGAAATAACGTGATTTTGTAATGTAAAGCTTTAAATAGTATTTTTACAGAGAATTAAAATAAAATAAGCGTTACTTTTCACAAATTCCTAATATAATATTTGTCACTCAGTGGAGTGTGCTTTATTAGTTTTATAGAAGTCTGGTCGAGTTGTCAGAAACTTAAATAAACGTGCTTTCAAAATGTTTGAACTTTCGCTGTTTGAAATAAACTATAAAATATACAAATTTCATTATTCACAGTGTGTAATAGGGAGACGTGACTGTTGGGATAAGGGAATTTTCAGATAATAGAAGGATAATGGATGGATAACAGGATTTTCCTGACGTTGAGACCCTGACATACTATCTTTTACCTAAGACAGCAGAAACCTTTTTATAAAGTAACGATTTTCTTAAGAAATTACGAGCCCTGTATTGTTATGATTTAAATCATCTAACATCTTTTTGGTATTATTTTACTACCAAAATACTTAAATCACGAAGGAAGTATTTCTGAAGAATGACAATAATAACACTGTCCGTCATCATAACTTTTCTACTATCACACATTCTTCTCAATTCTTGTCAAATACGTTTCACAGACTCAACATTCTCCAATTCTGAATTGCCTCGTCTTCATGTTTCATAATTATTACAAACAGCGATACCACCATTATATTTAGGTGCCTACTACTACATCGCTACATTGTCAATTTCATAGTAATCTGTTAAAGC
The DNA here is from genome assembly GCA_963971345.1 of Andrena flavipes. Classification (NCBI taxonomy): domain Eukaryota; kingdom Metazoa; phylum Arthropoda; class Insecta; order Hymenoptera; family Andrenidae; genus Andrena; species Andrena flavipes. Next base: position 46,371,677 of record OZ020482.1, read on the forward strand.
TGAAATTGTTTTGATAGCCATAGAAGAAAAAGTATTCTACGAATGTTCAATGTACTTTCTTCAAATAATAGGAAGTTTGAATTTCTGAATTTCCCTTTAAGTAGAACACTACATCTCTCTCGGACTTGTGTAAAAGAAATGCTAAAGACAAATTCAACGATGCGCATTTGCATACGTTCCTACTGTTTGATTTAAAAGATCTAGTGAAGTGGATATTTCAGAGGTAATCGAATGCAAGAAAGTAACAATGGTTACTACATACACCAAGAGGTAAATTCATATGAATATATCTAGTACTCTCTTTAAATAAACAGTTCATAAATGTCGTTGAATTTGTTCTCACTTTCTCCATAAACGGTAGGTAAATACTGCAGCGCAACCATCATAGGTGCAAAATAAAAAATAACAATATTTCCACCGGCTAGTCTTCGTAAAATATTGACACTATGGAATACCGATGTTCAAGCACTGGAATGACAATCGACAAGTAAATGTGTACAGTACAAAATCTCATCGTTTTTATAACCAGTGCTTTTTTGGAATTCCAATCACTTAAGTACTTTATTTGACGTATAAATATATATTAGGGAATTTACAGATGATATAGTACATGAACTTGTTAATTTCCTCGACAAATAATGAAACAATATCATGGATTAGTAATCTCCATAATTAAATAGCCCATTTTACAATTTCATCTTCTCAAATGGGTACTTATACAAGTTAACTCTTTGACAGTTTACTCAAATTTCAAATTCCGGTTCAAAAAATATATTCTTTTATGTTCCAAAATATTTCCCTTTATACTAAAAATGCAAAAAGCATTTTTTACAAGTAGTACCCTTTTTAATTTTTCTTATTCTTCTGCCAGTGTTTCACACGTGGTAAACTGTCAATGGGTTAAGAACCACTTACTTGTGTCTCTAAAATGCACGTTCATTAATTACGATGCACTGGTTCCCACCAAACATTTTAAGAACATTTCGAATAGTACAAATATCACCTGCGACAACATTCATTTGTACGCATTCCTGTAAGAACTATTGCACGTCCACTCTATACACGCTCGTAAGTCGTAGCGAGGGGATGAAATTGTGTTTCTTTATTTTCGAGAGAACTTCTCTGGAAAGCGGGAGAGCTCAACCACAGCGACAGATAAATCAAAACTGGCCACAAAAGTTTTCAAGTACTTCGAATCCCTCACCAGAGAAATGTTCCTTAGTAACTGGATCGGCGAGAATCCTAGAAACTGTAGTAAAACCTTACGCAACAGAAATTGCTCCATAAAAAGCAAGAAGAATGCGAAAAAATAATTTGTTCGATGGTAGGATGAATTAATAACTGGTCTCAAATTATATCTCACTTTAATGGGAATGAGAAACAAGAAACGCCGTGCATTTTTTTGCCTCGCGTCATCTTAGAACGGCACTTTGCAAGTAAACGAGAACGGTATCACTTTTCGATGGAAATTCAGGGGATTCGAATACTATCAAGCGGCGAAGTCAATGTAATCTCATGTTTGAGGAAACACGCAAACTTTCGCCACTTCGCGGAAAGTTGAAATTATTGTTGTTGCGCGAGCTTTCGTGGACTATCAAAAGTCATAATCACTTTACCCAACTTTCACCTCTAAACCTTTCACCGTCATCTTTACGTTTAAGGGCACTAGGAATTTTAACAACATTCCCATGCACATACATAAATGTTAAAGATTCCTCCCTTTCTTTCCGTATAAAAATAGAATTAACTTTCACAGTGATTTGTTTGCAAATTCTGTTCTTCTTTTTCATCTTACAATATAATGGAATATAATTTTAATAATCTTCTCCATAACTAAAGAAGATACAGAAATTGCTATTGTTGCATTATGATTTATTACATATTAGGTAAAATAAGCACGAACTTTACTATACATATACATATCTAAAGATAAGTACTAACACGCCGTATAACATTTTAGAAAATTCTAAATTCGTAGTGCGCAACAAATCTATTTTCAATCATAATTTAATTCACTGCATAACAGCGTAACTCGTTATTTTTAACAAAAGCCTCGCGTGGTAACAAAGAAATTACAGGAATGCATAGACACTACGGGTCTGCTTTATTTTCGAATAAATAATACTTGCGTAACAAGTGAGAACTCGTTTTAACGTCGCGCTAAACTTTCCTCCCGCGCTTTTATTTATGCCCCAATAAATTATCATGATCGTTAAATGTCGCCCGAACCGCATGCATCACAGAAACGCACTTGCCCCGAATAACACTCGCCCACTTATTTACTTTCTGCACTTTGTAATAAAAGTTTCGAGAGCCCGGGAGGTTAAATGCCAGGCCTGTGCGCGTATCTACAGATCTGTTGCCAGACTTAACCGCGAAATTATTTCACGCTAGGGCTGCCTTTTCGCAGTTTTAAACGTCACGTTTTATCTCCGTTGCAGACGGAACAAAGGGCTAGGATCTTACGGACGCTTCTCTATTTCCTTTTTTTTTTTCACGTAACGATGGCGAAGCGCCTCTGGAAACGGAAAAAGTTTCACTGTATCAACGAAAGCTACAGAATCCCTCAACACTGATACCGGGAGAATGGATTTACAATTAGAAGGAACAGTGTACATTGTTTCGCACGCGAGACTATGTAAAGGGAATGTGTACTTTCAAAATGAAGATGAAATTTAGATTAGGTGGCAGGGTAAGGAGATTGTTAACACTCTCCCTTATGAGTTCTAGTTAATTCTCCGATAAAGTCTAATTTCATCGTGTTTCATTGTATAATAAATATTGGTTTTGTATGAAGTTGTAGTATGAAGACACTGAAACATTTTAAAATCTGTTAATAGATCTGAAGAATGTTAATTTAATTATGGCAGCACAGTGGTTAAAAGATTTATGTAAAAATTCTCCATTTAAGAAAGAGCTTTAGTCTACAGTTTTGATTTTATTTTTGTTGTAGAGAAAAAGATTGTAGAAAGTAGTTACATATATAAAACGAGATATTCGAATAATTTGCATAACGTCCACTGCGGGCACAATGTAAGTGGTTCACGCTGAGAAATAGAAAAATAAGGAAATCAAGAATGCTAATTCGTAACCCTTTTCAATCTGGATTTTTTTTATTTCATTCTCATAAATAACAGTGTTTGTCTTCCAACACAAAAGAGCAGGGCTTTGTAGATAAAATATTGAAAAATAATTCAAAATCTTAAGCTCGCCAAACCATTTTATGATTAAGGTTTCTGTCAAAAGCAGGCATCGTTACAGCCAACCGAAGAAAGCGAATAATTTCGCAGAGTCGCAGATATTTCGAGTGCGTTATGTTTTAAAATTTAAGTATTAGAAATGGAAGTACTATGGAGAGAGTTACGTTAATGGTTATTGGACGGTGGAGGGAAGAAATTTTATGAAAGTTGGGAAGGCGAGTCAGAAATGGGCACGCTGGGACGTGCAGATACACGAGATGCTCTACGTATGGGAAGAACTAAAGCGGATGTTAGGTAAATTGATTCAAAGCAGCGAAACGGAATCTTGGAGGGGAGTGGAATTTAAAATTTAAATTCAGTTAAAATGTGAACGACGCCTGGCTCGTTATCGTTTGAATTTTTCAAAGAGAATCGACTCGGCCACGGAATTTCATTCAGCCGCGGCAACGATGTTCTGGTTAAGCTCGATTCAAGATTTTGCATACTGAAGGAACTTCACGCCGCTCGAAATTACGGCGGAACTTCTCGGTGTCCACGAACTTTCATCAGCTATTTTGCAAATACGATTCATTGGCAGCTGATACTTGAAAAAAGTGTATTTATTCAGTAACCACCCGTAGGACTAATATTGAAATGATTAGAAACTAAAATTTTGTATTCGAATATTTTTCACCCACATTTGTAGTCATTATTTAGTAACCAGTATTAGTAAAATCAGAATATGTTGGTAACGAAAGTACGCATTATTTCGAAAATCATAGTTTCCACTTTTAAATATACTTATTAATATTATTTTAGTGTTCCGCGATTATTTGTATAATTATTATGTTGAATTATTATCGACGAATAATTTAATTTCTAAATTGGCTTCATTCAGTCTTTAGGGAATTGTGAAATATTAACTTGTTTCATAATTAATTATATTATTACCATTAATACATTTTCATAATCCTAATAAACCAACAGACAGGTTCATTTCTACAGCCAACCACTGTATAAATTTTTGAACGTACGTTTTGATCAATTATATCGGCAAACGTATCGAATCGGTAATCAAGTATTTACGACGCAATTAAACGGGAGCTACACACTACACATTTTCTGTGGAAAAGTTGCCAACGTCGTAAAACATGTACGACCCGCCTGAAAAATTCCTTAAACGTGTTACACGAAACTGGATCTTCACTCGACGAACCACCGAAGGCAAACTTTTTCCATCCTCACTCGAGAACACAACGTCACTCGCTCCTGGAAATATCACGATTTTCCGTAGGCATAAGTTTCAACGTAGAAAAGGTTTGAACGACGGAAAAGGAGAAGCTGGTACATTTTTCAATTTCGGCACAGCAAATAGCACTAATGTTTACTGAATTGTCACATGAATTACCTTTTCATTAATACTCTCATAAGTTCTGTGAATCAGAAACTAACATTTATTCACCTGATGATAAAGTATCGTTCATGAAGTAATTCAATTGTTTTAAAAGTTTCATTCGTTCTACGAGGTTAATACAGTTTTTATCCTTTCAATTACAATAAGGTGCATCCACAGTTTATGCAGTAGGTAATATGTTGTAAACTGCAGGCTTTCAACGTCTTGAAGAACATCCTGGAGGAAGAATCTAAAGCTTAGGTTGTAAGATAAGATTAACAGGAGGACTATAGCTTAGTGAACTTGTTCGAATTTTATGAGAGCAGAACTCTTTGTTAGAAGCTTTTGAACTTAAGAAATTTATGAAACTTGAGAGAGTTTTCAACTTCCTTGGATGTAGACTGTACGTGAACCTAGAATACATAAACGAGAAGCTTTCATTTTCTATTCGTTGTATGCAGTTTTATCGTTAGTCAGGTGAGATGCAAGGTGTAATCGTAAATACGGTGTAAATAAACTAATCTGAATCGTGGAAAAAATGTATGGATGCGGGCAGAGAATTTACAATTAATGACTGACATTTTGGGGAAACATTTATGATTTTCAGCAGAAAGCCCCAAGGCACGCAGACCTGCCTTCTGAAATTCTAAATTTTTGAATGGCAAGCTAAATTTATAATTGCAAAGCCAGTACAACTTTCGAAACGACCATGTCATAAAAGCGAAACTACGTTAGCAGAAGTGGCGAATATACTTCATCTTTATTACGCATCACGTACCCCAGCGTACTCTGTATCACTACGCCGTCCATGAAATTCAGTTAGAGCAATAATACCTAAACCCAACGTCCTCCCCTTCTGATTATTGCTGCCTCTTTATCTTGGATATTTCTAGCTAAGTTAGAAGAGGTCGTAAACTATTCGAATTGTATTTTCATGTTAGGCATACAGAAACTTGTTAGCATCGTGGATAGCAAGTATTTATGTAAATATAGCAGTGGAGTTTCCAGGAAATGGTTTGAAAAGCCTGATTACACTCAAGAAAGTGAAATAGTATACCAGACTATTATCAATTACTTATGTTTTTAAGAAATTCTAGCGATACTCGAAGGGCGAAATCAGGAGAGTGTAGATTAGTGTGGCAATTATTTTGAACCTGCGATTTCTTTTTCTCTCACTCCTTAATATGGTTCCATTTCATAAAAAAATAGTCCCTGAAAAATACTATTGCATTCGGACAACTGGAAAGAGTGCCAAGCAAGGGTTTGAATTTGAAGAATTTCTCAAAAATGGTAAGCTCTATCGAAATTTTGTTAAAATAATATTAAAGCAGCAATCAAATTTCTACAATTACTGTATATATTATTTTTTCTTCACAAGAAAATTTCGATAGGGCTTACCATTTTTAAGAAATACTTTAAATCCAAACTATTGATTTTTTAGAAATGATTGATTAGAAATTCGAATTCCACATCTACCTTTACAGCAATTTACCTTCAAACACTAAAATACCAAAAACATTAATTATATATCCACTTCGTCATTTGCAATTTATTCTCAAGCAGCCGCAATATCCCCAATATAATAAATCTAAGTGGAGCGTTTAATTTTAATTCAACAATTGCAGCGGGAAGTACAACGATACCCACTCGTTAGAAGAAGCACTTGCAAATTAGCAAAACACCTCACAAATTGCGGCTGCCCGCTTAGTAGACGTTTATAAACTGTAACCTTAGCGCCTACTATCGCATACCAGCACCTCGACTGACTACACTTTCAAAGCTGTTTACAAACAGACTCACGGCGACGTAATAACTCCTATCCCAAACGATGTTCGAAGCCGTACGTCCAAATTACGTCCATTCTTCACGACACACCGTGTGTAGTCGAATGCCGCGTCTCCAAAATGGGTGAAGATAAGACCATTTCTAACAGTGAATATAACCTTCCAGCTTGTGGAATGTAGCGGACTGGTGGGTGAAAAGGTGCCGCACCTGGCGCGTCCTTATAACTTTGGAACAACCTCTTCATATTTCAAACAGGCACGCTCGTCCAAAGCGGTTGGGGCGAGCGAACAATGTCTAGGTGACGCGATTCGACTCAACGGTCTCCTTTAAGACTGAGCAATTACACGGGGGCGCGCAGGAGTTTCACTGTAAATCATGCGGGTCACGTTGTTTTCTGGGAATGCAGTAAAATGTCCAGTATCGGATTTATACATACAGTAGGGATTCATGACCGTTTAAATAGGAGAGTTTTTCGGGTAATGGGCTATTTACTATCCTAATGATTATTGTACCTTGACGGACGAAGGAAATTTATGCGAATTTGGGGATTTTTTTAAAACACAACCATTAAACATATTTACTTCCAGCTTTGTGGCTTCATTTGTCAATCTTTAGTGAATGAAGTGTGAAAGGTGTTAATTTTTTCTATGATATGAGCAGCGTTCATTCGCTGGGAGGGGGAGAGTTCATTCACCATTATATAAGTCGGATCGACTTAGTTTCTCTTTTGGACTGTAGGAATTGATGGAGGGAACAAAGAAGCTTTATGAATCACTGCTCTGGGGTCGATAGTTTAGCCAGACAACACAGTTCTTTTTTTATTGTAGTATAACAGTTATGACACCATAACTTCATCAGTAAAGACGTAATTCTCAAGTACTGCTGTAGTCCAAATGCAAGTGTTAATAATCACGGGCGAAGGGTTTGAATTCGAATCCTGTAAAGAAATGTTTATTGTACTTGATGTGACTTACAGCAGAGGTTAGTTGCCACTGTGGCGTTACACCAATACAGTGCGATAGTTAATTAAAATCTTAAGCATCCAAACTATAATCGTAACGTAAAAAATGACTTATTTAACTTTATCCAAGGTTATATTTCTATTCCAAGTAAATTGGTGGCGCAACGTTTTCAATCCTCTTTAACAATAAACCCGTTCGTCACTGTAAAACAATTCGCAAATGGCAATTCGAAAATAGTTAACCACCATCGAAAATATGAGAAATATCCATCAAATGGATCGGATGAAAATTTCCTTCTAAAACTCAGTCACGCCACCGTTGTAAATCCACATTGGGACCAAACCCCTTTTTCAATTATTGATTTGCCGACAACATTTTTCTCGCTCATCCCTAAAACGCATGTACAACATATACATCACCTGCCCCTCTTCCTCCCGTCTTTCACGAGTATTCCATTTTATTCCACAGAGGGGCTGTCATGCGCACTCGATTGAATATGGTCCTTGTTAGAGTCCATGAAAGTTCTCCTCCTGTGCCTCGACAAAGCAGAAGGCCACATCTAAGAAGGACTTAAGAACTGCGCGGGGGTAGGGGGTGCGGAAGACAGACAACTTCTTCTTCGTTAGAAGAACAAAAACCATAACGGCGGAATAACGAAGGCATCCTTCTTGATACACAACGCTACTTCGACGGATCTTGTTACTGACACTGGCTTACGACCTCGTTATCCCGAAAATCGGGCTAGCCGCGCGGATAAGGAATACAGATAAATAAAAGGTCCGCGGCAGATTTATTAAACTGCACCATTTACCCCCCGTGGGCTCCATTCTACTTCATTAGCGGTGATAGATTTATCAGTCCCGATATGTTACAATTATTGACCTCGTTATTGTAACTTAGAAAAAAAAAAGAAAGAGGAGAATTCGAGAGAAGTTATGATAAAAGTTTTTGACCTTTGATATAAAGGAAAATATAGGGGAAAGTAGTTGTACTTTAAATAGGTCCTGAGATTAAGTTTTCGATGTCAGTGAAATGAAACATTCGATATCGAAGTGGTCATTGTAATTGGTAATTACTTAATGTGATTCTGTTCGTTTATTTTCAGAACAAGTATCGGAGCATTTTGTAGACGTGTGTTCGCTGTACGCCAGGTTCAAAACGCCGAGGAAAGGAATTCCTCAGATTTGGAACTGGCACGTATCCAGAGAAGCCATTTCAATTACGCCATTATTTCTACCCGTGGAAAATGGTCCGCGTTTAAGGAAAATGTGAGTACAGATGTTTGGTGAAATTTCATCCAACAAGTAGTATTTCAGAGAATTCAGGGCATTCTCGTTTCCTTACTCCTTCAATTTGTTAGATTAGGAAGCGATAAATATGTAGTTGCACCGGAAGCTATAAAGCGAAGCTTTCGTTTTTGTAATATGCAAATAATCTAAAAATCAAGTATCGATACTTAATGCAATCTTTCTACGGAAGTCTTCATTTTATTATCTTTAATCGCTGCAAAAAAATTAAGTTTCATGGATAAGAAATGAGAATTTTATTTAGCCAAATTCCTAGAAATCTAATATCCACTTGGGATTCAAGAATTACAGCTATTCAGGCTGAGTAAGTCGCTGCTATTTTCGGATTATATAATTCATAGGAAATTTTCAGCTTTAAAGCCGTGTTTAAGCTTATTCGTAATAAATGCCAGTATAATATGTAACTTCAAAATAACAAACGGTGGTAGAAGAAAATTGTACCTACCCTTCAAAATCATTTAAATTTTGTTTTACATATTTGCCTTTATCTCTGAATTCAAAAGGGACACTTGGATTCCCTGTTTTTGATAATCTACTTTGTGCATTAGGCTTCGCATGTACTTCAGCGACACGTTGAAAAAACGATATCGATACCAATTCGAACGGTGCATTCTCAAATGACCCACGCACACACGGACATCGTCTGGCAGAAAGAGTTGGTCGAAAATCCGCTTGGATTTCGTCATTTAATCCTCTTTCGAACTGCTCCGTACATTTTCGACCTTCCACCCAGCTCTGGCTCTGTCAACCAACACGAGATCGCTCAGCGGAGTCTGAAATTACGGAGCAGCGAAAGAAGGGCGCACATACCAGCAAACCCGCGTATATAAAGGGAGGGAAGGGAATTCCAGGGCAACGGTTACGACCGCAACTTTACATGCATCTCACGTTACAGTACAAATTCGAGAACGTTCGACGTATTTATTTAGAACTGTGGTATTGCGATGACGGCGATAGGATTCGTGTTACTTTAGACCGAAAAGTAAGGCTAAAAAAATATGATATCCTTCAGAGGAAAAGAGGATACGGCGAAAATATCGAACGACAAAGAGAACATCGAAATTCGAGAAATCGCGATAAACAAAAACACCGATCCTTCTGTGCAGTGTAATTGAATCTAGCACGGGGCTGAAACTGAATAACCCCTTTATACCACGTTTGCAGACAGAGAATCTGATTCTTGGGTACCATTATGGAACCTGACCCTCGATGAGTCAACCTTGTCTGCTATTTTTACATGCTTCTAATGCGAATTTCAATAGACGCTGTTGGGTGATGCTTGCAATCAATTTTATGAATCTTTGTTGGAATTTATGGTTTCACTATTTTTGCATTGAGTTTAAGATCAGTTTCTGAAATTGTGGTGCCTTATACCTAATTAAAAATATTTCAGTTTCAGTATTGATATCAGTGATAATTGGTAATCCATTTTGAATATTAAAATAGGAAAGACGGAATTTTTTTTCGACTTGAGAATATAATACTTCATAATTGTCAAACTAAAAAATGTGGTAGACCTGTATTTGTATCACTAAGATTTAATCTGAAAGTACTAATTTTGTGTGAGAAATGTTTTCAATGCATGCGCAAAATTTGTAATTTTACTAATCATGCGAGAAACTTGGTAATTTCTCCTTCAGTTTTTGGAAGTGATTTGCAAATTTCCGACGTTACGCTGCTGTCGTCCTATGTTATGCTAAGCGTAAGAATTTTTGTGGCCGAAAGTGTCACGGCGGATCGTAAGTCTTACGTATACGGTCTGATATTGCAAGTAACGTTCTCCAATTTCATTGGCGTAAAATACAGCAGTCGTTATTTATTGCACAACAGCTTTCAATATTAATGACATTAGCGCAAGCAGATTTTGGTACACACATAATTTAATCATTCGATCAGATACGCAAATATTAGAGGAGAGAGTTTTTCGTTGCGAACATAAATTGAATCGCACAACACTTCTTATAAGACATAAATATTATTTGCATTCTTATAAACGCATGCATTTTTATAAATTGTATTCTCTTATAAATTCAGATTTTTCAAATTTTGGTAAAAAGCATATACATATACTTTTCTAAAAGATTATTTACCGAATACAAGGTAAAATATTAAAGTAAGAGATCGAATAAAAATGAATCCATCTGAACTTGCTTCACTTCAATAATTCCACGCCGTCCCTAATTTGCGTCTCAAAAAAATGATTGCCTCAGTGGCAAGTTGGTACACAGCAGGTACTGAAATTGAATTCCAGCACAATCCCACCAATTTCCACTCTCTTACCCCTTCCATACTTTAAAATTTCGCTGCAAAATGTCGTAACAGTAATACTAATAAAACTCATATTAATTTGATCGGCCCATTACGTCAGGCAGCATAGCAGTAAGAAATCGATTTCCCATTAATTGATTATTAATCAAACCGTTGTCGATAGCCGGCCGTCGCGGCCACGCGATAGTTACGGACAGGTTTCGACGGCGAAAACGTAACACGTTTCCACGGCGATAATTACTCGGCGGCTTACAGGGAAACTCAAACGTCAAACGACGGGGGAATTACATTACCGGCAGGAAGTTCTGTTTCCGTTTCACTGTAATTGGTCAAACGATGCACCCGGAGAACCTTTGTGCGCACTTGGCAAGGTATCACAGGCGAGAGGATGAAAATCCATCTGTAGACCACACGCAAATAGACGTGCAAGAAAGACTCTAGAAAATGAATATCCAACTTTGCTGAGGAACACTAAATTGGATGGAATTCCCAATGCTGTGTGCTCATCGTACGGTGTGATAAGAAACATCTCTACAACAGTATCGTTGCTGGGAAATTTTGTGTCACTGCTTCGTGCAATCTTAGCTATAATCTTAGATATGAGCGACACGTTGTGGCACGCAGGTGGAAAAATCAGTTTTTGAAGCTTTCGTTTATGATTTGTTAAAGCTGATTGAACCTTGAATCTTGTGTACAGTAGAACCACTGTATTTCGAGTTAGTGGAGATAGATTATTGTATAGATAGTAATATAAAGATTTTAATATTAGGTTTAATAAATTTTTTATATATACATTTTCATATAAGACAAATTTTGGGTAATGGAACGCTTATTATTCTAATAGTCAATCGTGCTATAAGTGTATTTGTCAAAAGCAGAAAATTTTTCTGGGCTTACGGAGAGTTTCAGAAATTAATTAGGAAACTAGCTAAAGAAGTGATAAAATTCGATAAACTATTCAGATGATTAATCGTACGTGGTACCTGTCTCCCTAAATTGCCATCTCTTTTCCCCATCATTATTCATTTCTTTCGAAGTAGTATTGGAGGAAACGTTAAAAAAGTTGAAACTCACGTTCTCCGTGTGTCAAATTAATATTTGTATCGTCAGCTTCAAAATGACAATTTTTTATACGTACTTCTAGTAGTAAAAAGATAATACTTTAACGTTAAATAGTTTAAAATAAAAGGAACTGGCGATAAGACTTCGCGAAAGATATTTATTAGGGTGGTCTATAAATGGCGCGCAATTGTGAAAATAACAAACTACAAGGTTTTACTCAATGGGTCGGTTAAATGACATTTATGATTTGTGGTGTACAGATGGTGGTGAATTACAGTGATTCCTGGACGTGGAACCTTAATGCGAGAGTAATGCCAATGGTAAAAGTTGCCTTATTTTAGTAATGGCTTTACATCGGGCAATTCAGGTTAACGATTTTGTTATTTCTCATATCTTCTGCGCAATATCTTCGGTCTCTTCTAAATCGCATCGTTATTATTAATGTTCTTCCTGCACGTTTCACTAATGTCGTTATTTGAGTACACGTAATATTAATCGCTCTCATACGATGCAGTAAACACATCCGCTCGTCTTGCGTAAATAAATAGTCTCTGGGGTAATTGAAACATGAACATCCAGAACCCTCTTTCGATTGACATTTCAAAATATGTATTTAATTAAAATAAGTTTCATCAGATTGCGTTCTGTTTCGTGGTAAATATTCAGCTGTTGCCTATGAAATGGTCAATTTAAATATAGTTCACTAATGTTTACGTGTACAGCTGTACAATAGAGAAGATTATCTGTCTACCATACTTCTCTCTGTAACAATCTGAAAATCAATATGTGTATATCTTTCTGCTAACAGAAAAATAGAAGATATCAGATAAAGAAGAGCTTTATCCGTCTTTTTGGCAATATATGGCCATCAGTCTTTACCTTTACAAACACCGAACGAACCCAAACATAAAATTCTGATACAATCGGGGAATACATCTCCTGTACCATTTATATCCGTTACCAAAATATTTTTTTGAAACAGATTACTTTCCTTGATTCAACAGATACATACATCACTCTCGTTTTTTCTCAAATTTGTGAAACTCAGAACTTTAAAACTGTATGTAGATACACAAATAAAATTGAAAACTTTTACTTCGAAAATGCAGTGAATGAAACGAGAAGTACATCGATTATTTCCGTTTCAATATAGGAAAACACATTTCATAGGCGATATCCTAATACAATGAACCGAATTAAAAAATGACCTGCCATTATGATTATACATATATATAATATTCCTGACATTTCAGACATGTATTCGTGACGCATTATTATTTTTATTAGAGCCCAAGGAAAAATTAAATTAGTATGAAGAACAGATTTTTAACAACTTTTTAATCAAGATTCCCCAACCAGATTCATTTCCCTGGCTTGAACTATTACAAGGATGAATCCAATTGTAAGATATCGAAATTACTTTGAATCGACATTAGCATCCTCATGCTTAATTGGCCATTAAAACTTACTAATTGAAGATCCTAATGTATCCTCGGCAATGGATGTCGGTCGCTGATGAACGCTAATCTGAGTTTTAATAAAACGCGGAAGGGAGTTGGCAGCCGAAGGATCTCGAATACCAATTAAGAAAATAAAATCTTATTCAAATCACTTCAAACAAGAGCGTCGGAATACGCGGACAATTAATTTACACAAATAAATTCTACACAAATAAATCTATTACAATGGACAAATTGGTAAATTATCAATTCCAGACAGCGGTTTCTATTCGTGTATACTTTTTCCGACACATGTAGAGTATATAGATAGTTTTTGGAACATAATCAGTACTTTGCTTGTTGCTACTCCACAAACTATCTTAATATATAAAGCAGAAAGCTTCTAATATGTTTGTAAAAACTTTTGAACGATGAACTCTGGGATCACGAAATGTGCCTCCGCTCATTATGCTAGACTAATCAAGATGAATGTGACTATTTTCTCAAAGAAACAAAATTTAGAAAAAAACCTGTAAGGGGTGGTTTCACGCTTAAACATGCAAACGAACCAAAATAAAAAGACACGTATTTCTCATTTTTCGACCGCCTTGAACACATAAAAAAGCCAAAGCAATCTAAGATCTGAAAACTTTTCCTTGTAAGTGCTTAGATGAAAAATGTATTTTGAAGAAATATATCGGAGACAGACTAAACAGTTGTCCCACGGACGGTTATGACAATGGAACTTTCTCTTAAGAAAAAGAATATCGCAAGGCATATGTTGACCAGAAGAAAACAAGGTTGAGCATCACAAATCCTTCAGCTTCGAGGGTTATGAAACATCTCCGCTTCACCATTTCCAGGGTGAGCCCACACCACTAAAATTACATTGTCAGTCCGCCCCCTTCTTCGCCACTCAATACGACCACCAACTTTTTGCCAGTCAACAAGAAGACAGTCCTTGTTTTCTTACAACTTCATCAGTTGTAGTAGCCCAAAGTTATTGCGAGTAAAGTTTCTATCTACGCACATACCATTTTTCCCCTATTTACAGAACCCAATAAATAATACCCTAGAAGCAAAGCCATATTTAGTTTGTATTATTATCAGCACTCATTTCATACATCTATACTTATATAAGCGTTGTGTCACTGATTCATCACCGCCCACCCGAAACCGCTGATTCTAGAAACATGAAATTCGGAGGGTATATTCCTTTTGCGACGTAAGTGCTCGAGAAGAAGGGATTTTTTGATATTCCAATCCCAAGGTAACGAGGTAAAATGTGGTTCCACGAATTCCTTAATATCTCTTAGACCCGAAGCGACGCGGGGGGTATTTGACTATATTAGAATAATTTAGATCTGGAGTCATCAATCATATTTGTAACTACTTAGCTGCTATTTTCTTTAATTTGGTTTTCTGTTTTTACCTTTATGTGCTTCTTGCTTCTACTTTATTTACGTATTACCTACGTACAACTCTTTCTCTAATCTGCGCTTCACTGCTTCTTGCATTTTTCAAAGGACTTCCGTTTAACTAACTAACTAAATAAATAAACAGATTTGTCGACTCTATACCCTTGTGTTTCTCAAACAACGCTGCTCAGTAACACATTTCGGGAATAAAATCGACTGCAGATACTTCGGAAGCGGCTTTTTATAATCGAATTCACAGCACCGCGAAACATTCCGGGAGAGATTGCAGTAAAAGAAGTCGCAGCAGTGACAGGGCAGTGATAGCTTTCACTCCCATCCGCAATCCTTTTAAAAATGAAATATTGTCAAGGGAAATAGCAATTACCTGTCCCGGTAACAATTTCACCCAAGAAGAGTCAAAGAGCCGGGGATCGGAATGTAGTGAAGCGTTCGCCTTTCAGTAACCGGAAACGACGTCAAAGAGGAAATACGAGGTGCGGACTGGGAGGTGCGGGGGTTCCTCGTACGAGGACGAATTAAAAAGTTCGTGCACGGGGGCGCGGCGGGGAACGGAAATGGGCGGAAGGTGGGATCCTTTTTACGCGAAATGAAACGAGATCTATATACGTCGGATGAAGGGGGGCTTCGAGAGAAAGTTTTTATTGGACGTACGCGCGAGATACTACGGTAGTTATCTCCGGTACACGCTACCTTACCGGGGTTACCCTAACTTCGTAACACGGAACATCGACTTCCGGTTTATTTCGAGTCAGCTTCCAGTGAAGTACGGAAATCTCAGAAGACCGGGCTGATAAATCTCTAGAAGCGAGGCTGCGTAAAAATTTGACGGAAATTGCTGCCTTTTAACGGCCTCTCGAATCGCTTTGATATCAATTCAATGGTGCGCATTTCTACTGGGGCTATTATTTGTACACCTCGACGGGGGGCTAGTGTTTGTGCATATAATGCGATCTCTATGATCACGATGCTAGTGGCGGAACGGGGAACCTGTGGAGGGGTTGCTATTAAAATTATAAGTATGTACGTGTGTAGACTTGAGCTTTCAATTGGCATAGTTGTCTTTCTGTTTGTAGTGTGTGTGGTTATTTAATTGGAAAAGGAAACAGTATTATATTTTATTTTATTGCTCTTTGCATTCTTCTTTGGGGATGATATTGTTCATAGCCAGCTTACTATAAATATATTCTTCCCCTTTCGTGGCAATCTTACCAAAGATATTTAAAAACTTTGGGAAATTTACTTAACGCAAATTTGTAAAATTAATATACACGATTCTACTATTTTAATGACAACCATCTACAGCTGGAACTTCCGTTTTCTTACGCCACGAAATGCAATGTACATACATCACAAGGACCGAATAAATAAATCTGCATTCTACGGAAGAAAAGTTGGCAGAGCCAAAGAAGCAGTTCTATTCATCTAGCAGTTGCAACCGTTTCTTAGGATATTCCACGCTCCATGTTGGACTGCAAAGAACAAGCAGCCCTTGCGCGCTTTATAACAGGTTCTTATCACAACAGCAGCACAGATTGCGATTAAAGTGATAGATATGCGTCTTTCAACACACCATACGTCACACCGAATGTCCCAAATTCAATCCAACCAGACTATAATAAAAATCAGTTCTTCCTCTACTCTCGCATCCTCCGGCGATATCAAGAACCTCTCAAAAGATACTAAAACATTCCACAAGATTTAAGCTGTACCGTTTCACCGCTACCAACCCCGTAATTGTTGCGACGTTAAAACTCACGAATAAAAAATCTGCATTCTAGATCCGAGGACTCCAAGGAACTCGGTCACATCCGTCGCAAGTGCACTCTCTCGAGGAAAGTAACCAGCCTACTATCCGATCCTTTGAGCGCGCCTCACAAGTCGGAGGAATGCGCGATCTTGACCACTGGCGAACACGTTACGCTGCTGAACCAAGAGAAAAGAGGACGACACTACAATGTCATCGTTAAAATATCGCGGTTCGCTGCAGACCTGAATGCCTTCTGCGATACTGAAAGCATCGGTACGCTAAATCCTCGAACGAAGGGATCGGGACAATAATTCGTGCGCTCTTTATTTTCGACATGTACATCCGGACTCTTTTTGTTAAGGTTCTCCCCATTTCCGCGGCGCTCATTCCGCTTCGTCGCGTGCTCCACCCTCTCCTTCCGCCGCCTTTCTGAATAATTTCCGTGTAGCCTGGCGAATTCTCCGATCTCTCATCTTCCCCCACCCCCGTCCACGGCACCTTGTGCATCCTTATCCCGCGATAAAAGACAGCACATTGGCGCGGCGATCGATCCACGATGCTTTGAATACACCCACGCTTCTTCCTCCTCCGTTTCGCGTAGCTTGCCCTCGCGTCAGATGTACTGCGGTTATTGTTTCTTACAGGGAAATACACTCGTGTGCGTGTAATTATGTGTTTCGCGCGTGGAAGCGAGTGTAACGCGTCATATCTAATCTGTGGTCATTTAGGTCAGTGGAGGTTAATAATTTACCGCGTGTAAATATCGATGGCAAGATTAATTTCTTTTAGTGTTTACCGTGTCTGGTGCACGTTTTGTTGTCACTGGGTAAACTTGTCGTGCATTGGTCAAAGCTGGATTCAGTAAAATAGACATTACGCACCACGGCTTGTGCAAAGTTTAATGTTGATTGTTTCGCATTGGAATATAAACACGGATGAGCGAAAAAGGGAGAATAAGATTCTTTCGTCCGAGGCATCGTTTTTTTTTAGGGAATACATATTTGAAATTCGCTGGGTATGTAGTGTAGTAATAGAGCTTGCAAATTTATGTAAGAATAATGTTCAAATTTAAATTCCTTACCCATCTGTCTTTAATAACAGTTGTGCATAATTCCTGAATTTTTCGTGCTGTTTTCTTACACCATTCTTTTTGTAATAAAATAGTAGGGTCATCAGGGGGCTTGTAGTAGTTACGTGGTAACTTGTAGTGTAGTAGTCACGAAGTAGTATTTGTTTTTTCTATTCCTTAGTAATCTAATCTTTAAACCTGCCTTCTGAAATTTCCAGTTTACTGTTGCAATGCTCATTTCCTTTAGAAGAGCTAAGTTGACTTCAAATGCAATCGACTCAACTATTTTATATTTACCACGCTTGAAGGGTAAGAGGAAAACAGGGAACGTCACAAAACAGCTTAATTATACTTTTTCAGACCGTAGTTTCACAATTAAAATTTGTTGCTAAGTAATTCTACAATGATTCCGTTTCATTGACTGAATTGTAAGTAATGGATCTCTATTGAACAGTGATCTACACACACTGATACTTAATTTACAAATCTTTATAATAATTTAGAAATCATTCATTTAAATCCATAGAAATCCAATAGATCTTTTAAATGTATGATGCAATAATGTGATGCAATAAATAAGCAATGTGGAAGAGGTATAATAAAATGAGCTGTAAATTTATATGGTAGAACGATCTAAAGGCTTGCGCGGAATAGCTCTACCCATGTTCGTGCCATTGCTTTGGTGAATGTGTGCGTAAGATTTATGTGCCCCAAGACACGCGCGTCTCTATTATGTACGCATTGTTGAGCGTACGCACAGTATACAAGCCATCAGCTTTGTATATGCACATATCAGTAATATACACCTCCACACTGAACGGCTGTATCGTTCTACAGATGTAGGTGTGTATCTGTCTACATACGTGTACTTGCATCTACTTAAGCGGACATTGCGTTCTACGATCGCAAGTGCAGTGCAGAAATGCACAGATAAATCTGAGAATCTTGAAAAGCCAAGATAACTCCGTGTTACCAATGTGAGATTGCATTGTTCTCGATTGTTCACTGTCCAAGGGAACTGCTGTTCTAGAGATGCTGAAAAGGACAGAAATAATCCTTAATACTTTGAGAAAGACTTCAGCAATCTGCTAGGAAGGATTTTATGCGAAATCAGAATTCTCGAATATTGTGAAGTTGTCGGAATATTATGTATACTTGTCGTGGGTTTATGTATTATAATATTGTATGTCAAAGGTATTAAAAAGTAATTGAACTCTTCCTTCAGAGTTCGAATAAACTTGTAGTGGCATAAGTAGAATTTTATATAGTAGTAGTAAAATCTCGAGAAATTAGATTAATACTTCAATGAATTTTTCTGTTACACTGTGGTTAAGTAGTAAGTGCCTTAGATGCTTTTTCTCATATTATGGCTCACTATTAATGTTTAACTCTAGAAGCCGAATAAGACTAGGAGCAGTCATAAATCTCAAATTCCAAGTAGCAAATAGAATTAAAACTAAATGTGACTAAAAATCAAGTAGAACTTAATCGAATCACAAATGGAAGGTCCGTACTCCCTCGGTACCTTTTTTACATTTGGGTTCTGCTCGTACCTGGGCTCGAAATGACGTGACCTCGATTTCAGTCACTTAGTTATCAAAGTGACTAAGTCTCCAGTGGATTATTGTAAGCATAGAATTTAGACAACTAGTTAATTGTATTGATGGTTTAAAGATGGTCAAGTGATCAATTCCCATAGGGTAAAAACAGAAGGTCAGGGGAGGGCATCGTATAAACGCTACACGCTCCATTTTGATATCGGCTCCTAGCTAACCCTACGGCCCATGGACCAAGTCTATCTGGTTTATCTTCGATGATTTAATTTATTACCTGGATATTACCAAGTGATATAGTCCGCAGCCTGAGTTACGGTTACTTAGGCTCACAAAGGCCAACGGCTTTGAGTGACTTACTGGAATTACTTGAGGTATGGCGATCTGGTCCAGCCCAACAAGTCACTGCTAAACCTCCTCTTTTATCCTTGGCTCACCTGGAGAGCCAAACTTGATAACAATGGTTACGGACATAGCGGATTTTCTATATCATACAAGACCAGGCTAGTTGATGCAGAGGCAGGTTGCTACAGACGAATTATTAATGTATAATTCGTATATATATGTAACACCATTTGAACGAGATATGTGAAATTTGTTTTTCAATTCTTTACTACTATCCAGCGTACATCTTTGTACCTTGACGTTAAGAATCGTTTTTTAACTGTTTTAGTTTATATAGAGAAAAAATGAATAGGTAGTTCTGATAAAATGATTTTTTCATTCATTTCGTGTGTATTTTCTCAAGTCCTCGCTTACTATATATTAAAGAGGAAGGACCAAAGTATATTTTGGCATATTTGTTATTAAGTAATTAATTAAAATAACGTATCAACTATCCCCGGTTTCCCCTACCACGCTCATAATTTATAGAATTTAGAAAAAGGTATTATTGCGCTACCACATGGTCCAATTTTTATAAACAAATAGCCCCAATTATAGCCCGAATAAAGCTGAAACGTGCAAATAAAGTTAATTCGAAGATTTCCACAGTTTTCGAATAAGTATAGTTCTTTGAAGAATGCAACGAGTCCTGATTAATCTTAATTGCAATCGGGTTGAATGTTGTGTAATAAGAATTATCGAAGGATATCATGCGATTATGGTACGTCCTTTAACTAGAACTTTCTATTTTCAATCAAATGTGCCGCAACGTTGAGTTCCTGCGCAGAGATCCGTGCAAGTAAGATACGAAGTTCAGAGCATCCTATACATTCAGATCCCTTTAATTACCGAAGCGTTCTAATTGCGTCTTCATTTCTCGTTTATCTTGTTCTGAAAACACCGTACTCTCAGGGACCGTTTAATTCGCGTCGTGTAGCACACTGTGTACAACGTATGCTCGGTCGCACTTGATTAGAGTCGATTAGCAACGCCTCGACGCGTACGAATAGAACAGTATTAACAGCCATTCGTCACGTCCATAGTGCATAGTTCATAAGAGCTCCATCTCATTCAGTCATTCTATCTGACGAAGCTCTTCGTTACACGATATTGCTAACTTCTCGTTACTTCTGCGTATAATTATTTACAAAAGTTAAGAAACAAAATAATCTAATATTCTTCTGAGATATATAGGTTTGAACTAAAATTAGCATAAAGAGATAACATTTCATACATCAACATGCAATAAGTGTTCTTTTCGAATACACTTATCTAAAGACTACACTTAATATTGGTCGAAGGAATAAAACAAAAGCTTTGTTAAGTGAAAAGAATTTCGAAGAGCTAGTGTTAGTTCAATTATTTTCTCTGCGCTAATTATATCTGTCCATTGGAGTAAAATTAAATTTCCTTTCAACCCCAACAAAGTGATATTATTAAATATATAGTCTAATTTATTAATATTCTACTTCCTGTTTAATGCTTCTAATAGATTTCATCCTACAACTTCTCAGCTTTTAAAAGCTTCTTTCAAGAAATGAATTTTGATATTTCCGATAATTAATGTACGGTATATTTGCAAAATGTCTGGCATGTGCACGACTCAAAATGTGTTCCCAGTTATGTCGTGTGACGGGAGCACGTAATTTGAGGCCACCATCTCAAAGCAAGTAACTGCAACGCTGTCGACAGTATCTAACAACCTGCTGGCTAAATTAATCGTCCTTTATAAATGGACACTTTGTAGAATTTCCATCTCCGAATTTATTTACAAGGTTCGTTAGCAGTGACAGTAAATCGTAATTACGTCTGGCGTGCATTCTGATCGTCGCTGCACCAGAAAGTCAATTTCCCTCGGTTTCTCACAGTTGGACTTGACATAATTCATTGGACCTTCATTCCCTCGACTAATGGAAGTTTAATTAAGTACATCGTTTAAATAATCTGGTGTACAGGTATCCTCGACTACTGTTACTTTGAGAATTTTGCGTGTGTCGCTGGGAGACAGAATTACGAGCACGTTTAACGTCAGAACAGCGGAAGTGGTAGCTTCGCATAAACAACTTGAGGTACAGAATCGTATTTCTACTTCTACTCAAAATAAATTTCTCCACTCCGCCACTATTTCTATTAAATTAATTCAATAAAATCGTTTCTAGGAAAAATGTAGAGGTTTAAGTTATAGATCTAATAGTAGTAAATTCATTTTTCGCTGGTTCTTCTTCTTTAATTGCTGTCTTAATAAATTCTGGTCTACCCATAATTTCGCATAAGCTGTTGCAATAAATACATACTATTAATATTAATTTACAGTCTATAAATCATAATACTATTCGGTTTAAATTAATGAATATTAATAACCGAGCTATTGCACACTATCTGTAGTGCTTTAGTAAGCATTTCAATAATCTTATCATGCGGTCAATGCTTCTGCATACGTACAAACACAATTATATCTCTAAAGGACGATTTACTAATTTACCCACATATTATATTGTACATTAACACGAATACTGTCAAGATGTGTTCGTTATTTTTTCATAGTAACAAAGCCATTATCTACATATGTTAAAAAAGGTGAAAGTAATAATAGTGCAGGTTTGCGTAATGAAAAGAAGAAGATAAATGTAAAAACAGAATTTAATTATTACGCCTAAGTAAGTTGCGAAAAAATCAAAAGATTAAGGAATATAAGGTCCTCCTGTAGTATAATTATTATTGGAGATCTTGCATCCATTAATAATACTTTTTTCTTTCGCGTAGAAATTCATGTGGAATATTATCTATGTATGATGTAAGTAGAAAAGCCTAATTTATTCAATTAACAATCAATTTCAGTATCATCTGATAGAACCACATTTCAAAAGTATTTAGTAGAAAATTTATTGTCCTCAGAATACTTTGTTAGCCAAAATTTTGATTTCATTCAGCTTTTGTTCTGGATAAGTATACTCCGAATGTATAATACTTCTTATAACCTTTGGTTAAGTTAAGATAGACACTTATTGCGAAGTTCAGAAAGATACTACATAATAGAAAAGAAAAATAGGAGTAAAAATTTTTATAATTCCCCTTAAAAGTAAATTGGGACTGCAAAGAAGAAAATCGAAATATAATACGATATTTACTAACGGCACAAGACAAACAAATTGTTAATACAAATTTAATATCGACTTAAATAAATTCTTAACATTTCTTGGAAAATATTGAACAACAATGTCAAACACAACCTATGTCGAGAAGAAATTACGTAAGTTACACTGGCAACTGGTTACGCGATACAATATTGACTGCAAAATCAATATCGGTAGTCGGCACTCTGTAAACTTAATCGGAAATGTCGCCGGCACGATTAGAAATCATCAGAGACATTACTGACTGGCAGGAAACACCTGTCTGCAGCTCGAGAGGCAATTTCCTGGTTAACCTAACCCCTGTTTACCCGCGTATTACGTTAGCCAGACGGCTAGACGTCATGCTCAGATAAGGATTTTCGAATTTTATCAGGGAAACGATGTTTAAAGTAATTCAGAGCAATAAGCAGCTTACCTCGTTCGAAACATCGGGCATGAGACTGTCCGTCGTCGTCACAAAAATAAGACCGATACGTTTTTAGTTATATTATACTTATACTTATTTTTGGCGTTCTTACAATATTTATATAATTTATCTTCTTTTAACATCTTTTAACAAATACCACCTACACACAAACGAAGCACTCAACTAATTATAAGTTAACATTTCATCTCTCAGAAATCAGTGGTACGAGTAAATAATAAAAGCCTGATAGTTACACACTATTGGAATTCGATAAAATATTCCAGTAGTGTTTAATCAGGTATATACAATTTTATCTCGCATCAATCAATGACTTCTTAGTACGAGAAGCAGACGACCGTTCAAGGGGAACCGAACTTCTGACAACTTTTATTACGTTACGATGCCAGTGGCCCGCCTTGGCGTGACAAGAGACTTTTAATAAAAATTCGTCGTTAGCACGGGGCCGACAGATGGTTAGTCATAAAAGCAAATGCGTTTCCGCTTTTGTTTGCTCGTTATTTCAAAAAGCGTCCATTAAGGTGGCTAAGGTGAACGCACACGAGGGTCGGTGCCAAGAGACGAACAACTTTTCCCGGATAAATCGGTCGTCGTAAATCTGTCTGCTTGCCCCGTCCACCTTCCCCCGCGATTTCTTCTTTCTTCTCCCCCGCCACCGTGGCAATATCAGGGGGTGGTAGGGATTGGCGGTGGGGGAGGGTGAAATTCGACGATAAGCCGACCGTATCCAAATATTTTCCCGCGGACCAAACGAAGAGTAATGAGGGAATGCACCGTCTCTTACCTCCTCGCTCGCAACCCTTATACGTTGCCCACGGTGCCTTTTTATTTTGCGGCCAGAACTCGCGGAAAGCAGTGCTGGAAACTTTGTCAAAGATTTCGAAATCTCTGGCGGAATTTATGGCCCCGAAAAGATGCTCGGTTATATATCGGTGCCACGGGGATGCATGCTGCGCGGGAAAGTTTGCGGAAAATGTTGGACTGAAATCAGGCAAGTATCGCGAAAAATTCATGAATGGCCGACGGTATCCCGGTGATGGATGTACACGGTGTCGCGAAAGCACCGAAACGTACGGGAGGGTAGATGAATTTTATTTAGTGAGACGCTGCAATGGTGACAGGGACTCGTACGTATGTACTTCTTTAAATGATAGAAGTGTGTGGACAATTCATATTGTTACATGAAAGGATATGTAATTAATAATTCATTTCGTTTAGAAATTCATAAGAAAAGGGAAAGCTGTACCGCGGCGAAGTACCGTGGTCATCCCCCTTTACGTTTTCAAGTTTCTCTAGTCCTCAACTTTTTAGGTTGCCGTTTTTGTAATTGTTAACACATATGGCAGGGAAAATTTGGAGTTCTTCCTATAATAATGTGCACGGTGTTGACAAACTTAAATGGAATTATATACTAAGTTTTTACATCCTTACTACGCCTTTTGAATTTAAGCAACTCTTGAATGAAACAATATTTAAAACATTAAATGTATTAAATAATATATTATGTTTATAAAAAGTGATGGATACCGCATTTGCAGAGACACACTCTAATTTTTGTGTAGATAAACTAACAATTTCTGGAAGCTAAAAGAAAGCACGACTGCTCCATATGAGTGCTCGAGGGAGACATTGTAAGTAGTATAAGAGAATCAGTGGAAGAGGTGTTCTTATGGTCAGCCTCAGTTCACAAACCAATATCATTGAAACCATATCTAATTGTAATTTGGTGTGTACCTATATGTACATTATTTTAAAGATTGTTACAAATAAAAGGTGTCGAAAAGTGTCCAAATAAAATTTTCTTTAAGAAAGATTACAACTCTAGCCAAGCGTCAAAATCTGCAATATATTCAGAACCACGGATGTAATATTGAACTGTAAAAAAATGGGGGACTTTTTCAGTTCTTTTAATTATATTTCTAGAATTTTTTGTTAATGTTAACTAGAACATCAGAGAGAAATACTATTCAAATTTCCCTTAATCGTACTGTTTTCCCCTTTCCCCCTTTCGACCATGAAATCCAGTCAGTAGTTTCAACTACCTCAGTCTGCATAGTTGGGGAATGTCTATTTCAATGGTAATTGTTCAACTAAAGAGTTATCTTATTAGCTTTAAAGGCACGTAGAAGTTTCACTTATCTAAACTTAAGATTTACCGTAGCAGTTCCACTCCAGGGTACACAATGTATACTACGTGTTTGCGTTTACGGTTGCCCTTTAATTAACGAATTTACGGGAACCTGGGATGCATAATTTAGCTTAGACAAGTCGCGTAATTAACATAATTCATTCGTGAAGTTCTGTCCGCGGCTGCTTACATACGCGTTCGTCGAAGAAACGCGTAATTACGTGTAATGTTTGTTGCCGAACACTGAGAATGGAGTTAATTAAACATCATTATTAAACCGTTAACTTTACTCCCATTCTGTGTATAAGAGAAATTACAATATGCCCACAAGATACGCAATACTAATTCATCATATTTGAATCTCTTATCACGACGAGTTATAATAACTTACAACCATAAAATTATGCAGTTCCATTGGTAATATAATTCGTTATACTTATTTGCGTTAGTTACGATAGTAAAATTTATTTAAAATGAGTTGGACGCTTCAAATATTTAGCGTACTATTAATAGTTATCCATTTGATACACCTATTGTGTCTCAATTTGCAATAAAAAAAAAATATTAAAATATTTAAAAAAAAAAGATTCTTGCGATCTACATGCATTTTCTGTATCATCATGAAAGTATGTAAGTTGAAAGATGTAAATTAAAATGTCACACTATACAATCGAACTCATTTTCATTAGTCAAGTGTATGAAGAATACAAATTGAATAGAAGCTTCACAGTATTCATTTATAAGCCGAGTGTTAATTTACAACGACTCCTAAGAAATGTAGTTTCTTCAGTTTCATTTTATTATCTCACTATACTTCTCTCGAAATGTTGAGGATCCTCCTCAGAAGAAATTCGTGTCAGTCACACATCGATCTGAATAGCTGTCAGTTACATGAATCTCTCGGATGACTTTATAGCACGTTCCCCTTAAATACGTTGAAAACCAAAGGGTTCGCAACGTTGCCCAAGTCCCGGGGAGCCATTTCCTAGATTAACCGTAGGTACATCCGGGAGTCCTGTAGGACGGCCCTCTTACGGTGGTTAGTCGGCCATTTTATTATGGTTGTTACACAGTTCCTACCCTCGAAGTGGTGGTGGCTAGCAAATCCTGCTATTAATACCACAGAATAATCTCCTGAGCCGTCCACATATCCTAGCCAAGTCTAATTTATTCAAATTCACACTGCTGTAGACGACGTGTAACATTGTTTATTGCAATGTTATTTATTTTTTAATAGGTTTGCACGGATGCTTAGTGAGTGAATTTGAGTTGGCATCATTGCTGGATTTCTGCAGGAGAGTTTTGTCATTTTTCTATGTACACTTTTTTTATGAACATTTTTAGACCTGCTACAATTAAACTACTGTAATAAATTTAAATAGTTAAATTTAGTTGAATTATTGATTCATAATCGAAAAACATTAAATCGTAATTGACATGCTTACAACGTGTGGATTTTTGCAAAGACTCAGCACCTAACATATACTGAACCTACACGAGCAACAGGTTCGGGTACACTTCTGGGCAAAAAGTGTGATTAACAGCACACCTTTCCTTAATATTACAACGTGTGTAACGGCCTGTACACACGATCGTGACTATGTAACGAAATTTCCCGTGCCATATTCAAAATCCAAATATCTATCTAAAATTCAGTTGTTGATTCTCTTAACCCTCCACATACATTTACACTTCTGTGAAATTAGTTTACTTATAATTTTCAGTTTAAACATGCATAAACTCCGATCAGAATATGTTGCATAGGTAGGCACTTAATTATACAATATGGTACCTTTAGTATTTCTGTAAAATATTAATCAACAACAACCGACACGCATAACTTATCTAATCATTAAATTTATAAACTCTGAAGTGTATATAAACATATGCCTATAAAACACAAAAACAATTAAGCCAATCGGATTAATAGTTTATCGCTGAATCACTCGCAAACATTGACTAAGTTTTAGCGTTGAGAAACACAAAATCACAGTCGCGTTTAATTTAATTTCTATTTCTAATTCGTTTAGTTTAAGTTTCTATTTTACAGTTAGGCTTGTTAACAGTGGTTATCCCGCAGCCTCCCCATTTACTCTATGAGCTGTACCTACGTCTACATTAATCGTCTGCAAAGTATTACAGATTTCCCTGTACATTTGAAAAATGGGCAACAAAGACGATTAATAACAATAACTTATAGATTGCGTAATAGCACAAGATAAAGCGCGATTTATAAATCATTCGCAACGTTGCCCCGCCGAACGTAACAGTTTTATGAAATCCACGGAAAATTCCAATTTCTCCCCGAGACTGATGGCATAAATCAAAGTAACGCGGTTTCTTACGTAACAAGGGGAGCGGCGAATTAAAAGGGCGACCGCGCCACGTGTGCAGAATTGCGTACGCAAAAACACGCGCCAGCACGTCCTAGGAAACAAAGACGGACAACTAGACGCGTGAATTTTATCGCGGGCGGAAACCATTCTTCGCGGGCCTCGTAAAAAGTCAGCGCGGATGCACGGGCAAAAAAAGCACAAGCGAGGATCCAGTTTCCGCTCGCGTGTGCAGGGCATAAAACATTTTTTTACGAGCTGCTCCTCGGGCCGCGATGCTCGCCCGGCTGGTTGACGGACCTCCAAAGGAATTACGATAAAATACTGTCAGCCCCGTCGATACGCTCGGCGAATATAATATATAATATCAGAGCGTTCCTTTCGGGGACTTGGCCCGCATAATTTCGCTAAATTAGTCGAGCTCTGGCGACACTCGCGCCCCAGGGAATATTAACAACACGCGAAGCGAAGCAGTTTATGGAGCTCGAGGCGCGAATAATTACGACACCTAGCGCGCCGTGGACCGGGCGGGCAAAAATGTTGAGCAACTAATTAGGAACTTTATTCGTTTAACCGCCGCTGACAATCAGACAGGGGGGAGCAGTGAAAACTACGGACTACTGCGGTTTTGATCAAGAGTCGCGGTTTGCGCGTACCCTCGGCTCAATTTGGTGGACGCGTTATGTGTTTAGTCTGTTATCAGTGACTTTCACTCGTGCAGTATTTTCTTTAATTAAAATAGTTTGGATCGTGGGTTGCACAACTGGTGACGTTTCGCTGGGGAGCTTCGAATTGTTTTTATTTAAATCATTGTTAAATCCCTGGAATTATCTATGCATTTGGCGAAATTCATAATTTTAGATTTCACCATCTCCTGTTCCTTAATTTCACGTTAAAATTTAGCTCTGTATTATATCTCATTACGAAGTTACCTGCAGCCACTGTTTTAAA
Organism: Andrena flavipes; assembly: GCA_963971345.1. NCBI lineage: Eukaryota > Metazoa > Arthropoda > Insecta > Hymenoptera > Andrenidae > Andrena > Andrena flavipes. Next base: position 46,400,234 of record OZ020482.1, read on the forward strand.
TGGAACACAGTTAGCAGTGCGATGTAATGGAAAGATAGTTCTTGCAACGGGGAACAGTAGTCAGATTTTGGGGATTAAATTCTCGGCTATGCTGGTGTACTGTTAAGCAACTTTATTTGATAGCGGTGTTCTAATTTCAGCTGCATCCTTTTTAGTTCTACGTGCTTCAAATTTCATGATAGCACTATGCTTGTACCTATAGCGATTTTCATATTTCTTCAGATTCATTATAAGCATGTATCGTAGGAGATAAAGCAGAAAGTACCCCAGCTCAGTATGCCAAGCTAATCCAAATGAAAGTGACTATTCTCACAAAAAATAAATAATTTTTTTATAAAATCTGAATCTAAATTACAGGCGAAGCCGAGTAGTAAAGCTAGTAAAAGATATATTAAGAATACAATATCCTTCCTAGAACAACTCCAAATAATTAAGGAAATATGAACTAGTGTGTCCTACCCAATACTTATTACATATTAGGTTTTAAGACGCACAATGTTAAGCACAACAAGTCAATACGCGTTGCAACACCGTCCAATAATGAAATGTAAAGTAATAGTGGTCGGTAATAACTCTAAGCTGATGCGACATTAAATAAATAAATTTAAAAAAATAGTATGTACCTATCTACCTACTATAATATCACAAATGACTCCCGCTCATCATTTAATTTCCATGATTTACAGCGGAAGCGCTACAACGAATAAAATGGAAATTCTATAACAGCTGCATTCTAAAGCTATCGAATATTCGGATCATTCGCGCGATGGGAGGGGAGCGAGCAGTCAAGATAATACCGAATCGGTAGTCGCTGTGAATAGTTACACGTTCGATTGCCACGGCCATGAATGTCTATCGGATCGACTCGAGGCTCTCGCAGGATCCATGTAAATACCAGTATCAAGGTTTCGAGTAGGCATTAGAGTGGTATTCAGTTTGCGTCGTGCTCGTTCAGGTACAATGCCTCGGAACGTCGGTTGAGTTTCACGCGGTCCTATTCCCCTGACCGGAGTTTATTGAACGCGAATGGAAGGAAAAGAAACATATCGGCCATGAATACAAATAGAAAAGTGTCCAAGATATGCGTTGATACGTTCTGCACGTGTTGCCATCTATGCATTCGATTTTGTCAATGGAACGGTGTATTCCTGGCAGCAACTGTCTGCTAGGGGCGAGGCTATGCGGGTGTTCAGTAGTAGGAAACATTTCTCGTACCTACGGATCCAGAATTTTGGGGGAGCTCCACGAAATTCGTACGTGCGAAGTCTTTGCAGTAGCTTTTTGTTCCGAGTGAACCCTCGACAGCAATTAACACCCTTGTGTACAACTCAAGTGGAGGATTCGATTTATGGATGTAACAGATTCTTCGGGTAAACTTCCATTTTTCAAAGATTCAATACGATGAGGTAAAACTGAATTTTGAAGTAATCTTGTCGAGACTGAAAGATTATTGGTACATTTATAAAGACCAAGAAGAATATTAGTTACTTGAATGCTTCCATGTTGATATAATGGTTTGAGCATTTCATGATCTGATGTGAACGATTGTACAGCGAAATAAATCTCTGAGGAAGAATTTCCGTCGGGTTTAACGTATACTACTTATGTCAGCAGCATCAAACCGATAAGCATGAAATGAACATTTTAAGGAATGCCGTAACATAGCAATATTTTGAAGATTTTCCGTGCTGCTATTTGTCCCAAACCGACAGTGTCTGTCAAAAAATTTGCAATGTGTTTCCATTTAGTTGCAGACATGCAGCATCAAGTATGTCTTACGAATTAATTACAAGGAGATGAAAGCGTGCACAGATTTTCCTTTTCATACAATGTGTAATGCCATCTCGTAGAGTAGAAAAATAATTATTTTTCATACATTTTAGAAATGGCGCTGCACGAGGTTGATTATAGTGATTTGGAAAAAGTGTTTTTGGTTTTGCCTTGATATTGAGCTTAAAAATAAAGATACTACAGTTTTCTTAGATTATGTTTCTCCTAGAATCTGCAATTTCGGTCTGAATCTCGGAACAAGGAAGTTAACCAAAATTATTAAAATAGAGACTAGGGGAAGATGATTTCTACGATATAAAATGTCGATTTTCCGGGCGCACAGATATTTTTTTATCTCGGAAACTAGAGTTTTTACTTTTTAATGCCGAGGTTCAGTGAATATATTCCAGAGGAATATATTTTGAACATGCTGTAAAAATTTCAAGTGGATCCAAAGCTCTGTTTTTTTGCGATCACTGCAAAATCCTATCCCACCCAAGTATCCTACGCATATTATAAAAAAAATTATTTACAGTTTATAGTATTAATAAACATTACCCCAAAGTACTAGTCACAATTTATATCCATTTCGTTCTAATTAATTCCCCGTAAAAGTGACATTTTTACTAAATCCGACTGCCCAATCCTCTTAAAACACTTTTGAAACATTCAACGGTCCAGCACTCGCCGGCGAGAGTCTATAGAATTGGAGCGGCGAATATGCTAGAACAAGTATAAACGCCGTTCCCCACTGTCCACAGCGGCGAATTTAAAAAGCGACCGCGATATTCGGCGCGAGAAGTGGAAAGGTACGTAAAGGGGGCAACTGTCCAACGTTCCACTGAAAATCGACCGCCTTAACGATTGAACGGCTGAATAAAAGAAGCGGCGCCGATCAAAAGGTTCGAATTTATTCCACTCTGCGGAGCGTGTCATCCGCGCCTCGCTCTACTTTCGTCGCGGCCGAATCACTTTGTTTCGATGGACAATAAACGGTCACGTGACCTGTGATCAATCTGCCGAGCACGGTCTAATAAAATTTCATCGGTTTCGCCGAGACCTTCCTCCGTTCTGTGCGCGAACTGTCAAGAAAACGGCAGACCGCAATCTACGAGCTCCCTCGTCCGCCGCGGGGTCATGGCCCTGGCGTAATCGAATCCTTCGCCACGTTATTAAACAGGCATGGCTGCTGCCGTGGCCGGGGTAACGTTGGGGAAGGGACAAATGGAGAATCGAGGAAACGCCCGCGAAACAACGTGGAAAATCTTGAAAAATACCTGCGTCTCCTTTGGCTGTTGTTGGCTTCTCTGGGACAATGGAATAGTTGAGTCACGGGATTCCTGATGCACCGCAATGCCTCGAGTTATTTTTCAAAAGCGCCGCCACCCGTTCCTTGCCAGGCCGTCTGGAATGATACGAAAGAGAATTTGTTGTCTTCCAGCCGGGCCTTCGCAACATGCAATAACTCGCGCAATAAAATCGCAGCCAATAACTCGGCTGTGCCGCTACGTCGGTTCAAAAGACGGGGCTCCGCGGAGACTGGAGGACGAGAGGGGATGCTTTAAGGTCGATTCGCATTACTAGAGTAAGAGGAGAGGGTGTAAGACGGTACAGGATGAAATACCGTGACAGTCATGATAATCGTTATGATTGAGCGGTATCGGGGTAGTAACGTGGGAACGGCTATAAATTCGGATTAAAAGCAGTGTTTTGGTAAATGTACAGGATTCGCGCTCGACGGAAGTGTATTGGCTTGAAACGTATCAGTGCGTGCTCCAAAGTGGCTCAAAATGTGATTCTAGCCAAGAAAAATTATTTTTCTTATTATTCTTTCCTGTACGTGTCTACTGATTTATTATTTTTAATGTTATTTCTACTCCTTTATGATTATTTGTTCTCCTTTTTGTGTGAGTAAAAATACAGGTGTTCTGGATAAAAGTTAATGTTTAAAACGGATACGTACTTCAGCAAAATTAAAAAATGCATATAATGGGTGTATAGAATAAAAGTAGTGCGAAACATTAAGAAGTACTGCAATATTTAGTTTTCCTGGTACTTTGATAAATACATTAATCGAATTTAAGGACAACTTTTGTTGGTTTTTTGGAGGTTATTGAGATATGGATTTTTTAAGGACATAGCAGAATTTCAAGAGGAGATTTCATTTTTTTTAGCTGCTATCGAGGATTTTATTGCTTTGAATTCATATTTGTCGTTGACTAAAAGCTACGAAAAGAAATCTGTACATATTCAGTTATTTTGGGATATCTGAATTACGGTTAAATATCGAGTTAATACCGCAAATGTGTGTTATAATGAAGACATTGACAAATAGTACCAAGTGTATGGATTCAGTCCGCTCGATATTTAATATGCAGTCGACATGAAGAGAATTCCGCTCGCTCCATTTTATTTCAGAATTTTTTTTTAGTACAGTACGGGAAATAAAATATTTCGCTTCACTGCTGACGTCATTTTTTGTATTATTTCCTTTCAAAGTTTCTTAAAATTGTATAATACATCGAGTGCCGGTTTTCTGGTAAAATGAAACAATGGTTTAGTAATGATCCTCGTAACAATGAAATAATGTTCATCGTTAAATAAAAGCTTGAAAAAAAAAATATCTTTGGATAACCCAATATTATAGTATATAGGACATGTAGATTAGATTTCTAAAGTACATGGGGTCCAGTTAAACGTGATATAAATTGAGTAATTTCTTTGTTGCCAGTGATCCAGGCTCGAAGCATTCCAGAGGCAGACACGAAGGTACAGGGTAATTTGGAGTAGAGCGACATCACTTTGCTATCATTTTATATTCGTTGTGGTGAAGTGTCGACATTTCCTTACGCACGCGTGATTTTTCAGCGAACGCTATCAGGATGGAAATTATAGTCAGCGACGGAAATGCAGCACGCCTGGTGAACGTTAGCTGTGAAAGCGTCTAACGTGGAGACAGTGGGAAAAGGGGTGGAGGAAAATAGGACAGCGCAAGGTGAAAGGGCGTAAAACGTGCAACAGGAGCCGCGGAGCGTGAAGCTTTATGATATTTGAAAAAAGAAATAAAAGCGACGAATGGGTGATGGGCAGGGGAAGGAATATGAAACGCGGAAGCTCGACGGGATGAAGGCTTCAGTGATAAAGTGCGAAACGCAATCTCTATTTTTTCATTCGAGCGATGGACAGCAATTGTTCTAAGTGATCGATTAAAGTTGATATGGAACTTTTTCCCTTCAACATCATGGAAATCATATTTTACCTGTTAAAGGTGCAATTTTCATGGTAGATTTCGAAATGTGCATTTCACAACCATTAAAGGTAAATCAATTCACTTTTTTTTTAGAGTAAATCCTATATAACACCGAATATCATACTTAATGTACTCTTATGAGAGCAATTATTAAGTTTTTCCGGTGAATTAATCCGTTTTGTTCAATGAGTAATTAACTAGTCTTTCTCAATTATTTATCAGGTTAAAACAAACGAAGTCTCCACTTTTGTAAAAAAAATCTCTGTTAAAAAATCGAACTTTTCAGTGCCTTATGTTGTCTAGTTGCAGAAAGAACATAGACGAGTTACATACTCGTATTTTTTAACGTTTTCAATTTTTCGAAAATTGCTTGAGAAAAGAGGTGAATTTCCTAGTATCTATTTGCTTTCAGATTGAATTTTAGTGCACTCTGCAATTTTAATACAAGTAAATAAATCAATTTTATCCTATTTCGTGTTCTCTTCCTTACTACACATTTTTACTTAGGTATACATTATTTTTAACATTTATGCGGGGTTCACAGTTCAACCGAAGACTGCAATACGAGGCATTCAGTATTATTTTATACCAAGAGGATACTATGATCGAGTGATGGATGTGCATCAGTAAAAGTATTAGACCGTTAGTGGCCGAAAGCAAGAACATTCACATAAAAAGGACAATTGATGGGAAATACGATAACCTAGGTGATACGATATTCGTTTTCTGTCACGTTACATGCACAATATCTGTTTTTCTGCAATCCCTTGTCCAGAATGCGGCTGACCCGTGTTCAGATAGCTTTAAAGTCGATCTCGCGATATATTTTAAAACTAAACTGTACTGAGTCACATAGTTTCTTTAACTGAACGAGTTTCCAACCTATTATTAGGTATAACGAACCTATTATTACGAATACAATCTGTAATACAGTTTTTAATCCCTTTATTTTTAACTAACAGTAATTATACTTTGATATCCAAAATTTGTAACCCAATGCTTTAATTTCAAAGCAATATCTTTTATTAACTCTTCAGCATACATTCGTGAGGGGTGTTGATTGATAAAATATACTGTTACCCATAGTTACTGTTAAAGTTACAAAAAATTTAGATGTCACGTAAATTTGGAGTGTAGTTCCAGTAAAAATGATACTGATAAACATATTTCGTATACGTATGTGTGTATATTGATACCAATGTATTAGTGTATGGATCCACACAACTGATAAAATAAGAATTAATTGTTTGTATTATGTTATCTGAATTTACAAAGCTACAAAATTCTTTCTCTCTCTCTCTAAAAAAAAAAAGAAGAACCTATTGTTTTTAGTCCTCAAAAATTCTATTTTCAAAATTTTCAGGGTACCAAGTTCTACGTGCACTTTTATAGGTATTTGTAACATTATCCTATGTTTATAAGGTGGAGAATGAATATCGATATGTTACTTTCGCTCAAAAACTTGGCCACCGTAGCTTCAGTTCCGCTATGGCAGTTGTTAAATTTTAGAGCTGTGTATGTTACAGCAGAGAGGACAGGGTCTGATCATTGAATTTTAGTAGTGCGCGAAGAAGCGCACAAGTGAGTTTTACTCCGAAACATTTTGACTACACCTTTCTGACTGCGACCCGCTTTTATAGAATGCATTCTCTGCTTAAAGAATCGCTGGACGAAATTCTGCAGCGACACAAAATTCGCCCGAAAATGGCAGACGCCAAAGAATTTATTCGATAAAATCAACTATCTTCTTTATACACACCGCTTTCAAGTCTATTAAATCAAAGTAGAAATTCATAATCTATATCTAGGATATAGTATTTTTAATCTTCAACCCTTTGATTCTTATTTATTTCAGCATTACGATCAGTTTTTATACCACAAAAGAATGTCACCGAAAATGCAGCTCCACTTTACGAATCTAACAAATTTAAAGTTCTCTACGAATAAGAATTATTTCGAAGCTGTATAATTTTATTTTCAAGCTTCTTCGACCTGCGCAGAGGGCAAAGCTTCTGCACCAACTAAATACTAGGGATCAGATACTTTCTGCTGAAACTTTTTTCCTATCACTAGAACGGAGAACGAAGATATTTACAGATCCACTCTTAGATAACTCACCCCGGATAACTGTAGTGGAGCGTTCTTGGCGTTCCACTTTAACAAACCGGGAGCGTCACGTGTAACATGGTTCACGGATAATTTCGGCAAAAAAAAAAAGGGAACGGCGAGACGTGGAAAGAAAACGGCAGAATATGAAATGAGATTTCCCTTTTGCGTCACCACTTACCTCGTGCACTTGGTCGTTCCGAGATGCACGATTATAAACGAGAGCGAGGATGAAGCCACTTCGGTCACTTTGATGCTACTATGAGCTGCCTAACCCCTTGCTTTTTACGCCCCCGCACACTGAAACGATGATACTCGGTCTGCCCCTTTACAGAGAACAATGAATACCAATGCACTCTCCTCTGTGCTTCTCCGTTCAATGATCGAGAGGTGGATTTAATGAAAATTCTGTATGGTTTCTTCTGGAATGCTTCAGTTAGTGCTGCCAGAGAAATTTTAAGAAAACTCTGCTGGGAGAGCAATGGAGAAGCATTATTGGATTTTCGCGTAGATATTGTAGTCCTATCGTTTCAATCGATGAAAATAGGCACTGGAGGAGTTTCAGTTTCTGCGTTATTAAACGTCTATCTTCGTGTAAATGATTCTTTATTTCCGGGATAATTTATTGAGGAAGGACAATCCTCCTTGATAAAAATGAAAGAGCGATGTACATATATATAATTGATGATGATAGTTTCGGAGATAAAAATTCAATTGTGATGCCTATTGTCGCGAAAATAGGAGCTAATTGCAAACTTCGATGATGTTCATTGATAGTTTAAACAAATTAGGAACCGATAAGATGGCAACTTAAACCCGTCTTCCTAATTTCACGTGGAAAACGTAATTTTAAATTCTGAATTAAAAAAGATAAAGATTGATTACAGTCACAGTTACCACAGTGGGTAAAAAAATTCTACTATCAAACCCAGACCTTGAATTCCCGAGTGTTAACAAACAATTCCTAATTCCTGTGATTAAAAAATAAATAATGGCTGCTAAAAGATTACATACCTAATTGGGTATACAATTGCACCACTTTTATTCACACAATTTCTTTCTACACAAGTCGTTTGGAAAGCAAAATTATACGCAAAATGGAAATCACCAATTTTAATAATTTTCGATAGTTCAAAGTAGCGTCAAGAGAGTATGTACTTTAAATTTTGTATGTAGGTACATATGTAAATTGTGCGGCAATTAGAAGAGATCAGCTGATATAAATTACCAAGCAAAGTATAAACGGTGGAGATAAATATGAAATATTAAAGTAGGTTTACAAAGCTGCGCGGTGGTACAATATATCGCCGAGTGTTGATTTAATTCTGTGAATTAAGTCAACAAGCACGCGTGCAAGAAAGATTTGTGAATCGTACGTTCCCCACTCAAATATATTGGCCGGTAAATTCCGAGGCTCTGTTGCTGATAATGGAACAATATTTTCTGAATGGTTATATTAAATGCACGTAACAGCGAGCGGAAGTGCTGCATTATTCAACTTACGATAACGTATTGCCTAAACTACCGCATAGTTTCAGCAATCCTTCCGAATGTATAATAAGGCGATTAATCTTCTTTCGTAAATACGCGTTTTAATGTCACATTCAAAATGTTCTGCTCGAGGTACTTAATGGCTGTGGCGAAATACAAGTGTCTTTAATTATTACAGGAATACTATTGATATTGTATTTCGTCCATAGGCAGAAACAATGACATTACTAATACGGCGTTATTGTGGAATTATTAATTACTTAATTGTTAGTTTAAGAATACACAGCAAACCATATATCTTAACAGACTTCGAAAATCTAATTAAATGTAAGTTAATTTCCTGTGACTTATAAATATGAAAAGAAGACTCTTCCGGACAAAATAATTTCCTTTTTAAACATTTTTCCACGTCGCCAAAAAGCACGGAAGCTTTTATATTGTATCTAAAAAAAAATTCACTACATATTTGTAATCTTTGCCTTTCAACGTGTCCTCGTAGCGAAATTTAAATTTCCTTAAAAAATCGATTTTTTTTATTACTATTAATTCTAAAAGTGTCATCCTTTGTGAACATTTATAACAAAGTTTCATGGGGAAATTCTAATAATTACGGAAATTATAGAGCTGAACGTAACTGAATGCACAGCCGAGTAACGGCCTCGCAGAGCGGTATTGGCGTAGGGGACTTAACTTCGAAGCCGTTTATCTCGAAACTACATTTTTAAACACCGTACATCACCGTGTACATCGTAACTTTTGAACGAATGAATATTTTCTCTTGACATTTTAACTGGAGGTGTAGAATTCCTTTCTCTATAATATAGAATTTTCGCATCAACATTGGATGTTTGTAAACATTTTTATAAACAATTAAAGACGATTTTTTTCTGTAAAACAGTGGGAAAAATTGATTCGTGTGTAACTTTCACAATTATTGTTTAAATTCGCCAATCAAATTAACATTCTTATACTTTTTGTCTTCGTGCCCTAGATTCGACTGTCTAAAAAAGTCCATATGGATTTTACGATCGCATGATAATATATTTAACTACATTTTTGTGACCAGATTTTTCTACTAAAAGTCACAATTTTTCTTCTAACACTCATCATTTCCATAAACATGAAAATTAAAAATATCCACAGGCAATTATTTGGTTCGTGTCATATAGAAAATGAAAATTTTGTGTTTTTTCGAACGTCGATTGGCGAGTCAATCTTAAAGGACCATTCTGTTGTAAAAAAAATGAACAAAAATTATTTTTTAACCATCCATCGATATATAATAAATGGCATTAATAAGATTTTCTATTCAGTTCAGTATTTGAAAGAAACAAATAGCTAAATAAACCTAAGATCTCCCTGCGTCCACGTTGACACGTCTCCTTAATTAACTGTAACAATTGGTGATATACAAAGGTCGTTATCATTATTTACATTCCAAAATAAATTACCCTAATCCCTCACCCAATGAATCCCCACCTTCCGTCAAAAAATAAATAAAGTTAACGGTACCCACCATAAATCTCTCCACCCCTCTAAACACACGTTTCGAAGCAACTTCGTTCGTTCTTCCCTGTTATAGTTTATCCAATACCTCAGACGAGCCTAACGAGCGTCTGATGAAACCTGCCGCTGCAATCCTCCAATTCCACGTTTCGCGGACTTCGCCCCCCTGCACCTCCTCCTCCGAGAGGAGTTACAAGGCAAACCTGCAAGGCGCACGACCGAGGCGCTATTGTTCAAGGCAGACCCTCAAGAAGTTCCTGACGCGGATGCAGCCCCTTCGTGGGTCGTGGCTGGATCGGAAGACGTATCGAACGTGGTATTCCATGGGAAGGGTGTTGATCGTGGATCGCCGCGGACGATCCCGAGGGGACGTCCGCAGAGGCAGGCAACCGAAACTGATTGTCCCCCCCTCCGATGAAACTTCCTTAATTATCTCGCAGTTCGGGGAATAAGTCGGCCGATCCGAACAGGGTGGTTTACGGATCTGGTCGACATCTCGCGACAAACAAGTCGTCGGCGGGAACAAGCCATGGAAACGAACGAACAGGGAGGAGGCAGAGGGTGAAGGGAGAACACCCGACTCACCATCTCGACTTCGAGATCGTTGGTGGAGACGCCTTCTTAAAGTTCCAACCCCCGTTGTTCGCCACTGTGATTCGTTTCGACGAATCCCACGAACTTCCGCGACAATGAAAACCTTGGAGAAATTTGGTCACACTCTTTGAAGTTCAGTTGAAGCTCGGGGAGGTACTATTTTCTGGGTGGAGGCCGGAACGAAGGGATCGTCTGATGAATTTAACATGGTTGGAGACATGGAAGTCGTAATTTATTCGCAAGACAGTTTTAACGTTCTTGAATTTCAAACGTATGCTAAAGATCGTGTTTAATTGATGTGAGAAGCTTGTTTACTTACTTAAGTTAAAGGGGATCGATCCGTCGCACTTTCTGTATGTCTCTTGTTCACCTAGTGAATTTAAATCTCTGAGAATTTCAGTTGAATAATTGTTCCGGAGGCTGTAAATTTATAGAATGAAAAATTTCTGCTCCGGTTCGATTATAAATAAAAATAGTGCCCTCAGAGATGAGACAATGCGGAACCATTTTACGTTCAATAAATCGAAGTACATAGCTGCTTCCAAAGGCTCACAAGCACTGGGATCCTCGGATTCTCTCCAGAGACATAATATGTCAGAGCACGTACCGAGATGCTTGAAAGGAGGTACTTTAAACAAGCATGTTCGGTACTTGAAATTTCCCGTGAGCATTTTCCTCCTGGTGCTTACCTTTGTGTGCGGTTCTATCATCGATAGGTCTTCAATACAAATTATCAGACAAAAGGCTCTACGGTTCCACGTATCCTCCATTGTTAAACGTTTAATGACGTATATGCTCAAGTTTCAATTACCTGCCGGAATATCAGCGTGTCTCCTATTTGAAATTGAAAAGACACCACCTTTCGATTTTCAAGAATATTAAACTTTCACGATGCAGCAAATTCGTTCCCTTTTCGTTATCAAGCAAGACGAGTTATTAATGCGATTCATACTTATTGCATGAGAATTAGTTACACTTGTAGTAATTAGAAGGTACAACTAAGGAAACTGATAGGTACGATTTAGAAAACCATAAAAAGGCTCATAAGAAATTAATCTGTTGTTTACGAAAATTAGACACGTAATATTGATGCTCCTAACGTAAATCTACAATTGAGGACCTTGCAGCAAGAAGTGCAGCTCCATCTTTACCAACTTCGAGTAATTTAGGAAAAACTGTTTATAAAATTTATGCTTTGACTTAACATTAAAAAGAGAATACTAATTGATAAATATATATTTTCGCACGATAAGTAGTACCTAGGGATTGAGTAGATAATTTTTCATTTGAATTTTTGGCGAATTTTTCAAATTTGGAGCATTTATATTGCCAGACAGTAAGGGGTGCATATTGAAAATTTGCAATAAATCGTCCATTTGTCAGAATTTGTATGAAACGTGCACCAAACGATATGGATTTTTTTTACATATCTATATTCCACGTCATAACTCAAAAACTGTAAAAAATGGAGTTCCACCCCTCCTGCCGCACGATCCACAATCTCCAATATTAACTTGCGCACAAATTAGTACCAAATAGAAAATATAACATAAAACATCTCAAGTGGCACGATTCAAGGAACTCTCCCCCACTATTACCGTGATCCAAAAAATGAAGTAAATCTTCTCACTAGAAAATAAACCACACAGTTACCTAAGTTCCGTTCAACCCTCCGCAAACATTAACCCATACTTAAACCGTTAGCTAACCCAGAATCCCCGTGCGCAATCAATGTCCGTCAAGCGCACCCCTTCAGAGAAAAACCGAAGCCGTACAGACGGACCGTTCGAAACAAGTAACGTTAAGAAGTATTTTCACCGGTGGAATTCCACAGTGCGCGCTGGAAATCAGAGCCACGCCGCGTTCCTTGCTCGCCCAGAAATCTCGGCTTGAAAAAGGACGAAGGGGTTGCAAAAGCGAGCGTCGAGTCGGAAAACTAAATTAAAACAAACTTCCGCGGCGTGTGTTAAGCGCGTGGTTCGAAGGGGAAACGATACTCAGCCAGGAAACGGAAGGGGTGGTTTCGTTTAGGCCCCCATTGACGCGTCTGGCACGACAGTGGACACTTTGGCGAGTTCCCTCGCGGACCGCTGGCCCTCCGCGTTCAAGTTGACGCGCGACTCGAAGACGACGGTGCGCCAGTCGGTCCGGAAACAGAGAATCGGATGGCTGTATCTTGGCCAGTGGTTGTTTGCGGCGTTCGTGTTGTCGGGGGTGACAGCCCCGAGCTTCGGAAAGTAAGCCTAAGGGTGTGAGACGAACGTGCCGTCGATGCGACGATGCTAACGCTTGCTCGAACGGGTATGGACGGGGAGAGGGTGGGTGTGCGGAGCCACACGGATGCCAAGAGAACCGACTGGACTCTGATAAACGAGCGAAACGGCCGGCAAAACTGAACGGAGAAGTTCGTTTGGCAAATGTCCCGGGACGGGCGGCCTTAAACTGTGTCCGTAGTGACGTTTATTGCGCGACGTACTGTGCCGCTTACCGCTTTCACCGACCAACGAATTCTCTTGGCGGTCGGGATATTGCACGCCCCGCTATGTCACGTCGAAAAACCCTCGAATTATGTTCGACGACGCGTGATCGGCGCCTATCGAATATCCTTAATGGATTTTTAATCGAAGGAAAGGGACCGTTATGCGCCGCCTGCGAGCGATGGGCGTTCACCGCGAGATGATTTTTGTGTGTACGCGTTAGTGGATGTGTGGAATGTGGATTAGATTGGATTTATTTAAGCGTTACCGTACTCTGAAGGGGATATGGGTCCGCTTCCCTTACGAATCGCCCTCACCTTAAGGGGATTTGGCTGTCAAATCGCTCGAAGATCAAGTGTTTATTTGTGACTAGGGTAGACGTCCCTATTACTATCAGTGTCCCTATTACTGCCATTTTATTTATTTTGCTTAATAAGAATGTAACGCATAAAGAATAGTGTACAACAATATTATTAATAATAATAAGAACAGTTACATTTTTATTAAGTAAAATAGATAAAGTGGCAGTAATAGGGACACTGATAGTAATGGACATCTACCCTAGTATTTTCGGGTAATGTTTATTAACACTGTAAACTGCTGGATGGGATAAAACCGAGGTTTGGATCGATTTGAAATTTTTACAGCATGTACAAGATATACTCGTTTTTGGAGTGTATTCCCTTCCCTTGTTTTGACACCCCACCCGTTCTCACCTCTCTGTACCACCTGTTATACCTCCCCTTACTCTCTTTTCCCTGCTCCTATATTTCCTGCTTCTTTTGGTCCAATTCAGCCCTCAAATCCCCCACTTCTGCCTCCCTCCTCACTACTTTCTCCGCTGCAAATTCCCTCTCTTCGAGAACCTTTTCCTTTCCTCCACCCACTATATCCCACTACCCACTCTTCCCTCTTACCTTCTCTAAACACCTTCTCGCTATTGCTCCGACTTTCCCTCCCCTCCAATCCTACCACTCTTTTTCCTGTTGTCGTTCTCATCCTCTCTCTCTCTTGGTTTCATCCATCACCACATAGTTGGGGATGTACCGCTCCAGCCCTAACGTCGATCTAATGAATCTCTCTCGTACTCTTTCCACTTCCATCCCTTCCTTTCATTCCCACGCTTTCTGCCCCATACAACAATATCGTACCCACTAGCTTATCAAACACAAACATCCTCATCCTCCAGTCATTCTCGAATCTCTTTCTCCCTAGACCCCGATATGTGGGACGTATTATATGGAACAGTTTATACGTTTGTATTCTTACGTAATATCAATTTCAAGCTGGATCTCACCTGTCCGCTTTGCTTTGCTATCTTTTCGTGTCACAAGGCGCGCGTATACGAGGTTCAAGTCGCCCATATGGTTCATCTTTTTTATGTAGTTAGTGCACAATTTGGTTAATGATGTGTTAGCCTAATATCAGAATTCTAATTTTTACTTTATGTTATGTTACGAGACATATGTATATAACAAATTAATTTAATCTGTCGTTTGGATTTACTTAAGATTTTGTATATTGTAACTGATACTATCTACTTAAGTAGTTGATACAGTACAGAATACGACAGGTTGTTTCGTCGTTTCTGTTAATGCAAGTACTATAATATGGGATGCCGCTCTTGTGACGGTATATTCTTAAAGGAGATCAGCGTCCAGAAACTTTCCACGACTCGGAACATTGTAAAAATCCGTTTGCAGATAAGTCTTATCGTTTTCCATTGAAATCCTTAAGCCATCCTGGGGACGTACGAGATGCTTTGTCACAAGTTCAGATAAAAAGGAAAGATCTATGGTGCTCCACTTTCACGAATCCGTTTCCACCCTTTATATTGTAAATTTTCTTCCCCAAACGTTGCTACGTTTAATAAATTCTCTCTAGCTGCACGAGGAAAAGTATGATACTTCTGAGAAACTCTGTTTCGTTCAACGTGACAGCACGATATTCGAATCTCCACAGTGCACGCTTCGAATACTTCGCGACTCACAAAATATGTAGCTACAAATTTAAAACGGCCACTAATATTTTTCTCACTCTGTGGAAATCAGTTGTCTTGCGAAGAACTTTTCTCTCACATGTGACAGATTTAACATGATAACGAGATGCTTCGATGTATCGAAGTCTCTTATGGGAGCTGATAATGATAAGAGAATTCAGTGTAAGTAATGACAGATCACAACCAACAATGGAAAATATAAATAAAGGAATAATTATTTTATGGTACTTAAAATTACTTTAAATATATTTCCCATATAAGAAATTTACTTAAATTATTTTGCTAGATAATAATAATAATATTACTCTATAGATGTGCATTATAATATTCAAAAGAGATAGACTATATTGAATAAATAATGTATGTAATAATGTACAATTAAAAATTATTGCACACACTATTCAGATGTACATAACGAAAATTCCATTTGGAGAAATATCTACCATTTTTAAAAGCGCAATTTCATTTCACGATTATTTCGTACTTAAAACGAAACTGTAACTACCCGAGATATTATTTTATCGTTACACGGTAAATGTAGTTACGAAACCAGGAATGCTTTAGATACTCTCATTTAAATGCTTCACTCCGTTCGTAAGATGACGTGACGCAAATACGGAAGCTTGAAATCCCCAGTTGTCTTCTCTTTCACGGAATTAGTCACAGAAGGTTAATTTGGCACGTGGCAGCCCGCTTTAAGAGCGTGCGTTGCAGTCGAGTTGTTAATTTTTTAAATCCTATCTTTGAACCCCTTCCAGCGTCCCACTTCGCGTTAATTTAAAAAATTCGACAGACGCCCGATACGTTTCGCATCGGCGATTAAAATGCTCAGTATAATTTAAAATAAACAAGCTTTAATGAAACAGATAAATATCCCTGCAGGAGCAGTAAACTGAAATTCGAAACGTTCATATTAAAGGCTCGAAAACAAAATTGTCCTCGTTACACACCGTGATTGATCGTTTAATCAGATTCGTTATAAAATTTAACACAGTCCCTTTGAATTCGGTATCGACAACCCGATAGAAGTGTCAAGAAAAATCAATAGAGAACGACGTTTCAATTTATCAGAAATAGACGAGTTCATTAAATATCCATTCAGAAGAAAATCGCTTAATTTCGGGATATCGGTTAGCAGAATTCTAACGCTGATTTACGATTGCTTCGGGCGCTTTATCAATCGGTATAGTTGAGCATAAATTTGCGCTGGTTTAATGCACTTTGTAACCCGTATTGGGGTCTCCCTTGTCGCCGTTTATCAAAGTGTTATTATTCAGATAATCGTTCACTGAGCTATGACGCGTCTAAATAATTTCCAACTTTTCGATAAAATAGGTAAACGTGTATTTTTCTATTTATTAAACGGGCAATGGCAAAAAATAGTCTCATTCACTGAAAATGTATCTAACTGATTTCTTTTTATATAAAGCGACAGAGTTTTTGCATTTCACAAGTGATATTTTTAAAACAGTCGGAGATAGAATTAAATGTCATTAGCAAAATTAAATTGTAGGTAATCGGCACTGCAAATTTTTGTATTAATGTGTACCTCTTTAAGTTAACGCACTGCATTAAAATATATATCTAGCGTTTTAAACTTTGCACAACAGTAATTGACATTCGCCAAGTAGTTAAAAAAAGTAGGATATTTCAATTGGAGGGAAATAGTAAATAAGACAGAGCAAAGCTTTGATGGATATTCTGTATCTGAAAAATTAATCATTTCAAGTTCCTCAATTTGCATCCTAAAATGATTTTACTAAAATTGCTCAATCTCCTGCAAATAAATCGTAATGGAACAGACGTTGATTGCCTGATGAAAAATCCACAGAAGCTGGTACTTTATCACAGTCAAGATGTTATCCAGCGCTTTTGGCAGAAAATCATATTTATACGATAAAAATTTTGATGAACACACAAAAACTATACGAAATTCGTGAACCGATTCTCTGTAAATTAAGAATTAAGTAGATTTCTCGTCCTCTCTCGTTCGTTAGCTCGCTGATTCATTTCGCATGGAAACTGTATTTTCGTTTGCGCCCGCTGTTTGAATTATTCAGTGGCATTTAATCAGAAATTTAGGTACGGATCGATTGTACAAGGTGTTGCCCAGTTGAAGCCTTTGCCTCTGAGACTGCGGTTCACTTGAAATGAGAACTCTGCTATACGTATACGTCAACGTCTCTGGACCAATTTCCGTTATTAACAAACAAGGAATAATCAAATACACGTTACAGTCACGTCACGAATGTTTGTTCATCGAGCTATGAAGGCAGGTATACCTACTTTAATGATTGACGATGTGGAACGCACTGCTTTGAGTTCCTTATTAATTAGTACATTTCATGCGTACGGAAATGTTAAAGAGAACGTTTACCATCTGCAATTGCTTCGGTTAATTGATGTGGTAAGGTTTTAGAAAGTGATACAGTGCCGTGCTACGTTAGAAGGAGATACAAACTGGCTCTAATGATAACAATAATTTTAATGGCCAGTTGCAAAACAAATTAGTTTAATAATGTAAGTACATGTTTAAGTATATCTACGAATTTTGAGTAATTAATATAAAAATGAGGGGAATATAATTAAAAATAAGTGCTTACGTGTTTTTTAGTTTAAACAATATTATGGCTAATGAACTATAAATACATAGTTTTATAACATAAAAATTTGAGTGTAATGTAATTATTTTTGCGAGATAAGTAAATTTTTATACAATTTTAAAAAATAGTTAAACTTATTAATAGTGCTAAATGTTTTGTTAATATGTAGATTTTAAATGGCTGAAATATTTTAAACCTAGGTATCTCAAAATATTTCGTTAACGCTGTTTTATTAATTTTCCAAAAGTTAATACGTTGAGAGCCGCTCCATTCTTACTGCAAAGTCTAGAATTACACTCAACTCTGTTTACTAGCTTGCAAATCTATTGAGCACACATTAAAAGCACATCAGCGCAAATGCAATCAGATATTCTAAAAGAAACCCTCAGCGGCCGTTACATACAAGCCGATTAAACGCACAGATCCGAACACTTGAACTCGCGACCCCCTCGTAATAAATTTCCCCGCACAAATGATGCCAACCGCGAAATTATTCAACTCTCACGATCATCCGGAATGAACCTCAACCCCTTCAGCCACCCCGCCCAGCTCAGGAACGCCCAGCCGAAATCTCAGACTTAATATTCATACCAGTGCCGCGTCTTGCCGCGACCCCCTGAATCCATTACCGACTTTCACGGCGCCGATTAGTAACGACCCCCCAGGATTTCATCCGGTCTCCTCGGGGCTCCCGGGAAGCAAAAAGAGCCCCCGTGTTCCAGGCCTTTGCGCTTCACGGGAATATTAATCGAGCGGGGACAGCGCGGAAGCGGTCGCTGCAATTCGTCTGGGGGCCTTTCGAGTGCCGCGAGCCGCCGGAAGTCAAGAAGAATCTCGGGACGGGTGGGAAAGGGGGGGGGGGTGGAATAGAGAGGAGGAAGAAGCAGCGGGGTGGTTGAGAAACGAGGGTGGATGGAAAAGGGCAAATGGCTGGTGCTTGTCCGCTGGAGGCTTAAAACGGTCGAGTAAGCGGTAAATTCTTAGGCTTCGTGCCTCGCGACCTGTCCCTGGATGAATAACTACTCGAAACGATACTAGCCAAGGGGCCCATCCAACCCTTCCATTCCAACTTCCGTGTTCTCGATTCGACGAGTATATATTATTCAGGCTATTCTAGGCGGCACGTCTGCGCGCCGTCCTAAGAAAATTGAATCGCCGAAGGAGTCACGGCGGATCGTGGTCTTCGATGGGGAGGTGAAGCACGGCGCAGAGGGACCAGACGGAATATAGTCACGGACAAGGGCCGTGATTTTTCTCGGGAGGGCAATCCACCCTGACGAATACGTGCTGAAGGATGAATACCGATGACTGGGCTCCACCCTCGGACCAGGAATGCTCCGCGAATGCCGCTTCACCGTTTAGGGATGATTTCAGCTCGCCGATTTTATAGGGCTGTTCATTAGAGGATCGAGAGCGCGAGGGGCGCTGGGCGTTTGCACCGTCGACTTTATGTATTCACTCGCTTGGAAGCAATCTCTGATATCCCGGATATTTACATCAATTTAATTCCGTCTATCCCGGGATTGGCGTTCTTGTTCACTGGCTATTGTGTAAGAGATTCCCAGCTACTTGCGATAGGATGCTGTGAAGTATTCTAGTGGATTAAGAGGTTATATTCGGGATTTTTTTGTGAAATATCTGCTGTATATTTTTTACAACTATTTGCTTATTTTAAAAGTAAATGTATGTAGCAACTCTCAGTAATTTTGTTATTGGAAAACATTGGAAAATGAACGAATAACAGCCATTCTCGAGGAAGTTGTTTGGTCCGCAAATCAGGGGCGGATTTGGGGATTCGGCGCCCCTAATCTAATAAGAGCTGAGACAACTTTGGAATTAATTCAATATGGCAACTAAGATGTGAATTATTGATAATTTGATATATGAATAGAAAGCAGTGTTTTTAAGGTTCTGTCAATCCTTTGTGTTTAAACACTTTTCAATCTTTCCCCCAAAAATTTGCCCTCCTAGGCTACAGCGTACTTAGCCTATACATATATAAATCCGTCCCTGCCGCAAACATTATTGGTGACACAATTTGGAAGCAGTGTTCATGGGAATGCTTGGAAATGAACGCTGTAAGTGAACAGTATATTATGTCAAGTAAAATCAATTTTATCCTGTGCGTGTTCGAAAACGTGACTTGTAGTCATGCCATGCAGAACCATCTATGGCTATATTTTCAAGAGCTTTCAGGTATAACTTAGTTTCTTGCTTGGAGACATGCGGACAAGTAGGGCCCTCCTACATCATTAAACCACGTTTCTAGCTAGTGCCCTACCTGTGGAATCAACACAGACACACCACGGAAAAGTAATGAATATATTCAACCTGATATATTCAAGGTCTCTTTTCCATTTTGACGGTAATGGCTTCATGAAAAATGCACACGTTGTAAGTGACGAAGTGTTCGTAACATGAAGCAGAATTATAACATCAAAGTGCCTCTGAAAGGCTTTGATGCTTTTCTGCTAATTACACGAGCGTGTAACAATAATCGATTTAGGGCACAAAATGAATTCAACAAATGAAAGAAATATTCTTCTCTGTTTACAAAGCTTTTTCTCTATGCCCATACAAGTTGAACGATCGAAAATTTATAATATATTAAATACTTCGTTCGACGTCTAATTTTTCTGATCGCTAACTACTAGAAATAATAATCCTTCTTCATACTCTGTGTAATTAATAAGAATCCTTTTGCATACTTTAATAACTGTGTAATATTATTCATTGCTTATACTCGTACATTCTAATTTGGATTGCCACATGCTGTAGATATATGAAAATTGAACCAGAATCAGAATTATAGTCACCTTATAATTATTACACAAATGACCTCTTCGCGAGGTAATTGTTCCTCTTTTTGTATTCATACTTATTAAGCATGTATAAATTCTACTCGAACACAGTATTCTTATACTCCTCCTAACAAACGAGCCTCTACCAGCACTCTTCAGCATTGCAATGTGAAGAAACGCGTATGCGAGTTCAGAAGCCTGTAGAAATGAAGGTGCAAGTGAAGATGGACGAGCCAACCACCAAGAAGCGCTTCGTTTTTAACATCCAGAAAAGATCTTTCATCATGAAAACTCCTAGAGGTTTCTATCCATCTGGACGGAGAAATCGGGCTTACGAATCGAGTAAATCCGCGTTACCACGACGTGCAGTAACGGAATCACGCGAATAGAAGCTAAGGTGATCGTTGCGAGAGAAAGATTGAGCGAAACAGGAGAAAACTGACGAGGGTTGGCAACTCTATAAAGACTTAGTTACTGTTCGTATATACTGGTTTCGTATAGAATTAGGATACTTCGGAGCTAACAAGTCAGGAAATCCCCCGACTTCCATTCTCCCTGCACGCAATTCCAAGTAATTAGTTACCTTTGTCTGTAGATGGTTGGTCAAGGAAGTATTAGATAAATGAGAAATATTTCTTAGAATATGCCAGTTTAACTATTTCAGTTCTTTGTTCTTTTTTATAGATATTCACATTTCTTTTTATTATAAATATAATGCTAAAAACGAGAAAGAATTTTGAATAAGAAACCTCTCTATAAACACATTCATGGGAATCTGGTTTATTTGCATACAATATTAGCAACATTGTTACACTATGTTGTTCGATATTATTAGATGCTTTTTTTATATTATTGTAAAATCATCGAAAGAAATATTTAAGTGAAATCTGTCGTTAAATTCATTATTGGTATTGCTGTGTCTTTAGATGTGTCGATCTGACGATGAGTAATCGTTGGTTTCATAAAAATACCAATTAATAACTGTCACAATAGCATGTAGATAAAAAACCTTGAACTTTCATCTTCCTTCCACGGAAAGATTTCCTGCAAGGAGGTATTCTGTTTGATTCTGGGAGAAACATGGTGTAGGTTACAAAAAGTGAGGTAAATGGCGTTCGTTTAGATGTAGTCACATATCATGTGCCACTACCTTTCAGGTTCTTTTGCCTACAGACAATTTATCAAAAGCGAAATTCTTTGAGCTATTTAAACTCCTTGTTTTGTTTTGTTAAAGGGGTATTATTATCTACTGCACAGAGAATTAAAATACAAAACTATTTTTAATATAAATAATCCAGAATTCCAGTCTCTGTGATATGGAAAAATATGATTTTCAGACCAATAATATGTATGTAATTAATATGTTATTTTGAAACCAGAAAGGAAGGAACAAGCTATATTTTTAATAATAATTAACACATAATGAATCAAATTATTCTCAGCAATACATAGGTACAATAATCAGAAATTTTAGAGAGCCATGGTCTACCTGTCTCTGACTTTAACTACGAATGTTTCCAAAATCGTTGAAGCTCTTTAAATCATGTATGAACCAATCACTCTGCAGCACACCTACCTCCACGAAACGAATGTGACTAATAAAACAGTTTGATACTAACGTTAAAAGTTATTTAAGTGTCAGAGAGAAGAATTAATTTATAAAGTCTGTTTTCGTGAAAATAGGCAAAAATTGCAAATTTTGAAGGCCTGTATTTTTCAAACAAATTCGAAATCAATAAAATGCTAACTTAAACACCCCCGTCTCCTAATTTTACGTGGGCTACATCATATTTCAAATTCATCAAAATCTCTGACATCAATTGTCAAAACTGATCGCTTTGTTATGGAATGTCAGAAGTATTTAAATACCAATGATGACTCGTTCTAATAATCAATAAAACCCATTTAACACACATTTATTCCTTGTTGTGGAATTTTCGCGGTTTGTCCATTTCTTTCGCAAAAGATAGCATTATCCCATTATTTATATCCCCCTAGAACCCCCCGCAGAATATTACATTATCTCAAAGCAACACGCTATATCATGCTAAATGGTCGATTCAACGCAAATCCACTACATTGTGCTGCAATATTTAATGCGTCTCGTACGATTAAAATGTATAATATCATTAATCCGGAAACGAGGAGTGTTCGCTCCTAAATATTATTACGATGAAGTCTTAAATAAATCGGGGGCATGGCCCCCAGTGGAAAGTTTCGTGAACTAGCAGGATCTTTACGCCCCACTAGTGGGTCGCGGGTCATACTTTGAGAAACACTTTGCCGTGGTATGAGGGACGCGACAGGAAGGGGGAGCACTGAGTGCAGTGCTTCGAAACGGATGACTGTCATTTATTCCCGTCACGTTGGCCCTCCCAGCGGGGTAAAAGTGCAGAAAAAAGAAACTTGGCGTAATCCTCCAGCTATCTCTGTACATTCCAGTGGATGCCGAAGGATGCTGGTACGTTGGAAAGACTTAAGGAACGCGGCAGTGGATGGAAGGACGACCGAGGGTGTGGCAAGGGAGGTCTTCTACTTGTTCGCGGACAGGCCACCCCGAGGATGCGGCATATCGATTTTATTTTTAACCCCATTTGAGATTCTCGGTTTATAAAACAGTCCGCCCCCCTTGCGATCGCTAGATCGCTAGAGGAGAAATTCAGGCAAGACGAAGCAGTTTCCTACCTTGCTGACCTGTTTAGGGCTGGTTTCCACGACGATGAATTTTTTGCCTGTC
Source organism: Andrena flavipes (assembly GCA_963971345.1). NCBI lineage: Eukaryota > Metazoa > Arthropoda > Insecta > Hymenoptera > Andrenidae > Andrena > Andrena flavipes. Next base: position 46,423,568 of record OZ020482.1, read on the forward strand.
ATGATACCAATTTTTATTATTTATTTAGTTACGGTGATTTAATTAGAATTATTTTAGTTACACATTATAACCATTTTCGCAGTCTATGATGCTTATTAAAGTGGTATTATTACAAAATTCTATTTGATTTCTAGAAATTCTCTACTTTAATGGAGATGGTCTACTTTAATTAAAGTAGAACCATCAAAGACCACTCGACAGTTGGTAGTTAATTAATTACTAGCTCACTAAACTCGCTGTTATTTATTCCGAGTAAGCTGATAATAAATTTTAATTATGTAGTTGGTCTTGGTCCAAAGGTTTATATAGAATGTGAGACAGGAATAAGAAGAAAGCGAAATGATAACGACAAAATTGTTTTCATATTGCAAAACGGGTTCGAGATATTTTCGAAGTAGTAATTTAGTCTTTAGTCGATTTGCAAAAAATATATCTACCAAAGTACGTGCTAGGGTAAGTAGCGATGAATGGTCGCCAGTAAGAGCTAATCAAGTACTGTTCGTACACCTTGCACGTGCTGCAAGCTCCCAGGTAATTACATCGGCCATTGGCATCGATCGTGAAAGGACTCGGATTACCCTTTTGAAAACATTGAAAGGTGTGAAGATTCGCCCTTTCAGCGGCGCCGCGCATGCTATGGAAACACGATCAGCAATTGATTAGAAATCGATCTCCATTCAAATGACGAAGCGTAATAATTTTACAAAAATACATTTCCCTCTGCAGCTGCACTCGGCGCTGGAATATTAAGTACGATGCGCGTATTTGAAGTGGAAGTAACTGTGTCTACAGCTTCCACTTCGAATTCAATCGAAGCTCTACAAAATTCTTCGGATGTCTCGAAAGTGGTGCCTTGTAAATCACGGAGAAATTACTTTTCATTCAATGTCTGAAAGCACGTCTTAACAAGTTCAAGTAGATTATTTCTGTCATTCGCCAATATAATTTATTGAAGCATTTACAGCTTAATGAATGAATTACAATTCATATTTTTATTTCGTTGCATCCTTCTTTCATGTTTAATTTTTAGGAGATCGAAGACCTTTTTGGGCCTCTGTGTAAGTCCACTAATTCTGCACAAGATATACGTTATTATTATTTATATTTTGTATAGAATTAGATAATAGATGTGTATATATAAATTTAAATGAATATCAAATTTTGGAAACAGAAAACCACTATTTTTTAAAAAGAAAAAAGGCGGTTCTCTAAAGATTAATAAAGCTCGTTGTTAAAATCTAGATATTTTGATTCTTTCTCTTAAAAAAAAAAAAACATTTGTGGGATTCATCGGGGTCTTATTTCTACGCCCAAATAGTGGTTCAATGTGAACTAGGAATTTCTAAAACTAATGGTCCCGTGTTATCCGGATACCTTTATTCCTAATATTGTTCTAATTCTCTTACGTTGCCCAACCGATAAGCTTACAAAATTATTCCAAGCGGAAACAGTAGTGGGTTTTCATCCCTTTTTGGGGTGACACCAGTAGAGACGGTATATCCTTGTTAACCCAAGTGGGGATCCTGTTTCTACGTACTGGTGAGTTTCCTAACAACGTAGACAGTTACGTCGATTTGTAGGGGAGGCAAAGTACAAATAAATCTGTCCTGCAGGACACGCAAATAAGTGAGGAGATGGTGTTCACATAACAACGGGAAAAGAAGAGTAAAAGGGCCGATGTGAACGCGGAGGGGGCAAGGGCGACGCGCATTATCTTCCCGCCCTGCTATCGTTATTCGTTTCATTTTATCCTTTTTCACGTTCAACGTAATCCTCTTTCTTTGTCATCATGTGTTACAGATGCGTATTCCAAAAGGCTGAAAGAGTGTACCGCCGCTCGACGCTTTATAGAATATCAGTTTCCATACGAGGAGATTGAACGAGCCAAAGCTCCTCTCCTTTTATGCGCCTTTATCGGGCCTCTTTTTACCGACCTTGTACCCGGCGCATACTCCACGCACGTAAGCTCGCTCGATCAAAGCCTCCTCATCGAATTCCAAGCCGTTAATTATTTCGGGATTATTCGTGCCGTGGACCCCGCGCTGGCGGAGGAATTCCCATTCCTTTCGCACAAGTTCGTGTCACTTGAACACGGAAGCTGTACACCTAGTACGAAAGATAGATACGTCTTCTATTCTGCAGTTTGTTTACTCTTACTTACGTACCCGGTATATATAACACCCGAGCGTACTCAGAATTTAATCTCAGGGGGAGCCGAGTTGAACATATAAAAATAATTTTAATGCAGATTCATTGGGTGACTATAAAAATTTATTCAAAGAATAAAACACAATTTTCTTTTCTTTTTATACAGCCCCTTCTTTCGGGTGCCAGGTTATTTAAATATTGTGCAAGGGGGTCGTGATTCAAAATAAGTTGAGAGAAACTCACGTAGTCATTGCTTTAATTACGTTACCCTCGCAATAGAATATTAGTAACAAAGCAGTTACGTTAGAACCATCGTCACTGACCCCTCGAAACTCACCTGCCACGTTCAAACATGTAGGTATACAGAAAATCAAACACGCTAGCCATGAACTACAAAGAATTATTCTCGCGTCTAGGATTTATAGAAGACACCAGTTTTGTTCGCAACTCGTCCATCGAGATTCGGCACTTTTCAAGCGTATAAATTTTTAACGTTCCCCAGCAATTTCAAACCGATGCCTCCACATAAATTCAATGCGACTGTCCATTACTCGGGCTATTAAAAATCTCCTTAAATCAACTTCCGAGGTCACTGTATAAACCGCCACGAAAGGAGTTTGAATTGCGTCATAAATCGAATCGTACGGTCCGATGTCTTAATAAAATTGCTTTTGTTATATCGCCGTCCTATTATATAGATACCAGCAAGTACTTCCTCCAAATCCCCCAGGAAATTGTACCGCTACAACAGTTTTATTTATACCCGCCCCGATGGATCCTGAACGTCGAGGAAAGAGATGAGGTTTCAGGATCTACTGATACAAACGTGTCAAGAAATAAGAGTGTTTTCTGCGGCTTAATATCTCACCGATCTCCTTCGTTTCCTGCCTTCCTCCCTTCATTTCCATTGATTCACTTCAGCTGCCAATTGTTCAGCGTTTATCTGAAAGGCCTGGCTAAAAAGAGGTCGCTGAGATATCGGCTCGACGGTTATTAGCGAAAGTAAACCACAGTTCCGGTCGATTATGAGCTAATTGTCGAATCCAAGTTGAGAAAGAAGCACTCGAATAGTGGCTGTGAATAAAAGATTCAAAGCACTGGTCTGCCAGCTATTTTAAGTTCGCCCTTATAAAATATTTATACCATGTGTTTCTTTTTTTATTCAATAGAATTTCTGATAATATTCTGTCCTCGAAAACTTTCAATTACGCAAGGAATTTATAGAATATAAAAACTGACGTCGTTGAACATATTTGTCAATTTTATCGCGAGAGTGAAGACTTCGGTCTGATATTAAAGGTGAAAAAAAAAATAGTATTTATAGGATATTACCCCGATTTTCTTAGCCGATCTAGACCAAATTTTGCATAATTACTTTATAGAACCCCGCGGAAAATATAGGCTACTATGAACCTTGATCATCCTTCCACTTCCCCCTAATTTCACTTCTTTGACACTCTGTGACAATCAAATCCGGTCTCGAAAAGGGGGATAGTCATTAATTATGTATCTACATTAAATGCAACTGAGTTTCACGTCCCCATATTTACTCTTTCGGAACTATAAAATTCTGCAACTTCCCACCATCTTCCCAAATCTTCCCAACTGGTCCCACTTACCATTTATATTTAAAAATTTCCCAATTTTTCTTGCCAAAGTAAACTCCCCAATAAAAACTACACACCCACAGAAATAACTCATAGAGAAACCTAAGCAGAAGTAACGATCTCTCAAATTCCCATTCTTTTCTCAGAAGATCCTTCCCTCTAGGACCTTCAACTCGTGACACACACGCGAGAGCAAGGTGATTGATGCGGAATCCGTGGAATACTAAGCAAAATTCCAGCCTCTTCCATCCTGGATGAGGTGCGCGCGAGTGAAACTTTGAGGCTGCGTATTTCCTAAACGGCTGGTCCTAGGTCGTTTTTGACGAAATTTTGAAAGAAAACTCAACCAAAGAAAGGTATAATCTCCTCCTTTTAAAACGTCCCATGTACTTTAAACAATCAGACCGCCTTAAAGAAGTATTCTCATCTGGAGGCGATGGCCATTTTATTCGTCCGTTGAGTCGACTAAATTCTTATTCGATCTGAACATTCTGTAAGACGACGGCAACAACGACGGTACCGATTAGAGGATGGAATTCAGAGTTCACTTTTTGACACTTTGAGACTGCGTATCTCGTAAACGGCTGGTCCTAGGTCGTTTTTGACGAAATTTTGAAAGAAAACTCAACCAAAGAAAGGTATAATCTCCTCCTTTTAAAACGTCCCATGTACTTTAAGCAATCAGACCGCCTTAAAGAAGTATTGTCTCCGTATATGCTCAATTTTATGCACGCGATACAAGCTTGTCACTATCCCCACCACTTTTGTCTCACTCTTGTCCGGCGAAGGCCAGAGCGAGATGGAACGCGTTGCGTGCGCGACGAACGAACACTCGGAATTAGGACTCTGAACAGAATATATGCTCACCACCGGTCCCGAACAGCGAGCAAATACGGAGGCAATACTGTACTTCCGAAAACCGGTCAAACCCGATTGGCCTGAAATTTTGCAAATAGGTTCATTTTGCATAAAAATAATGTTTGCGAGAAGGATTTTTGGCTACTCGAAATTTTTTTTTAACCATTTCAATGTCGTTTCCTACTTTACCGACAGGGTCGAGAATGTCGGTAAGGTAGGAAACAAAATTTCAGCCAAATCGGGTTTGACCGGTTTTCGGAAGTTTCGCCAAATATTACTATGTAAATACGTTACTGATATGGTAGTGGAATTGGACGCTATTTAAATAGCGTAAAATTGGGAAGATAATTTAATTCATTATACTCATCATATGAAATAACATTCGTCGTAGTTTCTATAATATACAAGTCAGGGTACTTAAAATACTTTTCTTCTGCTTACAGGTGAAACTTGGGCATATTACTCCGTGACAGGAACTTTATATGGGCCAAATGATGGAAATTTCAACAATGAACACAAGAAAATAGTAATTTTATATATCTGACAAAGTAAAATTATATATTTTATACTTTATTGTAACACTGTAAAAGTCTTTATTCAAATAAAGTGGGAAAAAATTGAAACAGACTATTATTATTTAGAAATACCTTTTATACATACTCCTATCCAAATAGTCGCAGTAGCTACATTAAAGTGACGTCTTCGAAGCAGAAATTTAGGATACCTCCTTTCGCTTCATGTTCTCCTGCTGCTTCGCTCCAAAATTTGGTCAAAAATCTCAGTACGCTGTAAAATTCAGCTTCGCAGCAGGAGAACATGATGTCGAAAGAGGTGGCACAAAGTTAGCGCCTTCGGAGAGAGAATCGAAGACGCAGAACTATCGAACGCAGAGTCGCAGAGTCGTCGAAAGGTTTCTGGCGATGGAATTCAGCATACCTCCTTTCGCTTCATGTTCTCCTGCTGCTTCGCTCCAAAATTTGGTCAAAAATCTCAGTACGCTGTAAAATTCAGCTTCGCAGCAGGAGAACATGATGTCGAAAGAGGTGGCACAAAGTTAGCGCCTTCGGAGAGAGAATCGAAGACGCAGAACTATCGAACGCAGAGTCGCAGAGTCGTCGAAAGGTTTCTGGCGATGGAATTCAGCATACCTCCTTTCGCTTCATGTTCTCCTGCTGCTTCGCTCCAAAATTTGGTCAAAAATCTCAGTACGCTGTAAAATTCAGCTTCGCAGCAGGAGAACATGATGTCGAAAGAGGTGGCACAAAGTTAGCGTCTTCGGAGAGAGAATCGAAGACGCAGAACTATCGAACGCAGAGTCGCAGAGTCGTCGAAAGGTTTCTGGCGATGGAATTCAGCATACCTCCTTTCGCTTCATGTTCTCCTGCTGCTTCGCTCCAAAATTTGGTCAAAAATCTCAGTACGCTGTAAAATTCAGCTTCGCAGCAGGAGAACATGATGTCGAAAGAGGTGGCACAAAGTTAGCGCCTTCGGAGAGAGAATCGAAGACGCAGAACTATCGAACGCAGAGTCGCAGAGTCGTCGAAAGGTTTCTGGCGATGGAATTCAGCATACCTCCTTTCGCTTCATGTTCTCCTGCTGCTTCGCTCCAAAATTTGGTCAAAAATCTCAGTACGCTGTAAAATTCAGCTTCGCAGCAGGAGAACATGATGTCGAAAGAGGTGGCACAAAGTTAGCGCCTTCGGAGAGAGAATCGAAGACGCAGAACTATCGAACGCAGAGTCGCAGAGTCGTCGAAAGGTTTCTGGCGATGGAATTCAGCATACCTCCTTTCGCTTCATGTTCTCCTGCTGCTTCGCTCCAAAATTTGGTAAAAAATCTCAGTACGCTGTAAAATTCAGCTTCGCAGCAGGAGAACATGATGTCGAAAGAGGTGGCACAAAGTTAGCGCCTTCGGAGAGAGAATCGAAGACGCAGAACTATCGAACGCAGAGTCGCAGAGTCGTCGAAAGGTTTCTGGCGATGGAATTCAGCATACCTCCTTTCGCTTCATGTTCTCCTGCTGCTTCGCTCCAAAATTTGGTCAAAAATCTCAGTACGCTGTAAAATTCAGCTTCGCAGCAGGAGAACATGATGTCGAAAGAGGTGGCACAAAGTTAGCGTCTTCGGAGAGAGAATCGAAGACGCAGAACTATCGAACGCAGAGTCGCAGAGTCGTCGAAAGGTTTCTGGCGATGGAATTCAGCATACCTCCTTTCGCTTCATGTTCTCCTGCTGCTTCGCTCCAAAATTTGGTCAAAAATCTCAGTACGCTGTAAAATTCAGCTTCGCAGCAGGAGAACATGATGTCGAAAGAGGTGGCACAAAGTTAGCGCCTTCGGAGAGAGAATCGAAGACGCAGAACTATCGAACGCAGAGTCGCAGAGTCGTCGAAAGGTTTCTGGCGATGGAATTCAGCATACCTCCTTTCGCTTCATGTTCTCCTGCTGCTTCGCTCCAAAATTTGGTAAAAAATCTCAGTACGCTGTAAAATTCAGCTTCGCAGCAGGAGAACATGATGTCGAAAGAGGTGGCACAAAGTTAGCGCCTTCGGAGAGAGAATCGAAGACGCAGAACTATCGAACGCAGAGTCGCAGAGTCGTCGAAAGGTTTCTGGCGATGGAATTCAGCATACCTCCTTTCGCTTCATGTTCTCCTGCTGCTTCGCTCCAAAATTTGGTCAAAAATCTCAGTACGCTGTAAAATTCAGCTTCGCAGCAGGAGAACATGATGTCGAAAGAGGTGGCACAAAGTTAGCGTCTTCGGAGAGAGAATCGAAGACGCAGAACTATCGAACGCAGAGTCGCAGAGTCGTCGAAAGGTTTCTGGCGATGGAATTCAGCATACCTCCTTTCGCTTCATGTTCTCCTGCTGCTTCGCTCCAAAATTTGGTCAAAAATCTCAGTACGCTGTAAAATTCAGCTTCGCAGCAGGAGAACATGATGTCGAAAGAGGTGGCACAAAGTTAGCGCCTTCGGAGAGAGAATCGAAGACGCAGAACTATCGAACGCAGAGTCGCAGAGTCGTCGAAAGGTTTCTGGCGATGGAATTCAGCATACCTCCTTTCGCTTCATGTTCTCCTGCTGCTTCGCTCCAAAATTTGGTCAAAAATCTCAGTACGCTGTAAAATTCAGCTTCGCAGCAGGAGAACATGATGTCGAAAGAGGTGGCACAAAGTTAGCGCCTTCGGAGAGAGAATCGAAGACGCAGAACTATCGAACGCAGAGTCGCAGAGTCGTCGAAAGGTTTCTGGCGATGGAATTCAGCATACCTCCTTTCGCTTCATGTTCTCCTGCTGCTTCGCTCCAAAATTTGGTCAAAAATCTCAGTACGCTGTAAAATTCAGCTTCGCAGCAGGAGAACATGATGTCGAAAGAGGTGGCACAAAGTTAGCGCCTTCGGAGAGAGAATCGAAGACGCAGAACTATCGAACGCAGAGTCGCAGAGTCGTCGAAAGGTTTCTGGCGATGGAATTCAGCATACCTCCTTTCGCTTCATGTTCTCCTGCTGCTTCGCTCCAAAATTTGGTCAAAAATCTCAGTACGCTGTAAAATTCAGCTTCGCAGCAGGAGAACATGATGTCGAAAGAGGTGGCACAAAGTTAGCGTCTTCGGAGAGAGAATCGAAGACGCAGAACTATCGAACGCAGAGTCGCAGAGTCGTCGAAAGGTTTCTGGCGATGGAATTCAGCATACCTCCTTTCGCTTCATGTTCTCCTGCTGCTTCGCTCCAAAATTTGGTCAAAAATCTCAGTACGCTGTAAAATTCAGCTTCGCAGCAGGAGAACATGATGTCGAAAGAGGTGGCACAAAGTTAGCGCCTTCGGAGAGAGAATCGAAGACGCAGAACTATCGAACGCAGAGTCGCAGAGTCGTCGAAAGGTTTCTGGCGATGGAATTCAGCATACCTCCTTTCGCTTCATGTTCTCCTGCTGCTTCGCTCCAAAATTTGGTCAAAAATCTCAGTACGCTGTAAAATTCAGCTTCGCAGCAGGAGAACATGATGTCGAAAGAGGTGGCACAAAGTTAGCGCCTTCGGAGAGAGAATCGAAGACGCAGAACTATCGAACGCAGAGTCGCAGAGTCGTCGAAAGGTTTCTGGCGATGGAATTCAGCATACCTCCTTTCGCTTCATGTTCTCCTGCTGCTTCGCTCCAAAATTTGGTAAAAAATCTCAGTACGCTGTAAAATTCAGCTTCGCAGCAGGAGAACATGATGTCGAAAGAGGTGGCACAAAGTTAGCGCCTTCGGAGAGAGAATCGAAGACGCAGAACTATCGAACGCAGAGTCGCAGAGTCGTCGAAAGGTTTCTGGCGATGGAATTCAGCATACCTCCTTTCGCTTCATGTTCTCCTGCTGCTTCGCTCCAAAATTTGGTCAAAAATCTCAGTACGCTGTAAAATTCAGCTTCGCAGCAGGAGAACATGATGTCGAAAGAGGTGGCACAAAGTTAGCGTCTTCGGAGAGAGAATCGAAGACGCAGAACTATCGAACGCAGAGTCGCAGAGTCGTCGAAAGGTTTCTGGCGATGGAATTCAGCATACCTCCTTTCGCTTCATGTTCTCCTGCTGCTTCGCTCCAAAATTTGGTCAAAAATCTCAGTACGCTGTAAAATTCAGCTTCGCAGCAGGAGAACATGATGTCGAAAGAGGTGGCACAAAGTTAGCGCCTTCGGAGAGAGAATCGAAGACGCAGAACTATCGAACGCAGAGTCGCAGAGTCGTCGAAAGGTTTCTGGCGATGGAATTCAGCATACCTCCTTTCGCTTCATGTTCTCCTGCTGCTTCGCTCCAAAATTTGGTCAAAAATCTCAGTACGCTGTAAAATTCAGCTTCGCAGCAGGAGAACATGATGTCGAAAGAGGTGGCACAAAGTTAGCGTCTTCGGAGAGAGAATCGAAGACGCAGAACTATCGAACGCAGAGTCGCAGAGTCGTCGAAAGGTTTCTGGCGATGGAATTCAGCATACCTCCTTTCGCTTCATGTTCTCCTGCTGCTTCGCTCCAAAATTTGGTCAAAAATCTCAGTACGCTGTAAAATTCAGCTTCGCAGCAGGAGAACATGATGTCGAAAGAGGTGGCACAAAGTTAGCGCCTTCGGAGAGAGAATCGAAGACGCAGAACTATCGAACGCAGAGTCGCAGAGTCGTCGAAAGGTTTCTGGCGATGGAATTCAGCATACCTCCTTTCGCTTCATGTTCTCCTGCTGCTTCGCTCCAAAATTTGGTCAAAAATCTCAGTACGCTGTAAAATTCAGCTTCGCAGCAGGAGAACATGATGTCGAAAGAGGTGGCACAAAGTTAGCGCCTTCGGAGAGAGAATCGAAGACGCAGAACTATCGAACGCAGAGTCGCAGAGTCGTCGAAAGGTTTCTGGCGATGGAATTCAGCATACCTCCTTTCGCTTCATGTTCTCCTGCTGCTTCGCTCCAAAATTTGGTCAAAAATCTCAGTACGCTGTAAAATTCAGCTTCGCAGCAGGAGAACATGATGTCGAAAGAGGTGGCACAAAGTTAGCGCCTTCGGAGAGAGAATCGAAGACGCAGAACTATCGAACGCAGAGTCGCAGAGTCGTCGAAAGGTTTCTGGCGATGGAATTCAGCATACCTCCTTTCGCTTCATGTTCTCCTGCTGCTTCGCTCCAAAATTTGGTCAAAAATCTCAGTACGCTGTAAAATTCAGCTTCGCAGCAGGAGAACATGATGTCGAAAGAGGTGGCACAAAGTTAGCGCCTTCGGAGAGAGAATCGAAGACGCAGAACTATCGAACGCAGAGTCGCAGAGTCGTCGAAAGGTTTCTGGCGATGGAATTCAGCATACCTCCTTTCGCTTCATGTTCTCCTGCTGCTTCGCTCCAAAATTTGGTCAAAAATCTCAGTACGCTGTAAAATTCAGCTTCGCAGCAGGAGAACATGATGTCGAAAGAGGTGGCACAAAGTTAGCGCCTTCGGAGAGAGAATCGAAGACGCAGAACTATCGAACGCAGAGTCGCAGAGTCGTCGAAAGGTTTCTGGCGATGGAATTCAGCATACCTCCTTTCGCTTCATGTTCTCCTGCTGCTTCGCTCCAAAATTTGGTCAAAAATCTCAGTACGCTGTAAAATTCAGCTTCGCAGCAGGAGAACATGATGTCGAAAGAGGTGGCACAAAGTTAGCGCCTTCGGAGAGAGAATCGAAGACGCAGAACTATCGAACGCAGAGTCGCAGAGTCGTCGAAAGGTTTCTGGCGATGGAATTCAGCATACCTCCTTTCGCTTCATGTTCTCCTGCTGCTTCGCTCCAAAATTTGGTCAAAAATCTCAGTACGCTGTAAAATTCAGCTTCGCAGCAGGAGAACATGATGTCGAAAGAGGTGGCACAAAGTTAGCGCCTTCGGAGAGAGAATCGAAGACGCAGAACTATCGAACGCAGAGTCGCAGAGTCGTCGAAAGGTTTCTGGCGATGGAATTCAGCATACCTCCTTTCGCTTCATGTTCTCCTGCTGCTTCGCTCCAAAATTTGGTCAAAAATCTCAGTACGCTGTAAAATTCAGCTTCGCAGCAGGAGAACATGATGTCGAAAGAGGTGGCACAAAGTTAGCGCCTTCGGAGAGAGAATCGAAGACGCAGAACTATCGAACGCAGAGTCGCAGAGTCGTCGAAAGGTTTCTGGCGATGGAATTCAGCATACCTCCTTTCGCTTCATGTTCTCCTGCTGCTTCGCTCCAAAATTTGGTCAAAAATCTCAGTACGCTGTAAAATTCAGCTTCGCAGCAGGAGAACATGATGTCGAAAGAGGTGGCACAAAGTTAGCGCCTTCGGAGAGAGAATCGAAGACGCAGAACTATCGAACGCAGAGTCGCAGAGTCGTCGAAAGGTTTCTGGCGATGGAATTCAGCATACCTCCTTTCGCTTCATGTTCTCCTGCTGCTTCGCTCCAAAATTTGGTCAAAAATCTCAGTACGCTGTAAAATTCAGCTTCGCAGCAGGAGAACATGATGTCGAAAGAGGTGGCACAAAGTTAGCGCCTTCGGAGAGAGAATCGAAGACGCAGAACTATCGAACGCAGAGTCGCAGAGTCGTCGAAAGGTTTCTGGCGATGGAATTCAGCATACCTCCTTTCGCTTCATGTTCTCCTGCTGCTTCGCTCCAAAATTTGGTCAAAAATCTCAGTACGCTGTAAAATTCAGCTTCGCAGCAGGAGAACATGATGTCGAAAGAGGTGGCACAAAGTTAGCGCCTTCGGAGAGAGAATCGAAGACGCAGAACTATCGAACGCAGAGTCGCAGAGTCGTCGAAAGGTTTCTGGCGATGGAATTCAGCATACCTCCTTTCGCTTCATGTTCTCCTGCTGCTTCGCTCCAAAATTTGGTCAAAAATCTCAGTACGCTGTAAAATTCAGCTTCGCAGCAGGAGAACATGATGTCGAAAGAGGTGGCACAAAGTTAGCGCCTTCGGAGAGAGAATCGAAGACGCAGAACTATCGAACGCAGAGTCGCAGAGTCGTCGAAAGGTTTCTGGCGATGGAATTCAGCATACCTCCTTTCGCTTCATGTTCTCCTGCTGCTTCGCTCCAAAATTTGGTCAAAAATCTCAGTACGCTGTAAAATTCAGCTTCGCAGCAGGAGAACATGATGTCGAAAGAGGTGGCACAAAGTTAGCGTCTTCGGAGAGAGAATCGAAGACGCAGAACTATCGAACGCAGAGTCGCAGAGTCGTCGAAAGGTTTCTGGCGATGGAATTCAGCATACCTCCTTTCGCTTCATGTTCTCCTGCTGCTTCGCTCCAAAATTTGGTCAAAAATCTCAGTACGCTGTAAAATTCAGCTTCGCAGCAGGAGAACATGATGTCGAAAGAGGTGGCACAAAGTTAGCGCCTTCGGAGAGAGAATCGAAGACGCAGAACTATCGAACGCAGAGTCGCAGAGTCGTCGAAAGGTTTCTGGCGATGGAATTCAGCATACCTCCTTTCGCTTCATGTTCTCCTGCTGCTTCGCTCCAAAATTTGGTCAAAAATCTCAGTACGCTGTAAAATTCAGCTTCGCAGCAGGAGAACATGATGTCGAAAGAGGTGGCACAAAGTTAGCGCCTTCGGAGAGAGAATCGAAGACGCAGAACTATCGAACGCAGAGTCGCAGAGTCGTCGAAAGGTTTCTGGCGATGGAATTCAGCATACCTCCTTTCGCTTCATGTTCTCCTGCTGCTTCGCTCCAAAATTTGGTCAAAAATCTCAGTACGCTGTAAAATTCAGCTTCGCAGCAGGAGAACATGATGTCGAAAGAGGTGGCACAAAGTTAGCGCCTTCGGAGAGAGAATCGAAGACGCAGAACTATCGAACGCAGAGTCGCAGAGTCGTCGAAAGGTTTCTGGCGATGGAATTCAGCATACCTCCTTTCGCTTCATGTTCTCCTGCTGCTTCGCTCCAAAATTTGGTCAAAAATCTCAGTACGCTGTAAAATTCAGCTTCGCAGCAGGAGAACATGATGTCGAAAGAGGTGGCACAAAGTTAGCGCCTTCGGAGAGAGAATCGAAGACGCAGAACTATCGAACGCAGAGTCGCAGAGTCGTCGAAAGGTTTCTGGCGATGGAATTCAGCATACCTCCTTTCGCTTCATGTTCTCCTGCTGCTTCGCTCCAAAATTTGGTCAAAAATCTCAGTACGCTGTAAAATTCAGCTTCGCAGCAGGAGAACATGATGTCGAAAGAGGTGGCACAAAGTTAGCGCCTTCGGAGAGAGAATCGAAGACGCAGAACTATCGAACGCAGAGTCGCAGAGTCGTCGAAAGGTTTCTGGCGATGGAATTCAGCATACCTCCTTTCGCTTCATGTTCTCCTGCTGCTTCGCTCCAAAATTTGGTCAAAAATCTCAGTACGCTGTAAAATTCAGCTTCGCAGCAGGAGAACATGATGTCGAAAGAGGTGGCACAAAGTTAGCGCCTTCGGAGAGAGAATCGAAGACGCAGAACTATCGAACGCAGAGTCGCAGAGTCGTCGAAAGGTTTCTGGCGATGGAATTCAGCATACCTCCTTTCGCTTCATGTTCTCCTGCTGCTTCGCTCCAAAATTTGGTCAAAAATCTCAGTACGCTGTAAAATTCAGCTTCGCAGCAGGAGAACATGATGTCGAAAGAGGTGGCACAAAGTTAGCGCCTTCGGAGAGAGAATCGAAGACGCAGAACTATCGAACGCAGAGTCGCAGAGTCGTCGAAAGGTTTCTGGCGATGGAATTCAGCATACCTCCTTTCGCTTCATGTTCTCCTGCTGCTTCGCTCCAAAATTTGGTCAAAAATCTCAGTACGCTGTAAAATTCAGCTTCGCAGCAGGAGAACATGATGTCGAAAGAGGTGGCACAAAGTTAGCGCCTTCGGAGAGAGAATCGAAGACGCAGAACTATCGAACGCAGAGTCGCAGAGTCGTCGAAAGGTTTCTGGCGATGGAATTCAGCATACCTCCTTTCGCTTCATGTTCTCCTGCTGCTTCGCTCCAAAATTTGGTCAAAAATCTCAGTACGCTGTAAAATTCAGCTTCGCAGCAGGAGAACATGATGTCGAAAGAGGTGGCACAAAGTTAGCGCCTTCGGAGAGAGAATCGAAGACGCAGAACTATCGAACGCAGAGTCGCAGAGTCGTCGAAAGGTTTCTGGCGATGGAATTCAGCATACCTCCTTTCGCTTCATGTTCTCCTGCTGCTTCGCTCCAAAATTTGGTCAAAAATCTCAGTACGCTGTAAAATTCAGCTTCGCAGCAGGAGAACATGATGTCGAAAGAGGTGGCACAAAGTTAGCGCCTTCGGAGAGAGAATCGAAGACGCAGAACTATCGAACGCAGAGTCGCAGAGTCGTCGAAAGGTTTCTGGCGATGGAATTCAGCATACCTCCTTTCGCTTCATGTTCTCCTGCTGCTTCGCTCCAAAATTTGGTCAAAAATCTCAGTACGCTGTAAAATTCAGCTTCGCAGCAGGAGAACATGATGTCGAAAGAGGTGGCACAAAGTTAGCGCCTTCGGAGAGAGAATCGAAGACGCAGAACTATCGAACGCAGAGTCGCAGAGTCGTCGAAAGGTTTCTGGCGATGGAATTCAGCATACCTCCTTTCGCTTCATGTTCTCCTGCTGCTTCGCTCCAAAATTTGGTCAAAAATCTCAGTACGCTGTAAAATTCAGCTTCGCAGCAGGAGAACATGATGTCGAAAGAGGTGGCACAAAGTTAGCGCCTTCGGAGAGAGAATCGAAGACGCAGAACTATCGAACGCAGAGTCGCAGAGTCGTCGAAAGGTTTCTGGCGATGGAATTCAGCATACCTCCTTTCGCTTCATGTTCTCCTGCTGCTTCGCTCCAAAATTTGGTCAAAAATCTCAGTACGCTGTAAAATTCAGCTTCGCAGCAGGAGAACATGATGTCGAAAGAGGTGGCACAAAGTTAGCGCCTTCGGAGAGAGAATCGAAGACGCAGAACTATCGAACGCAGAGTCGCAGAGTCGTCGAAAGGTTTCTGGCGATGGAATTCAGCATACCTCCTTTCGCTTCATGTTCTCCTGCTGCTTCGCTCCAAAATTTGGTCAAAAATCTCAGTACGCTGTAAAATTCAGCTTCGCAGCAGGAGAACATGATGTCGAAAGAGGTGGCACAAAGTTAGCGCCTTCGGAGAGAGAATCGAAGACGCAGAACTATCGAACGCAGAGTCGCAGAGTCGTCGAAAGGTTTCTGGCGATGGAATTCAGCATACCTCCTTTCGCTTCATGTTCTCCTGCTGCTTCGCTCCAAAATTTGGTCAAAAATCTCAGTACGCTGTAAAATTCAGCTTCGCAGCAGGAGAACATGATGTCGAAAGAGGTGGCACAAAGTTAGCGCCTTCGGAGAGAGAATCGAAGACGCAGAACTATCGAACGCAGAGTCGCAGAGTCGTCGAAAGGTTTCTGGCGATGGAATTCAGCATACCTCCTTTCGCTTCATGTTCTCCTGCTGCTTCGCTCCAAAATTTGGTCAAAAATCTCAGTACGCTGTAAAATTCAGCTTCGCAGCAGGAGAACATGATGTCGAAAGAGGTGGCACAAAGTTAGCGCCTTCGGAGAGAGAATCGAAGACGCAGAACTATCGAACGCAGAGTCGCAGAGTCGTCGAAAGGTTTCTGGCGATGGAATTCAGCATACCTCCTTTCGCTTCATGTTCTCCTGCTGCTTCGCTCCAAAATTTGGTCAAAAATCTCAGTACGCTGTAAAATTCAGCTTCGCAGCAGGAGAACATGATGTCGAAAGAGGTGGCACAAAGTTAGCGCCTTCGAGAGAGAATCGAAGACGCAGAACTATCGAACGCAGAGTCGCAGAGTCGTCGAAAGGTTTCTGGCGATGGAATTCAGCATACCTCCTTTCGCTTCATGTTCTCCTGCTGCTTCGCTCCAAAATTTGGTCAAAAATCTCAGTACGCTGTAAAATTCAGCTTCGCAGCAGGAGAACATGATGTCGAAAGAGGTGGCACAAAGTTAGCGTCTTCGGAGAGAGAATCGAAGACGCAGAACTATCGAACGCAGAGTCGCAGAGTCGTCGAAAGGTTTCTGGCGATGGAATTCAGCATACCTCCTTTCGCTTCATGTTCTCCTGCTGCTTCGCTCCAAAATTTGGTCAAAAATCTCAGTACGCTGTAAAATTCAGCTTCGCAGCAGGAGAACATGATGTCGAAAGAGGTGGCACAAAGTTAGCGCCTTCGGAGAGAGAATCGAAGACGCAGAACTATCGAACGCAGAGTCGCAGAGTCGTCGAAAGGTTTCTGGCGATGGAATTCAGCATACCTCCTTTCGCTTCATGTTCTCCTGCTGCTTCGCTCCAAAATTTGGTCAAAAATCTCAGTACGCTGTAAAATTCAGCTTCGCAGCAGGAGAACATGATGTCGAAAGAGGTGGCACAAAGTTAGCGCCTTCGGAGAGAGAATCGAAGACGCAGAACTATCGAACGCAGAGTCGCAGAGTCGTCGAAAGGTTTCTGGCGATGGAATTCAGCATACCTCCTTTCGCTTCATGTTCTCCTGCTGCTTCGCTCCAAAATTTGGTCAAAAATCTCAGTACGCTGTAAAATTCAGCTTCGCAGCAGGAGAACATGATGTCGAAAGAGGTGGCACAAAGTTAGCGCCTTCGGAGAGAGAATCGAAGACGCAGAACTATCGAACGCAGAGTCGCAGAGTCGTCGAAAGGTTTCTGGCGATGGAATTCAGCATACCTCCTTTCGCTTCATGTTCTCCTGCTGCTTCGCTCCAAAATTTGGTCAAAAATCTCAGTACGCTGTAAAATTCAGCTTCGCAGCAGGAGAACATGATGTCGAAAGAGGTGGCACAAAGTTAGCGCCTTCGGAGAGAGAATCGAAGACGCAGAACTATCGAACGCAGAGTCGCAGAGTCGTCGAAAGGTTTCTGGCGATGGAATTCAGCATACCTCCTTTCGCTTCATGTTCTCCTGCTGCTTCGCTCCAAAATTTGGTCAAAAATCTCAGTACGCTGTAAAATTCAGCTTCGCAGCAGGAGAACATGATGTCGAAAGAGGTGGCACAAAGTTAGCGCCTTCGGAGAGAGAATCGAAGACGCAGAACTATCGAACGCAGAGTCGCAGAGTCGTCGAAAGGTTTCTGGCGATGGAATTCAGCATACCTCCTTTCGCTTCATGTTCTCCTGCTGCTTCGCTCCAAAATTTGGTCAAAAATCTCAGTACGCTGTAAAATTCAGCTTCGCAGCAGGAGAACATGATGTCGAAAGAGGTGGCACAAAGTTAGCGCCTTCGGAGAGAGAATCGAAGACGCAGAACTATCGAACGCAGAGTCGCAGAGTCGTCGAAAGGTTTCTGGCGATGGAATTCAGCATACCTCCTTTCGCTTCATGTTCTCCTGCTGCTTCGCTCCAAAATTTGGTCAAAAATCTCAGTACGCTGTAAAATTCAGCTTCGCAGCAGGAGAACATGATGTCGAAAGAGGTGGCACAAAGTTAGCGCCTTCGGAGAGAGAATCGAAGACGCAGAACTATCGAACGCAGAGTCGCAGAGTCGTCGAAAGGTTTCTGGCGATGGAATTCAGCATACCTCCTTTCGCTTCATGTTCTCCTGCTGCTTCGCTCCAAAATTTGGTCAAAAATCTCAGTACGCTGTAAAATTCAGCTTCGCAGCAGGAGAACATGATGTCGAAAGAGGTGGCACAAAGTTAGCGCCTTCGGAGAGAGAATCGAAGACGCAGAACTATCGAACGCAGAGTCGCAGAGTCGTCGAAAGGTTTCTGGCGATGGAATTCAGCATACCTCCTTTCGCTTCATGTTCTCCTGCTGCTTCGCTCCAAAATTTGGTCAAAAATCTCAGTACGCTGTAAAATTCAGCTTCGCAGCAGGAGAACATGATGTCGAAAGAGGTGGCACAAAGTTAGCGCCTTCGGAGAGAGAATCGAAGACGCAGAACTATCGAACGCAGAGTCGCAGAGTCGTCGAAAGGTTTCTGGCGATGGAATTCAGCATACCTCCTTTCGCTTCATGTTCTCCTGCTGCTTCGCTCCAAAATTTGGTCAAAAATCTCAGTACGCTGTAAAATTCAGCTTCGCAGCAGGAGAACATGATGTCGAAAGAGGTGGCACAAAGTTAGCGCCTTCGGAGAGAGAATCGAAGACGCAGAACTATCGAACGCAGAGTCGCAGAGTCGTCGAAAGGTTTCTGGCGATGGAATTCAGCTTACCTCCTTTCGCTTCATGTTCTCCTGCTGCTTCGCTCCAAAATTTGGTCAAAAATCTCAGTACTGCTGTAAAATTCAGCTTCGCAGCAGGAGAACATGATGTCGAAAGAGGTGGCACAAAGTTAGCGCCTTCGGAGAGAGAATCGAAGACGCAGAACTATCGAACGCAGAGTCGCAGAGTCGTCGAAAGGTTTCTGGCGATGGAATTCAGCTTACCTCCTTTCGCTTCATGTTCTCCTGCTGCTTCGCTCCAAAATTTGGTCAAAAATCTCAGTACGCTGTAAAATTCAGCTTCGCAGCAGGAGAACATGATGTCGAAAGAGGTGGCACAAAGTTAGCGCCTTCGGAGAGAGAATCGAAGACGCAGAACTATCGAACGCAGAGTCGCAGAGTCGTCGAAAGGTTTCTGGCGATGGAATTCAGCATACCTCCTTTCGCTTCATGTTCTCCTGCTGCTTCGCTCCAAAATTTGGTCAAAAATCTCAGTACGCTGTAAAATTCAGCTTCGCAGCAGGAGAACATGATGTCGAAAGAGGTGGCACAAAGTTAGCGCCTTCGGAGAGAGAATCGAAGACGCAGAACTATCGAACGCAGAGTCGCAGAGTCGTCGAAAGGTTTCTGGCGATGGAATTCAGCATACCTCCTTTCGCTTCATGTTCTCCTGCTGCTTCGCTCCAAAATTTGGTCAAAAATCTCAGTACGCTGTAAAATTCAGCTTCGCAGCAGGAGAACATGATGTCGAAAGAGGTGGCACAAAGTTAGCGCCTTCGGAGAGAGAATCGAAGACGCAGAACTATCGAACGCAGAGTCGCAGAGTCGTCGAAAGGTTTCTGGCGATGGAATTCAGCATACCTCCTTTCGCTTCATGTTCTCCTGCTGCTTCGCTCCAAAATTTGGTCAAAAATCTCAGTACGCTGTAAAATTCAGCTTCGCAGCAGGAGAACATGATGTCGAAAGAGGTGGCACAAAGTTAGCGCCTTCGGAGAGAGAATCGAAGACGCAGAACTATCGAACGCAGAGTCGCAGAGTCGTCGAAAGGTTTCTGGCGATGGAATTCAGCATACCTCCTTTCGCTTCATGTTCTCCTGCTGCTTCGCTCCAAAATTTGGTCAAAAATCTCAGTACGCTGTAAAATTCAGCTTCGCAGCAGGAGAACATGATGTCGAAAGAGGTGGCACAAAGTTAGCGCCTTCGGAGAGAGAATCGAAGACGCAGAACTATCGAACGCAGAGTCGCAGAGTCGTCGAAAGGTTTCTGGCGATGGAATTCAGCATACCTCCTTTCGCTTCATGTTCTCCTGCTGCTTCGCTCCAAAATTTGGTCAAAAATCTCAGTACGCTGTAAAATTCAGCTTCGCAGCAGGAGAACATGATGTCGAAAGAGGTGGCACAAAGTTAGCGTCCTTCGGAGAGAGAATCGAAGACGCAGAACTATCGAACGCAGAGTCGCAGAGTCGTCGAAAGGTTTCTGGCGATGGAATTCAGCATACCTCCTTTCGCTTCATGTTCTCCTGCTGCTTCGCTCCAAAATTTGGTCAAAAATCTCAGTACGCTGTAAAATTCAGCTTCGCAGCAGGAGAACATGATGTCGAAAGAGGTGGCACAAAGTTAGCGCCTTCGGAGAGAGAATCGAAGACGCAGAACTATCGAACGCAGAGTCGCAGAGTCGTCGAAAGGTTTCTGGCGATGGAATTCAGCATACCTCCTTTCGCTTCATGTTCTCCTGCTGCTTCGCTCCAAAATTTGGTCAAAAATCTCAGTACGCTGTAAAATTCAGCTTCGCAGCAGGAGAACATGATGTCGAAAGAGGTGGCACAAAGTTAGCGCCTTCGGAGAGAGAATCGAAGACGCAGAACTATCGAACGCAGAGTCGCAGAGTCGTCGAAAGGTTTCTGGCGATGGAATTCAGCATACCTCCTTTCGCTTCATGTTCTCCTGCTGCTTCGCTCCAAAATTTGGTCAAAAATCTCAGTACGCTGTAAAATTCAGCTTCGCAGCAGGAGAACATGATGTCGAAAGAGGTGGCACAAAGTTAGCGCCTTCGGAGAGAGAATCGAAGACGCAGAACTATCGAACGCAGAGTCGCAGAGTCGTCGAAAGGTTTCTGGCGATGGAATTCAGCATACCTCCTTTCGCTTCATGTTCTCCTGCTGCTTCGCTCCAAAATTTGGTCAAAAATCTCAGTACGCTGTAAAATTCAGCTTCGCAGCAGGAGAACATGATGTCGAAAGAGGTGGCACAAAGTTAGCGTCTTCGGAGAGAGAATCGAAGACGCAGAACTATCGAACGCAGAGTCGCAGAGTCGTCGAAAGGTTTCTGGCGATGGAATTCAGCATACCTCCTTTCGCTTCATGTTCTCCTGCTGCTTCGCTCCAAAATTTGGTCAAAAATCTCAGTACGCTGTAAAATTCAGCTTCGCAGCAGGAGAACATGATGTCGAAAGAGGTGGCACAAAGTTAGCGCCTTCGGAGAGAGAATCGAAGACGCAGAACTATCGAACGCAGAGTCGCAGAGTCGTCGAAAGGTTTCTGGCGATGGAATTCAGCTTACCTCCTTTCGCTTCATGTTCTCCTGCTGCTTCGCTCCAAAATTTGGTCAAAAATCTCAGTATGCTGTAAAATTCAGCTTCGCAGCAGGAGAACATGATGTCGAAAGAGGTGGCACAAAGTTAGCGCCTTCGGAGAGAGAATCGAAGACGCAGAACTATCGAACGCAGAGTCGCAGAGTCGTCGAAAGGTTTCTGGCGATGGAATTCAGCTTACCTCCTTTCGCTTCATGTTCTCCTGCTGCTTCGCTCCAAAATTTGGTCAAAAATCTCAGTACGCTGTAAAATTCAGCTTCGCAGCAGGAGAACATGATGTCGAAAGAGGTGGCACAAAGTTAGCGCCTTCGGAGAGAGAATCGAAGACGCAGAACTATCGAACGCAGAGTCGCAGAGTCGTCGAAAGGTTTCTGGCGATGGAATTCAGCATACCTCCTTTCGCTTCATGTTCTCCTGCTGCTTCGCTCCAAAATTTGGTCAAAAATCTCAGTACGCTGTAAAATTCAGCTTCGCAGCAGGAGAACATGATGTCGAAAGAGGTGGCACAAAGTTAGCGCCTTCGGAGAGAGAATCGAAGACGCAGAACTATCGAACGCAGAGTCGCAGAGTCGTCGAAAGGTTTCTGGCGATGGAATTCAGCATACCTCCTTTCGCTTCATGTTCTCCTGCTGCTTCGCTCCAAAATTTGGTCAAAAATCTCAGTACGCTGTAAAATTCAGCTTCGCAGCAGGAGAACATGATGTCGAAAGAGGTGGCACAAAGTTAGCGCCTTCGGAGAGAGAATCGAAGACGCAGAACTATCGAACGCAGAGTCGCAGAGTCGTCGAAAGGTTTCTGGCGATGGAATTCAGCATACCTCCTTTCGCTTCATGTTCTCCTGCTGCTTCGCTCCAAAATTTGGTCAAAAATCTCAGTACGCTGTAAAATTCAGCTTCGCAGCAGGAGAACATGATGTCGAAAGAGGTGGCACAAAGTTAGCGCCTTCGGAGAGAGAATCGAAGACGCAGAACTATCGAACGCAGAGTCGCAGAGTCGTCGAAAGGTTTCTGGCGATGGAATTCAGCATACCTCCTTTCGCTTCATGTTCT
Organism: Andrena flavipes; assembly: GCA_963971345.1. Classification (NCBI taxonomy): domain Eukaryota; kingdom Metazoa; phylum Arthropoda; class Insecta; order Hymenoptera; family Andrenidae; genus Andrena; species Andrena flavipes. The sequence goes on from OZ020482.1 coordinate 46,445,462, forward strand.
CCTGCTGCTTCGCTCCAAAATTTGGTCAAAAATCTCAGTACGCTGTAAAATTCAGCTTCGCAGCAGGAGAACATGATGTCGAAAGAGGTGGCACAAAGTTAGCGCCTTCGGAGAGAGAATCGAAGACGCAGAACTATCGAACGCAGAGTCGCAGAGTCGTCGAAAGGTTTCTGGCGATGGAATTCAGCATACCTCCTTTCGCTTCATGTTCTCCTGCTGCTTCGCTCCAAAATTTGGTCAAAAATCTCAGTACGCTGTAAAATTCAGCTTCGCAGCAGGAGAACATGATGTCGAAAGAGGTGGCACAAAGTTAGCGCCTTCGGAGAGAGAATCGAAGACGCAGAACTATCGAACGCAGAGTCGCAGAGTCGTCGAAAGGTTTCTGGCGATGGAATTCAGCATACCTCCTTTCGCTTCATGTTCTCCTGCTGCTTCGCTCCAAAATTTGGCCAAAAATCTCAGTACGCTGTAAAATTCAGCTTCGCAGCAGGAGAACATGATGTCGAAAGAGGTGGCACAAAGTTAGCGCCTTCGGAGAGAGAATCGAAGACGCAGAACTATCGAACGCAGAGTCGCAGAGTCGTCGAAAGGTTTCTGGCGATGGAATTCAGCATACCTCCTTTCGCTTCATGTTCTCCTGCTGCTTCGCTCCAAAATTTGGTCAAAAATCTCAGTACGCTGTAAAATTCAGCTTCGCAGCAGGAGAACATGATGTCGAAAGAGGTGGCACAAAGTTAGCGCCTTCGGAGAGAGAATCGAAGACGCAGAACTATCGAACGCAGAGTCGCAGATTCGTCGAAAGGTTTCTGGCGATGGAATTCAGCATACCTCCTTTCGCTTCATGTTCTCCTGCTGCTTCGCTCCAAAATTTGGTCAAAAATCTCAGTACGCTGTAAAATTCAGCTTCGCAGCAGGAGAACATGATGTCGAAAGAGGTGGCACAAAGTTAGCGCCTTCGGAGAGAGAATCGAAGACGCAGAACTATCGAACGCAGAGTCGCAGAGTCGTCGAAAGGTTTCTGGCGATGGAATTCAGCATACCTCCTTTCGCTTCATGTTCTCCTGCTGCTTCGCTCCAAAATTTGGTCAAAAATCTCAGTACGCTGTAAAATTCAGCTTCGCAGCAGGAGAACATGATGTCGAAAGAGGTGGCACAAAGTTAGCGCCTTCGGAGAGAGAATCGAAGACGCAGAACTATCGAACGCAGAGTCGCAGAGTCGTCGAAAGGTTTCTGGCGATGGAATTCAGCTTACCTCCTTTCGCTTCATGTTCTCCTGCTGCTTCGCTCCAAAATTTGGTCAAAAATCTCAGTATGCTGTAAAATTCAGCTTCGCAGCAGGAGAACATGATGTCGAAAGAGGTGGCACAAAGTTAGCGCCTTCGGAGAGAGAATCGAAGACGCAGAACTATCGAACGCAGAGTCGCAGAGTCGTCGAAAGGTTTCTGGCGATGGAATTCAGCATACCTCCTTTCGCTTCATGTTCTCCTGCTGCTTCGCTCCAAAATTTGGTCAAAAATCTCAGTACGCTGTAAAATTCAGCTTCGCAGCAGGAGAACATGATGTCGAAAGAGGTGGCACAAAGTTAGCGCCTTCGGAGAGAGAATCGAAGACGCAGAACTATCGAACGCAGAGTCGCAGAGTCGTCGAAAGGTTTCTGGCGATGGAATTCAGCATACCTCCTTTCGCTTCATGTTCTCCTGCTGCTTCGCTCCAAAATTTGGTCAAAAATCTCAGTACGCTGTAAAATTCAGCTTCGCAGCAGGAGAACATGATGTCGAAAGAGGTGGCACAAAGTTAGCGCATTCGGAGAGAGAATCGAAGACGCAGAACTATCGAACGCAGAGTCGCAGAGTCGTCGAAAGGTTTCTGGCGATGGAATTCAGCATACCTCCTTTCGCTTCATGTTCTCCTGCTGCTTCGCTCCAAAATTTGGTCAAAAATCTCAGTACGCTGTAAAATTCAGCTTCGCAGCAGGAGAACATGATGTCGAAAGAGGTGGCACAAAGTTAGCGCCTTCGGAGAGAGAATCGAAGACGCAGAACTATCGAACGCAGAGTCGCAGAGTCGTCGAAAGGTTTCTGGCGATGGAATTCAGCATACCTCCTTTCGCTTCATGTTCTCCTGCTGCTTCGCTCCAAAATTTGGTCAAAAATCTCAGTACGCTGTAAAATTCAGCTTCGCAGCAGGAGAACATGATGTCGAAAGAGGTGGCACAAAGTTAGCGCCTTCGGAGAGAGAATCGAAGACGCAGAACTATCGAACGCAGAGTCGCAGAGTCGTCGAAAGGTTTCTGGCGATGGAATTCAGCATACCTCCTTTCGCTTCATGTTCTCCTGCTGCTTCGCTCCAAAATTTGGTCAAAAATCTCAGTACGCTGTAAAATTCAGCTTCGCAGCAGGAGAACATGATGTCGAAAGAGGTGGCACAAAGTTAGCGCCTTCGGAGAGAGAATCGAAGACGCAGAACTATCGAACGCAGAGTCGCAGAGTCGTCGAAAGGTTTCTGGCGATGGAATTCAGCATACCTCCTTTCGCTTCATGTTCTCCTGCTGCTTCGCTCCAAAATTTGGTCAAAAATCTCAGTACGCTGTAAAATTCAGCTTCGCAGCAGGAGAACATGATGTCGAAAGAGGTGGCACAAAGTTAGCGCCTTCGGAGAGAGAATCGAAGACGCAGAACTATCGAACGCAGAGTCGCAGAGTCGTCGAAAGGTTTCTGGCGATGGAATTCAGCATACCTCCTTTCGCTTCATGTTCTCCTGCTGCTTCGCTCCAAAATTTGGTCAAAAATCTCAGTACGCTGTAAAATTCAGCTTCGCAGCAGGAGAACATGATGTCGAAAGAGGTGGCACAAAGTTAGCGCCTTCGGAGAGAGAATCGAAGACGCAGAACTATCGAACGCAGAGTCGCAGAGTCGTCGAAAGGTTTCTGGCGATGGAATTCAGCATACCTCCTTTCGCTTCATGTTCTCCTGCTGCTTCGCTCCAAAATTTGGTCAAAAATCTCAGTACGCTGTAAAATTCAGCTTCGCAGCAGGAGAACATGATGTCGAAAGAGGTGGCACAAAGTTAGCGCCTTCGGAGAGAGAATCGAAGACGCAGAACTATCGAACGCAGAGTCGCAGAGTCGTCGAAAGGTTTCTGGCGATGGAATTCAGCATACCTCCTTTCGCTTCATGTTCTCCTGCTGCTTCGCTCCAAAATTTGGTCAAAAATCTCAGTACGCTGTAAAATTCAGCTTCGCAGCAGGAGAACATGATGTCGAAAGAGGTGGCACAAAGTTAGCGCCTTCGGAGAGAGAATCGAAGACGCAGAACTATCGAACGCAGAGTCGCAGAGTCGTCGAAAGGTTTCTGGCGATGGAATTCAGCATACCTCCTTTCGCTTCATGTTCTCCTGCTGCTTCGCTCCAAAATTTGGCAAAAATCTCAGTACGCTGTAAAATTCAGCTTCGCAGCAGGAGAACATGATGTCGAAAGAGGTGGCACAAAGTTAGCGCCTTCGGAGAGAGAATCGAAGACGCAGAACTATCGAACGCAGAGTCGCAGAGTCGTCGAAAGGTTTCTGGCGATGGAATTCAGCATACCTCCTTTCGCTTCATGTTCTCCTGCTGCTTCGCTCCAAAATTTGGTCAAAAATCTCAGTACGCTGTAAAATTCAGCTTCGCAGCAGGAGAACATGATGTCGAAAGAGGTGGCACAAAGTTAGCGCCTTCGGAGAGAGAATCGAAGACGCAGAACTATCGAACGCAGAGTCGCAGAGTCGTCGAAAGGTTTCTGGCGATGGAATTCAGCATACCTCCTTTCGCTTCATGTTCTCCTGCTGCTTCGCTCCAAAATTTGGTAAAAAATCTCAGTACGCTGTAAAATTCAGCTTCGCAGCAGGAGAACATGATGTCGAAAGAGGTGGCACAAAGTTAGCGCCTTCGGAGAGAGAATCGAAGACGCAGAACTATCGAACGCAGAGTCGCAGAGTCGTCGAAAGGTTTCTGGCGATGGAATTCAGCATACCTCCTTTCGCTTCATGTTCTCCTGCTGCTTCGCTCCAAAATTTGGTCAAAAATCTCAGTACGCTGTAAAATTCAGCTTCGCAGCAGGAGAACATGATGTCGAAAGAGGTGGCACAAAGTTAGCGCCTTCGGAGAGAGAATCGAAGACGCAGAACTATCGAACGCAGAGTCGCAGAGTCGTCGAAAGGTTTCTGGCGATGGAATTCAGCTTACCTCCTTTCGCTTCATGTTCTCCTGCTGCTTCGCTCCAAAATTTGGTCAAAAATCTCAGTATGCTGTAAAATTCAGCTTCGCAGCAGGAGAACATGATGTCGAAAGAGGTGGCACAAAGTTAGCGCCTTCGGAGAGAGAATCGAAGACGCAGAACTATCGAACGCAGAGTCGCAGAGTCGTCGAAAGGTTTCTGGCGATGGAATTCAGCATACCTCCTTTCGCTTCATGTTCTCCTGCTGCTTCGCTCCAAAATTTGGTCAAAAATCTCAGTACGCTGTAAAATTCAGCTTCGCAGCAGGAGAACATGATGTCGAAAGAGGTGGCACAAAGTTAGCGCCTTCGGAGAGAGAATCGAAGACGCAGAACTATCGAACGCAGAGTCGCAGAGTCGTCGAAAGGTTTCTGGCGATGGAATTCAGCATACCTCCTTTCGCTTCATGTTCTCCTGCTGCTTCGCTCCAAAATTTGGTCAAAAATCTCAGTACGCTGTAAAATTCAGCTTCGCAGCAGGAGAACATGATGTCGAAAGAGGTGGCACAAAGTTAGCGCCTTCGGAGAGAGAATCGAAGACGCAGAACTATCGAACGCAGAGTCGCAGAGTCGTCGAAAGGTTTCTGGCGATGGAATTCAGCATACCTCCTTTCGCTTCATGTTCTCCTGCTGCTTCGCTCCAAAATTTGGTCAAAAATCTCAGTACGCTGTAAAATTCAGCTTCGCAGCAGGAGAACATGATGTCGAAAGAGGTGGCACAAAGTTAGCGCCTTCGGAGAGAGAATCGAAGACGCAGAACTATCGAACGCAGAGTCGCAGAGTCGTCGAAAGGTTTCTGGCGATGGAATTCAGCATACCTCCTTTCGCTTCATGTTCTCCTGCTGCTTCGCTCCAAAATTTGGTCAAAAATCTCAGTACGCTGTAAAATTCAGCTTCGCAGCAGGAGAACATGATGTCGAAAGAGGTGGCACAAAGTTAGCGCCTTCGGAGAGAGAATCGAAGACGCAGAACTATCGAACGCAGAGTCGCAGAGTCGTCGAAAGGTTTCTGGCGATGGAATTCAGCATACCTCCTTTCGCTTCATGTTCTCCTGCTGCTTCGCTCCAAAATTTGGTCAAAAATCTCAGTACGCTGTAAAATTCAGCTTCGCAGCAGGAGAACATGATGTCGAAAGAGGTGGCACAAAGTTAGCGCCTTCGGAGAGAGAATCGAAGACGCAGAACTATCGAACGCAGAGTCGCAGAGTCGTCGAAAGGTTTCTGGCGATGGAATTCAGCATACCTCCTTTCGCTTCATGTTCTCCTGCTGCTTCGCTCCAAAATTTGGTCAAAAATCTCAGTACGCTGTAAAATTCAGCTTCGCAGCAGGAGAACATGATGTCGAAAGAGGTGGCACAAAGTTAGCGCCTTCGGAGAGAGAATCGAAGACGCAGAACTATCGAACGCAGAGTCGCAGAGTCGTCGAAAGGTTTCTGGCGATGGAATTCAGCATACCTCCTTTCGCTTCATGTTCTCCTGCTGCTTCGCTCCAAAATTTGGTCAAAAATCTCAGTACGCTGTAAAATTCAGCTTCGCAGCAGGAGAACATGATGTCGAAAGAGGTGGCACAAAGTTAGCGCCTTCGGAGAGAGAATCGAAGACGCAGAACTATCGAACGCAGAGTCGCAGAGTCGTCGAAAGGTTTCTGGCGATGGAATTCAGCATACCTCCTTTCGCTTCATGTTCTCCTGCTGCTTCGCTCCAAAATTTGGTCAAAAATCTCAGTACGCTGTAAAATTCAGCTTCGCAGCAGGAGAACATGATGTCGAAAGAGGTGGCACAAAGTTAGCGCCTTCGGAGAGAGAATCGAAGACGCAGAACTATCGAACGCAGAGTCGCAGAGTCGTCGAAAGGTTTCTGGCGATGGAATTCAGCATACCTCCTTTCGCTTCATGTTCTCCTGCTGCTTCGCTCCAAAATTTGGTCAAAAATCTCAGTACGCTGTAAAATTCAGCTTCGCAGCAGGAGAACATGATGTCGAAAGAGGTGGCACAAAGTTAGCGCCTTCGGAGAGAGAATCGAAGACGCAGAACTATCGAACGCAGAGTCGCAGAGTCGTCGAAAGGTTTCTGGCGATGGAATTCAGCATACCTCCTTTCGCTTCATGTTCTCCTGCTGCTTCGCTCCAAAATTTGGTCAAAAATCTCAGTACGCTGTAAAATTCAGCTTCGCAGCAGGAGAACATGATGTCGAAAGAGGTGGCACAAAGTTAGCGCCTTCGGAGAGAGAATCGAAGACGCAGAACTATCGAACGCAGAGTCGCAGAGTCGTCGAAAGGTTTCTGGCGATGGAATTCAGCATACCTCCTTTCGCTTCATGTTCTCCTGCTGCTTCGCTCCAAAATTTGGTCAAAAATCTCAGTACGCTGTAAAATTCAGCTTCGCAGCAGGAGAACATGATGTCGAAAGAGGTGGCACAAAGTTAGCGCCTTCGGAGAGAGAATCGAAGACGCAGAACTATCGAACGCAGAGTCGCAGAGTCGTCGAAAGGTTTCTGGCGATGGAATTCAGCATACCTCCTTTCGCTTCATGTTCTCCTGCTGCTTCGCTCCAAAATTTGGTCAAAAATCTCAGTACGCTGTAAAATTCAGCTTCGCAGCAGGAGAACATGATGTCGAAAGAGGTGGCACAAAGTTAGCGCCTTCGGAGAGAGAATCGAAGACGCAGAACTATCGAACGCAGAGTCGCAGAGTCGTCGAAAGGTTTCTGGCGATGGAATTCAGCATACCTCCTTTCGCTTCATGTTCTCCTGCTGCTTCGCTCCAAAATTTGGTCAAAAATCTCAGTACGCTGTAAAATTCAGCTTCGCAGCAGGAGAACATGATGTCGAAAGAGGTGGCACAAAGTTAGCGCCTTCGGAGAGAGAATCGAAGACGCAGAACTATCGAACGCAGAGTCGCAGAGTCGTCGAAAGGTTTCTGGCGATGGAATTCAGCATACCTCCTTTCGCTTCATGTTCTCCTGCTGCTTCGCTCCAAAATTTGGTCAAAAATCTCAGTACGCTGTAAAATTCAGCTTCGCAGCAGGAGAACATGATGTCGAAAGAGGTGGCACAAAGTTAGCGCCTTCGGAGAGAGAATCGAAGACGCAGAACTATCGAACGCAGAGTCGCAGAGTCGTCGAAAGGTTTCTGGCGATGGAATTCAGCATACCTCCTTTCGCTTCATGTTCTCCTGCTGCTTCGCTCCAAAATTTGGTCAAAAATCTCAGTACGCTGTAAAATTCAGCTTCGCAGCAGGAGAACATGATGTCGAAAGAGGTGGCACAAAGTTAGCGCCTTCGGAGAGAGAATCGAAGACGCAGAACTATCGAACGCAGAGTCGCAGAGTCGTCGAAAGGTTTCTGGCGATGGAATTCAGCATACCTCCTTTCGCTTCATGTTCTCCTGCTGCTTCGCTCCAAAATTTGGTCAAAAATCTCAGTACGCTGTAAAATTCAGCTTCGCAGCAGGAGAACATGATGTCGAAAGAGGTGGCACAAAGTTAGCGCCTTCGGAGAGAGAATCGAAGACGCAGAACTATCGAACGCAGAGTCGCAGAGTCGTCGAAAGGTTTCTGGCGATGGAATTCAGCATACCTCCTTTCGCTTCATGTTCTCCTGCTGCTTCGCTCCAAAATTTGGTCAAAAATCTCAGTACGCTGTAAAATTCAGCTTCGCAGCAGGAGAACATGATGTCGAAAGAGGTGGCACAAAGTTAGCGCCTTCGGAGAGAGAATCGAAGACGCAGAACTATCGAACGCAGAGTCGCAGAGTCGTCGAAAGGTTTCTGGCGATGGAATTCAGCATACCTCCTTTCGCTTCATGTTCTCCTGCTGCTTCGCTCCAAAATTTGGTCAAAAATCTCAGTACGCTGTAAAATTCAGCTTCGCAGCAGGAGAACATGATGTCGAAAGAGGTGGCACAAAGTTAGCGCCTTCGGAGAGAGAATCGAAGACGCAGAACTATCGAACGCAGAGTCGCAGAGTCGTCGAAAGGTTTCTGGCGATGGAATTCAGCATACCTCCTTTCGCTTCATGTTCTCCTGCTGCTTCGCTCCAAAATTTGGTCAAAAATCTCAGTACGCTGTAAAATTCAGCTTCGCAGCAGGAGAACATGATGTCGAAAGAGGTGGCACAAAGTTAGCGCCTTCGGAGAGAGAATCGAAGACGCAGAACTATCGAACGCAGAGTCGCAGAGTCGTCGAAAGGTTTCTGGCGATGGAATTCAGCATACCTCCTTTCGCTTCATGTTCTCCTGCTGCTTCGCTCCAAAATTTGGTCAAAAATCTCAGTACGCTGTAAAATTCAGCTTCGCAGCAGGAGAACATGATGTCGAAAGAGGTGGCACAAAGTTAGCGCCTTCGGAGAGAGAATCGAAGACGCAGAACTATCGAACGCAGAGTCGCAGAGTCGTCGAAAGGTTTCTGGCGATGGAATTCAGCATACCTCCTTTCGCTTCATGTTCTCCTGCTGCTTCGCTCCAAAATTTGGTCAAAAATCTCAGTACGCTGTAAAATTCAGCTTCGCAGCAGGAGAACATGATGTCGAAAGAGGTGGCACAAAGTTAGCGCCTTCGGAGAGAGAATCGAAGACGCAGAACTATCGAACGCAGAGTCGCAGAGTCGTCGAAAGGTTTCTGGCGATGGAATTCAGCATACCTCCTTTCGCTTCATGTTCTCCTGCTGCTTCGCTCCAAAATTTGGTCAAAAATCTCAGTACGCTGTAAAATTCAGCTTCGCAGCAGGAGAACATGATGTCGAAAGAGGTGGCACAAAGTTAGCGCCTTCGGAGAGAGAATCGAAGACGCAGAACTATCGAACGCAGAGTCGCAGAGTCGTCGAAAGGTTTCTGGCGATGGAATTCAGCATACCTCCTTTCGCTTCATGTTCTCCTGCTGCTTCGCTCCAAAATTTGGTCAAAAATCTCAGTACGCTGTAAAATTCAGCTTCGCAGCAGGAGAACATGATGTCGAAAGAGGTGGCACAAAGTTAGCGCCTTCGGAGAGAGAATCGAAGACGCAGAACTATCGAACGCAGAGTCGCAGAGTCGTCGAAAGGTTTCTGGCGATGGAATTCAGCATACCTCCTTTCGCTTCATGTTCTCCTGCTGCTTCGCTCCAAAATTTGGTCAAAAATCTCAGTACGCTGTAAAATTCAGCTTCGCAGCAGGAGAACATGATGTCGAAAGAGGTGGCACAAAGTTAGCGCCTTCGGAGAGAGAATCGAAGACGCAGAACTATCGAACGCAGAGTCGCAGAGTCGTCGAAAGGTTTCTGGCGATGGAATTCAGCATACCTCCTTTCGCTTCATGTTCTCCTGCTGCTTCGCTCCAAAATTTGGTCAAAAATCTCAGTACGCTGTAAAATTCAGCTTCGCAGCAGGAGAACATGATGTCGAAAGAGGTGGCACAAAGTTAGCGCCTTCGGAGAGAGAATCGAAGACGCAGAACTATCGAACGCAGAGTCGCAGAGTCGTCGAAAGGTTTCTGGCGATGGAATTCAGCATACCTCCTTTCGCTTCATGTTCTCCTGCTGCTTCGCTCCAAAATTTGGTCAAAAATCTCAGTACGCTGTAAAATTCAGCTTCGCAGCAGGAGAACATGATGTCGAAAGAGGTGGCACAAAGTTAGCGCCTTCGGAGAGAGAATCGAAGACGCAGAACTATCGAACGCAGAGTCGCAGAGTCGTCGAAAGGTTTCTGGCGATGGAATTCAGCATACCTCCTTTCGCTTCATGTTCTCCTGCTGCTTCGCTCCAAAATTTGGTCAAAAATCTCAGTACGCTGTAAAATTCAGCTTCGCAGCAGGAGAACATGATGTCGAAAGAGGTGGCACAAAGTTAGCGCCTTCGGAGAGAGAATCGAAGACGCAGAACTATCGAACGCAGAGTCGCAGAGTCGTCGAAAGGTTTCTGGCGATGGAATTCAGCATACCTCCTTTCGCTTCATGTTCTCCTGCTGCTTCGCTCCAAAATTTGGTCAAAAATCTCAGTACGCTGTAAAATTCAGCTTCGCAGCAGGAGAACATGATGTCGAAAGAGGTGGCACAAAGTTAGCGCCTTCGGAGAGAGAATCGAAGACGCAGAACTATCGAACGCAGAGTCGCAGAGTCGTCGAAAGGTTTCTGGCGATGGAATTCAGCATACCTCCTTTCGCTTCATGTTCTCCTGCTGCTTCGCTCCAAAATTTGGTCAAAAATCTCAGTACGCTGTAAAATTCAGCTTCGCAGCAGGAGAACATGATGTCGAAAGAGGTGGCACAAAGTTAGCGCCTTCGGAGAGAGAATCGAAGACGCAGAACTATCGAACGCAGAGTCGCAGAGTCGTCGAAAGGTTTCTGGCGATGGAATTCAGCATACCTCCTTTCGCTTCATGTTCTCCTGCTGCTTCGCTCCAAAATTTGGTCAAAAATCTCAGTACGCTGTAAAATTCAGCTTCGCAGCAGGAGAACATGATGTCGAAAGAGGTGGCACAAAGTTAGCGCCTTCGGAGAGAGAATCGAAGACGCAGAACTATCGAACGCAGAGTCGCAGAGTCGTCGAAAGGTTTCTGGCGATGGAATTCAGCATACCTCCTTTCGCTTCATGTTCTCCTGCTGCTTCGCTCCAAAATTTGGTCAAAAATCTCAGTACGCTGTAAAATTCAGCTTCGCAGCAGGAGAACATGATGTCGAAAGAGGTGGCACAAAGTTAGCGCCTTCGGAGAGAGAATCGAAGACGCAGAACTATCGAACGCAGAGTCGCAGAGTCGTCGAAAGGTTTCTGGCGATGGAATTCAGCATACCTCCTTTCGCTTCATGTTCTCCTGCTGCTTCGCTCCAAAATTTGGTCAAAAATCTCAGTACGCTGTAAAATTCAGCTTCGCAGCAGGAGAACATGATGTCGAAAGAGGTGGCACAAAGTTAGCGCCTTCGGAGAGAGAATCGAAGACGCAGAACTATCGAACGCAGAGTCGCAGAGTCGTCGAAAGGTTTCTGGCGATGGAATTCAGCATACCTCCTTTCGCTTCATGTTCTCCTGCTGCTTCGCTCCAAAATTTGGTCAAAAATCTCAGTACGCTGTAAAATTCAGCTTCGCAGCAGGAGAACATGATGTCGAAAGAGGTGGCACAAAGTTAGCGCCTTCGGAGAGAGAATCGAAGACGCAGAACTATCGAACGCAGAGTCGCAGAGTCGTCGAAAGGTTTCTGGCGATGGAATTCAGCATACCTCCTTTCGCTTCATGTTCTCCTGCTGCTTCGCTCCAAAATTTGGTCAAAAATCTCAGTACGCTGTAAAATTCAGCTTCGCAGCAGGAGAACATGATGTCGAAAGAGGTGGCACAAAGTTAGCGCCTTCGGAGAGAGAATCGAAGACGCAGAACTATCGAACGCAGAGTCGCAGAGTCGTCGAAAGGTTTCTGGCGATGGAATTCAGCATACCTCCTTTCGCTTCATGTTCTCCTGCTGCTTCGCTCCAAAATTTGGTCAAAAATCTCAGTACGCTGTAAAATTCAGCTTCGCAGCAGGAGAACATGATGTCGAAAGAGGTGGCACAAAGTTAGCGCCTTCGGAGAGAGAATCGAAGACGCAGAACTATCGAACGCAGAGTCGCAGAGTCGTCGAAAGGTTTCTGGCGATGGAATTCAGCATACCTCCTTTCGCTTCATGTTCTCCTGCTGCTTCGCTCCAAAATTTGGTCAAAAATCTCAGTACGCTGTAAAATTCAGCTTCGCAGCAGGAGAACATGATGTCGAAAGAGGTGGCACAAAGTTAGCGTCTTCGGAGAGAGAATCGAAGACGCAGAACTATCGAACGCAGAGTCGCAGAGTCGTCGAAAGGTTTCTGGCGATGGAATTCAGCATACCTCCTTTCGCTTCATGTTCTCCTGCTGCTTCGCTCCAAAATTTGGTCAAAAATCTCAGTACGCTGTAAAATTCAGCTTCGCAGCAGGAGAACATGATGTCGAAAGAGGTGGCACAAAGTTAGCGCCTTCGGAGAGAGAATCGAAGACGCAGAACTATCGAACGCAGAGTCGCAGAGTCGTCGAAAGGTTTCTGGCGATGGAATTCAGCATACCTCCTTTCGCTTCATGTTCTCCTGCTGCTTCGCTCCAAAATTTGGTCAAAAATCTCAGTACGCTGTAAAATTCAGCTTCGCAGCAGGAGAACATGATGTCGAAAGAGGTGGCACAAAGTTAGCGCCTTCGGAGAGAGAATCGAAGACGCAGAACTATCGAACGCAGAGTCGCAGAGTCGTCGAAAGGTTTCTGGCGATGGAATTCAGCATACCTCCTTTCGCTTCATGTTCTCCTGCTGCTTCGCTCCAAAATTTGGTAAAAAATCTCAGTACGCTGTAAAATTCAGCTTCGCAGCAGGAGAACATGATGTCGAAAGAGGTGGCACAAAGTTAGCGCCTTCGGAGAGAGAATCGAAGACGCAGAACTATCGAACGCAGAGTCGCAGAGTCGTCGAAAGGTTTCTGGCGATGGAATTCAGCATACCTCCTTTCGCTTCATGTTCTCCTGCTGCTTCGCTCCAAAATTTGGTCAAAAATCTCAGTACGCTGTAAAATTCAGCTTCGCAGCAGGAGAACATGATGTCGAAAGAGGTGGCACAAAGTTAGCGTCTTCGGAGAGAGAATCGAAGACGCAGAACTATCGAACGCAGAGTCGCAGAGTCGTCGAAAGGTTTCTGGCGATGGAATTCAGCATACCTCCTTTCGCTTCATGTTCTCCTGCTGCTTCGCTCCAAAATTTGGTCAAAAATCTCAGTACGCTGTAAAATTCAGCTTCGCAGCAGGAGAACATGATGTCGAAAGAGGTGGCACAAAGTTAGCGCCTTCGGAGAGAGAATCGAAGACGCAGAACTATCGAACGCAGAGTCGCAGAGTCGTCGAAAGGTTTCTGGCGATGGAATTCAGCATACCTCCTTTCGCTTCATGTTCTCCTGCTGCTTCGCTCCAAAATTTGGTCAAAAATCTCAGTACGCTGTAAAATTCAGCTTCGCAGCAGGAGAACATGATGTCGAAAGAGGTGGCACAAAGTTAGCGTCTTCGGAGAGAGAATCGAAGACGCAGAACTATCGAACGCAGAGTCGCAGAGTCGTCGAAAGGTTTCTGGCGATGGAATTCAGCATACCTCCTTTCGCTTCATGTTCTCCTGCTGCTTCGCTCCAAAATTTGGTCAAAAATCTCAGTACGCTGTAAAATTCAGCTTCGCAGCAGGAGAACATGATGTCGAAAGAGGTGGCACAAAGTTAGCGCCTTCGGAGAGAGAATCGAAGACGCAGAACTATCGAACGCAGAGTCGCAGAGTCGTCGAAAGGTTTCTGGCGATGGAATTCAGCATACCTCCTTTCGCTTCATGTTCTCCTGCTGCTTCGCTCCAAAATTTGGTCAAAAATCTCAGTACGCTGTAAAATTCAGCTTCGCAGCAGGAGAACATGATGTCGAAAGAGGTGGCACAAAGTTAGCGCCTTCGGAGAGAGAATCGAAGACGCAGAACTATCGAACGCAGAGTCGCAGAGTCGTCGAAAGGTTTCTGGCGATGGAATTCAGCATACCTCCTTTCGCTTCATGTTCTCCTGCTGCTTCGCTCCAAAATTTGGTCAAAAATCTCAGTACGCTGTAAAATTCAGCTTCGCAGCAGGAGAACATGATGTCGAAAGAGGTGGCACAAAGTTAGCGCCTTCGGAGAGAGAATCGAAGACGCAGAACTATCGAACGCAGAGTCGCAGAGTCGTCGAAAGGTTTCTGGCGATGGAATTCAGCATACCTCCTTTCGCTTCATGTTCTCCTGCTGCTTCGCTCCAAAATTTGGTCAAAAATCTCAGTACGCTGTAAAATTCAGCTTCGCAGCAGGAGAACATGATGTCGAAAGAGGTGGCACAAAGTTAGCGCCTTCGGAGAGAGAATCGAAGACGCAGAACTATCGAACGCAGAGTCGCAGAGTCGTCGAAAGGTTTCTGGCGATGGAATTCAGCATACCTCCTTTCGCTTCATGTTCTCCTGCTGCTTCGCTCCAAAATTTGGTCAAAAATCTCAGTACGCTGTAAAATTCAGCTTCGCAGCAGGAGAACATGATGTCGAAAGAGGTGGCACAAAGTTAGCGCCTTCGGAGAGAGAATCGAAGACGCAGAACTATCGAACGCAGAGTCGCAGAGTCGTCGAAAGGTTTCTGGCGATGGAATTCAGCATACCTCCTTTCGCTTCATGTTCTCCTGCTGCTTCGCTCCAAAATTTGGTCAAAAATCTCAGTACGCTGTAAAATTCAGCTTCGCAGCAGGAGAACATGATGTCGAAAGAGGTGGCACAAAGTTAGCGCCTTCGGAGAGAGAATCGAAGACGCAGAACTATCGAACGCAGAGTCGCAGAGTCGTCGAAAGGTTTCTGGCGATGGAATTCAGCATACCTCCTTTCGCTTCATGTTCTCCTGCTGCTTCGCTCCAAAATTTGGTCAAAAATCTCAGTACGCTGTAAAATTCAGCTTCGCAGCAGGAGAACATGATGTCGAAAGAGGTGGCACAAAGTTAGCGCCTTCGGAGAGAGAATCGAAGACGCAGAACTATCGAACGCAGAGTCGCAGAGTCGTCGAAAGGTTTCTGGCGATGGAATTCAGCATACCTCCTTTCGCTTCATGTTCTCCTGCTGCTTCGCTCCAAAATTTGGTCAAAAATCTCAGTACGCTGTAAAATTCAGCTTCGCAGCAGGAGAACATGATGTCGAAAGAGGTGGCACAAAGTTAGCGCCTTCGGAGAGAGAATCGAAGACGCAGAACTATCGAACGCAGAGTCGCAGAGTCGTCGAAAGGTTTCTGGCGATGGAATTCAGCATACCTCCTTTCGCTTCATGTTCTCCTGCTGCTTCGCTCCAAAATTTGGTCAAAAATCTCAGTACGCTGTAAAATTCAGCTTCGCAGCAGGAGAACATGATGTCGAAAGAGGTGGCACAAAGTTAGCGCCTTCGGAGAGAGAATCGAAGACGCAGAACTATCGAACGCAGAGTCGCAGAGTCGTCGAAAGGTTTCTGGCGATGGAATTCAGCATACCTCCTTTCGCTTCATGTTCTCCTGCTGCTTCGCTCCAAAATTTGGTCAAAAATCTCAGTACGCTGTAAAATTCAGCTTCGCAGCAGGAGAACATGATGTCGAAAGAGGTGGCACAAAGTTAGCGCCTTCGGAGAGAGAATCGAAGACGCAGAACTATCGAACGCAGAGTCGCAGAGTCGTCGAAAGGTTTCTGGCGATGGAATTCAGCATACCTCCTTTCGCTTCATGTTCTCCTGCTGCTTCGCTCCAAAATTTGGTCAAAAATCTCAGTACGCTGTAAAATTCAGCTTCGCAGCAGGAGAACATGATGTCGAAAGAGGTGGCACAAAGTTAGCGCCTTCGGAGAGAGAATCGAAGACGCAGAACTATCGAACGCAGAGTCGCAGAGTCGTCGAAAGGTTTCTGGCGATGGAATTCAGCATACCTCCTTTCGCTTCATGTTCTCCTGCTGCTTCGCTCCAAAATTTGGTCAAAAATCTCAGTACGCTGTAAAATTCAGCTTCGCAGCAGGAGAACATGATGTCGAAAGAGGTGGCACAAAGTTAGCGCCTTCGGAGAGAGAATCGAAGACGCAGAACTATCGAACGCAGAGTCGCAGAGTCGTCGAAAGGTTTCTGGCGATGGAATTCAGCATACCTCCTTTCGCTTCATGTTCTCCTGCTGCTTCGCTCCAAAATTTGGTCAAAAATCTCAGTACGCTGTAAAATTCAGCTTCGCAGCAGGAGAACATGATGTCGAAAGAGGTGGCACAAAGTTAGCGCCTTCGGAGAGAGAATCGAAGACGCAGAACTATCGAACGCAGAGTCGCAGAGTCGTCGAAAGGTTTCTGGCGATGGAATTCAGCATACCTCCTTTCGCTTCATGTTCTCCTGCTGCTTCGCTCCAAAATTTGGTCAAAAATCTCAGTACGCTGTAAAATTCAGCTTCGCAGCAGGAGAACATGATGTCGAAAGAGGTGGCACAAAGTTAGCGCCTTCGGAGAGAGAATCGAAGACGCAGAACTATCGAACGCAGAGTCGCAGAGTCGTCGAAAGGTTTCTGGCGATGGAATTCAGCATACCTCCTTTCGCTTCATGTTCTCCTGCTGCTTCGCTCCAAAATTTGGTCAAAAATCTCAGTACGCTGTAAAATTCAGCTTCGCAGCAGGAGAACATGATGTCGAAAGAGGTGGCACAAAGTTAGCGCCTTCGGAGAGAGAATCGAAGACGCAGAACTATCGAACGCAGAGTCGCAGAGTCGTCGAAAGGTTTCTGGCGATGGAATTCAGCATACCTCCTTTCGCTTCATGTTCTCCTGCTGCTTCGCTCCAAAATTTGGTCAAAAATCTCAGTACGCTGTAAAATTCAGCTTCGCAGCAGGAGAACATGATGTCGAAAGAGGTGGCACAAAGTTAGCGCCTTCGGAGAGAGAATCGAAGACGCAGAACTATCGAACGCAGAGTCGCAGAGTCGTCGAAAGGTTTCTGGCGATGGAATTCAGCATACCTCCTTTCGCTTCATGTTCTCCTGCTGCTTCGCTCCAAAATTTGGTCAAAAATCTCAGTACGCTGTAAAATTCAGCTTCGCAGCAGGAGAACATGATGTCGAAAGAGGTGGCACAAAGTTAGCGCCTTCGGAGAGAGAATCGAAGACGCAGAACTATCGAACGCAGAGTCGCAGAGTCGTCGAAAGGTTTCTGGCGATGGAATTCAGCATACCTCCTTTCGCTTCATGTTCTCCTGCTGCTTCGCTCCAAAATTTGGTCAAAAATCTCAGTACGCTGTAAAATTCAGCTTCGCAGCAGGAGAACATGATGTCGAAAGAGGTGGCACAAAGTTAGCGCCTTCGGAGAGAGAATCGAAGACGCAGAACTATCGAACGCAGAGTCGCAGAGTCGTCGAAAGGTTTCTGGCGATGGAATTCAGCATACCTCCTTTCGCTTCATGTTCTCCTGCTGCTTCGCTCCAAAATTTGGTCAAAAATCTCAGTACGCTGTAAAATTCAGCTTCGCAGCAGGAGAACATGATGTCGAAAGAGGTGGCACAAAGTTAGCGCCTTCGGAGAGAGAATCGAAGACGCAGAACTATCGAACGCAGAGTCGCAGAGTCGTCGAAAGGTTTCTGGCGATGGAATTCAGCATACCTCCTTTCGCTTCATGTTCTCCTGCTGCTTCGCTCCAAAATTTGGTCAAAAATCTCAGTACGCTGTAAAATTCAGCTTCGCAGCAGGAGAACATGATGTCGAAAGAGGTGGCACAAAGTTAGCGCCTTCGGAGAGAGAATCGAAGACGCAGAACTATCGAACGCAGAGTCGCAGAGTCGTCGAAAGGTTTCTGGCGATGGAATTCAGCATACCTCCTTTCGCTTCATGTTCTCCTGCTGCTTCGCTCCAAAATTTGGTCAAAAATCTCAGTACGCTGTAAAATTCAGCTTCGCAGCAGGAGAACATGATGTCGAAAGAGGTGGCACAAAGTTAGCGCCTTCGGAGAGAGAATCGAAGACGCAGAACTATCGAACGCAGAGTCGCAGAGTCGTCGAAAGGTTTCTGGCGATGGAATTCAGCTTACCTCCTTTCGCTTCATGTTCTCCTGCTGCTTCGCTCCAAAATTTGGTCAAAAATCTCAGTACGCTGTAAAATTCAGCTTCGCAGCAGGAGAACATGATGTCGAAAGAGGTGGCACAAAGTTAGCGCCTTCGGAGAGAGAATCGAAGACGCAGAACTATCGAACGCAGAGTCGCAGAGTCGTCGAAAGGTTTCTGGCGATGGAATTCAGCATACCTCCTTTCGCTTCATGTTCTCCTGCTGCTTCGCTCCAAAATTTGGTCAAAAATCTCAGTACGCTGTAAAATTCAGCTTCGCAGCAGGAGAACATGATGTCGAAAGAGGTGGCACAAAGTTAGCGCCTTCGGAGAGAGAATCGAAGACGCAGAACTATCGAACGCAGAGTCGCAGAGTCGTCGAAAGGTTTCTGGCGATGGAATTCAGCATACCTCCTTTCGCTTCATGTTCTCCTGCTGCTTCGCTCCAAAATTTGGTCAAAAATCTCAGTACGCTGTAAAATTCAGCTTCGCAGCAGGAGAACATGATGTCGAAAGAGGTGGCACAAAGTTAGCGCCTTCGGAGAGAGAATCGAAGACGCAGAACTATCGAACGCAGAGTCGCAGAGTCGTCGAAAGGTTTCTGGCGATGGAATTCAGCATACCTCCTTTCGCTTCATGTTCTCCTGCTGCTTCGCTCCAAAATTTGGTCAAAAATCTCAGTACGCTGTAAAATTCAGCTTCGCAGCAGGAGAACATGATGTCGAAAGAGGTGGCACAAAGTTAGCGCCTTCGGAGAGAGAATCGAAGACGCAGAACTATCGAACGCAGAGTCGCAGAGTCGTCGAAAGGTTTCTGGCGATGGAATTCAGCATACCTCCTTTCGCTTCATGTTCTCCTGCTGCTTCGCTCCAAAATTTGGTCAAAAATCTCAGTACGCTGTAAAATTCAGCTTCGCAGCAGGAGAACATGATGTCGAAAGAGGTGGCACAAAGTTAGCGCCTTCGGAGAGAGAATCGAAGACGCAGAACTATCGAACGCAGAGTCGCAGAGTCGTCGAAAGGTTTCTGGCGATGGAATTCAGCATACCTCCTTTCGCTTCATGTTCTCCTGCTGCTTCGCTCCAAAATTTGGTCAAAAATCTCAGTACGCTGTAAAATTCAGCTTCGCAGCAGGAGAACATGATGTCGAAAGAGGTGGCACAAAGTTAGCGCCTTCGGAGAGAGAATCGAAGACGCAGAACTATCGAACGCAGAGTCGCAGAGTCGTCGAAAGGTTTCTGGCGATGGAATTCAGCATACCTCCTTTCGCTTCATGTTCTCCTGCTGCTTCGCTCCAAAATTTGGTCAAAAATCTCAGTACGCTGTAAAATTCAGCTTCGCAGCAGGAGAACATGATGTCGAAAGAGGTGGCACAAAGTTAGCGCCTTCGGAGAGAGAATCGAAGACGCAGAACTATCGAACGCAGAGTCGCAGAGTCGTCGAAAGGTTTCTGGCGATGGAATTCAGCATACCTCCTTTCGCTTCATGTTCTCCTGCTGCTTCGCTCCAAAATTTGGTCAAAAATCTCAGTACGCTGTAAAATTCAGCTTCGCAGCAGGAGAACATGATGTCGAAAGAGGTGGCACAAAGTTAGCGCCTTCGGAGAGAGAATCGAAGACGCAGAACTATCGAACGCAGAGTCGCAGAGTCGTCGAAAGGTTTCTGGCGATGGAATTCAGCATACCTCCTTTCGCTTCATGTTCTCCTGCTGCTTCGCTCCAAAATTTGGTCAAAAATCTCAGTACGCTGTAAAATTCAGCTTCGCAGCAGGAGAACATGATGTCGAAAGAGGTGGCACAAAGTTAGCGCCTTCGGAGAGAGAATCGAAGACGCAGAACTATCGAACGCAGAGTCGCAGAGTCGTCGAAAGGTTTCTGGCGATGGAATTCAGCATACCTCCTTTCGCTTCATGTTCTCCTGCTGCTTCGCTCCAAAATTTGGCCAAAAATCTCAGTACGCTGTAAAATTCAGCTTCGCAGCAGGAGAACATGATGTCGAAAGAGGTGGCACAAAGTTAGCGCCTTCGGAGAGAGAATCGAACACGCAGAACTATCGAACGCAGAGTCGCAGAGTCGTCGAAAGGTTTCTGGCGATGGAATTCAGCATACCTCCTTTCGCTTCATGTTCTCCTGCTGCTTCGCTCCAAAATTTGGTCAAAAATCTCAGTACGCTGTAAAATTCAGCTTCGCAGCAGGAGAACATGATGTCGAAAGAGGTGGCACAAAGTTAGCGCCTTCGGAGAGAGAATCGAAGACGCAGAACTATCGAACGCAGAGTCGCAGAGTCGTCGAAAGGTTTCTGGCGATGGAATTCAGCTTACCTCCTTTCGCTTCATGTTCTCCTGCTGCTTCGCTCCAAAATTTGGTCAGAAATCTCAGTACGCTGTAAAATTCAGCTTCGCAGCAGGAGAACATGATGTCGAAAGAGGTGGCACAAAGTTAGCGCCTTCGGAGAGAGAATCGAAGACGCAGAACTATCGAACGCAGAGTCGCAGAGTCGTCGAAAGGTTTCTGGCGATGGAATTCAGCATACCTCCTTTCGCTTCATGTTCTCCTGCTGCTTCGCTCCAAAATTTGGTCAAAAATCTCAGTACGCTGTAAAATTCAGCTTCGCAGCAGGAGAACATGATGTCGAAAGAGGTGGCACAAAGTTAGCGCCTTCGGAGAGAGAATCGAAGACGCAGAACTATCGAACGCAGAGTCGCAGAGTCGTCGAAAGGTTTCTGGCGATGGAATTCAGCATACCTCCTTTCGCTTCATGTTCTCCTGCTGCTTCGCTCCAAAATTTGGTAAAAAATCTCAGTACGCTGTAAAATTCAGCTTCGCAGCAGGAGAACATGATGTCGAAAGAGGTGGCACAAAGTTAGCGCCTTCGGAGAGAGAATCGAAGACGCAGAACTATCGAACGCAGAGTCGCAGAGTCGTCGAAAGGTTTCTGGCGATGGAATTCAGCATACCTCCTTTCGCTTCATGTTCTCCTGCTGCTTCGCTCCAAAATTTGGTCAAAAATCTCAGTACGCTGTAAAATTCAGCTTCGCAGCAGGAGAACATGATGTCGAAAGAGGTGGCACAAAGTTAGCGCCTTCGGAGAGAGAATCGAAGACGCAGAACTATCGAACGCAGAGTCGCAGAGTCGTCGAAAGGTTTCTGGCGATGGAATTCAGCATACCTCCTTTCGCTTCATGTTCTCCTGCTGCTTCGCTCCAAAATTTGGTCAAAAATCTCAGTACGCTGTAAAATTCAGCTTCGCAGCAGGAGAACATGATGTCGAAAGAGGTGGCACAAAGTTAGCGCCTTCGGAGAGAGAATCGAAGACGCAGAACTATCGAACGCAGAGTCGCAGAGTCGTCGAAAGGTTTCTGGCGATGGAATTCAGCATACCTCCTTTCGCTTCATGTTCTCCTGCTGCTTCGCTCCAAAATTTGGTCAAAAATCTCAGTACGCTGTAAAATTCAGCTTCGCAGCAGGAGAACATGATGTCGAAAGAGGTGGCACAAAGTTAGCGCCTTCGGAGAGAGAATCGAAGACGCAGAACTATCGAACGCAGAGTCGCAGAGTCGTCGAAAGGTTTCTGGCGATGGAATTCAGCATACCTCCTTTCGCTTCATGTTCTCCTGCTGCTTCGCTCCAAAATTTGGTCAAAAATCTCAGTACGCTGTAAAATTCAGCTTCGCAGCAGGAGAACATGATGTCGAAAGAGGTGGCACAAAGTTAGCGCCTTCGGAGAGAGAATCGAAGACGCAGAACTATCGAACGCAGAGTCGCAGAGTCGTCGAAAGGTTTCTGGCGATGGAATTCAGCATACCTCCTTTCGCTTCATGTTCTCCTGCTGCTTCGCTCCAAAATTTGGTCAAAAATCTCAGTACGCTGTAAAATTCAGCTTCGCAGCAGGAGAACATGATGTCGAAAGAGGTGGCACAAAGTTAGCGCCTTCGGAGAGAGAATCGAAGACGCAGAACTATCGAACGCAGAGTCGCAGAGTCGTCGAAAGGTTTCTGGCGATGGAATTCAGCATACCTCCTTTCGCTTCATGTTCTCCTGCTGCTTCGCTCCAAAATTTGGTCAAAAATCTCAGTACGCTGTAAAATTCAGCTTCGCAGCAGGAGAACATGATGTCGAAAGAGGTGGCACAAAGTTAGCGCCTTCGGAGAGAGAATCGAAGACGCAGAACTATCGAACGCAGAGTCGCAGAGTCGTCGAAAGGTTTCTGGCGATGGAATTCAGCATACCTCCTTTCGCTTCATGTTCTCCTGCTGCTTCGCTCCAAAATTTGGCCAAAAATCTCAGTACGCTGTAAAATTCAGCTTCGCAGCAGGAGAACATGATGTCGAAAGAGGTGGCACAAAGTTAGCGCCTTCGGAGAGAGAATCGAAGACGCAGAACTATCGAACGCAGAGTCGCAGAGTCGTCGAAAGGTTTCTGGCGATGGAATTCAGCATACCTCCTTTCGCTTCATGTTCTCCTGCTGCTTCGCTCCAAAATTTGGTCAAAAATCTCAGTACGCTGTAAAATTCAGCTTCGCAGCAGGAGAACATGATGTCGAAAGAGGTGGCACAAAGTTAGCGCCTTCGGAGAGAGAATCGAAGACGCAGAACTATCGAACGCAGAGTCGCAGAGTCGTCGAAAGGTTTCTGGCGATGGAATTCAGCATACCTCCTTTCGCTTCATGTTCTCCTGCTGCTTCGCTCCAAAATTTGGTCAAAAATCTCAGTACGCTGTAAAATTCAGCTTCGCAGCAGGAGAACATGATGTCGAAAGAGGTGGCACAAAGTTAGCGCCTTCGGAGAGAGAATCGAAGACGCAGAACTATCGAACGCAGAGTCGCAGAGTCGTCGAAAGGTTTCTGGCGATGGAATTCAGCATACCTCCTTTCGCTTCATGTTCTCCTGCTGCTTCGCTCCAAAATTTGGTCAAAAATCTCAGTACGCTGTAAAATTCAGCTTCGCAGCAGGAGAACATGATGTCGAAAGAGGTGGCACAAAGTTAGCGCCTTCGGAGAGAGAATCGAAGACGCAGAACTATCGAACGCAGAGTCGCAGAGTCGTCGAAAGGTTTCTGGCGATGGAATTCAGCATACCTCCTTTCGCTTCATGTTCTCCTGCTGCTTCGCTCCAAAATTTGGTCAAAAATCTCAGTACGCTGTAAAATTCAGCTTCGCAGCAGGAGAACATGATGTCGAAAGAGGTGGCACAAAGTTAGCGCCTTCGGAGAGAGAATCGAAGACGCAGAACTATCGAACGCAGAGTCGCAGAGTCGTCGAAAGGTTTCTGGCGATGGAATTCAGCATACCTCCTTTCGCTTCATGTTCTCCTGCTGCTTCGCTCCAAAATTTGGCCAAAAATCTCAGTACGCTGTAAAATTCAGCTTCGCAGCAGGAGAACATGATGTCGAAAGAGGTGGCACAAAGTTAGCGCCTTCGGAGAGAGAATCGAAGACGCAGAACTATCGAACGCAGAGTCGCAGAGTCGTCGAAAGGTTTCTGGCGATGGAATTCAGCATACCTCCTTTCGCTTCATGTTCTCCTGCTGCTTCGCTCCAAAATTTGGTCAAAAATCTCAGTACGCTGTAAAATTCAGCTTCGCAGCAGGAGAACATGATGTCGAAAGAGGTGGCACAAAGTTAGCGCCTTCGGAGAGAGAATCGAAGACGCAGAACTATCGAACGCAGAGTCGCAGAGTCGTCGAAAGGTTTCTGGCGATGGAATTCAGCATACCTCCTTTCGCTTCATGTTCTCCTGCTGCTTCGCTCCAAAATTTGGTCAAAAATCTCAGTACGCTGTAAAATTCAGCTTCGCAGCAGGAGAACATGATGTCGAAAGAGGTGGCACAAAGTTAGCGCCTTCGGAGAGAGAATCGAAGACGCAGAACTATCGAACGCAGAGTCGCAGAGTCGTCGAAAGGTTTCTGGCGATGGAATTCAGCATACCTCCTTTCGCTTCATGTTCTCCTGCTGCTTCGCTCCAAAATTTGGTCAAAAATCTCAGTACGCTGTAAAATTCAGCTTCGCAGCAGGAGAACATGATGTCGAAAGAGGTGGCACAAAGTTAGCGCCTTCGGAGAGAGAATCGAAGACGCAGAACTATCGAACGCAGAGTCGCAGAGTCGTCGAAAGGTTTCTGGCGATGGAATTCAGCATACCTCCTTTCGCTTCATGTTCTCCTGCTGCTTCGCTCCAAAATTTGGTCAAAAATCTCAGTACGCTGTAAAATTCAGCTTCGCAGCAGGAGAACATGATGTCGAAAGAGGTGGCACAAAGTTAGCGCCTTCGGAGAGAGAATCGAAGACGCAGAACTATCGAACGCAGAGTCGCAGAGTCGTCGAAAGGTTTCTGGCGATGGAATTCAGCATACCTCCTTTCGCTTCATGTTCTCCTGCTGCTTCGCTCCAAAATTTGGTCAAAAATCTCAGTACGCTGTAAAATTCAGCTTCGCAGCAGGAGAACATGAAGTGACAGGAGGTATCCTAAATTTCTGCTTCGAAGACGTCACTTTAATGTAGCTACTGCGACTATTTGGATAGGAGTATGTATAAAAGGTATTTCTCAATAATAATAGTCTGTTTCAAGTTTTTTCCACTTTATTTGAATAAAGACTTTTACAGTGTTACAATAAAGTATAAAATATATAATTTTACTTCGTCAGTTATATAAAATTACTATTTTCTTGTGTTCATTGTCGAAATTTCCATCATTTGGCCCATATAAAGTTCTCGCAAACATTATTTTTATGCAAAATGAACCTATTTGCAAAATTTCAGCCCAATCGGGTTTGACCGATTTTCGGAAGTATAGCCGCAGTTTTTATACCACCGTTTCTATGGTCCAGTATTCCGTCAATTACAGTATTGTTTCACTTCTGAATTTTGGAAACACGAGAGAATTGTATGGCAATTGTTAAAGGTAAGAGATTAGAAAACCAATTATATATAATATTAATTTAGTGTAGGAATGTTAGAACAATACTGTAATTGACGGAATACTAGACCATAGAAACAGTGGCATAAAAACTGCTCTCAAGTCATTTTTACGTATATTTCAGGTTGAAATATTTTTAACATAAGGTTAAAACATTTGTAAATAAATATTGAACATTGTCATATAGTTAGAAACCAAAAAAATACATAATTAATGTGAAAAAAATATGACCCTGTGGGACTTTGAAGTTCCGAGGCTCGAACCTACGTCCAAAAAGTTCGCAGCGGTTTAGCAGTCCGACACTTTACAGCTGCGCCATCGCCTCCGGTTGAGAATACTTCTTTAAGGCGGTCTGATTGCTTAATGTACATGGGACGTTTTAAAAGGAGGAGATTATACCTTTCTTTGGTTGAGTTTTCTTTCAAAATTTCGTCAAAAACGACCTAGGACCAGCCGTTTAGGAGATACGCAGCCTCAAAGTGTCAAAAAGTGAACTCTGAATTCCATCTTCTAAACGTTTTTTAGCTATGTTGGTCACAGTACAGCAGAGTTGGGCATTATTCGGCTAAATTTTCATTCGAATAAGTATTCCAATAATTTCTTATTCGAATAAGAATTTAGTCGACTCAACGGACGAATAAATAATGTTAAAAATATTTATATTTTTATATATATATTTCAGAAGTTAAACAATACTGTATACATTTGTAAATAAATATTGAACATTGTCATATAGTTAGAAATCGAGAAAATACATAATTAGTGTGAAAAAAATATGACCCTGTGGGGGACTTAGAAGTTCCGAGGCTCGAACCTACGTCCAAAAATTTCGCAGCGGTTTAGCAGTCCGACACTTTTTTTTTGTATATGTTTTATTCGTTTTAGTACAGAGTATAAAAAAGTCACTTGTACAAATGTAGCGAATAATCTACTTAAAAAATAAAAACAAGTAATGTGTCATACATGGGTTAACAGGTCGTAGAGAAACAAAGACGACGCTCGCAATCCGATAGAGTATTTTAACTTATTATCATTATTATTTTGGTTCTTATTCTTATCCCATTCCCCCTATTCAGGGTGGGTAGTGTATTCGTGAATCAGATCCGGAAAAAGAACGAATCAGTTCCGCAAAAACCGGGTCCTTAAATTTAAGGTCTCATGTGGAAAGGTTGTATACTTATATCTAATGAAAATCTTCGCACACACACAACACACTCGCATTCACCCGTTTAAAATAACTCCTTAAAAGGCTAACTATGTACAAACTATATACATATTTACAACGCCTGTTTGGCTTAAAAAGATGTATAATCAATTAACGTCTCCCTCAATATTCGGTATTTCTAATAAGTCGCACTAACCGGTCTTTAGGGATGGGCTAATCGTAGCCTGTAGGGGTAACCTCCCTCCACCAGTGTTAACAAATACATGAGATATTTAAAAAAAAGCTCTTTTCTAAATGGTCAAAACGTGATCAGGAGGTCTTAAAACGTGATTTCCGTAACAAAAATTTTCCAAATTTTTTTTTCATTACAAAAGTATTATGCATATGTCACAAAGTGAAAAGTGGATCTCGAGGCACTCGTGAAGTCGCGTACGGCCGCGTGTCGCTTGGTTTCAAGAGCGAGAGAGAAAGACACACATTCGTTTTCTCTCTCGTCTTCCCGACGTTGTCCGAAGCGCCGAGCTCACGGACACGCAGCTCCGGCGTAGTGTGCATGCGTGGTGGGGGAAATTCTCGAGCGCTCCCGTCCTCATTCTGGCATCACTGCATCGGGCACGCGGCAAATTTCACTTTACGAAACTTAAGCGCGCAGGCGGAGGAGGGACGATGCAATGGTAGTGGACGATTCAGCCAGGCTAAGTTCTCCAGCAGAAGACATGAAGATGGCGGAGGGTAGGGGCGAAGCAGAGAAGTGGTTACCCGGAAGCCACAGTGGGGGTGCGAGTCCTGCGGGAGGAACAGGATGTAGCAGACGGTATCCAGCGTCTCCTCTTCTGGGCCAAAACAGTTTGCTGCGCCAATATTAGTAGGGCGGATAAGGGAGCAAGGCTGTATCGGTGGCGGGAGGTAGACTCTTCAAACGTGGGGAAAAGTTGGGCCAGGTTAATCCGTGGATTTCTCGAGACTGCTGGCCGAGACGACGATGGTTTGTCTTTTCTTGGCTAACCTCATTCAGAACCTCCTCGACCGCGATCCGTTTAAGACCCGGATGATTTACTTCGCTGTCTCAGAGAAGGCGCTCATGCTTGTAACATACGGACCCCGCATTCGATGTACTACATCCACGGACCCATTTGATATCCGCAGCTTCGCCCGTACCTTTCTCACTTCGCTGAATCCCCACTGTGACGTTTCGATACTGTTATACTGGACGGCTGTTATCGTATTGGAAAATTAGTAGCTTCGAGGAAAGAATTCTGCTTTTATTTAGCATTTATTGAATTTAATTTAACACGTGAATTAAATGAGAATATGTACGTGAATGATGATATTTTGCAAACGGTTTTACTGATTATTATGCTGTTTCCAGTTGTTATTAAGAAGGATTGCAGAATTCGCGGATTCTATTGCTGAAACCATTAAGACGCAACGATAGCTAGAAATCTGATTACCACATTCGTTAAATTAAGACCGAATAGATTAGAAGAAATTTTTTATAGCATTTCAAGTGTATTTGGTAGCGTACTCTGGTCGCAGACTTTTTTCCAGAAGGGGAGGGTGGTTTTGAGAAGCGGTTGACAGGCGACGATTGATTGCTTGTTTGCCCCATTTTGTAACACCAATTTAATTAAAAATTAACAATTTTTAATTTAGTTATTATAAACTTAATAAAGATTAGTTTTTAAAAATAAGCCGGTGGGGGTTGGACTTCCTCCTATTGATTAAATGATTCAAATGGCACGACCTGACAGAAGTGTTGATATGTTGGTGGTATACGAATGCTGCAGAAATTACTGGCGTGCTGCTAAAGTATTCACTGTATGTTTCCACGTACATAAATCAAACGTGGCATTTTTATGGCTATGGAAACCGCTACAGAATGCTGGTACTGTATATACATATAGTACAACTCGCGTGTAGCAATACTCGTTGTGATTAAAATACAACCGCCAGTATATTAGCAGTTAATGTCAATCTGCAAATTAGTATAATTTAGCTGATAACTGTGCATTTTAATTACACGAATTTTGAAGTATCAAGTGAGCTGTTTTTATCAGGGACTATTTTTTCTAAATTGGCCCCATCTGGAGGGGTGAGAACAAAGAAATACGGGTAAAAAATTCGACATGTTCTGAATTAAGGCGGTAGATAACAGATGTGATTTCTATGGTGATCATTCTAACACATTACATATTTTGTTTCGGAAGAAATGGCTCTCACAGCCCGTCTGAGAAACGAAGGAGTCAAACGCACGTTGTGCCAAAACGGAACAGGTCAAAGTCCGCACCAACGCCCGCAGCCAGGACTTAGGACGGTTGTTTCCAAGTATATACAGGGGGAGATCCGCAGGGGTAGCAATTTGCATGAAGATTGGCCAGAGGAATCTCGGGGTCGAGGCTCAACCAGTATACGTTATACCGGCCAGGGTAAGCCACTTCGGTAATTGCGACGTTATTAAATCATACAGCCTCTTAATTAATATATCCCTTAAACGGTGCCGCTGATAAAGAGACGCAGACAGGAAAGAGTCTGGCCTCTTTATGACGCAATCCCGCACTTGCTCCCATCGTTGACGAGCTTTAATTCCGCTCCCCCCGTCTTTCCGTATTCCTTTATCTTCATCATCGTCTTCGCTCTCGCCCGCTCCATTCCCTTTCTCATCCAACTTAAATAACTCGTTTGGCAGACCGCGCTGAAGGATCTCTAATAAGATCGTCGACGCGATATCCGTTCATCTTTTGCCTCGTTCCTCTTGCATTTTCTTTCGACTTGGGCATTCCTTGCCCCCACTTCTCTTCCTCCTTTCACCTCGCTCTACCCTATCCTCTTCGAGTTTTCGAGTTATCCGACTCGAATACTTCTCACCGCAGCCTCGAGCTCTCTCGTCGCAGCTCGATTAAATGCTCAGGCCTCTGACTCGTGGAAAGAAAACACTCCCTGCGTGAAACGAGAACGAAATTCGGTAAAGCGGCGTGGTTCTGAAAAGTGGTTTGGATGGATTATTTTTGTAATTAGAATGTAACTGTGAAGAAGAAAATTTCAAAGTATTTTGGGATGCCGAAGTGACAGGCACGAGTAGTTTCATTGCTAGAAATTTTAGAGAAATTCTTTCTATCCTCTCACACTAGGGATCTGAATCAGATACGAGTAAAATTTTTATTTAAATAAATTTCGAATAACGAATAGAAGTTAAAAAATTATTCTATTAACTTTTATTTGATCCGTTATTTAAATGATTTTTTTGTTTAGCCCACACTCTGATTTAAATGTTTCTATCATGATTATGACGTCGTTGCATGTTGATTTATTTTCATTTAAATTAACTTAAGTTACGGAAGTGCTTGCAGCTCTAAATCCTAAGAAAATTAATGTAGTGAAATACAATGAAGGGGCGTCCAATAAATCAGGTTTAAATAAACGAGGGACCGTAGGGTGAAATTGAATATCAGCATCGTAAGAATCGTCAGGAAAGGTGCAGAGTGTCTAGCACGTTAAAAAAAGCGTTCAAGGGAAAAGCGTATTACCGTGACTTCGATGGCGGCAGGCAGCTTTTTATTCACAATCTGATTCGTAATCACGGTCGAAATCATGTTACAGATTCCCGCGACGTTTCGCGAGAAATGTAATTTCGTTGCACTACCCGTATCCTATATTCCATTGATTCCAATCTACCTTCACTGGGTCTTTCGTTTGGTGGCATTTTATAGGATTCGTTGTAACGAGCACTTCTAAGATATCTCTTCCATATGCAGGACTATCGCATTGTCGTTTCTAATTCCATGACGCAATATGTTTCATAATTGCTGTCTAAAGAATTTATTGATACTAAAAGAATTTCAGAATACTTTATACAATTAAAATTTCTGGTTTTAATATTTCGGTGTCACTGCCATCGACATCAAATTCGAGCAACATTAGGCAAACGCGACTGTTACCAAATTGACTGTAAATAGTAACAAGCTCTTCAACAGGACATCCCTATTAGTCATTTTGCCAGGTGCAATCAATAATTTGTCACAATGAGTTTCGACATCGTTGTTCACTCAAAGTCCATCAACAGGCAAAAATTGAATCGAATCGCTTGATGGCAAGTGGTTGGATGAATGCAACCATCAAAAGCACGCGAGTATACCGATGACGATGTCCACAAGACTAACCCCCCCTTTAATGAATTATCCCTGTTTACGCGAACGTCTAATCCATGCCAATGCTTAGTTATGAACGTGCTAATGACACCAAGTGGCCTTGTGTAAACGTGTAAAGATCGTCGATATGGTTCGAACATGACCAGCGACCCGTGCATTACAAGCTAATGACCGTGAACCTAACATTATACCTGACGATTTTCTGGTGGGATATCTTCGATAGTAATTATGTAAGTAGGTACTAATTCTCCTTTGTGTATAACAACTGATAACAATTTTGACCTGCTAGTTGGTGCATAAAAGACACGAGATAGAGTGAAAGGTAGTAAACAGAAGTGTACGGGCAAATGTGAGCGATGTTAAGTAATGAAGTGGAAGATATAATATTAGGAGAAACTTTATTCTACATTTTTTGTAAAATGTCTTTGGAATAAAATGGGATAGAAATTCATTTTTGGAGAAAGCTTTTGAGAAATTATAGTAGGAAATAATGTATTAGAAGTGTATGTATTATAGGTCATCACATAAGTAATGCGGGATCTAAAGTTAAAGTAACTTTTATTTGATCCTTATTTGAATATTTTTTATTTAGTTAATGACCAACTCTGTGTGCGATAAACCACACAGAGTTGGTCAGCATACCCAACACTAAAGCCAGGAATCCACCTGGAAGCTAAGCTAAGCTATGCTACGCTATGCCATGCTATGCTATATTATGTTTTAGCTTAGCTTTTGATGGAAACGGTTCCATAAGAATGTATTGAAGCTATTTTTTTTTAAAACGCAGCATGGCATAGCATAGCGTTATATAGCAGCTTAGCTTCTAGGTGGATTCTTTGCTTAAAGAAGAATAGGAAAACCATAATAATACTAGAGATAGCATTCCTCAGCATACCATTGAAAGAAACATCAATTATAAAAACGATCTCCACAATTATTAATTCCTCCTTTTCATAGAGTAAGACACAATCATTAACCTCGTTAAACTTGATACGATTGATCTGAATAAACGGGACATTTGTACATTTGTACATTCAGTTCATCGTCCCTACCACCTCTCACACGGTCATTCGCCACCATATTTCGCAGCTGGCACGTAACGCCACAATTATCAAAGAAATCAGACGTCACGGTTACCAAGAACGCCCAGCTTCAAGCTCGTATGCGCCGTCCCGCACTAATTATCTCAAAGATTTTTCCTTTGCTAGGCGGAGAACGTTTTATCATTTTCTCCAGCTTCGTCGTTTCGCGGCGGCAAAAGTCATGGTTCCAAGTGTTTACTTCGTTTCTTTGAGCCGCGCGATAGAGGCGAAAAGGGCACGAGAGCGTCGCGACGAGGACGCCTCGAGGAACGGACGGAGGGGCGCGGCAATTGCGCGGCACATTATGGTGCCAAGGCGTTTCGACGTTGTTGCAATCAGCCCGAGTGTAATTACCACCCCCCAGCCACCTTTTCAGAGCCATCGATCGCTAATCACTGCAAGTAGGAAATGTGGGGGTAGTAGAGGGATGGAGAAAGGCGAGGAAGTAGATCAGATAGCCAAAGAACGTTCATTCTTTTTTAGTTACTTCCTTACTTTTGACCCAACTTGTGGGATAGATATCGCCGCTACAAAGAAACAGCATCCCTCACTGGATGAAAGTTCGGCCACTCCTAGGATCGAAAAACTTTCCCGTGGAAAAACTTTTTCCCCGGGCGTGGATGGTTATTTTTGTTCGGTATGGTAATTCGAAGCCGTTAAATAGCTGATGAGGAACGTTTGCATACAGGTTGCGGCCAGCTTTTATTCATAAATTAGCTCCTCGGATTTCGTGGCCGGCCACTGCTGGGGAAGATAAATACAGCCGTAGTTCGGACGTTTCTCGAATAAATCAAGTAATTCTTCCCGTGTTTACAGAAGTTGATTATTTGATGGTGGAATTACTCCAATTTGTTTTAGTTTGGATTCATCCTGCAATTGGTGATATTTTAGTCAGCAATTTCAGTTCAATTCAGGGCGAAAGGAACCCTCAATGGGAGGGTAGAGAGTGGGGAAGGCTTTGATGTTTCTTTGTGAGAATAATCGTCGCAAGACTGAAAAACATCAAAAGTATTTATTTGAAGTTCCAATTTACACCCTCGCATTAAAGTAAAGCTGATCATAAAAATAAAGAGAGTTCAAATATATTACGTTTATTCAAGAAAGAAATATAACAAATGGTTTCATGAAAGAATATAAATATTTCGCAGTTCCTTTTTGCAGTGTAATTTAAATAATTTGAAACTTCATCCATCCACAAAATGCGTATAACATAGAAAAAGTTCACTGTCACTCCTAACGTTATTCATTTAAAGTTTCTATCAAGTGTAAATTAATCACACCTCCCCTGTAATAGTTACAAGACCTAGTTCATCTGAAACTATTCTCAATTTTACACGGAAAATTATATCTACGTAAACAAGAAAATCTGTTCACGCTTTCATATCGTTCTTTTCAGTTCATCCCACTCACAAAATGGAATTCACGTTGCTAACATCGTTTAAACTTCCCACCGTATTACTATTTTCCCACGAGGATCCTACAGTAAAGGATTATCACAAAGTACGTTTGAAATTACTTGATTACTCGATAGGAACCTGCTTTATTTCGAGCTAATTTCTTCCGCAATTAAAGATAGATTAACGATTTTTCATTCTGTGAATTCCCCTTAACTCTCTATCTTTCTATTACTCTTCATGTAATTAAAATAAAAGTACGTACCTACTTGTGCATACAAGTTTATGAATTTGTAAACAAATTATGTTAATTCTACATACTTAACAATTGCTGAGGGAGCATAGAGTATTAATAGAAAGTCGTTTATTCCCAACTAATGTGTGCGTCGAAGAAACCATATTACCTACTTGTAATATAAACGAAGGGGCGTGCAGAAATTATGCAGTAACCTGATACATTCACCCTACCCCCTCCGAGGGGAGGAATCTGTCCCTTGAATCTCCCATGGAGCAGTTAGCGAGATCGAGGAGCGCTGGATGAAAACTGAAGGCGAGACTGAGCGAGGTATTTAGAGGCGTCCATGCTAGATTTATAGTCGCGCGGCGGGAGTCGTAAAGCAGGCCGCGGTAATTGCATCCGACCTGTACGAAAATCCAGTCAGCATTATCAAATCTCCGTGCCAGTGTTATGTTCCTGATGAGATCGACGCCGATACAAGCAGCACGCCGACCACCACCCACCCGCCTCACCCGAGACCCTTAGCCACTCCGCTCGCCTCACATTCATTCGGACGCCGCGCCGGTTCGCCTAACTTCCACCAGGATAATGGCGTTCTCGTTCCAAGGCCCGTCGAGATGACGCAAACGCAATTACACGGAAATCCTGAGAGCCTCGGCGCTCTCCTAGGCCCAGCCCGCGGAACAGCCTGGCGCCACTTCAGCGCGTGCTTTTGTTGCAACTAATTGTAAGGCCAGTTCTGCTGGCGGTTTTGAGATCGCGGCAGGCACAACGCGGATCCATTTCGAGCGGTTGGAATATCCGTGGAGGGCGATGATGGTGAACTGTAATGGGCCTCGAGGGTCTTCAGGGAAGTTCCGCGACACCTGACAACGCCGAGATTGTGCTTCACGTTGCGGGGGCCAATGGTTGAGCTACGATACGCGAATATAGGGATCGTATGTGTGTGTTATTGGATTTTCTTGGCGAATGGCTGCGGAGCAAGAATATAGGGGTGTCTATAGCTACTGGCAGAAGCTTCGTGGCTCTTCTCTGTGCGAGGGTACTAAAAATTGATGGAAGCGAAAGCTGAATATCATAATGAGAATTGGGCATTGGGAATCCGCCTTTGTTTTTCATTTCTGACACTAATGGTCATAATTATGGGTTCCTTCTGTTTCAATTGATTCCATGAAACGGGGAATTTAAATTAATTGTTCGAATGTAACTGCGACACGGCTTAAAAGTGTAATAAAGAATGGGTACGACAATGTTTAGATAATACAAAGTGTGCCTGGAACCTGGTGATTTTTAAAGTGGAATTAACAACGTGAAATATAACATTTCTTTCTTGTTATATAGCAATAGCAAGTAGAACGGCATTTCAGTAGGTATATTACAGCATCTCATCTGTATAAATTTTGCATATCTTCGCGCTGAAACGAGCTACAGTTTGTTGCAGTTTTTAAAAAGACCCTGCGTTCTGGTGCATAGGGATTGGAGTTGCTAAGAACTTTCTTTTTGTTTTTATTGGTTCATCGTTACGCTTAAGAGAAGTTTTACAACAGCCACCGATGCAGCTTTACAAAATGATTAAAAGTGGGCATACAGTACCTACACGTTTCAGTTATCTTATTGGTGAAAGGGAAGAAACTCCTGTTGCGAGCGGGAGAAAAACTTATCACGAGCAAGGGAAGAGTAGTCCTGTTGTAAACGAAAGAACTTCGCGGTGGGCGGAAACAGAACTTTTGATTTTATCACGACGGAAGCTTTGTGTGCGTGATGCAATGCTTGTAACTGGGAGGTTAATTACGTTCGCTCGCGTTATAAATTACTTTTAAACGAAGAGTAACATTTTCATTCAAGACTTTCTACAACTACGTAGCTGCCGAATGCAGATTCTCAAGTGTGAAAAGTGTAGCATACGTAAAATCGAAAATGTATATTCTCCAGTATTAAAAGTGTCATATATGTAGAATTAAAAATGCATATTGTAGAGTATTAAAAGTGTTAAATACGGAGTATTGAAAATGTATATAACTCAAGGTAGCAGAGTCTCTCAAACACATAATCTTAAGAAAATAGGAAAGCGAATGCTGGAATAAGGCTTGTCGCAAACTAAATTAATTCCCAACTGTTTTTTCAAGTGAGCCCATCGTAAAATTTTTAGAGAAATCTCAAATACGTCGACCCTGAATGCTCACAGTCCTCAATCGAATATACATATCCGTTTGCATAGTATGTTAAATGTTCAAGAACACAAATTCAACGAAACTTCCTTCACGAATATATTCAAAAAATCACTAAACTATAAAATAGTTTCCGAATTCTGTACATAAAGTAACCTTTTAAAGAATGTGAACTTACCCCGACATTCTAAGCCCAACTAAATCATTCCCTTAAACTCTACAGACAAAGTGGAATAAACGCTATTGAAATAAATGCTTAAATACAGTTCCATAATCAAACTTTTAATTCCGTCGCCTAGCATCATCCACTGAAGCCATTTCAATACTACCACCCCATTCCTTCTTACCGTAACACATTAAAGCCCCTGCCAATCAATTCCCCGCACAGCAGCTCGCAAGAAAAGGACAAAAGGGACGAAAAATTATTAGTCGTCAAGGGATTCAACTCGAGAGCCACCGAGAGCTCTTTCATCCGCAGCATCAGCGAGGTGGGAGGGCGGGTTGCGCGAAACGGCAACGATTCCACTTTTATATCGGCACGTCTCGGACGTTTCTTGTGGTAGTTGGTAAGAGCACTTCCGTGAAAGCAACTCGAACGCGGCGGTATCGACACGTAGTCGTCATAAAGTTCTGGCATGTCGTGCGGCCCGGTGTCTCTGATAAACTCCGAGGAATACCGTCGTCGATGGATCCAGGGATCTATAAGGTTCCACGGGATGAATCCCTCTCCAACCCCCTGCCACTCTCGCGAGAATTATGATCCATTCGACCGGCGGCGGTTGCTCAAACGGCGAAGCTTATTCAACAACTGGCACCTGTCGCTCCGGGAATAGTTGGAGAGCCGCGATGGCAGACGATGAATAGTGGCGCGGGGCTACAGAGGGGCCGTGAGTTCCAGTTACAGCTCCGTTAAACGTAGTCCGCAGGACTCGCCGGAACGGGCACCTAATTCCCTTAATCAGCCGCGGAATTCGCCCTCTGTCCGTCGTCGCCGCGCTGCAACATTCAACGGTGCTAAGTCTCTTCCCAGGGAGTTCGTGGCACTTGTTGAGGCGTTAACGTTCCGACAGACTTGAGGAGGGTGTTGGGTGAAGCTGCGCGGAAACGAAGGAACCGCGAAGATCAAGCATCATTGGAATAGGATTTCGGGCCAGTTCGATTTTAAGTCTGCTGAAATCGGCGCTAAGTTCCCCGAGATTTTAGGCGAAAGATAGAGCACGGTTGCATTCAGGGGTTTAATTATTCGTCTGTTCGGATTCGGTGGGATCAAAGGGTGTTCCGTGTAGTCATGCGTGTGCACTTTAAGGACTTCGCGTATTTTGGCGAAGCGCGGCGCGGCGAAGAGAATCGAAGAAATTAATAATAATTAATTATTTGTCGCTGCGCTTTGGTCATCAATTGTTATACCTACACACTTTTCCTTTCGTTTCGCCGCGCTCCGCTTTGCTAAAATGTGTGACGGCCTTTATGTGGAAAGTCTTAACTGAGGTTTTAGGGTTTTGCCTTTTAAATAAGTTTAATAATTACAGAAAAATGTAAAGTACTATTCGAATTGAGCTAGTTTTAGCTACAATTTTTTTTTTTCAATTTTTTTTTCTTAGAAACAAAGAATGCATTCAAGAGTATACCATGGCTTGTATGCTTTGGACGGTGTGCGTTATTTCTGATGAACATATTTCTGAAACGAAATTTCAAGAATAGAATATTAAATAAAACTGAGTTGTCTATCGGGCGACGTTCAGTTTTGTCGATATTCTAATTTCCACCTGACTTGTGCGTAAATAAAGGTATATTTTCTTGCACAGGAAACTGAGCTTTTTGTTTCACAGTGTAGCTATTTTGATATTTCTCGAACAATCGAAAAATTGATCTAACGCCTTAAAAACTAAACAATTGACAATTTTGTATGTTTCAAGAATTTTTTTAATCGAAGTAACGTTTCCTTAAAAAAAAAATTTTAAAATTATGCACGTATGAAAAGTTATAAATAGATATAATCCTGTCTGCATAAGGTGTCTGACTATGTACGGTCTCCTTTCACTTGCTACGATACACTTTGTTCGTCTCTCGCATTTCAATGAAACAGATCAATCATACTTCTCTGTATCTTGTTGCATCACTTAAGATGCGCATTGTTTTCAATATCCATTCAAGTAAATGTTGTCTAGAGTAACAAAGGGCTTCATAAAGGTGTACGAGTTTGAGTGCAACTTCATTCCACAGCATATGCTACAATCTACATCAGTGAAGAATACTTCTACCAATCTACATCTTACCTTCCATACACACTGTTCAATACATAGTAGGGTTTATACAAAAATCCAATTTTTGAGAAAACCGATCTCCCAATTCCACTATTCCAAAGAAAACGGTTGAACCAGTTTTCGAATTTTTGAGAATAATAAATTAAAATAGTAAAAATATTGATATTGATTTTAAAATATTTCGGTTCATTCAATAGAATTATAAAAAAATAACAAAATAAAATACACTCCATCTATACAAATCGAAGTAAATAAAAAAACTAAAATCCGTACAAAAAGTAAATTACAAAACTTACTATACACGAAACAGTAATATGAATACGCGACGGTAAAATAATATTCACGAAAAGACATACCGTCACATATGACAATTTGAAAAAATTAACGACGGCAATGGGCCATTTCCTTAGAACCAAGACGAGAACGTCTCTCATCTCTTCAATTTCGGTATTCGTAAGCAATGCATGTGCAAGTAAAGGAACATCTCTGCAAGCGGAAAAACGGAAGAAAAAGTGCGAGGGCGGAGTCTCAAAGGCTTCCCTCGAAACGTGTTAATAAAGAAACACGAGAGGAAGAAGAGTATCGTCGGAAATAGGACCCGGTGAGAAGCGTGCAGGAGGAGGGAAATAGTTCAGACCACGAACATTTCCGCGTTCATCATGCAGCATAATAGCGAGCATCTCAGCGCAGACCCATCTAAGAGTTTATAAACGTGTTACTCAAAAAGTTACCTCGAAAAGTTCTTCGAAACTTTATCCCCCGTCTACTCGTGTTTCACACATTCTACCGCGAAGACTGGAGAACGTTATCCCCGTTTGGAATAGGTTCGGAGTAACTGCTTCCAAAGGGCGGACATTGTTATTAGGGATTTAGTAAACAGTAGAGGGAAGCACGGAAGACGGGAGAATCCGAAGGATTCAAAAATAAATGCTCGTTGAACTGGTCTGGCTGTGCCAGCAAAAGTTTCTGCTGCAACGCCTCCTGCAGAATTAAGGTGGCGCGGGGAGGGGGAGGGGGTGGCGTGACTGTGGAGATATCGGGGCACGGAAACGAGCGACAGACGGAGCAGGGGTATATTTGATGAAACACGAGGTGAAATTTGTCGTGGAACGCGACCAACTTGTGATTGTTCGTCGTTCTTTGAGTGAATTAGCGCCGAACGCGAATTCGCTGATTCGTGTGATTATATGAAACCCTGACTACAGTTTGTGCACGGTTATTAAATGACAATCTACAGTATCTGCTTAAAGCGACAATATTTTTTTAGTTTCACCGTTTCCTATATAATTGCATCTATGAAGCACAATGATTTCAACGGTTTTTTTAAGGCTACATCTTTACAAGTAATTTTGTGAGTAATGGCGAGATAAGATTTTGATAGAGAATTATAGATATTAATGAATGTTAAGTAGATAGTTTTTATTTGGATGAAATTAATCCCTTCTTCATTTCCGTTTGTAGTAAGATCGTTCACTTTAGATCGTTCTGAGCAATAAATGCGCGAAAAAGGTGGCGCAAAGTGGCCTATGTTTCGCAGTTATTGTATATCCTGAAACCAAGATGACCGTGTACGAGATAAGGGAAACAATAGCAGGATAATAGAATAATACTGTTTCTCGGGTGCAAAGTAATCTCGGATTAATCTCCAGCTCAGGTACGAGTTAAGTGGTTTGTAATTCAATTATGTAGAGTACATTCCCGTTAGCATCGGGGAATGAACTTTCTTTTTTACATACTTTCGAAACATTTACTTCAGAATCTCGACACGGTTAAACAAACTTCTTTCGCTGCTGAAGATACACCTTTTTGTCCCTGATACTTTTAAATACACTTTTTACCAATAGTTTCCCCGTGCATTTTCAGTGAAAAGCGGAGATTTTATTAGCAGTAAACAAAATAATAGTTTCATAGAAAAACATTTACATTCCAGGACAGAAAGGAGAAACTGAATTTAATTGAATTCGGCTCCGAACTTGCGCCACTTGGAATTGCCGCTTTATTTGTGTTCCAAAAAATGTTTGTTCACTTCTTAAAATACATAATAATATAGCCTGAAAAAATGAAAAAGATTGCACGCATAGTTTCCTTATCAAAAAATTCCCCAAAAGAACCTCTATTTCTGCCAATTACACCAGGTTTAATTCATTGCAACAGAGCAGTATAGCGTCTTTTTTTGCACCAATCTATTCAGATTTTTTTTTACATTCAAAGCCACCTATCACCCCATTTCAGCCAGTTATAGAGCCGCCACCCTTTTCCAGCAAAGTCCTCAATTGTCGAAGGGAACAATGGAAGCCATAACCGCGCCGCCGAATATCGCAGCAGAATTAGCATGCAAATGTGACTGCAGGAAACACATCGCGGAACCGTACAGTGACACTGATGCGGCCATTTCACCGTACATTTTTCCTTGGTCATAGTTCATGGGCTCCAAGGGACCAACAGATTGTGGCGGCTCAAAAAATGTCGGCCCGTTAATAAACGCGCATGCTCCGCCGTCAAGGGGGTTCGCAAGAGTCCGTCCAGCGATTCGTTGATTTATTTATCACCCTGCAATCCCTGTTTCATCGACCTCGGCCATTCCAGCCACTCGTCACGTCCCCCCCTCCCCCCCCCTTCCCGCCGCCCACACCCCCCTTAACCCCCAGTGGTCTTGCAGAACGCGTACATTGTTTTGACCGTACACGGGACAATGACGAATAGAGAGCTTTTACAGACAATAAATGAACTCTGGTCGGCGCCTGTCTCGTCCACATTAATTCCAATGACATTGTCGCGATTTTCCCTTTTTCTGGCCGGAATGGATGGATTTTTAGAGATATTATAACGTTGTCGGGTTACATTCAAATTGCGCTGGCGAAAAACACGCTGGAAAATACAAGCGACCACGGGGTGATTTACCGTGCTGCCTTTGGTGGTTCGATGTCGAGTAACTTCTGCGAACAGGACAGTGGGATAATTAGGGAAGCGCGAAATTTCAGGAGTAATTCTTTTTTTGGAATTGTTGCGAAACTAGTGCGAACTTCGCTGCGAGTATGAGTATTGCCAGGATAGAAAAAGGGGCCGAGTGTTAATGTATTTTGAATATATATGTATGTGTGGAGAGTAATTACTTGAGAATAGTATTTATGTTTTATTTTGAAAAACAAGACGGAAGAGAACTCGTTGCAGTAGATGTCAACTACATTATATCGAGTGACAAGGGAGAAGGTTGGTAACAGTGTAATTAATGATTCGAACGCAGCGAGAGGCGTTTGCACGAATAAGGAACGAAGAAAGAACAATCTTTGCCTGACCTGATTAGTCCCTTGGTCCGACCTCAGTCATCTACCTTTTCTACTGTTTCAGCTACTTCGTTTCTTTCGTCCCTTCTTTCTGGACACATCGCGCGGCCCTCGCGAACTCAGTTTTCCGTCTGAATTAAGAATCGTCTCTGAAGTTAAACTCTGACAAGAGTAGTTCTAATTATAACTAACGCAAAGCTCCAGGAAAATGTTCAAAGTGACTTTATGTGGTACGTCAAAAAAACAACCGAAGTATCCTGGATGATAACTTAAAATTTACATTTGT
Organism: Andrena flavipes; assembly: GCA_963971345.1. Lineage (NCBI taxonomy): Eukaryota > Metazoa > Arthropoda > Insecta > Hymenoptera > Andrenidae > Andrena > Andrena flavipes. The sequence goes on from OZ020482.1 coordinate 46,486,198, forward strand.
ATGCGCAGAAAGCAGAAAAATATTATAGGTATCGAATGGAATAATTCGATATGGAATTAATTAATTGGGTACAAAATTAGAAAGTCTTTAAAGATAATTTGTACCGTTGAAGTTGATTAACCGAGTAATTCCTATTTGCTCATAGCTACTTTTCCACAATTCAGTTTCAATCAAAAGAACAGCAGGGAGAATAGAATGCTCCTCATATACATAAGGAAGAATGACAAGTTAAGCCTACTTGAGCAAAGAAAAATCGTGTTCCTTCCGGAGTGAACACGGTTTACCGATTTTTCTGAGAACCACTGCGAATGTGATGCTTGTAACTTTCCATGTGTTGACCTTCTGAATACTTATTCTATCTCTAAGGGTGCTCCACCTAGGCAAGTGCTTTTGCTGAAAAGCTTACTTTGAAACTGAAGACCTTTGAGAACAAAGTACACTTCGAAAATACGTCTCTTAAACAAGTTATTCTATTCCACAGTTGTTTCAGTAGCTAGGTCGTTCTAAACGATAAAACTTATGTTCTATTTTTTTAAAGTCCCAGCGACAAAGCATGCTTGTTATTTACCCATGTGAAGGGAAAAGATTCCTGCATATACTCTAAAAACATGTAATAATAAACTTCAAAATTATGTAGACACTTTACTGTATTTTAATAATTCAACTCAGTGTAATTGAGTTGAAAATATTTGTTTACACATAAGGAATGCTTATAATTATTTATCTGAGCAAAACTATGCATACCGTGTTTAAAAACCACCACAGGAAGATTAAGGAATTCTATTTAATTGATAATTTTTTAGTATTCCGCAAATTATAGTGTCCTCTATCCTGTTACACGAATTATTCTGAAATATAAATACTAAGCGATCTCGATTTTTTCAACTCACGGAGCTGATCCCTGCATCTCGAACATCTGCATTTGTGTAAATGATTTTGTTTTACTCCAAAATAAAGCCACTAAGCAGAACGTTATTTTCTAGAAAATTGAGAACGAGATTTTAATTAATTATCCCTTGCCAGGGAATTCTCAGTTTCTCCTCTCAAAAGTACCTTTAAAGCTTTACGAAATACAATACTTGCACGAATCTCATTTCACTTGTTATTTTTTCCACCTCGCCAATGCTTTCATATTCATGGAATAAGCTAACGTCTGGCTGGAATGTGAATGTTTTTGGTTGCACGATGAAAAATAATCGCTCGATGCACAGCTGGCACACCCAGTGCATCTTCAATTTGCTTCAGCCCCTGCTTTTTTGGTAAATTCAGGCGTTGCAGACTGCGCGAGACCACAATCAAAAAGCAAACTGGCGAATCAGTTGGGAAAAGACTTGGAATTACCATTTAAACCCGTTTAAACGAGGGTCTATTCACAGACTGCTTCAACATGTTTAAAGACTTTTTCAACGGCTAAAGAAAATCGCTTTTCTTCCTCGGCGTTGTTCTTGAAGTGAAAAGGAAACACAGCTCTTAAAATTATTTAAGCAAAAGGGATAGATAATATTAATATACAAGTACAGATGTATTACCTTTCCTTACAAACTGAAGAGATTATTGATTCTTTCGTAGCAATTACTTCCACAATAGAAATTATTCATGAATATTGCGTTCAATATGAAGAATACAAGATTAATGTAAAAATTCTACTTATATATCATCTGCATTTGTTCTCCAGTAATTCAATTAACACACAATTAATATTTGAAAAAAGGATTCGACTCTTTGAACGAATTCTCCTTAAAATTAATTTCCAACATATTAGTTAGATAATTGTTTACACGTCAATCAAAGAGGTGACTTGATTTATCTCTAAATAATTTATATCTAAGCACCTACTACGTAAAAAAATCATTCAGCTTCATTACGACGTATCTATTTCCAAATTAAGATCCTTTCAGTTTTTAATTACTTAAAAAGTAAACGATGTCATTACGTTTCAATTTAATATAAAACATACTACATGTTTCAAATCATTGCCAATAATTCGTGAGTACCTCATCGTCATACCATCTGGATTTAAAGTTTTGTAGAAATGAGCATTATAATTAGGTACTCGGTCACAGTAACAGCAATAGACGTATTGTGTGTTATTCAAAGCACTCGCAGCATTGTTGATGGAGGCACATCGACTTCAAGTAATTCAGCTCGCGCACGATTATTCCCGAATGTCTTTAAGTGGTCTCGAGATAAATTGCAAGCGAAAATGGTGGAAAGGAAGGATCGATCCAAGTCCCTTGCTCGTTACGTCACCAACGAATTGGACAACGCCGAGGGCCAATGTAAAACATTTATTCCGATAACGATCATGTTTGCTCAGTTATTGTAAGCAACTTGTAGCAGTCGTCTTGAAGTTTCGAGGGCCTCGCTCATTAGCAAAATCCTTACGGTCCTCGTCGAGAGTTTCTTAGTATTTCCATCCTCCAAATGGAAATTTCCATTAAGGGACGCTAACTATTTTATTTCCCCAGCAAAACGTCTTCCCTCTGAGTCGCTTCTTACATGAAAGTTCGAAATTGAAGAGTGGAATATGTTCTTGCAACTATTATGAGAGCACTACGTTTCTTGTTGAATGTAAGTCATCGTGGCAAACAAGACGGTTGTATGAAAAATACTCGAATTTACTAATAAAAATGTTAATGCTGAGGATATTCAGTCAAATTTCGTTTTGGTATGTATAGGATTATATCTATATATCATTTTTTTCAATGATTCCAAACCGAAGTTTTATATACACGAAAGCACGGAAGTACGAAAAAACTATATACACAGTAATTGTAGAAAATTGAATGCTCTTTTAATATTATTTAAACAAAAGAGGTTACCAGTTTTGAGAAATTGCTCAAATTCAAACCATTGATAAATTCTAATACACAGAATCCCCATACCATGGAGTTACCAATAAAAATTCTAATTTTCCAAAACACCAATAATTCTATCTCTCGGCGAATCTACTATTTACAATTTAAAAAATATAAAACAGCTCAGACAAACTTGAATAACTTGAAATCTGAGAAAACGACAAACCTCAAGAAGCTACAAAATGTTTACTAATATTCCCCTCATATTCTTCCCCACAATAGTAAACATTCTAACACATCTATTCTCAACTGTCTGCTACCGCGGAGAAGACGTTTTAATTACGGAGCCACTTAAGAGCTTCACTTCCGAAACGCGCGTGAAAGGTTGATAAATCCAGCGGGGATGCTGAAGCAACGTCGCCGTCGGATTTCTAAACAGAGAAGATTCCGTCCGCGAAGTGAAATCCCGAAGGAAGTGTCGCGACAAGACAGTAGACGCGCGCGAAGATGGAAGAGAAATGGCGAGGAGAACTCGATTATTCCACGGTTTCAGCGCCCCACCGACGACGGGCTAGGCGCCCGTAAGAAACGGGGGGAAAAGCTAGATGCACAGTGTCGACCGAGAAATAGAAGAAACGACTGGGAGTTCCGTTTCCCGTGGCTGGTAGTGTGGAAAAACGCGTATATAGGCGAATTTCTGGACTACCTCCAGTGACTGGCGGATGCCCGACTATAGTTAATGAATCCCCCTAGAGTTTCTCCAGAAGATTAACGACGAGAGTAACGCCGAATGGGCGGCGAGGAAAGAAGCACAGTGAATCTTCTAATGGTGTACCGTATTCGAGTAATACTCACCGCGTGATTTCTTCTCTAATGAAACGGGGAATTTATGGCGGATCGGGATATGCAAAAACTTTCACCTCCACTGCGTGTATCTTTCGCAAAGGCTAGCTCTCTATTGGGAACCACCTTTGAACCTTATTAGTGGAAGGAAATGGTTGAACTCTCGACAAGAAAAAGATGATTCAATTGGTAGTGAGGTGTTAATCTGAGTAGTTCTAATATTTAAAGGTAAGAATTATTAAAATTGTAATATCTGGTAATAGAGAATGTCTAATAGAATATATGCAGGATGACCTGGAACTGTTTTTCCAAAAATCGATATGAAATTCAGAAATTATAAGATGTGTCATTGATGTGAAATTGTAAGAAAGAAACAAACATAACACAGAGTTTACAAAGCCATGATTACAGGTATAATATTAAAAATACATAGCTTAAACAAATCTAAAGTATTAGTAAATAGATTAATATTGCTGGAATAATTTATTATTAACACAAATTGACATACGATTAATGACCATCCCTATGCAACTTGAAACAACAGAAGAACCGCTGTAAAACATCCAAAAATAAAGAAAAAAATCGCGTCCTGCATCAGTTATCAATTTAATAAAACCACCCACAGCCGGAACGCGCGATAAGGCCTGAAAATGCGGTGCCTCGACAGTGGGTGTTGCGTTATCGTCGTCGTAGAATCGCTCGAGGACGGTTGCCTGGTATTTCGCGAGCGTTAAACAACCCCCAGTGTAATCGCGACAGTAATGTATGCCCGCGATGTAGAGCTGCCGGGGAATTCCCCAGCCGAATAAGAAAAACACTACGTGCCTGCACATATAGAGGATAAGCCATAAGTTTATGCCCAGTTTACAACATCTGTCCTATTTTTTAGCCTCGAAGCCTAATGAATGGTGCGGGCAGGAAATCAGAAAATTAGCACAATAATGGCTTATGGCCATACAACATGCCATTTCTTCGAGGAGTAGAATACGCAGCATGAATTTTCATATAAGAAACAAACTTTGCGCATAAACTGACCGAGAACATATAACTTACCCACAGTATAGTACCTTACAGAGATATAGTGATATTTGTTGAGCGCCAGGAGTTGCAACGCTACGTAGGTGATTCAAGATACAAGATTTATGCACCCTCCTTTTTTCAAATGTACATTTTGAAATAAGGCCTTAGTTGAATCGAAGAGTCAACTTGACTCTTATTATTTAAATGAACAGATTTTTTGGAATCTATTTCACAGCTGCATTCCTTATTAAAAAATCTATAATTTTGCTGTTTTTATTAGTTTTCCAAAGGTGAATACATTTGGAGCTGCCACTTTCTCGCTGCAAAGTCGTCAATTTAAAATAAGTGCAGCCTTATAATAAATGACAAAGAACATAGGTATTTCGTGGTTTGCAGCTTGACGGATATTGTTTTGCGCGCCACTTGAGTGGTCATCGGGTTAGTCACTATACATGATCCTGCGAGGCACGGTGTACTGTCAGCTTCGAAGATCCATTGCTTCTCCGCTCGAGGTACGTGCGTGGCCCTCACGTACTTCCCTGTACCTGTTGTTTGCGCAGGTGTTGCATTCTGCGAGAGTACGTCTCATGAAATCGCGCTTCGTTTCCAACATGGAAGAGAAAGTACATGCTCTGAAAAAGAGACGGCACAGGTGGTAGGTCACCGTGTAGCGTTCGCGTCTGAGACATCTGCACGAAGAGCGAAATACTTGTCTTACGTTTGCTCAACTTCCCGCGTTATAAAAGTCTCATTTCTACTTGCAGGACGTCTCTTACCGAGGTTCGTGCTCGCTGTTTCAGTCACTTCGGAAAACTGTTTCCCGCGTTGTTGTTCCAAACTGGGAGTGACGGCGAGTGCAGCACGCATCAAGGATATCGTGCACGGTAACATTTTTAACGTTTTTCAACGGCGACTCGAGATATTTATAGCACGCGGAGATTTTATCAAACGGGCAACTGGGGGAATTTAAGGCTCTCCTACGTTTTGTTTATGAAGAATATGTAGTGTCCAACAATAAGTAGCATTCTTTGTATGACAGCATTTTCAGTCAAGCGTTAAGAGCTTACAATAAGCTACGATGTAATGCCAAGGCAAAGAATTTAGAGGCCATTATAATTTCAGGCAAGACCAGCGCATCGTTGATACAGCAATGCGCTTACCCCTCGTTTGCAGTTAATGAATTAATATTCAAAGCCGGCGGCTAGTGCACGAAGGCTAGAATTCAAAGAGCAGTTCGTTAGAGGTTGGTGGTTTGAATGAGTTGGCCAGCATCAACAATGTCCTATTAGTAGTACAAAGTGACTCCTCCGGGTTTCAGCCTCTTATTATACTCAAGCACGCTCTGCTAATCTAATTTCGCCTAGGAACATAAATTTACGCTTTAATTAACGGTTCGCTACAGACGCAAATCAAGAGTTTTCAAAATATACCTACAAGAGTATCCTATTGTTACTATACTCTACTAAAAAATTCTAGACAAAGAGGACTTAGAGTTTAGCGTGAGACAATCGCGTTCCTCGTAAAGAATAAATTATCTAAACGATACAGCCTCACCTGAAATCCCATGGAAGACTTCCTATACACTCGCAAGTAAAACGCAGAGCACGTAATAAAAAGGAATCAAATTTTCGCGCAGCGAACGAAAAAGATCAAAGATTATTGGACCAGCTTCACGCGATTGGCCGCTGCTCTCGCGTTCACCCCGGGATGCGTTAATTACGTTATTAAACTGTTTATTAGTCGACGCTGTTTCCATGGTAGACACTGCGACAATGCCAGGCTAATAGATGCTGTGTATTAGTTTAATTTCAGTTCAAACGACATCACAACGATCGCTTATCCACCGTAATCATTCATTTATATTTCGTCGCCGTGTCTGTTAATTGGGACGTGGCAATTTGGCGGGCGCTGCTAATGAAAATCCCGAAAAGTATACTAATAACTCTGGGGCTGGTTGGCCGGGAATACAGGCGCGACTCGGTGTCGTTGTGCGCGACAAAACGAATTTCGCGCGTGCACATCGGAATCAGTTAATTAACGGCTCGGTCGGATTAAACTGTTATCAAAAAACATTTACGCAGCTCAGAGCGGGCCGGCTAATTGCGTTGATAGTCGTCATTAATTCCTGCATTCGTAAAAGCATCGGACGAAAAATGCACGCAGCTTGCGACGGCTAATTATTAAGTTTGACGATGTTGCTCGACGATGAAACGGGAATTCGATGGAAGTTGTGAAAGGGTAATGTCACTTTTGGTTGATTCGGGACCTTTGCACATGCTCGCGTTGCAAGGAAATCCGTAAAGCATAATAATTATTTAATCAAAATGTGCTGGGGAATTTATAAGTCCTTGCGAACTACAGTTTTAGAATGTCCGCCTGTTTTTCTTCACGGATATCATAAATAGAGCTCTCCATAACGCCATTAAATTTTTTTTTTATTCCAAAGAATAAATGATTTATAAAACATTCCTCGATTCTTTATACTGATAGCATTTGTGTCTCAAGACCTATAATGCTCCGATTCTTTTTCCGTAAGCTGTCTAGTTATTGCACAGATGTTATTATTAATAACTATTGCTAATAAATTTCCACTTTAGTATTATATTAGTAATAATTTATTACCCTGAGGAATATTAAGATGTTTCCCAAATATTCACACTGGAAAGTGTCCCCAAATCCACCGTAACTTCAGTTTCGACGAAATGCTTGACTTGTACTACTGCAGAATGAAGGAATTTTGCCGCAGATAAATGTTCGTAATGACCAAGCACGAAATAATGCACAGATTTCTGCACATCGACTATTTTGTGACATAATACCATGGGAAAAGGATATGAAACAATAACCTTCGCTTAATACCGGAGGGTTAACACGAAACAAAAGTAAGTGCAACACCCATTTAGTCGATGGCTTCTACTACTTGTTCGCTCACACAAAAGCCTCCAGTGAAATCTGTGAAATCCTCGAGAAGTGAATATCCAGATTCGCGGTATGCATTTGATAACTGGCTTTCTTCCTAAATTGACACCATTTCAATCATTTCAATCCATTTTATTCGTATTTTAAAAATTCACCTTTAATGTAGTACGATTTTTAAATATTCGTTAGGATGTGGCTTGACTTTGTATATTGCTATTATATATGATTATGAAAGTGGTCTAAGCCATTTTTTCCTTTCGCGATATTTAGATTTAAATTCAATTTTTTTAGATTTCTTACTCAGACGACTTTCATAATCGCCGGTACATTAAAAAATCTTCAATTCCAAAATATTTCATTGAACTGTGAAAGCATTTTTTACTAATAATAAAGATCGGCAAACATTGTTTTCCGTGAAAGCTATTATTACAGTTAAAGTATTATTCATCAAGTATTATTATGCTCATCGATTCAATCAGAATTCAGTTCACAATTAGTTTTATTCTCTTATTCGAATGATTTGCTTCGTAAACAGGGGACGTTCGTTTCTAAAGGTTCTATCGTGAAGAAAATAAAACTTTATCGATGGAAATTGTGCAGGATCGATGCAAAATTAAGAGGGAAACACAGAGCGGGAAGGTAGGCGACTTTATAATCTAGAACAATCGTATTCTTTCCCTCTTGTACAGGACTCGGCGACGAAGCACCGTGGATAAGAAACTTGGTTGAACGCAAACGAGAAGTTAGCGAGTTTACTTCCCAAGACACGAATAATTTTCGTTCAACTTCCAGCGGCGTGGAAATTCAAATTCGAGAGCGCTCCTTTGCCGACAATTTATTTTTATTCGAGATTGTGGTGTTCCTATTTTGTAAGAATGGAAATAATATAATTTGTAACATATTTATTAAATAATACCAAAATAATCTAAAAGTGTAAAGGAATAGAACACGAATAGTTGTAACAACCAAGGAAATACCCTTTACATTTAAAATTTTGCTTTCTCTAAAATTAGGTGTTGTGCAATGTGTTTTGAAATGCGTGGTACAACTGAACGATTAATGTCTATGCATAAAAAAGTAGGAAATGCGGAATAAAATTTGTTCATAAGCTTTCTTTTTGGGAAAATGGAACTAATTTTTGTGAGAGAAGGAATAGAAATGTAAAATAATATTTTCCTCAAACTTTGTTTTTGAGAAAATTAATTTATATATAAATGTGATTCTTAGTGTTAGTTATATATATATATCTACGCTTGTTAGACGAATTTTCAAAATCGATTCCAATAAGAAGAAACGCGCAAATTGTTCATTAAGAAAGAATTGTATCTTTCGGAATTGAAAATGGACGAAGATTGTTTGATATTTGCGAACGCAGCAGAACCTCGATTACACGAACGCCGTTTAATCGAGTGTTGGGTTCTACAAACACCATTTCATTTAAAGTTTGATTATTCGAAGAGCGCTTAACCTGGAGATCCAATATCGAGGCAACGTTATCTGGCGAAAGAACTGAATCAGGGATTATTTTAAGTGGTTGAAGTTCAACAATGCAACCGAAGGCGAAGCATATAATAATTCGGTTGCCACGTGCTCGAGAAGATCAAAATCGAAAGAGTTCATAAGTATGTAGGTATATGGAAAAAATTAAAAATAAAATGTAAAAAATTGTATTTTTAATAACATTTGAACTATAATGTCTCTTTGAGACATTAAAATGCAATTCGAAGGAAATTATTCAATGTTTATGTAACTCCTGGTTCATAAATGTAATATTAAAAAGTAATTGAACATTCGCTAGCCAACGTGCAAGATCAAAATTTGTCTTCAGAACGCTATTATGGCGAAGTAGAATCGATATTTCACTGTCGTGAGGAGAAGTCTCAAGTACTCGAAGTCACTTCGAAGCTGAAGGACCCTTTTTCTGAACGGTTTCGAGTTTATTTGCACACTCTGATCCTACTGAACCGCCGAAATCTCCGTTGGTTCAAGGAAGTTTCGAACACTCGTGTCCCTCTTGGTTGGAATCCGTGGTAGGTCCTCGAGCTCGACACATTGAAACTCGAGACTTCCCTCCTCAGTGTTGTTTCAAACGAATAGCACGAGATCGCGTCCCATAATACTTAATTTTCAATAACTTCATTGCAATTATTTCAACGGTTTAGGAACTCTGAATTTTGTTACTTTTGCTATTGTAGACGTGTATATTACAGCAAAAATTGAGAAGGTGATGAACTTTGATAGGGCTACAGGCTTCGAGTGTTTTGAATATCACATAATTTTATAATTTTCTTTTAAGTAGATATTAGTTTTAATTTGTCTAATCAAGACAATTATCGTCGAACACCCTCCGGCCAAAGACACATTTGTGTTTCTTGAGAATAAGTGTAATACATTTCTAATCATAGATTCGTGTAGATTATAATTAACAGAGACTTATTCAAATAAGATTCTGCTGCAAGAAATTAATGCTGAAAATAGATATTCTAAAATGCTTGTTTTCTCAGGTCAGAGTTGGGCATTTGCTAAATAAAAAAATATTTAAATAACGCATCGGACAAAAGTTACTCTAACTTTATTCGTTACTCAAGACTCGAATAATCCGAGTTAATTTTTTTAACTTGTTTCGTTATTTGAAAATTTTATTTGGATAACATTTTTGCCCATCCCTGCCTCAGGTATACAAGTCGGCTTGGTAGGTACAAAGCGGGGACAAAAGTAACATTTGACTAAGCTAACATAAAAGTAGCCTTGGAGAATATTCATTTCTGTACGAACGGTATTTGCATGAAAATTAACTCCTGAACTTCAGTTTATTTATTAAGAAACCGGAAAAGCGTTCGCTAAGATCATCAAACAATACGTTCCGCTCACGCCGCCTGTTATATTCAGAGGAGGGTAAGAGGTAATTAAGTATTCCACTTCTATAGAACCTATAACGAAACGTTTCAGAGATCTCGATAATGAAAGGCAAGTAGCCCTTGTCACAATATTCACTTATACCCCATAAGAAAAGTAAATTTCGAATACGGTCACAAAACTTTTCTCTGTATTAAAAGGTGTGATATATCGATGTCTATACTAACAAGGATACCCTACCCTTTTTGCTGAAAGTTTACTATTGTCAGAAATATAAAGCAATTCTCTAAACCTTCACACGGAAAAATAGTTGCGAATCCAGTGAAATTTCATTGGCTCAGAAATGCTTGACCTGTACTACTTCAGAGTCAGGAAATAAGCTGCAACTAACTGCTGGAAATCTCCAAACATGACAAATGCGAGTTTCTGGATATCGGCATATAAAATAGCATGATCAAGCTGTCGCTGTATGATCAATTATATGAAACGAAGTTTTTCTGTGTCACATAGGTATGATGTATCGATGTCAACGTTAATCCGACACCTAACCTTCTTTTTCCCCTCGCAGGATTCGCATTTTCTCGTTTAAACGAGTTTTCCTAGGGAAGTTGTCGAGGAAAGGGGCGTAACAAGAAATCGTGTTGCAATTCTGCCAACGAAGGGACGAGGGGGAGGGGGGGAGGGGAGGGGAGGGGAGGCGTTGCGAGACGAATCCTGGAGCTTACGAGTTGGCAGTCGCGAGGGTCGCGCAAAAAAGTTCCCAAAAAGGGAAATGAAAAAGTGCGAGCGTCGTCTGTTTTCGATCCCGAAAGATTTCGCCGGTTTGAATAAATAAATCGCGGCGACGTCGAAACTTTTCAGGCATTTTACAACGCTCGGGCATTCCCCGAAGGGGTTGCCGAAGAAATGCGCGGAATGCCACTTATCCAGTGAAGTACCTGTAAAGTCTCGTTCACTTTCCGAACTATCGTGGAGAGACGACCGTGATAGAATGTTATCCACGCGCTTCACGGCCGTCCCAGCCTGAAACTACGGTCGTTTCGTAAATCGGGAACGCTACACTTTAAAATTTCTACCTTCAGCTCCACTAAAAGGTTCGCCTGCTATTTTGATTATATTTCCCCGCGATTAAGCCGAGCGCTTGTTTTCATTCCACACTCCGTCGGGAGGCTTACAACTCCACTGATCGCCTTGTAACCGATTCGTATCGACGTTCTAAGAAATAACATTATAGATTGCGTAGGAATGTTTTACTTTGATACAATTTTCATCGATATCAGCTTGATGGCGTTGATTGAAGGATTGCACGTCGAATCGATCACCTTATGCATGCGGTGTCAAAGATTTTGATGTAATTAACAATACACTGCGCTGTGGACGATCTGATACGCCACCTTTAAATTCAAAATAAAAGAGAACCAGAGACATTTTTAGGTACCGTGATTTTGTGCAGTTTGGCATTCAACCGATTCTGTGGTTAGTTGTAAAAGCAATGTAAAGTTTTCTGGTCAACGCGGACGGACGAGACGTACAAAAATAATAAAAATTAATGAACTTTTGTCGGTACGAAAATAATAATTGTTTTGTAAAACTTCATAATCCATAAAGCAATTAAATTAACTTCAATAAAAACACACACGTAACCCAGAAATTTTTCGTTATTATTCTCGGGTTCACAGGCAAAATCTATGTTAGAAAATATTTTGTTTTGCGCCAAAAAAATGCGCAGTGTGGGGTTAACACATTTCGACGAAAACAGAGTTCGGAGTTGGTTTCTTCATTATTTAAATGGGCCACGACAATTATAAATATATTACGACTTCCAAAGTTTTACTGGAGAGCTGCGTTCTTAAAAGTCAAGAAAATATAAATAAATTCTTCGAAGCCTTCTGCATGAAATAGGACTGTGTTTAGGGACTTCGCAAGGAACTGTAGAGGCACATGCACGCTATATTAGTAATATGAAGTCTACAGACGAAATTTATACATGAAAATTCGAAAGTGGCAGTCCATGTAATAAATATGATTCCATTATTGGTATAGGATGAGGTACGAAGCATAATGCCCTCTTTTAAACACTGAAAAGAAAACGAAGAAGAGAGGATTAAATGATAATGGGGAAGATAGCTGGATATTCGAAATCCACGTAATAACGTAACTATTACATCGAAGCAAAAATCGTGAAACGGTGGATCTTAATACTAGTTTGTTGTCCAATGTTTCCGCTTGATGTGGTTTATGGATCTGCATTATCTCCATGGCATTCTTCACAGTTTCTTCTCGTTTATCGCTAGACATTACGTATTTCATGCAGAACATGATTTCCAACGGCATCAAAAGAAATAATGGTTCTCTGCACAATACAGAAGATAAATGAGAAAAGATATTGAGAAAGAACTATCACTTTAATTTTAAGATACTGCTGTCTATATTTTAATTAATCCTGAATTAATAGCCATAAATGTTAATTCGAATAAGATTTGCGAATAAAACAAAGTTATTCGAGAATAACAAATAAATTTTTATGTCGAAAAAGAATTCTGGATGGGGCCTATAAAGTAATTAAGCTAGAATCATTAAAGAATTTAGGGACAACTAATTACAATTTGATTAAATATTTAGTGCTGCATTAACTGGTAATCGTATTTTGTCCCACGAGCAAATTATAATTATCGTGATGCGCAATTAGCATTTCGACACAAAGAATCGATAGCGTATGACAGTTGAGGTACATTGATTACGACTCAGGGCCATGAATATCAACTACACGGCCGATCTGTACTAGGGTGATTTATATAACGAAATTTATGCACCTAAACATATGAATATTAATTAGAATGGTCACCACTATAACTGTCGAAGTAGATAAACAGCACATGACGGATATAATCGAGTCTGCCTTCAGTTTGTTCCTAATCAAAACGTACTACAAATAGGTAAATACTGACATTTTGCACGTTACTAAATCAAAGGAAAATACTAATAAAACCAAATATCCAAATCCCATTAAACCAAATTTCCCATATATAACGATGGACATATTTCGGTAACGAGTTTAAATAATTTCACGCGACACGGCAATAATAAACGCAGTGTTCACCCAAAATTCCCAAACGTACTTTAAAATTGTTTCGTTAATAACGCCATGATGCCCACTGAAATCCATTGTCGTCACGTAAAATATTTAAACTAATATGGACAAGCTTCAGGCCGTGTAAAATATTCAGTGAAGTAATCGTGTTCGCGAAACTCTCTCCTGCTCGGATAACAAATTCGAAATATTCCTTGCGCATTTATAAAACAATAGCCGGTGTTTACACTAGAAATTACACGTCAAAACTCAAGGCAAATAATTTGCAATACCCGATGCGCATACCGAAAGCCGTATTTCCACGTATCGCAGGGGCTCTTCTCGCCCGTTCGCGGCGGCGGGGCCGAGAAACCATTTGAAAAACGACTGTGCCCCGTATTAATAGCGGCTACTTTAAAGTTATACGCGGTACGTGCTCGAAACTAACTTCGAAACCTACCAGCGGCGGTATACGTGCCGATGGAACCGTCGATGGCGATGGATTTGTTACAAGGGAATTCGGTTTACGGCCATGCGAGCTTTGTCGAAACTTTGCTGGAAGTCGGACCATCGGCGAAGTATCTCAAATAAATTACAACAAAAAAGACAACCGCGGTAACAACGATGCGAAACCGTTTGGTATTCAGGCGACGTTACTTATTCCATCGAGAAACCGCGATGCCTATATTTACTTAAATAAGCTCTTCGAGGATCACGAAATATGCACGTATAGCGGCTCGATTGACTTTCCATTCAGGAAATAGATTCCAAGGAATATTTTGTGTATTGTGTTGCTGTGGGATTTTTTCTAATAAGTCTAATATATTTTTTTACTAAATAAGTCTAATATATTAGACTTACGCTAGTGGGCGGTGTATACGGACGTCCGGACGGAAGTGGAAAAAAACGCTTGTGTGCAAACAGCCTAATGGTCTCGTTTAAGGTTGAAAACAAGTAATTCGTTTCATGGTAAAACTTGATATTTTCATTTACGTGGTTGGGATTTTGTTTTGAATTACTGTTCCGCTGAAAGTTAGGATTGTCAATAGAGAATACGTTTTGGAATGTATGGTGGATATTTGATCAGTAGATTATGAAAAATTAAGAAATATATGTCACGGGTAAAATATATGACATAAAATTTCATTTACAATTTCTCGAACATTACGCTAAAGTACACTTTCTCCAAAATATCTGTTATCGCCCATTTTCTACAAGTATTCACTCGCAATGTAACAGATTTAACGTTATAGATACTTAATGTTCACTAATTTACTACTCGGTTTTGCCCGAAATTTAAATTCTGATTTTATAAGAGAAAAAAACGTTTATTTCTTTTTTGTGAAAATGGTCAAATTTGTCTAGATTAGCCAGGCATAATGAGCTGAGGGTTATAAATGTACAATTAGCACTCAAAAGTTAAAAGATTCAAAAACACGAAAAAGGTAATTGAAAAATGACGCTGTAGTGCAGTGAACCCCATGTGATCAATTTATGATTACTTATAATAAAGTGTGACCGCGAAGAATAAATAACAACATCAAAAATATGTAGGTATGTAGATTTTTAAGACAAAAGAATCACTATTTAACTGATTTTTACTAAATTTTCTATCGAATTTTACACGCGATGCAATCCAATATCGCACCCACGGAAATTGCAATTACACGTGTTCGTGACACGTGTTTCAGGTCAGTTAATCATTAATCGATTGTGTTCGCGATTGAAATCACGAAAAGCGGACATTGTTCCGAGTTTTAATCAAATTTTATTGCCAAAACTAAATTCAGTGGGAAGGGACCAACGGCATGGAACAACGCGGATGCACAGATTAATCGGCAAAAGCGGAAATCTACGTATTCGGTGCCAATGTGCCGTTCTACGGAAAAACGTGGCGTCATGGCAGCGTCAGACTTTTTTCGTATCGGCATCCCAGCCGCTGGATAACGATGGAGATGCACACTGAACATCCAGCCAATTTTTTCGCCCGACAAAAAAGGGAGGGACGAAGTGATCGCGCGTGTAAGACGAACAGTGGACAAGGACAAGGTGAAACGAAAAAACTACCATATGGCAACACGAAGCAGACTCGTAGAATGCAAATATATTTCGCATCCGATATAAACACACCCTTTCTCAACAATCCTATGCTTCAACTCCTTTTTGGAAAATATAGTGGAACTTGCACAGAGTACGCCAAATCAATTTTTCATATTTATCAAAGCTTTGCGTAGCCTTTTTCGTTAACCAATTTTATTTTATCGATTTTGATTCGATTATTTATTAACCAATTTTAGTGTATACCAATTTATTTATTACTAATATTCAGATTACTTTTGAAAACATTTTTTACATTTCCGTATCAAAAATTCAAATAATAATGGGGCTCTAATTTTTGTACTGTAATTCCAAATATTTTATACACTTCGAGATATTTAAATATTATGATTCTGTTTGACGTGGGTCAACTTACATGAACAGAATTTTTCTTGTCGAGAAAGATTAATCTGAACTGACCCTGGCATTTAAATGCAATTGTTATCTTTTCACTGCTAGGTCATATACGCTAACAAAATTTTCATGGATTTAAAAAAAAAACAGACACGATAAATGTAACAGACTTGACGCTTATCGTAAAAATATCCGACTTTGAGGAGGCTGTTCTCAAGGATCCTTTCCTGGCGAACAGAAATTAGAACGGACCTGTATACAGAAAGACGACGCCCGGACGATGCAAGAGGAAAGGCACGATACTGAATCCACAAAGCTGTATATCAATCGAACGTGTAACGAGCATGACCCAGTTTGGAAAAAAGCTTTGAGGACGGCTTACACTTTGCGTCTTTTGTGTTCCTTAGGTGTGGCAGTTTTTCCACATGCTTTATATGTATAGCGTGTCGTTCCACTCGAAGCTTGGATCTCGCAAACGAAAGGAGATTCTCAGTTTCGTGCACTGGTTTTCGTACACCATTAGGAGATGTAAATACAGTACTGGAAATATTTATTGTATCACTCTCAAATTTTCGTGTCGCGCACAATTTTACATTCGTATCCAACTTCTTTTTGGCCATAATACATTTTTGCTGTAAATAAATTTTACAATAATATTTTTCTTGTACTAGTAACGAGAGAGGTATATAAGTGATAACATGTTTACTGGAGTGATATAAATATTTCCAACACTGTATAATAAATTCGATTATGACAAATTCTTACAATAAAATTTCCAAATTGTTGTACACTTTCCCATTCTTCGCAGACTACACACAAGCCTTCCCTACTTCGTAAAATGCATCCTCACTATTGTGTTCGCATAATAACTGAACAAAGAACAAAATTGGTTTGTTAAAAAAAAACTGGCGTAGAATTCACAGTGACATTGAAATTTAAACTGATTCCTTTAAACTTTTAACTCACTTTATTCGGAACGAGGCTGGGAAGTTTAAAAAATACTATTCGTTGGAAACAAACAGTTCCTCGCGAAAACTATTAAGCTATAAATTATTTAGAACTAAAAAGTGACAGGTCCAAATCGTTCAATTGCGTTGCACGCATCCACAGGAACGCGGTTTCTGTTACCAACGTGACTCGAACGTGGCAATCAATAATGGTGGATGAGAACGATTAGATTGCAGCTTGAAGAAAATCGTGGAACAAAAGCAGCTCGTCGACCATACATTAGTATTGTTACACTGGAGCTTTTATGCACTACAAAAGGGTCGATCCATTGATCACGTCCCGCGGGCCGCGAGCAAACGATGCGTCAGCATCGTTCCGCCTTTGAAATTATTAATTATACGCGTTCGCATGGCGTAATAAATATTAATTAAAACGCCGTGTTTCCAATGGTATGTTGCCCGGTTCCGTCTTTGTGCCCGAGGAATAGGTAAACATTTAATCAAAATTTAAATTTCACGCATAAAACTCGCGTCGGTTCTGCAATGCATGCACCAATGCATCCTATTATTATGAAATTTTCGAATTTTCTCCACAGCGGGCGATGCTCCAATATTTATTGTCGATATAAAACTGTCGCGCCTGGGGAAATATTTATTCTTACGAAAGATTCCCTGGTGACACGCGCGATATTCGCGTGAAATTAAATATCCCGTTTGGCCGCCAGTCATACTACAGCAGATGTTAATATTTTCAGTCACCTTATTATGAATTAATTTTTGCACTTGCATTGTACGCACTTCTAATCCAGAAGTAATTCCTGGTCTTTACAAATTTTTTTTCGCTTTTGTAACTTACTGGATTTCGATTGCTGATCGACTGGACAAAATGGTCACAGTGACACTTTACTGCGTTTGGACAGAAAAATCGAACGACTGTTGATCGACAGCTCTATGCTGAAGCTAGATGTTGGACACAAAGCTCTTATTCGTCCACGAATTTACCTAGAAAACGGGGTGAAAGAATGAAAGAGATGTTACTATGTTAAAAAAATTTCATTTAATATAGTCAAAATTGATGAATTTACCAAGTGCCAAAATCAATGATGAATTGATGAAGTGCCAGAAATCAAATTTTTCAGAAGAGAGAAAAGAACTTCCCTGACTTTAAATTATTTAGGAAATTTGATTTGTTTTGATTGCTAAATATACTGAGGTATACAACAAGTCAAATGTATTACATAATTTTCTATTTCTTGCAATGTGGCCCAAATTTTGAAAAAAATAGGAAGGGTATTTGTAGAAAACCCTGTATCTGTCACTTAGGTGTAGAGAAAACTGAATATGTCGTTCGTTTAAATCTGCAAGCACTGTAAATGCCGAGCCGGTTGGTTAATAGCTAATTAGCTCTTTGAAGATTTCCTCACGTTTTAAAAAAAATATGAATTATTTTTCAAAAGAAATATTCAAAATGCACCTCGACGCTTCCAGAGGGGAATCTGCGAACACCCTGAACAAGGGAAGTCAGAATTTTTCCATTTTCTCTAATTTGGCTGAAAAACGTGTCTGACTGCTTTGTGAAATTAATGAAGACCTTCACGTACACTAAGTATCAAAATTTTCTGAAATTGCCCTTGCCAGTTTTGTATAACCCGATTCCACATAACACGGCACCGTTTAAGAACCTAAATAACCACCGCGTTACCTAAGGATTGCTTGTACCTCTAAGGGTTGCTTTTACTTCCCGCCAAAATGTGAGGGCAGAGTTCTTATATCCCCACGCGTTTCTTAAGTGTCCACATCTGCGAGCTACTTATAGAGAACGCTGTTAAAGATTGTCCACCGCCGGCATCATTTACAGCCGCTTGACGACCCTCATAGTCTGCAATTCTGAACTGCAGAAGTTCCTCTCGATAGCACGCATCCTGCTTTCGGTACTGATTTCTACTGTCCCTTGCACCAAGTTCCACAGTAATTTCGTAGCCGTCGTATATCAGTGGCGGGACTTCGCTGGCAAAAACAGGCCACGCCGGAAGCGATAAAGCCGCCCTAACATTGACGGCCGAAAAGTACCGAAAATTTCTGGGACGCCGAAGGAGCAGCCACGATCGCCGCGGTCCCTTAGTTCCCAGATCACGTCTTGAATCGCGGTGATCATTTCACCAAGACGTGCTTCCGGCCGCTGGGATCCCGTGGCAGCGGCACGAACCATTCCGCACACGGAACGTCCTTGCCCCCCTCGGCTACAGTCCCGGCGTGTCGAAGTCGCAAGAAGCTCGGGGGCTTGCTCTTTTCCCAGGCTTCCGGCCGCGACTTTCGCCGAGCACGCTGCTGCCTCAGCTCGGCCCCGATTCTACAGATGGCCCCGGATCGTTTACGTTTAAAAACTTAATTAAATTGACAATGAGACGGGGGCGCGGGGAGGCTGGCCGGCAGGAAGAACAACGCGCAGCACGTGAACGGGGTTCAGACGCGAAACGGCACCCGTAAATTCCTCGCTTCCGTTCGCTTGCCCGTTGACAGTTCTTACGAATAGCCGGAATAAAAATTTATTGCTTAAGCGAGACCTTTCATCAACGTGGCAACGAGCTTCTTGCCGGGGAGTTTCATTCCGCGCAATTAAGAATTTCCTGGACCCCCACGAGTGGATTCCAGCTTGTTCGTTCCCTTGAGGGTAATTCTTTCGCAGGCACAATGTGGTTTCCCGGTAATTGGGGTGCTGCTTTAGCGGTGCGCGGAGTAAAACGTTTATTTGACAGTCGCCAGTTAGTAACAATCTCGTTTGTGTGATGGGTTTTAATTCGCTTCATCTTGTTTGCTATTTAGAACAAATTGTGCTTGTGGTCTATTTTGGTGGGTTGAAGGTGTAATGTGATGCAGGGGTAAGAAATTCTTGATGACACGGGGAATTGAAAAGTATTTTTAATTCATGATTAATTTTAACAATAATACAGGGTATGCTACTTCTTGCGGAATGTTTGAATAGTTTTATTCTGCAAGACTGTGTTATTTTGTTTGACACTTATTTCTGAATATGATACCGTAATTAAGGGAAAGTTGTATGTATATATATAGCACTGCAAAATGGAATAATTAGATTAATGTAGTTGCGAGACTAACAAGAGAACAAGAAGCTCGCTTAGAACAAGAAGTGTAGAAGCAGCATAATTCTCAAATATTATTAGTCTCTGTTTGTTGGAATTAAGATCAAGAGGCTTTCAAAATAGTTTTTCAAAGTTCTCGAAAGGAAAACGTTTGCTAATTGTAAGTATTAGTTTTACACCTACCTATGATCATTTTTATCCTCATATTCAGTTTTAATTTAATCTCTGTACTACTGGATATAATTAGGAATTTTTGTGTACACAGTAAGAAACTTTTTTTCATTATGCTTGTTTTGTACTGAGTACTGAAATAATTTCAATCGATCTTCTCTCTTTCCCTACGCGCTGCTATGTACGCGGAAAAGTTAGAGGCTGGAAATTTTAACACTCAATGCTCTCGAGACCTAGATACAGAACTGTAATAATACCACTGTGAATTTCTCATAACGATCGTACACTCACTTCTCGAGCACTGTAGACAAAACATATTAAAGTTTAAAGCGAAATTTGAATCGTACTACGTATTAAGCTAAGATTAAATTACAAATTTTGATGCTGATAACATTTCCTACGATACATTATTTTTACGTACCTACGTATTTGTCCTGAAAAGTGAAGATTCGCCACTATAAATTGAAGTAATTTTTACAAGAATCTACAAATCAGTACCTACTTCAACTGCTTTGATAGTTCCCGTGCAAAAGCTCCAATTTCGTCAAGTAAAATAATTCCGACCGGCGAGAGGGATATACGTATATTACGGGAGCACGCAAACTGCAATAATTAACGACAATGGGGTAAAGTCCTCGCGGAGGATCGTAATCATAAAATGTGGATTTGCAAACGGGCGTTGTCGTCGTCGAGAGGAGAGGGGGGGGGGGGGCTAAGGTAAATTCTGCGAGTCAGCCGAACCTTCCCCCCCCCCCCTCAGGAGAGGAATTACATCGATAATACGGTTGAAACGAAATTGCACGGTGAACGAATTGTCACCGACAAATTCGGTAGGAATAATTCAGGAGTGGACGACGGCAGTCCGCGGGATCAGGCCGAATTGCGCGGGCGACGTTATCGCAGAAAATTAAATGTCAAATTAATGCGACGATAAATTCCCGTCGAATGAACGTGCGGACGCGCGGCTGCGAGGCCAGCCAATTTACGGCGCATTATCTGGAGTTTAATTCGACGACACTCAAAACGGGCGCGAAGAGTACGACTGATAAGACGGCGAGAGGGTGGACGGAGTGGGCGACGAGAATGGGGGCACACCGTCACCGGTGGATCGAGCTGATAACGAAGACGGAATCGAATGCGCCTGCTTTACGAAGAAGCCAGGATCCGAAGGCTAAAGACACTTTTCGCGCGAGAAACTTTCGTGGCATGCGACTGGTTTTAGATGCATTCATCTGATTGTGGTAAAGGTAGTTTGGCATAGGCAGAGGGTCAGAAAATGTCAGAAAATATTTTAGACCTAGTGCTGGTAAAGGTGCAAATCCATGATTTTTTGTCTCACATGAGTCTTTAATCTCATGGAACAATTATTTAATTATTTTGTCGTTAGTTTCACGAACTGGACGCTCGCGAGACAAATTTTTTGCAGGGATGATAACCGCTGCGTGACCACAATCCAAACCCGGTTAACCAAGGAAGGCCATTGCAGCCCACACTAACCACTTGGAAAGGGTTCTTAAATTCTAGAAAGAACTTATTAGGAAAATAAGACAGTGAATCTGCAAGCAATATTCAAATCAAATGAAAGCACAATGTTTACAATGATTAAAAGATACGAGTACCTACATAATGCATTAGGGTGGCCCTTATTTTCAATCTACGATTTCTTTTGCTCTCACCCCCTAACATGGATCCATTTCATAAAAAAATAATCCCTGAAAAAGATTATTGCAATAGGACAACAAAAAATTTAAATTTTAGAATTTATCAATGGTTTGAATTCGAAGAATTTCTCAAAAATAGTAAGCCTTTTCAAAATTGTGTTTACATAATATTAAAAGGGCGTTCAATTTTCTACAATTACTGTATATATAATTGTTTCGTGTTTCCAACTATTTTTTAGATAATAGTGTTTGAATACAGAGAGGTCCACACTTCACCCATCACACCTGTACGGCGTGACGTATTGGCTATACGCGCGTAGCGCAGGCTGCAGTGACAAGAGAAACATTAAAAAGAAATCACCGAGGGAACACTCTCAAGTTACACCCTCGTTGTAAATACTTTACAAGAACCCAGCGATTATGCAGTGGTACGACATCCATGTCCCTGCATTCAGATATACACATAAATTAGGTCCAAACGATAAAGAATTTATGTTCGAGAGCTGTCGAACCAGCAATAAATAAAACACCAGTCGCGAGCCACAAAAGTGTCTCGCGTGAAAGGCCCCTGACGCCAACCTTCCGGCGACGATAATTTACTGTTTCTTCGTCGGACATTGGGGTTTTAAAATAACTTGCCCACAGTCCCAGCCACAGTTTGCGTCTGCGGAACAGCGGAGTTCTTTAATCAACGCTGCTCCGTACTTTATCAGCACCTGTATTCAAGCACGTCCCCGTCTCGCTTTCAATGTTATCCTTCACCTTCGTGCGGAAGCAAACTAAGATTGTGCGCCACGAGGGCCGCAGCTGCAGAGTCGTAAAAGGGGTTCATGGAGGGGAAGAGGAAATAAGGGAAAGAAATAACCAGGGATAATAAAGAAGAAACGCGTAGAAGGATGAAACGGAGGAAACCGGACGAAATAATGAGGAAAGGAGATGGTTTAAAGAAGAAGCACGAAGCAAAATGAGAAGAAGGGAAAACTAGGAGGAAACAGAGAGAGAGAGAGAGAGAGGGGAGTGATTGAGAGAGCGAAGATGTTAAGTGCCTGACGTGCTGACGTACAACCTTGAAATTCTTACGATTTCCTTCGTTTAGACCCTGAGGATGTTTAATGGCAGTATGAAGCTGTATCGCCAATTTCCTTGTTTTATTAAACGGCTACAACCATCCCCAGGCGTGTTAAATTAAACTAGATGTAAAAGTTAGCACCATGATAAGCGCGAAAAATTTAACGCTGCGCGGAATGATTCTTATAGAGTTTCGAGGGGTGCATTAAGAACCCTGGCGAAATTCCTGAGAAATACGAGTTCAACGATGAGTGATAAAATATTTTACAGTCCCTTGTACGCGTGGGGTTGTTACAGAAATTTGCGAGGTGCTCGTGATTTCGCGCGATTCTTACAGAATGGAACGGTTAGTTTAGCTGGTAGTGTATTCGGTCTCTCCGTTTTTGGACCTATCGTGGGAAGCGTTCACGTAGGACTGAGAATTAAAATTATTAGCACACTTCTACGAGAATTAAGGAAAATCATAAGTTAAATCTGGGTGGAGGGAGACCAGGGCTGGTTGTCCCATGGGGTAGGTTGACTAATACCTTTGCACAATTTTAAAGCTTGTTTAATAGATGACCTTTTGAAACAGTATTTTTGTTCGTACATAAATAATTGAAGATGATATGGAGTACTAAAGTCAAATTGGTCGTTTGGGACTGGTTGACTAATAACGTTAATAAGGTTTAAATTGTTATTTTGATATTAGGAAAGCGATTTTTATTTTCTGTTTGACTTTGATTATTTTATACACACATTATAATTTATGTTAAAAAAATTTCAGTTGAGTATTAGAATATGAGAGAAAGATAATTAATATTTTATAATGAAACAACTCTCGTGACATTGTGTGATTTTATTACTACTAACAAGGGAAGATCGCGAATCTGGAAATTCAAAAAATTCTGAAACTTTATGAATATGCATAATAACTGTTAGAATGATATTTCGCGCACATAATTTTTAAAAATTGGCCAACTCATGACCTTTTAATCATAGCAAAAAATCATAGCAAAAAATTACCACAGAATAAATTTTCTAAATAGTAAATAGACAATAGATCGTGTTCTTTTAATTCCCTTAGTAGGTATACGCACCATTCCGCCATGGCTGAAACCCCCTTGCCAAGGATACTTGCCACCAGAAAGGTGAATAAGTTTAAATGTAGAAGTTTCTTAACGCATCCAGCTCGGCCGGTTCTAGGATTCACGATGAAAATCAATTTCCGAACAAGAGGAGGAAGTTCGGTCTTAATGGAGAGGATAGGAATTAGGCGGGGCACGATTCGAATTATTGAAAAAACGAACGCCAGACGAAGGGAGTGAAAAAAAGAAGAAGGGATCGACGGCGGAGGAAGGGGGAAGGGAAAGGAGAGTCGTTTGGAAAATCGAGGCCGAAACGAGGCAACTTTTGCTGCAGCTATGGCGTCGACCTGAGCGCAGCCAGTTGAGTGTGGCCATTGTTGGTGAATGTGGGTCAACCCAGACGTACTTCCGGCGGAGGCATACCGAAGTAAAGGGCGACTGAAACTGCGAGAAGAAAGAGTGGCGAGGCGGGGCAGCTGGGGAACGTAGAAAAAGGGGGAAAGTAAGAAGGAGGTGGGGAGGAAAGTGGAAAGAAATGCAGACAGTTCGGGATGAATGGAACAAAGTCCGAGTCAGTAGTTTCCGTCTAGTCAACGTCGAAAGGGCAGAAAGTCGTTGTTCATCACCTTTAAGGGTTGCTTTCTACCGAACCACTGGACGAAGGAACGCCGTTAAAGGAAACGTCTTAATCCCTGTAATTGCGGGGCTGCGTGCAATTTCAACTGCCGTGCCTGAGGCGGGAGTGTGTGCAGGCAGGCGATGTTTCACGGTAAACTAGGGCGTGATATACCTAAGTGATGATTGCAATAGATTGGGAGCAACGCATTCATCGAATATTGCAATGGCTGCACAACTTCGGTCTCAAAATTTTTGTACTTCTGTATTTTTAAGCATCAATTTCCTGATTCTCTGGAACAATGATTTTCCCACATCGCGTAAATTGTGTACTGCCTGAAGCTACTTGTTTGGGAAAGCTAAAGGTACCAATCAGGCATGAAGGTACTGGCAATGCTATAGTAATTTAATATTCAAATTTGCTTATTAACCTGTCTGAAATTCGTCGGTTCTTGAATCTGTAACAGTGCACGTGCAGGCTGTGTGCAATCTTGTGCTTCCTCGTGCGGAAATAATCCATATTCTTTTGTTCCATTCGTCGTATATTCCAGGAAAATGTGAATAGCAGCGGGAGGAGAGGATCGACAAGAACATTCTGTCGCATTCATTGATCTTCGCTGTTGCTCATTGAAGCAGCCCCTCGTTCCACTCTTGGGAGAACTTCATGCTACTAATGCGTAGCAATTGGTAATTTATGGGGAACGTTACCATTTGGGAGTACGAAGTTACGACACAGTTAACGACAATCGTTGATAAACATCGATTCGCATTAGGAAGCCCTAGACGTATCTGGGCGCGTATTTTAGCCTACGACATGCAACAAGAATTATCTTCCAGTTTCTACCTGAACGTCGAACTCAAGTTTCGATACGTCGAATCAGTGGATGCGAATACATTAAGTGTAATGATTTTATACAGAATATTTTATATAAATCAGTCAGTATACGTGTGTATTATTATTATGAAAATATTAATAGTTTACTTTGCGTATTCGCAATAAATACATTTCACGTTTGGGCTTCTGCTAACTATTGCTATTTAAAGCATAGTTTATCAATACCCAGGGCGATGCGGTCAGAACACTGCAGAATTAATTAATGAAGTTGATGTTTCATAATAGAACAGCAATTAATGGGGAGGAAACCGTGACTTCTATTGCGAATTCGCTATTATAGACTGCAGTGAGAGATGCAAGAAAACAGTGAAATATTGACCACTGCTTTAGTATACCAGAAGAGATATGTATTTTCTCCCAAATTAAAAATAAATTGACGAAATAAATGCAACCAGAAAAACATTCTAGAAATCCACCAGGGTTTCTTGTACCTCACAGAGTGTTTACGGTTCTATTTCCGAATTGATTTTAATAGCTGGATATAAATAATATACTACTGAATGTGGAATATGCAAAATGATATTCTGTTTCAAGCGTCTACTCGAACTTCTGAAAACGCATAAAAAATTCCCTCTCAATGCGCGGAAAGATCAAAAGCTACATCCACGCAGCATCGATAATGTACCATAAACATAACGCTCTCTGCAGGAGCATCGTGTCTTGTTACGCTTACAAGATACTAGCAAGGAAATACTGTTTGCGACGTTCCACTTGAGTTAAAAGCACTAGTGCCTTCAAAGCGGAAACTTACTATCGCCATGTAAGAATATTGCAGCCAACGATTTTCGTTTCGTGCTCAAAGCAAATTGAAGTTTAACAGTTAACTTTCAGTTCCCTACGAAATTCATATGCAAAATAAATTAGCAAATATCAACACCGTGTAAAAGTTTGAAATGTAAGTAAGAACATACACGCTTTAATTCGTTATTATATTCGCACAGCATGGGTCAAATATAAAAACGATATTAAAACTAAATATCTAATATATGTTTTAAATTCATTAATATCGTAAGATGGTATAAATATTTTAGTATATTGGAATATATACATTTTTATCAATGTTTTTACATGAATTTTAATTTAAATATCATGAAAGAATAAATATTTTTCCTTTGATGGCGATAATTTGGCAGGGCTGCATTAATTAATGAATGTAGGAGAATGATGCACATTAATGAAGATATCCATATTCACTAGAGGTGGCGTTATTTTGAGAAAGCAAGAATTACGATCCATCGTTAATAATTTTAAGTACGTTAATTTCTAGACGGTTTCGTTTCCCAGGTTGCCTCCAACTTGCTGTAAGTTACAGATTGCTTTCAT
Source organism: Andrena flavipes (assembly GCA_963971345.1). Classification (NCBI taxonomy): domain Eukaryota; kingdom Metazoa; phylum Arthropoda; class Insecta; order Hymenoptera; family Andrenidae; genus Andrena; species Andrena flavipes. The sequence goes on from OZ020482.1 coordinate 46,513,003, forward strand.
AAAACTTCTTGCCACGAGCCTGTAATCATTTTGCAACTATCGCTGAGTAAAAATTGGGGACAAGAATTTAATTTCATCGGAGATGTTTTAGATAGAGCTACTGCAGTTCGGCGCAGGAATCTGGTTTTCATTTTAAATCAAAACATGGAAGAGGAGACGTAAAATAAAAACAAATTTTGAAAATTATGTAGTAAACTACAGTACATGGAGTATGAAACATTTTTGGAAAAATTAGGTTCCTTTGAAAACGTGCTGTAGCCAAGCTCTGTAAATTATAATGTATGCTTCTAGATATTTCAGTGTTAGTAATTTATCTACATAAACCTTGTTCTTAAATAACACCGAAAAATATCGAAATTAATGAGATGCAATGACTTAAATCAACATTTTCTAAGAACATTTCATTAGAAGTGTAGTCTTTACCTGCCCAAAATAAATTATCACACTTTTAATACGTTCCTCTATCAAACGATGATCAATTTTCAATAATAAATTAATCACAGTACGATCCATGGGGGAAAAAACCGAAAAATAGTCACAGTAAAATACTGACTTTAAACATAAGAAATCAGTGTGCGCCACCCCATACAGGAAAAGATACACAAGTACGAAAACCTAACACCTTTCCCGTAGCTTCGCCGAGACTTAAAAATAGTAACATTCAAATAAGTTTAAAATCTGCAAGCTAAATAACTCTTAAAATATAAAATTCCTTAAAATTTTTTAATTTCATGTAAAGAGCCCACCGTAGGCGAGGGAAAATTTTAATAAAGACCTGCGACTTTTTCACTAATCACAAGCGCATATGGAAAAGTGAATCGCAGAATGAAAAATCGACGGGAACCGCTAACACTTCATAAATTAGTGCGAGCGTGGTTGTAATTTCGAGTGACAGTCCGCATGTTTCATTACACAAAATTAAAGAAGGTTGTACGTCACGTAAAAAAAATTCCTTCCGGCAATGTTTAACGGCCGACAGCCTCCCTGAAGTACGTAATACGTATGTACCAGTTCCGGCGTGGCTCGAAACCACTTTAACGTGCTCGTTAAAGTCCCAGCCATTTGGAGGCAACCCTTTATTAAAGCCTCGTTACTTCGCGAAATTAAAAACGGTGGGAACTTACCATTCCATGGGCCTGATAATATAGGTCCTCCTGGAAAGTACGTTCGTCGCCAATTGACTGTAACGTGAAAGAAAAAGAATCGATTAGAGAGTGGTAAAAATAGAAGGAACAGGTCTTAAATTCTAGTGGCATTAAATCAATACTGTTTAATGCAAAAGGAGCCTAAGTTTGTTTAAAAGTACAAAGAACTAATCCTATGCCTGTCGAAAGATTTAATTAATTGATTATTTATACTATCAAGAGGATACAATGAAAATAAATGGTTAGTAGGTTGCAGAATAAATCAGAAATAGTAATATATATTAGATTTGCATAAACAAAGGCTAATTCAGTTTTTAATATGAATGTTTTCGTTTGTGTCAATTGAATTTATAGCACTCACATACCTATGATTAACGTCATTTGTAATCCACAATGTTTTGTCGTTGGGTGAATTTTACAAAATCGAGATTAAAGAAAGCTCTTATTTAGTTGAATTGTAACAATTTGTTGCTTTGTTAATGAGACCATTCTTCAAATGATGTATTAATTATTAGATCTCTGTATACAAGTCTATAACGCAGAACAGAAAATAATATAATTCGTTTTTCATCAAGAATCAAAAGCTGAAATTTGATCTAGCAAACGAAATCCAATACACGGAGGGAAGAATTAAAGGTTTATAGTTACAGTAAGTACAGGCTAATATTATTTCAATTGAATGTAATATGTCTTTATCGTTTGGTTTTGGAAATATCATATTCATCATTATGAGCTTTATAGGTACATGTATATAATTGACTTTTAAAATCAGAGCATCCAAGCCAAGTGTTTTATAAACATAGAACACCATCCTGACCAAATGATTATTGATCGTAACTTGAAACCGTTCATCTAATTACGGTGAAAAAATAAATAGCATGCATCATCTGAATTTTTAGACAAATGAGTGACCTCGAGCGCAGCCCCTTGCAAACAGCCGAAATGGCCATTCTAAGAACAAACTCTAAACCCTATGCCCCAACCAGACATTTCGTACAGAAACGTATATGTTTCCAAAATTGGAAGAACACCCTCGCGCGGCCGATACTCCCACCGTATTGAAGCAGCGCTCGCTGCCGAGTACAAAACGTGCAGCAGTAAAACAATCTAACGATCAAAAGGTTAGAGGCACAAAAACCAATTCAGCAAAATCGCGCGCTGCGCCCCAATTTCTCTCTCTCTCTTTCTCCGCGAGTCAGCCGCGCTTTTTTCCATGCCATAAAATGCAATTCGCTTTCCATCACGTTCGCGTTCGAGTTAACAAGTTTATACCGCGACGATGTTTATCCGTTTCTTCCCCACGCAACAATTACGTTTCCCCGCGGCTCGAGCGTTGTGTGGAGAGCATGGGCGACACGCGAAAGCTACGAGGGGAAAGGGGAGGAGGGCTGATAGAAACGAGCGACAGTTGAAAGTGGACAAGGGGTTGAAAGAGTCTCGCAGGATCTGAGGCGAGGCGATCCGATTACCAGCCGGCGAGCAGCGAGCTGCGCCCCGCCGGCCAGTTGCGAAATGGAGGATTCTGTCCGCGTTTGCATGCGTAATGGGCGATGGGGTACGACTTAATTACACGGAGGACCATAAACCTGCGCTGAATCATTGTCACAACCTTCTCGATTTACGTTGCGCTACGCCGCGGCCAATGAATTATTGTCCATTTCTATCGCACGATTTATGCGCGAATGTACTTTGCATTTCGCCCGCGGACACGGGAGAAAGCGCGAAACGGTACATGCTAATCCCTGAACTCACTACGCCGCCCCACCTTCCCCATTACGCCTTATTTATACGCGTGTGACGAGTAGCCCGCCACTCTTTTCCATTTCGGCCGTGGCGGTTCTGCATCGTAATTTCAGATTCTCGCGTAATCGTTTTCTGGGGATGAAAACGGGGAACGTTTCGGGGAGGATATTAAAATTTGGCACGCGGATTTATTCATGGGTGTAGTCAGCCAGAGATCTTTTAGGGAGAACTGTAGAAAACTGTATACCATAGGTATTTATTTCTAAGGAGAAATAAAAGAAATTCCATAGGCGTTTGGCAATTGGTTTTCGCTATATTGAAGTATTTGTTTATAGGGATTTGTCAGTAACTAATATGAGATGGATAATAGCATAGCATCTGCATTATTACATAGAACATTATTAGTTACGATATCAGCATTGCTCAAAGTTTCACAGGTATTCTACGTACAGACTGGACGTAGTCTGAGCTATGCTTGAGTTTGACTCCTGAGATTATTTGAAACCTCTATGAGCGAGGATTGTTTCTAAGTTGAAGTTTAAAATAAATATTCGACTTATATTGTTGCATTGCCTGTTATAAACTGATAATGAGAATTGAAGAATTGAGGATAACTCTTGTGCACACATAAATACTAGGAGAATCAAAATAACTAAGTAATTTCTTCATTAAACTACCAGTTCATAAATAAAATAGGACACCGCCTGCATAATACTAAATAATCAGCTGTATTTCACGTTGAACGTAGGTGCTACTCCTAGCAAAGCCCAACTATTCACACACATAACACCACAACCATTCCATTAATACTCATTTGCAAAGCAATAGGGTTCCTCACTTAGAATTTAGAATTTAACGTTTCTGTCGGTCTCAATAGAAGACATGACTGTCATACACCATGGACTTTCTGACGTGCAAGATGGAAATTAGTTTAACAGTTCCTGAAGATAGATGCGCTTAAAACAAAGGAATCGGAGTTTGGTGGAAACTGTGCCGTTGCCGAAGTTCTGTCCACGAGTGAGTATGGGCAGATGCCATTTCGCTCGCTCTTTAGTGAAGCCATGTCGAGGGAGATCGACATGTCTTCGAACAAAAGTCAATTAGTTACCAATCAGTTATGGATCGGTAATCATCGAACCCTGAAACTAGTAGATGCAGAGAGAAGCAATTAGGCTTTGAATAGTTCATTTGAAGCAGGGATCGCGCGATGCAGACAAACTTCTACCTGTTAGATGTTACAAATCAACGAAGCCTCTAACTTTAATCTGTTTATTGCGAAATCAAAGTTAAATTGTACAGTAAAATGCCCACTGCATTCTCTGTGTACAATGGACAGTTAATATCTCTGATAGATTAATATTTAATCTATAAGTGCAGGGGCATCAGTGGACTCTAATATATATTAGAATATAATGTTATAAAAGTTAGAAATGTTTTTAACTTCGCTGTTTTAAATTGATGAATTCTTAATGGTTGTAATTTATTCTCTCGTGGAATTTGGATGTGGTAATAAATTTCCTGCAAGGAATCCTTAATATATAACAACACGAAGATACAATATAATAACATGAAGAATCATTAATATAAATAATTTAATAATCATAATAATGTATTGATATAAACAATGATACAGCACTCCCAGTTGAATTATTATCATTTCTTCCCAATCACGACCTACATCATAAACCACATCGTCAATTATAATTATTATCTTTAATAATCGATAACTCGACCAGGGCAGAAGCCCCTTCATTATAGTTTACTATTCTGATTAACGCTTCCCATAATTAACGATACTAACAGTAATCACTTGCGTTGTAATATCAGTTGCATACTCGAGGATATCAGATGCAATGCATACCGTAAATATATGTATAACTGATCTCTAGTAATGGATTTAACGAGAAAACCCCAGTGGCAAACGTTCTGGGACACCCAGTAGTAGGGCTGTAACGAATATTCGAATAATCTAAGTATTCGAATATTCCGAGAAATTATTCGTATTCGAAATTATTTGAATTATTCGAATAGTCGAATAGTTGAATAATTACAACTGTACCCTGCATACATAACAGAATTATAAATAAGTTTGCAGCGCCCATAGTCTGAAAATGATGGGAAACAAAAGTGTTTGGATAAAGTTATATTCTTTTGGAAGATGAGTGAGGGTATTTCTAAACAGGGGCCCAGGAGGCAACTGCCCGTTGCCTTTGCGATAAATCCGCTCTGCTACCTCACTGTACCAGCAAAATTCTTTACATTTTCTCAATCCCCAATTTCTGACACCTAATAGCAGACAAACCATCCACTATAATCTTCCCTAAACTATAACTATCGATGATCCTCGCCTGAAGACCAAGTCAAACAAAGGATACTTGGTATCGTTGAGTTCCCTCCGATAGTAATTGCAAGTTTCCAGGCGTCTTAGCAGTCTCTCGAAACGGATCACGGTTCGACACCTGATACAAAGGGATCTCGAAAGGTTGATCAAATTCACACTGGGCGGTACGTGACCGTGTAAGATCGATGCGAGCACGTGCGAATACACACCGTTAAATGATCCGATGTACTTGAAGCTGTGCTACGACGGATTAAGGCGCGTCACGTCCAGCCGTGCGTGCGGTACGCACGTAGTAATCGGATTTCAGTAATTAACCAAATGCGTAGAACGTGATCCAAGAATCCGTCTACGAAGCATTGCTAGAGAGAAGAACAGAGCTGAATGAGAATACTTTTTAGAGCTTCCTCGAGGTTTGTTTAATGATATAATTCATAATGTATTGTGCGAGTTAACATTGAAACAAAGTTGTGGGTAATTGCTGTTAAATGCAAATGCTATACAGGCGAATGAAGTCTAATGCACAGGAGTACAAATGTGATGTAAGACTGTGTGTATTATTTATGAGACTAGTAGGTATTATATTAGTCACTTTTCGCACTTGATGTCGAGGAATTTGAATGAAATTCAAATATGCAAATATGATGTAGTCCATGCGAACTTAGGGGGAGTTTAAGTCATTATTTTGGATGCTTCCAATTTGTTTCAAAAGCATAGGCCATCGAAGTTTGCAATCTTTGCTACTTTTCGCGAGAAAAGGGTCCATAATTTTTATCTCCAAAACTAGTAATCATACGAAATTTATTCATCTTTTATCGTAATCAATATGAACTGTTATAATCTTTCGGGTAACCAAGTACAATGTGAAGAGCAAATGTAAAATTTTACATAATTTTGTAATTACACGAACTTGAACTCTCACGAAACTACAGTGCCGAAACCTTTAAAAATAGTCTAACAAATATGAAAGGAACAGAGACTACATTCATATTTCCTGCAAAAGCTTCTGTGCTTTGCATTATGAAAATAAGTGTTTCTACTAAAAGGATTCCTTTGTTTCGTTTTTACTAGTTTTAAGGAAAATGTCCGTGCTAGAAACAAAGGATTTTATTAGTTGGAATTTGTGAGATTTTCTAGAAGGATGAAGGTAGAAACCCAACGTCCTGAAATAACAGGAATACGATTGCTTTGGATGGTCGCGAAATAACAATCGCAAAGACACACTCGACAAGCTTGGACTGCCTTAAATCGCGGAGGCCCAGGAAGATCTGAAAACTGACCTGCTCAAGGGGAACGGGTGAATGACGATGTGGAGAAGCACGAAAATATTTTAAAAAGAATTCTACGAACGACAAACAAGTTAACAAATCTTCAGTGAACCCGCGGTCTTAAAACAATATTTCATACCACAGAGATTTGCATATTTCTAGCGGAACGCACGGGAAAGTGTTTATATTTCATCTCTCGTTTATATAGGTATTGCGTGCTTCGCGAGAAATACAAATGTTTTCGGAATTCATTGCTGGACTTTAATTATACGTCGGCAACAATTCAAATGAAATAACATACTTTTCCAAAAGTGTGTTAGAATTGTAGCGACATAATATTATAGCGACAGAATATAATAACGCACTGTACTTGGGTTTTTTGCAATTTTTATAATGGACCTCAGTGTTTACTTACAGTGTAATAGTTTTCAAATTTGTAGCCTAGTAAATTCTTTATAAAAGAGGTTGTATGACTTTTCCGTAGGAGTAAGAAATTTCCGGTATAACGGCTTACAAAATTTCAACCCTTATACGTTTGACAAGAGAAGATCGCGGAACCCAGAAATTCAAAGAATGATGAAACTTTGTTAATATGTAGGGGATGTCCTCCTGAATACAATGCAATTGACCACTGACAAATTTCCGATTTTGTGTTATTACTTACGAACTGTAAGAGATAGTTTCCAGGAAAAGTTACTTCTTCTAATTAGGACTATCACTTAGTAATTTACAGTTCTACAGTTTTTACAGTTCGTGAATAATAACAGAAAATTCGGAAATTATATATCTTCCACATATTCCGAAAGATTAAAGTTCTTATTTATTAAGTTAATTTAGTTAAGAAACAGCTTTACCACATTCACTTTTCTCTTTTCCCTTAAACTCCAGCAAAGTTCAACAACCCTTTACCTTCGAACGATTCAGCCCACGATTATCTCCTCTATACTCTCAAAGCGCGAAGGGCAACAGTCTTATCGGGCCGAACTATTTGATTGGAAAGCATAGACACAGATTCGAATTCTGTATAATGGAAGCAGTATCCAGAGATTGCTGGCGAAGCGAGACTGCGTCTCGCTGGAGAGGAGTCCTTTCGAGACTCGGGTGCCAGAGACAGCTGAAAGTGGTCGCCGGTATTCCCGCGGTGCCGGGTATTTTGTTTTAGAGGAGGCCGTTATCAACGGGGTAGGGGGTGTATTCGTTTCATCGTTCACTTTACGTGAAAACGTTTTCGTGGCATCGGTTTTGTTGTGGCCTGACAGACTGCGAACACCAACACCCCACTGCACGCCTTTTTGTCGCAAACTGATTTCTACTCACTGAACTGCTACATCGACTCCCCCTGCAAAAACTGTGTCAACTGTTGCGGTTCATTTTACTCTGGCCTTGTGTTTGGCAGCGTTTCGTGTTAGGTGCATCGCATAATTAATGTAATTTTTTTCCACTGCGCATATGAGACGATAATAAACAAGAAAGAATGGCACATATTTTATTTTTACTCACTTTCTGCAATATTTTGACATTTTACTATCAAATTTTCTCTTTCCGTTTTGCAAAATTATTATTTCTTTTTTAAACGTGCTAGTAAAACCTTATTACGTCTCTTTGTCCTTATTTTTAGCTTTAATCTTACAATTAATTCCCCAGAGTAGATATTATCATAAAAATATCACGAAACATGAACACTTTGACGGCAATACATGTAGTTACAACGTTGGAAAATTTCTGAGTTACCAATTGGTCCATTTAATAACTTAAAATCTAGAGACGCGGTAGCGTCTCGACGCCAAGTACATGAAAAAGACACCCTGTATATGTATATGTCGACTGTGGCTACCGCTATCATTTACTCGTCCCCGGGCTACTCCAACCTAACTTTTAAACTTATGTTATTAATTATGTCATGACGCCTGCAATATTTTCTAAATTTAAAGGCATTTTTCTTATGTAAACCGCATATCAGCTTTCGAATAAGACCAATTTCAATAAAATCGGTCCACGCATGACCGAGATATCATAATATCGTCTCGATGGAACTGTCAAAAAAGGTCAATTTTTAAGATTTTTCTTCTTCTCCTGATTCTCCAAGAAATTTTTCGTCAACCATAATACGTATATACGCGATACACGCATACCTTCAACCAAAACGAAACTACAAATGTTTCGTTTTTCTACGTATATACGCGTTACGCGCACACCTTCAGCCAAAACGAAACTAACACATATTTCGTTCTTCGTTCGTCGACTCTCGGTATTATTCGGCAGGGATCGCTTCCAACATTGTACATATATATTTTTAAATATACCATTAAACTATATATATAACCTATCAATCTTAACCTTCCAAGTGTCAAATAATGTAAGTGGTCCAAATTTGAAATGTCAGGAGTTTTTACACCAAATAGGAGACTGAATTATTGTCTCAATTAACAAGGTAAGTCGCCAAATTTATTTAATAGATTTCTTATGTAGAGTCGCAGACTTGGAAGTTGTCCGGAGAAGGTTCGATTCGATAGAACAACATCTTCTTTCGCATAAGTTTCTGGAAATTTGTACCATGCATGTACAAAATAATATAAATAATATACTGTAGTAAAAAATTGTATTGCATTTAAATTACCAGATATTTGTATTTGTATATCAGCAATTTAGAGTTTTTATATAAAGCTTATTATATTATAGAAATGAAAGGGACGCACAGGACTTCGATAAAAATGAAGGAGACGCACAGACTTGGATAGTAGAATTGAAGGGGACGCACAAGCTTGGATGGATAGAAATGAAGGGAATGCACAGGTGTGAAGGAAACGCACAGACTTGGATAGTAAAATTGAAAGGGACGCACAGGCTTGGATGCATAGAAATGAAGGGAATGCACAGGTGTGGAGAGACTTTCTGCCATACACTCTCACCTGCTTCGGACACATTTTATGTAGTCTCTACACTCACTATAGCAAAAGGCAACTCTATTTCTATATATAAATAATAAGTTCTACGTTAAGTTGTAACTAAAATAACTGAAATGTGGATTTTATTATATATTTACAGATAATCAAAGCAGAAGATGATGCAGTGAGATCTACGTCAGACTATGTATGCACAAATTAACAGGTACGGTTTTGCATATGCAATTATTCATTCAATGATCTTGACATATGAGTATGTGTGATAATTTATTTTAAAATAATTAGTAAAGGTGTCCTATTTTTCAGATAACGATGCAGACGAAGAGAATTATTTCATTAGCTGAAAGAGAATGGAACCAAGCAAATGAAATAACCACATTTTCATACATGAAATAATAAAATTTTATTTTTTAATTCATTTTTTTTTTTTATTCAAGCCCCCCTTCCTCCCCGCCCTCTCCTCTTCCCCCAATGGTACTCGGCTGAACTTAACTTAAAGAGAAAGTTCATAAAAGTATCTTGACGCCGCGCCTGCCTCGCCCGTCCTGCCCTGGTGCCTCTGTCTGAAATGATAAATTAAATGAATTAAATAAAAAAGAAAATAATTAAATCACAGAAATCATTGATTTCTTTTTTTATAAATATAAATAAAAACACTTACACGTAGCCCACCGGCGTTGCCCCGCTGGTTGTTCATCCCCCTGGGTCGGTGCTGTTGGGGGTTGAGCCGCTCTCGGGGTCGGCGCTGGTGACGGTACAGCCGCCTTCGGGGTTGGCGCTGGTGGGGGTTCAGCCGCCCTCAGGGTCGGCGCTGGTGGGGGTTCAGCCGCCCTCGGGGTCGGCGCTGCGTCTTGCCCCCCAATGAATATATTTTCGCTATCATTAGATCCTGGAAAAATTAATGTGATTAATATTATTATTTAATTTAATTTTTCTGTAAATTTATCGTTAATCGTTAATAAAACTTACCAAACAGAAGGGCGTCCTCCTCTTGGATTTCCATCATATTGGAAGCATCCTCGTGTATTTTCTGCAAAAATGAATAAACCATTAATTAGCCAAAAAGCTAAATGACATAGGCAAAGACTTTCAAAATGTTGCAGGTTACATGCACATTCGTTAGTTTTATTCGTGACATGAAATAAATTCCCACGAATAAAAGTGGCGAATTAAAAATCCACCGGGAAGTTAAGCTATGCGATGCTATGCTATGCTATGCGATGCTATTCTATACGATGCTATGCCACGCTACGTTTTAAAAAAATTAGCTTCAATACATTCTTATGGAACCGTATCCATCAAAAGCTAAGTTAAAACATAGCATCGCATAGCATAGCTTAGCTTAGCTTTCCGGGGGATTCCCGATTTAACTCTGCTATGAGTATATTTATTTTTATTACTTACATTTTTATGATGCGAAGACATCTTGTACGTCGTGGCGTGTCGTGGCGTCGTACGAAGAACAAGAAGAAGCTGAAGCTTGCCCAGATGCAAGGTAAACATTCGACGATCAAAGCGCACGTTCTAGTAAATATCGATCGATACTGCTAATTATCGAAATCTTTCCTCATTACATTTCGCGTTATATAAATAATATACTGTAGTAAAAAATTGTATTGCATTTAAATTGCCAGATATTTGTATTTGTATATCAGCAATTTAGAGTTTTTATATAAAGCTTATTATATTATAGAAATGAAAGGGACGCACAGGACTTGGATAAAAATGAAGGAGACGCACAAGCTTGGATGGATAGAAATGAAGGGAATGCACAGGTGTGAAGGAAACGCACAGACTTGGATAGTAAAATTGAAAGGGACGCACAGGCTTGGATGCATAGAAATGAAGGGAATGCACAGGTGTGGAGAGACTTTCTGCCATACACTCTCACCTGCTTCGGACACATTTTATGTAGTCTCTACACTCACTATAGCAAAAGGCAACTCTATTTCTATATATAAATAATAAGTTCTACGTTAAGTTGTAACTAAAATAACTGAAATGTGGATTTTATTATATATTTACAGATAATCAAAGCAGAAGATGATGCAGTGAGATCTACGTCAGACTATGTATGCACAAATTAACAGGTACGGTTTTGCATATGCAATTATTCATTCAATGATCTTGACATATGAGTATGTGTGATAATTTATTTTAAAATAATTAGTAAAGGTGTCCTATTTTTCAGATAACGATGCAGACGAAGAGAATTATTTCATTAGCTGAAAGAGAATGGAACCAAGCAAATGAAATAACCACATTTTCATACATGAAATAATAAAATTTTATTTTTTAATTCATTTTTTTTTTTTATTCAAGCCCCCCTTCCTCCCCGCCCTCTCCTCTTCCCCCAATGGTACTCGGCTGAACTTAACTTAAAGAGAAAGTTCATAAAAGTATCTTGACGCCGCGCCTGCCTCGCCCGTCCTGCCCTGGTGCCTCTGTCTGAAATGATAAATTAAATGAATTAAATAAAAAAGAAAATAATTAAATCACAGAAATCATTGATTTCTTTTTTTATAAATATAAATAAAAACACTTACACGTAGCCCACCGGCGTTGCCCCGCTGGTTGTTCATCCCCCTGGGTCGGTGCTGTTGGGGGTTGAGCCGCTCTCGGGGTCGGCGCTGGTGACGGTACAGCCGCCTTCGGGGTTGGCGCTGGTGGGGGTTCAGCCGCCCTCAGGGTCGGCGCTGGTGGGGGTTCAGCCGCCCTCGGGGTCGGCGCTGCGTCTTGCCCCCCAATGAATATATTTTCGCTATCATTAGATCCTGGAAAAATTAATGTGATTAATATTATTATTTAATTTAATTTTTCTGTAAATTTATCGTTAATCGTTAATAAAACTTACCAAACAGAAGGGCGTCCTCCTCTTGGATTTCCATCATATTGGAAGCATCCTCGTGTATTTTCTGCAAAAATGAATAAACCATTAATTAGCCAAAAAGCTAAATGACATAGGCAAAGACTTTCAAAATGTTGCAGGTTACATGCACATTCGTTAGTTTTATTCGTGACATGAAATAAATTCCCACGAATAAAAGTGGCGAATTAAAAATCCACCGGGAAGTTAAGCTATGCGATGCTATGCTATGCTATGCGATGCTATTCTATACGATGCTATGCCACGCTACGTTTTAAAAAAATTAGCTTCAATACATTCTTATGGAACCGTATCCATCAAAAGCTAAGTTAAAACATAGCATCGCATAGCATAGCTTAGCTTAGCTTTCCGGGGGATTCCCGATTTAACTCTGCTATGAGTATATTTATTTTTATTACTTACATTTTTATGATGCGAAGACATCTTGTACGTCGTGGCGTGTCGTGGCGTCGTACGAAGAACAAGAAGAAGCTGAAGCTTGCCCAGATGCAAGGTAAACATTCGACGATCAAAGCGCACGTTCTAGTAAATATCGATCGATACTGCTAATTATCGAAATCTTTCTTCATTACATTTCGCGTTAAGCGAGGGTAAAGAAGATCTCGCCCGACATCGATAATCAAAGCGCACGTTTTAGTAAATATCGATCGATACTGCTAATTATTGAAATGTTTCTTCATTACGTTTCGCGTTAAGCGAGGGTAAAAAAGATCTCGCCCGACGTCGACGATCAAAGCGCACGTTTTAGTAAATATCGATCGATACTGCTAATTATCGAAATCTTTCTTTATTACGTTTCGCGTTAGGCGAGGGTAAAGAAGACTCGCCCGCACAAAACGAAGCGGACGACCGGAGCTCATTTTTTCGTAGGCTCTATGGTTCAAATTCATATATAGAAATATGTTGTTGGGACACCTTCCTATTACACCGTGGTCCATGATGTAACCGCACGGCCAATTGGCAAGCGTGTTGAGTTATTAAGCTAATATATTCACTCATATTTTAATTGTGATTAACCCTGATAGTATATTATAAATATAATAAATATAAAAAATATTCATCAGCTAAGTTTTAGGTAAGACTGGATTATTTCATTTGAAATTTTCTAATAATTAATCAAGCTAATATATTCATAACTTATTACTTTCAGATCGTAGATATTTATTTATAATTATAAAATATAATAAAAAAATCGTTTATTTGAGATTGATATGTTCATCAGATAAGTTTTAGGTAAGACTGGATTACTCCATTTGAAATTGTCTAATAATTAATCAAGTTAATACATGGATAAATTATTATATTTTCAGATCGTGGACATTTAATTTAAAAAACATCGTTGGATCATCCTTTCTATTCTATTACTTTATAATAATACTTTCTAACCTCTCTTTGTTTCTCTTTCCCCTTTCCTGTCTTTCTTCCTCCTTTCTTTTAATATTCTAATAGTTTCTGCTGCTTATGCGCCAAAACTCTCGGCTGCTTATGCGCCGAAATCATTGGCTGCTTATGCGTTGAAACTATCGGCTGCTGATGCGCCGAAATTCTCAGCTGCTTAGGCGCTGAACTAATGCGAAGCATTCTTAACTTACATAATATAATACACTAGTTATCACAAAGTGTAATTTCAGCTGCTGAAGCTGTGAATAGAATAGAATAGAATAGAATAGAATAGAATAGAATAGTATATTTGAAATATAAAAGTATAATTCATCATGTCTGCAATTAATAATAATAGACTCTTACCACTCAATTTAAAAAGTATGCAAATTATCAATAGAGGCGAATGGTTAACAGATGATCATATTGAATATTTTCACCAATTATTGGCAGCTAACTCTAATTATAAACCACGCGAGACGTGGAGAGTTCAATTGCCTGGTACAATTCAACCAGTTCCTGAAAATCAGGATCATATACAGATTTTGCACCAAAGCGAAGAATTTGGAACCAATGCAGGGGGACATTGGGTTTGTAGCTTCTATAAACATGATGAAAGAAGAGTTTACATTTATGATTCTCTTAATTTCTCGAAGTTGCATAATCATCATAAAATTTTTCTGCAGAAGTTATACCCTTTTTTGAACAAACATGACGGTGCAATTGACGAAAAATTTATTAAATTTCCACGTGTACAAGCTCAACCCAACTATCGGGATTGCGGAGTTTTTGCAATCGCATTTGCTATCTCGTTATTATTCAAAATATTACCAGACAAAATAACCTACAAACATGCGTTGATGCGTCAACATTTGCTCCAAATGTTTCGATCGAATCGTATAGAACATTTTCCATGCATTCCGGACCAACAATTAACACGTTGTGTGCACGAATATGAATCTGCAATTGGTAGTACAATTAATAAAAATCCTTCTTGTGGAAAGGATCCTCCACTTAAAATCGGTAAAGGTTACATTACTACCGAAACAGATAATAAAATATCCCCAGTTGCAAAAATAGTACTTAATGACAAAGAAGGCACCATATATACAAAAAATGTAATTCAGACAGATTCCCCATTAGTTTCGAAGCCAAAAATCAGCAATGTAGACCTACCAAGAAATAGGACGGAATACATGTCTGATTATTATAAAAAACATAAAGAGGAAATTAATTTAAAAAGAAAAGCTGTTTATGAAGCAAAGAAAGGGGAGTGTAACACGAAACAAGGCAAAGAGTGTAAAAAAGGGGAGGAAAGCATAAAACTTTATAATAATGAATATTATAACGCACACAAAGAAGGTATAATAAAAAAGAAAAAAATGCATTATGACACAAATAAAGAAGTGAAATGCGGAAAGCGAAAAAATTATTATCAGGAAAATAAAGAAGGTATATTCAAAAAGGCAAAAGTGTATTATGACGCAAATAAAGATGGTATAATAAAAAAGAAAAAAGTGTATTATGATGCAAATAAAGAAGGTACTATAAAAAAGAGAAAAGTGCATTATGACGCAAATAAAGAAGTGAAATGCGGAAAGCAAAGAAATTATGATCAGCTAAATAAAGAAGTTATCTCCAAAAAGCGGAAGTTATATTATCATAAAATACGTAAAGGAGATGATTATAATAAAGTAGCAAAACGTCGTGCTGCTTTGCGAATAATAAAAAAGTATCATAAAATACGTAAAGGAGATGATTATAATAAAGTAGCAAAACGTCGTGCTGCTTTGCGAATAATAAAAAAGTATCGTTATATTGCTGTAACAAGTAACAATATAGCAATCAAAAATAACAAAGAAACTTATATTAGAAAACTTTCAAAAATTATTAACATGCCGTCCGGAGAAGCGAGTAGATTAGAAGCTGAACGTATAATAAAATGGTGTTTTCATATTCGGCAAAAGTACATTTTGAAAATGAGGAAACTGTTGCAAGATTGTAAAGAAAAAGTGGAAGTTTCTTTAACGCGCGCAGCAGAATGTTTAGAAGTTGATGACAGGATTAATGCTTTGTGTGGAGAATCCAGACATACGTCTTCTTCAGAATCATATTTTGCGGAAAGTTCGTACCATACTTTCACCGGTTCTGAATCAATCATACTGAATTCGGCAGGGAAAGCTATAAACGTTCTACCTGTATTGCAATCGAAGAAGACGACAAAAGCATGGCATTGTAGTTATCTTTGTAAAACAAAAGATGTTGAAATTCTGAATAATTTACAGGATTTCTTCAAACGATTGTTAGAATGCTCATTAAAAAAGGTACATAAGTTGAACAACCATATCAGTAGCTGTTCTAATAAAGTGCATGCTGAAAAAGTTGGTCATTCTCATGGTTGTTACATAAACCCTAAACTATGTAAGTCCAATTTTTTAGCCATTGAGATTTTGGCACCTCACTTTCCGGATTTACGACATTTGAAGAGAATGATATACAAAATAGCGAGCATTTATAAAGACCAATTACATAATTTAGACAAAGCCTTAAACGATAATGACCTTGAAACACTTGAACGAATAACCCTGCAAGCTCGGAAAGAAGCTGAAGCATTACAAAAAAATAATACTGACATAAACCTGAACGAAGAAGAGATTATATCTCGATATTATTTAGCATTTAGAGCTTTCAAAAAGCGGTCTATGGACACACCACGCATTCCGTGTGTTTCCTGCGAGAAACTCTGCTTTAAAAGAGAAGTTCTTAAGTTTAATATTTCTAAAAGAACCTATAAGGGAAATGTAATGCAAACATTGTTAAATCATATTGGATACAAAGTTGGTGACATGCATTTTATTTGCCAATATTGTTACGATAAAATTCGCAACGATTTCATTCCACCAAAATGTATTTTAAATAAGCTTGATGTACGTTCAGTTCCAGAAATAGCAGTGTTGAACGATTACGAACGAATTCTCATTCAAAGAGCTAAATCGTTTCAAACGATTGTGAGAATGGATACAGTAATGCGTAAAAATATGCCACATAAACATATGTTTCCAAAAGTAAAGGGGAGAACATTTCACCTTCCTTTACCGTTACAAGAAAATTTAAAAAAAATCTGTCCTTCGACTGAACCTTTAAATCAAAATCATGAATTATACATATTGGTGCGGGGCGTTCCAACAAAATCTAAAATAGTTTGGGAAAAGTTAGTTGACTTGAAGAAAGTATGGAATGCCTTAGTATGGTTGAAAGCCAATAATTTTCTATACTCAGAAATTGTTTTACCACAATCGCACGATTTATTGCTGAGTGCCAAATTACCAGATACAGAATTTCAAGAAGAAGTTGTTGGCAATGATAATAATAATGATAATAACGAATCTATCGAGAAAGTTGAAGGTGAAACACTTAATATCGATGAAAACAACAAACGTGCATTATTGACGCAAATGTCACAATCTGATTCATATTATGATCAGTTTACGATTTATCCAATGTATGACAAAAGGGTTAATGAATCTGCTGCCGCACTCTATCAAATGCTTAAAGTTCATGATATTCCGTTGGGCTATCGTGCTGAACAATTAGATGTGAAATGTTTCCCAGATTTATATCCTTATGGGATGAACGGACAGCACGAAGAAAGATTGATTCGTTTGACTGATCACGAATTCATTAAGTCCAAACTGATGTCCAAGCATTCGCAATTTCGATTGAACATGCAATATATTTTTTATTTATTACACGATACCAATATGCGGCAATTGAACGCTGGAATTTATCACAAA
The DNA here is from genome assembly GCA_963971345.1 of Andrena flavipes. Lineage (NCBI taxonomy): Eukaryota > Metazoa > Arthropoda > Insecta > Hymenoptera > Andrenidae > Andrena > Andrena flavipes. The sequence goes on from OZ020482.1 coordinate 46,530,461, forward strand.
ATGAACGTTGTAAATCCACGTGAAAAATACACAGCTGCTGGTTTTCTAGAGCAACTATCTAAAGATCAGCTACAAACGAACTTGAACACTATATTTTCCAGATTACGTAATACAACACAGTATTGGCGAAAACCGAGAAATGATTTGAACTGTATGATACACCATTATGGACCAGCTACATGGTTCCTCACGCTCAGTCCGAGTGAGTGGCTATGGACAGATTTAATAGAATATCTTCGTGAAGTAAACGGCCCATCGGTGGCTAAAATGTCCCCGAACGAACTCATTGCTTCTGATCCCGTTTCAACTGCTCGATTTATAGATAATACATTCCACGCTATGCTGGATTTCATTTGTTCGCCCGACAATCCGATTGGCAAGGTCACTCATTACTTTTGGCGTAGAGAATATCAAAGCAGGGGATCACAACATTTTCATCTTTTAATTTGGATTGAAGATGCTCCTGTAATCGACAAAGATTCGAAGGAAGATGTAGCACGATTCATTATGAAATACGTCACTTGCAGATTGCCATCACCGCATGTGTCGCCAGAATTATATAGTCGTGTAATTGCACATCAAATGCATAAATGCAATAGCTACTGTCTACGCAACAAAAAAACTAAAAATTCTTTCTGTAAAGTATGTAGATTTTCATTTCCACGTCCAGTTACAGATACTTTGATAATAAGGGATGTGGCTGTTTCTATAGGTGCTAGAAAACAATTGAAAGCAAAAGGTAGACTCTATGAACTTCCACGTTCAATAAAGGAAGTCCGTATCAATGATTATAATGCTGCCGTTCTCACGGTTTGGAGAGGTAACATGGATATACAATATATTGGGGAAAAGACTGGGTTAGTAACATGTTACTGTACTAAGTACGTGTCAAAGCCGGAAAAAAGTTACGCTACGGACACTATGGCAGCAATAAATTCTACCAAGTCGTTGGCTAGTCTTTTGTACAACCTGGGAATGCGTATGCTAAATCATAGAGAATGTGGAGCACCTGAATGCGCTGATACTCTTTTAGGATTATCATTGCATGGCACTGACTCCAGTACTACTATTAGATGGTTAGATGTAAATATACTGAGAAGTAGGAAATTGAAAACTCACACAGAGATTAAGGAGCTGGAAGGTGAATCCACAGACATATTTTGTCCATCCCTCATAGATGATCACTATCCTAATAGACCTAAGGAATTAGAATATATGCATCTGTACGATTTTGCTGTGTGGTATGACGTTACTAAAATTAGACCGTCTGAAAAAACTGAATATTATGAAATCCGTGCATCTTTGTTTTTGAAAAAAAGGCAAAGAGGATATCTTATCAATCATTATAAGTACAATGTTCAAACCCAACCTGAGAATTATTATTTCTCATTATTATTATTATTCCAACCTTGGAGAAACACCGACGAATTGAAAAATGGATTTAGCACATATACGGAAGCTTTTTTGTCGCTACAATCACAATTGACAGAAGCAGATCAGTATCACAAACAAATAACGGATATTCAAGAAGCGCGTGATCATATAAAGGAAGAAATTGAAAAGAACGTGTTGAATACTGTAGAACAAGAAGCAAATGATCAAGGCGATTACCCATTAGAGTGTGTTCCCGTTGAAACTGTTGGTGCCATGAAAGATTTCAAAGACGCGGGAAACAAATTTGACTGTGGTGATCTTCAAAAAATGATTTTGGAATTGAACCATGATCAGAAACGGATATTTGATACAGTTACGAAATCCTTGACGTCTAACGATAAAATTCTCAGACTTTATGTGAGTGGAGAAGGTGGCACTGGGAAAAGTTTTTTAATAAAAACTATCAGACACTGGGTCAAGCAGATTATCGGAAAAGACACAGCAGTAACTGCTCCTACTGGAATCGCAGCTTTTAATATCGAAGGTCTTACCATACACCGATTATTTCAATTACCTGTAGAACATGGGCATACAGCCCACTATAGGCAACTTAGCGATGCAGCCCTTCAAATTGTACGAGATCAACTCAAAAATGTTGCTTTAGTAATCATCGATGAAATTTCGATGGTTTCTAACGTAACTTTCCTGTACATACATTTGCGACTTACAGAAATATTTGATACTACAGATTCCGATGATGCTTGGTTTGGAAAAAAGCCAATTCTGCTATTTGGTGACTTACTACAACTTCCTCCTGTTCACGAAGAACCTGCTTTTATACAATTATCCAATAAAATTATGGAGAAAAATGTTGGAGGATTAGGTTCTTATAATTTATGGTCTGCCTTGTTTAGCTATGACGAATTGACAATAAACATGCGACAGCAGGGTGATAATATTTACAGAGATATCCTGTCGAGAATTCGCACCGGAGTAGTTACCCTTTCGGATACAAAACTTTTAGAATCGAGGAAATTAAATTTCAAAGCGACAAATTGTAATGACCGATTAAAGGAATTAAGTGATTACATGCTTAATGTGGGATCTAATACGGTGTGTTTACTTCCCACATGTGTACAGTGTGATGTTTTGAACGCTGCATTGCTGAGTCGATTTCCGTCCGAAGAAATCCATTTGATTGCTCACGATACAATGAATTGTGCACCGTACTTGAAAAAAAAAGTGTCAAAGGTACTAAACAATAATGACGATAATAGCTCCCGAACGGCGGGACTTGCAAGAGTCGTAATTGTTAAAGTAGGAGTGCAAATCATGATTAGAAGAAATATTGATGTTACACTAGGTCTTGTCAACGGTACCATCGCTAAACTTGTTTCAGTTACACGAGGTGTTGATAATGACGTTGAAAAATTGAATATTATATTACCCACGGGGCAAGAACACATGATAGAACGGGTAAGTGTTAAATTTGAAGTAATGGATAGAGCGTTCGTTATTAGAAAACAATTTCCGATTTGCCTCAGCTATGGTATAACTATTCACAAAAGTCAAGGACTAAGCTTGCAGAATGCTGTCATAGAGGCAGGTAATTCAATATTTACTTGCGGACAAATTTACGTTGCTCTTTCTCGAGTGACCACATTACAAGGACTGCATCTTATCAATTATGATCCATCTTCTGTAAAGGCACAAAAATCGGCTATAATAGAGTATAATAGATTGCGAAAAAAATATAGACCTGATCTTACGACTATTTCAATTTCTAAAAACCGCGTTCTCAATGTTCGTGATGCTGTTTGGGCAGTACCTAATTATAATGTATCCGAAGGTCAGAATACTAATGATCACATCGTGGATACCGTTCAATACTACGTAAGAGGTCTCCCGAATTCTGATGGTGTGTCTTGTTATGCGAATGCCACAATCCAATGTATGTTATATTGTTCATCCATAAGAAAAAACTTATTTTCGACGGAAAAAGCTGATCATATTATAAAAGTCTTTATGGACCAATATAAATCGAATCAAAATCCAAACATAATATCATTACGGCAATTCGCAGGAGAAAAATACGTTAACAATCAGCTACATGATGCAGCTGAGTTTATTACCTCTCTTTGTGATCATGAGATTCTTATTAAGAATGCAGTACAACACGAAATTACAACTTTATTAAGATGTTTAAAGTGTAATTACACAAGTACTACTATCAGTACAAATTGTGTGGTACATCTTGCACTGCCCAAGATGTTAAAAAAAAAATCATTTGAATTTCAAGATATAATAAAATACAATTTCACAGGATGGAAAAATGTGAAAGATCCTTGCAATAATTGTGATAATTCAAATTCAAACACAATGAAGAAAATCGATATAACTGCTTCCAAACAAATTCTTATTGCAAAATTACATTTGTTCGATCACGATAGTAGTGAAACAACGAAAGTGGAAAATTTCTACATCAAAGCAATACCTACTACTAAAATACAATTGGTAGATCAGTGTTATAAACTTAAGGCAGCAATTTTCCACCACGGTAAAAGTATTGCCGATGGTCATTACACGAGTATGGTAAGGGGTAAAGGCACAACGTGGGTATCCGTTGATGATTTACGAGTAGAAAAACAAGCTTGGCCACGAAATGCTAAAAATGCATACATATTTTTCTTCGAAAGGAGTTAATTGTGGTTGTTATTACACTTCAATGTTAAATACGTTCAGCGCCAAAGGCTGCTTTTAGCTCCATAAGCTGCTTTGCGTTCCATGTATTGTACACCAAGTACCATACATATAATACATATACATATAATACATATACATTGGCAATGCGGCGCACATGGTTTCCTTTCGTAATTGCTAAACTTACGTAGAATTTATAGAATTTATCCTTAATTCTGCCCTGTGATAATATATAAGTTATAAAATAATATAAAAGGTATTGGAAGACGTTCCCTATGCAAATTATCTTTGTAAAAAGAAGTGAGATCCTCATAAAAAACTTCAAAAAAGTAAAAAAAATACGCCAAGTACATGAAAAAGTCGAGGACGGAAAAGAGTATTATCAAAAAATTAATAACAAAAAATAGAAGATAATGATTGCAAATTATCTTTGTAAAAAGAAGTGAGATCCCCATAAAAAACTTCAAAAAAGTAAAAAAATTACGCCAAGTACACGAAAATCAAATAAATCACAAAAAATAGATGAAATCACAAAAAATAGATGATAATAATATAAATCACAAAAAATAGAAAAAAATATACAATACAAAAAAAAGATGTGAAATCAAAATTAGCTGCCAGTACATAAAGGTGCTTTCCAATTGCGCTTAAGATGACACAACTACATACACACAGCTAAAATGCTGTGTTCGTACATTCCATTACTCATATCGCGGAAATTTTAATTATCCCATCAAAAAGAATCCCATTTAAAAACATTGTCGTAAATTAATTAAAAGCTTTACAAAATTATTGATATACAAAAATTGCGCCACTTATAACAATGGCTATGTATACAAAAAAAAAATGTATTAAATAATATTAAGCAGATTTATTTTTATACAAATAAATATTTCAATACGAATAAATATTTTATTCAAAATACTTGGCGCTGCGAAACCGAAAGAAATGTTAATTGTCTTAGTATTAGTAAAATATGTGAAATCAAAATGAGCTGCAAGTACATAACGGAGCTTTCCAACTGCGCTCAAGATGACACGACTTCATATACACAACTGAAATAATGTGGTTATACATTCCATTACTCATATCGCGGACATTTTAATTAATGCATCAAAAAGAATCCCATTTAAAAACATTGTCGTAAATTAATTAATAGCTTTACAAAATTAACGATATAAAAAAATTGCGCCACTTATAACAATGGCTATGTATATAAAGAAAAAATGTATTAAATAATATTAAGCAGATTTATTTTTATACAAATAAATATTTCAATACGAATAAATATTTTATTCAAAATACTTGGCGCTGCGCTTCGAACTGGTGTTGCTAAACTGAATAAATATGTATAAATTGCATTAAATCTTTTTCTTTCTTTCTTGGGCGTGCGTTCGTGCATGTGTGTATGTGTGCGTGTGCATATGCTACGTATGATATTAGAATTAAATATATGTAGAATAAATTTGACTGCGTTTCTAATATGTGTATGTATATGTTTACGTATTTTAGATTGTAAGGGAGTTATTGTAAAATACTAATACTAAGACAATTAACATTTCTTTCGGTTTCGCAGCGCCAAGTATTTTGAATAAAATATTTATTCGTATTGAAATATTTATTTGTATAAAAATAAATCTGCTTAATATTATTTAATACATTTTTTCTTTATATACATAGCCATTGTTATAAGTGGCGCAATTTTTTTATATCGTTAATTTTGTAAAGCTATTAATTAATTTACGACAATGTTTTTAAATGGGATTCTTTTTGATGCATTAATTAAAATGTCCGCGATATGAGTAATGGAATGTATAACCACATTATTTCAGTTGTGTATATGAAGTCGTGTCATCTTGAGCGCAGTTGGAAAGCTCCGTTATGTACTTGCAGCTCATTTTGATTTCACATATTTTACTAATACTAAGACAATTAACATTTCTTTCGGTTTCGCAGCGCCAAGTATTTTGAATAAAATATTTATTCGTATTGAAATATTTATTTGTATAAAAATAAATCTGCTTAATATTATTTAATACATTTTTTTTTTGTATACATAGCCATTGTTATAAGTGGCGCAATTTTTGTATATCAATAATTTTGTAAAGCTTTTAATTAATTTACGACAATGTTTTTAAATGGGATTCTTTTTGATGGGATAATTAAAATTTCCGCGATATGAGTAATGGAATGTACGAACACAGCATTTTAGCTGTGTGTATGTAGTTGTGTCATCTTAAGCGCAATTGGAAAGCACCTTTATGTACTGGCAGCTAATTTTGATTTCACATCTTTTTTTTGTATTGTATATTTTTTTCTATTTTTTGTGATTTATATTATTATCATCTATTTTTTGTGATTTCATCTATTTTTTGTGATTTATTTGATTTTCGTGTACTTGGCGTAATTTTTTTACTTTTTTGAAGTTTTTTATGGGGATCTCACTTCTTTTTACAAAGATAATTTGCAATCATTATCTTCTATTTTTTGTTATTAATTTTTTGATAATACTCTTTTCCGTCCTCGACTTTTTCATGTATTATAAAAGACTGATCCGAAAAGAGGCTAGTATATTGAATACATACTATGTATTTATAATATATAGCTTGTTCTTCGAAATTACCTACCAATGCTTTAAAACAGTACATTCGATAAATTTCCCAACAGAAGAAATGATTTTGTCGAGGGATAGACTAGATAAGTAGATATGCGTTTAAATCAGTTGTATAAGTAATAAAATTCAATTCAACTTGATGATATTAAGAAATGAACAGCGGGGAACATAACGTATTGACTTGCCTCCGTATATACGGGGATAATATTGTGAAGGGACTGCTTATAGAAATTTAAGTACCCAAAGTTTTCCGACGTTAATGAGGGAGACGTGCAATCTGGAGTAAGGATCCATTAACAGGCCTGACGCAATATATTTCACAGCTGTACTCGCGCTAACCTTCGAGGCTGATATCCAGCATTACTATCAGCCACCTTGGAGGTAGAGTTAATGCACAATAGAGTCTGTTACTTTAGAGCCCCGTGAACCTGGTTCCTCGTAATACAGCTTAACTATTTTAATGAGCGACCATGCCAGAAATAGTTTCACCGGGGAAATACTCACATTTTGGACGTTTTAGACATCACACATCTCCTGACTCACTCTCCCCTCTCGCGAGAATACTCAATTTCGTTACATAGAACTACGCCACCATACAGTTGGCACATCAAATTAAACAGACAAACTGTATGGGTAGTAGGTATTTGACGTTGCGGTGCTGCAAACATAGATAAGATGTTCCTTGGTACATAATTTGTCCCATCTTTACCAATATATTCTACACATTATTGATGAAAAATCATAAATAAATTTGCAAATTTTTCCCACAGTTGCTGCAAGTGTGACTCTGGCTAGACATCATTGTAGAGTTCCTCTACTAACTTTATTTACCAGTAGATATATCGTTGCTTGGTACTGACAGTGGCATAACTAAAAAAACGTAAATTTAAACAAATCATATGATCAGTATTCAGCTATTACTTACTCAAATGCAAATTTTAAACAGCTTATCCTGGAAAATATACATTTGTTTAGTTATGCCACTATCAATGCCAAGCAATGATATAAAACTCTCATAGCAAATACGCTCTGAATCCACATTTTGTATCTTTGACTTATTCTTACGTCATAAGAACTTTACCAATTACACACCGATTGAGCTCGCAACTTCTGGGAGTTCCATTTCATTTCCAGCAATAATCATTTCCAGCAATAATCATTTCAGAAAGAATCAGAGCAGTACGTTCTTAACATTAAAAATTTCTAGTCACACAATTAAAGCGAATGGAATACTAAATTTTCCACAAACAGGTACCCCCCTCGGTCTCGCTCAATAAACGCGATCAGTCAGTGTAATAAAAGGACACCAATCAAGCCTGTTATCACGGGAACGCACTCCCCGGTGTTTATCAAAATTACCCATGATTCACCGAGGCAAATCGATCGCAGAGGCATAAACGAGTGTTTTAGAGTTATTATCTCCTCCCGTAGGTCGTAACGATGAGTTACGAGGACGGCGGTATCGGTGTGTACACAGATCGACGTTGCAGGGAACAGTGTCCAATGGAAAGACGAGAAAACCGTTTCATCCAGCACGAGGAAAATCGAATTACGCCTGGCAAAATCGTTCAGTCCGATTCATTTATCGCCCCCGAATTCAGCTCTTGACTGTGCATACAACCGGGCGCGAATAGTCGCGCGCCAGATCGACGCGTGTCTCTTGTCCGCTACCGTGTGCTCCGCGTACGATATAAATCTCGTGAAGAGGACGCTTGAACGGTGGGGAAAAAACGCGGGAACGCACGTGCGACATTTCATTCGCGACGTCTACCTTTTGATTATACACAGTTTCGGCAAAAATGACTCTGTTCTGTTCAATCTTTACTTTGTGGGAAAGATACCTTGGGTTTCTAATCGATCTAACATCTCGCAGAAGAATAATTCATCTTTAGCTTCAGTTAGTTACTGTACTCCAATTCACCGTGTATCATTCCCTTGTAATAAACTCTTTCAACGAATAAATCTGAAGGATTCAATGTGATTCTTGTCCAGAGATAATACGCATTCAGCTTACACTTATCTATAGAAGAATATCGAACGGTTCACGACTTTATACACCTTTGGGGAGCTCTCGTCAAGAGTAATCGAATGGTACATAAAACACATTTGAGGGATCAACCTTCAAGGGCATTGTTTACGCACCACTAGAAAGCCTGAAGTATCTCATCAAAGTCCTTCCACTTAGATACGAGTTTCCACAGTTCCCTTTGTCATGAAGTATCGGGATTACAAGCTTTGAGGGCAGTCAAGGTGTGTCCACGTTATTCTGACGGTGGAATCTGTTTCTCGTAACGAGAGCATATCTCACTAAATATTTTTTTCTCTATGCGACACTGAAAAGCACGAAAACAACTACTAAAACATTAACAGTTATAACAATTATAATTAACATCAAGCTTGCATTTCATACTATACTGTAAAGAAAATATAAATACAGAAGGTTTCTATATTAAACGAATATTGCACCTTTGGGGAAGCATAAATAATTCTTTTACACAATTGTATACACTTTATAACTTCATCTATTATACCACGAGCAAGATACATGTTACCATAAACTTTAATAATGAAAATCGACAAGTGTAAGTGCAAGAGTAATTTTTGATTTAAGAATATTAAATAAATGTCGTCTGTAGATCATTGAGCAAAAATAGGAATCACATCACATGGATCGTCGCCGTTTCATGATATAAAAGAGTGATGTATGAGATCGAAGGAAGCTCAGTTTCTTTTACTGTGCTGAGTTGCATGGGAGAATTGAAAGTCGCGAGACTTGACGTGACAGTGATACGTTGATAATGTGGCAGCGATATGGAAGACCGTTATCGACGATGCGTTCCAACGCGTCCTTCATATTTCCCTCGCCCGCATAGAGATGCACACGCTGTTTCCTCTATTTATGCTTCCTGCCCCACTTCTTTCCTCGGTGGCGAACGTGACAAAGAAACAGCGCACGTTCAGGAAAATTCGCCCCACGAGCTCTTCCACTTCATCTGCAAGTCACTTTTTCTTACAACGTGTAAATACGATGCAATAGTTTATACGATAAATCCTTAGAGCTGAAGGCTGACATATTTCCGGCAGCACATTTTTAAACGGCGAAAAAAGTTCGAAGATTTACGTTCCCATCAATCACTGTGAAGTGATCCCAACCGATATGTTATCTTGCTCCAAAAGAATTATTATATGTCCTCGAAGTTGTAATACTGGCAATCTGTTTTACACGATTGATAAAAACTGGTTCGATCGCTGCGTGCTTTAAAGTAGGAAAGGAATTTCATTTGGGTCCCCTCTTGTTTCTTCTTTTTTCTTATAAATTACATCTCTGTTTGGCTTGTGCTTGGCAAATTTTTAGTATAAATTCAAATGCGAATTGTGATTAGATTAAGAATAGGCACCATTTTAGGCATCATTTAATTACACAAATATATATTATAATAAGTTACTCGAGAAGTTCTTAAATGCATATAATACCTATCTATTTCTTTCACTATTCTCTTTTGTATTAAAACATGTACATAGTCCGTTCATTGTACGTAAAATAAAATGAAGAGTGAATGTTCAAAACTGGGAATTGTAAAATACTCTAATTTTACAAATGCGTATTTAGCTTAAAGCCCGAAGTTTTATCGATATTCTCGAGTAATTAATCACTTCAATATCTTCCGACAACTTAATCTTTTCCATAATAAGTGAATGAACGAGTATTCCGCTTTAAAGAAAATCGTCTAATCTACCGTAAACGACCTTGTCTCGGTTCATGAACTTCATAAGCAGCCACTCGCATATTTCACACAAGATGGTTCACTAACTTCGTTACAGATCATTTTCCAAGGATTTATGTGTATTTAGGAATCGATATCAATCTTTTCCGAAACATAATCGTGTAGAAGATTCTTATATTTTTCCAATTAAATTGTAAGCAATTACTCACATAAACTTCTTACGAATTCGAACATATTTTATTCGAAGCATTTGTAGTAAAAACGCTTATTATTGTTCACAATTATTACTGACGGTACTGTTGTCATTATCATTATCGATACTCATCACTGTCATAGAAAAATTTAAAGCCAAGCAAATAAATGAACTAAACATTTCCGCTATATGCAATACATTTGCGTAAAGAGCATGTATTTACGTATACAGTAATTTCATTTTTATATTACTGTAACTTTAGTTCCCTTTTTTTCTTGTTTCCTATTAGTTCATACACGTTTCTAAACATCATTATATTAATTTTAACAGTTAAATAAATCGGTAGAAGCCATATGGCATGTCGCAATTTTATTTATAAACAATTAAAAATTCCTAAAATCTGATGTATAACATTTTAAAATCCTGTACCTGCGTCAAGCCTCTGCGTAATTATGTTTTTCAAAGTACACTGAACTCTATTTTTACATGGTAGACACCTTCCCGAAAAATCTGTGTAAAAAATACCGCGCATACGAAAAAATGGAGCACTGTGTCCAGGCGGCAATCATACAAACAAATCGTCAAATATCGAACTCAATTTTTTTTCTGGCTGCGGCACGTACGAGGTAAAGTCGGAATGGAAGACCGATTGTCGTTACATATACACCTTGAAATAAGTCCTACAAAATAGAGGAATCATTTACTTGAGAGCGTGTAGCAGTCTTAAATGCAAATTCTAAGATTTATAAAATTATAAGGTAAATTTATCGTGTTAAATGTGAGAATTTAATTTTTTTCTAGACCATGTTAAATCAAAACCATGTACCTAAAAACAGAATTGAGTGTACCAAACAAAATAATATTATGTTTCCTAACTGAATACATAAAGAACATTTTCGATTGATATAAAACAAACATAACTCCAAAATTATTTCAATCTAAACAAATTATTATAAAATGGACTTTGCTTTTTTAAATTTGGCGAAAGAAATAATTGTCAAAATAATACAACTGAAAGATTTTATTTGAATAAATATTTGCAACAGTTCCTTTGGACAAAATTCTCAAATAATATTTCAAATAATAAATAATATAAATAATATCTGAAATAATATTTCATAATAAATATAATACCTACGAATAGTATTTGAAATAATGTAATTTCAACAGTGCCCGTGTCTGCCAGCAACCAATCACCGCTTCAAATTACTTAAACCCCTTTCGCACAAAAGACAGCAAACCATGGATAATTAGACAGGCCGCTTCACTGAAATCCCACCAACGCCTGCGCTTATTTCCCCACCGCCAGCGAAACAATCATTTTTATGGAAAAATAAAGAGGCCGGAGATAACTTTCGCTCCTCTCTCATTCGTCCTCTCCATCTGGTTAATAAGGGGCGATGGCAAAAACTGTGATAAACGATAAGCCGCGATGCAGGCGCGCTGGAATGAGCAACAAAACGTGGCCGGGAGAAAATGAGTTTTCGTTCGGTTAAATAAAGCGTCCGCTCGTCGGGTAGCGACGGAAAAACATAAATTTCCAGGCAATTTATACAAATTACGGAGAACCATTAACAGTATAGCGAGGCAGAGGCGGCGTCTATTGCAGTGCTGCATTTTATAAATCAGCGTATACCTTTGAGCTTTCAATCCCCGCTGTATTGCGCGAGTACACCATCCTCGCCCGTGCACGTTTCCGCGTTCAATTCACTTTTTTTCGTTTCGCCTCGCGCGCGCGATCCGAACTTCTGCCATTCCTGCTGAATTTCCCAGTGAACGCTCAGGATCCGGTTCATAACAATAACCGGGCGCGAGCAGCGAATTAACAGACGAGGTACAGTGAAAAAGTTCAGCAACTCCGACGAAGCATACATGTAAATCTTCTTTTTATTTTCAAACGTCCAAGTTGTTCTTTTCTTTGTTAGCATCCAACGCTTTGTTGTAATGGTTAAGAGGTAGATACAGAAGTGAAGTGAAGTGAAGCGATGTGCTAGGGGCACAGGGCTCAAGAGATTTAATCTTAGGAGCCTAGTTGAACGGTAAAAAATAATTTTAATGCAAATTCAATAAAATTCATTAGGTTATTATAAAAAATTATTTAAAGAATACAATCTTGTTTTCTCTTTTTCTTACAAAGCTCTTTCTTTAGGGGGTGCGAGGGCGTCTTGGCCTCCCTCCAGGTCCGTTATTGACCGACGGGGTCTCTCGAGGCTTTTTATTCAAGTCCAGTTTAAGTTCTCTGACGGGAGATACGCTTGGCAAATAATAGTTTGTATAAAAGAGATCTGATGGAACTGTTTAAACTCCAGAGGTATAAGCAGGGCCAGTCATTTCTACAAAGGGGCCCGGATGGGAGAAATATTTCAGTGCTTCAAACAGTTTCTCAACGGTAAGAAAAAAACATCTTTTCCGGAAAATGTATAATAATAATAACAGTAATAAAGAAATTAGAATAACAAAATAAAAAAATAAACAAATGAACATTACCATATTTAAATATATCTATGACTTTTGTACTGCCATATCATTAATATTAGATTATTAGATTATTATATTATTATTATATAAGAAATGATATATTCTAATTTATATTTTTATAGTCTTCGCATACTACGGAATAATTATCACCATACAACTATAATTATGGTAAGTCCGCAGTATTGACAGTTCTATGCTTAGATCGTGAAATTCAAATCAGTTTGCAAAATTAAATTAACTTCAATTTTAAATTTTTCGTTCTCAATGTTTCTTGTTGTATTATCTTTTTTCTTCATTTTTTCTTTTTCTGGGACCCTGTACAGGCCAGGACCCGGGTGACTTCGTGGGTATTTTTACAGCGATCAAACGAAATCGTAAAAAATCGACCTCGCAAATAATTGACCCGAGTGCCACGCTAAATATATTGACAGGAGAGAACGGTGTTTGATAATTTGCCGAGCAAAGAGATTCCGTTCAATCCGATTCCTCTAGTAAAACACATGCCCGCGCGAGGTTTTATAACAAAATCGAGGCCGATGTGTTAAATTTTCAGGTCGCCAGCACAAAGGTGGGGGTTTAAACATTGAAATTAAACCGGGCCGTGCAGGCGAAATGACGTACCGATTCTCCCGGGATCGGTGGCGGCCGTCGCGCCGAAAATTTGACAATAACATTTTAATTCGGGGATGGACAGAGACACAGCTGTCAGTGGGCTCGCAGTCGCCGACATTTAACTACGCCAACATGGCGGGTTACTGCGTAAAAATGAAGAATGCACACGTGATACAGCCTGTAGTTTTTCAGCGTGCCTCCGTATGACAGCCGACGCAGCAGCGTGTCGGAATTTATGTGGAGAACACGCGTCCGCCTGAATTCATCGCATAGGCAGCTTACCCCCGCACGCCACGCTGCACACGCGTGCACAGTGCGCGCACACGGATCCGGGAGCGCATCCACGTGTATGCGTATATAAGCTCGTGGATCGGTGGCTGTAGGAGTATCGGTTTTGCATTTTTCAAGCCGATAATTTATCAATCTCGTCCACCCTCGGTCCTCGGTCCCTCGATCACCCCTCGTCGATGAGAAGAAGAGGGGCGAGGGGCGCGGGCGGGGGGACGGCCGAATTCGACTAGGAACGATCGTTCCTGGCAGGAAAATAATGAGACTCTTTAAAGGCCGGAAGTTTTCATCCATGGGAGAGCGCGGAGAATCGATTTTCGCACTTTGTCCACCGCAACGCCACCGACCTCTCCCCCCTATTGCTTGCGGACGAATTCATCTTCGCGCTCAGGAAGAACGAAGAGATTACTGTGGGACAGATACCGTGCAGAGGTAGGAAGAATATGTCTGGGGGAAATACTGATGTATCTACACAGTCTTACTGGGCAAGATTTTTTACTAGTTGCGATAATACACGCGTAGTCACTTTATTAATCAAGCTTATGTGACTAGGGGGTTTGGGGACGTACATGTGGTAAGGCTAAATGCGTTTGCTTGGTCACAATGGTGTATTTTTTAGGAGGCTTCACAGTAATTTTCTGTTTCGAGTATTTCTCTGACATTTTTGTTGTTTTTTGTTACGTTTGTGGGAGCTGGACGTTAGGTTTTTTTTTTAAAGTGGTTGAGGATATGTTGGGAATCTATGGAAGCAGGAAAAAGATTATGTGGAAAGTGTTGTTAGGAATTAAAATGATTACTTTTAATACTTGAGAAATATAATTGGTTGAACCATGATTGGATATCTTAATCTGCAGATTAAGTCGAAAATGTGAAAATGGTTGGTTCGTCCCCAAATGTCATTAGTTAACAGGTCATTCGCCCCTATTATTTGCAGCGTTTATAATTAGATGACGTTAGTAGTTTTTTTTTTTTAGATATTTCAGTGTTCCAAATATGTTGCACTTACTCTAATAATATATTAGTTTTATTAATATTATGCGTAAAAGAAACGGCATCATACTTTGTGCAAGTCTGCGCGTGGTTTAAGACAAAATCATCGTAATACTGTCAGATTTATTTTTGAATGATTAATAGTAACGTTATGGAAAAGTATTACACAGTTGAAAGAACGTCTCCTTTATCTCATGATATCTGTCGAAGCCATTTGTTTCAGCTTTCTGTGTTACACGAAGGGTAGATGCCAACTACTGGAAAAATATGGGAGGCTATATGATATCACATGTGTGTTTAATACCATTTCAATAAACTCTGAGCAATAAATCTCACAGCAAGTCTTATCTACTGCAATTTTTATTAGAATATTAAAATTAAGACTCCCTCTCTTTGAGGATGAAAAAAGTTTCTGCCTATCGTAAACTAAAAATATGTCATTTGGGCCTGGTATGATATTCCAAATCTTGAAAAATATCTCTCCTATCATACTCCTCTTACATTAAATAATTCATTAAAAAGCAACTTTAACAAACTTCCATTTTCCATTTCTGTAACTCTAACATTACTCTACAAAAATTTACAATTTCTAACCTCAGTTTCATCCAAATCAACATAATCTATATTCATATAATTCAATACTCCATAAACAAACTGCCTCAACAAACCACCTATTCCCTTCATCCCCATTTCTCACTTTAAAAGTGCCATACACCGAATTACATTTCAGTTAGGCATACATCGTTTGCGTTCCCTAACTTCCACAAAGAAATAGAATACCCATCAACCCGGGACATCCCCTAAATAATAAGAAGGATCGACATTAAAATATTTTCTTCAAGTTTTAAGATTCCTCCTTATATCCCAAAAGAATTTAATTTAATATTAACAATAGCCTTTCAAAAAAAAAAATCATAAATTTCGGGGGCTGTTACGCGAGAATCCCCCCTTAAGCCGTGATTTATCGTGTCAGGGCTACGGAGGTAATGAATTTCAACAGGTGAAGATTAGCGACAACATTGTTTCTGTTGGTAGACGTCCTCCGCCGTGTTTGAGCCTTTTCAAGGCACGATGGGACAAGGGTAGGCGAATCTCATTGGCTTGAAATGGGTGAGCGAACACAGGCGAGGAAAGCCGTCGAAGAAGAAGGGATCCCGAATTTGCGGGGACAGATTTTTAAAGGGAAGACCGTCACGGTTCATTGGAGGACCCTCTTTTCGGAGGTGACAGTCATCTTGCACGGAACAGCGACCCGAAATTATTGGGTCATCGTTCAATGGCAGATCCGTTATATTATTCGGTGGCACGGCTGAGCGAGAGTGTCCTGTTACTGGGAACATTATTTAACTTCGTCTACAGCTTATTCAGCACGACGAAAAACGGGGCGGATCGATTGCCCGGTCGAGCGGAAAAAAAAGTTGAAGAGGTCGTTTTATTATCAGAGGAGCAGGGGGATGTCGTGTTGCAGCGGAAGAATCGATGCTTGACACAGGAAGATTGTGTCAATGGCAGATAGACGAATTTTCATCGGATTTAATGAATCGATTTCGATGCGTAGGTGAGTGAAGGGTTAGAGAGTAGATCCGGGGAAGTGATTTACTATGATTTTTAGATTTTTAATATTTTCTTAGTTTCGTTGTTGGGATTAGTTGTTGGAATTTCGGAACTTAGGGAGTACTCGTTAATTTAGACTTGAAATATTTAGGTCCATATAGAACGAAAAAAAAGAACTTTATAATAAGTTTAATACCCTGCGAAAGGTTTTGATTTTAATATCCCTTGCGCTTGGATTAACTATAAAAAGATATTTTCAGTCTTCAAATTTGTAAATTACATATTTGCACACGTCCCACGGGTTTCACCAAGAATTCTGAATTGCTTTGGCAGAACTTAAAACACGGCACGCAAGTTCCAGCCGTTTTTCATGGTTAAGGAGTCGCAGACTGCGTTGGCCAGACTTTCAAGTAGTAAAAGCGTATATAGGATGAACCGCATACGAAACTCTCCCTGTGTAGTAGCATTCCAGCTATCTTTATGGCTCGAAATATTTTTCCACACTACTGCCTGCCACTGACCGCTCGATAAAGTTCGATCTCGCAGAATTTTGATGAAAGGAAGAATTTTCAATCGACTGTTACATAAACAATTCCACTCAATCGATACTTGGAGCAAAAGAGTTTCCAATAAACCGTTAGCAAATATAATTCTTCGATGAATACACGATCTCGCATGAAGACTCATATCAATTCCTTCACTTAAATTGGAATTTAGAAGTTAACAATATTGACTTGAAATTTTCAATGCAGAATTAACATTTTCAACAAAGAAACATTTCTGAGAATTTTTTTCTAAAAATATCGCAACACGCTTTTTATAAATAGACAGTCCTTGGAGATACATGTTCCAGGTAGATGAACTATGCACTAATAAGATAACGTTTTCTCTGTATAAAGTTAGAACAGGCAGAAAGGAGTTTAATTTCATAGTAAAAACAACAGGCGGACAAGGAATTAGCTGCGAAGTTTTTTAAACTTAATTCGATGAGACGTGCAACGTGAGATCAATTCAGATGCACTGGGTCATCCTCTCGAGCTTTACTTTCAGCTTGTTTCGCTCAATTTCTTAATGAAGAAAAATAACGGCGGCCCAATAAGTTTTTTCCCGAGAGAAATTAATTACTTAAGCGTAAAGGACTTTTTGAAGTACGACAAAAATTATAATATCCGGCGAACGAAAAGTTTTAAAAATTGGACTCCACTTTATGTTTTTTATTTTAAAAATTTGGGAGATTGAGCTCATGATATATGATATATAATTTAATAATTTATATCGTTGTGTTCGCGAGGGTTCATAGAATAATTTGACGGAACAAGGAAAGTTGAAAATTTGCATTTTTTTTTCAAAATCGAATTTTGCGGATTCGTTTCCAGCGCACAAAAATATATGTATAAAAAAAAACGGCTATTGAATGTTACAGATCAAAATGGCTGTTGGACGGTGTAATCTATAGAATTAATACATGTATAGTATGTATAGTGAAAACGAATTTCATTTCAGTATGGGTTATTCAAGTTTAACCTCGTTACTACCATCAAGCTACAGGAAATATCCTGGACAACGGCCCCTTCGTTTTTAGAGTGAAAACAACACCAAGCCTCCCATCACAGAAAGCACAGTAAAATACATGGCGGGTGTTTAAGAAAACGCGAGAACTTCTCGAAAAGCATTTTTGTAGGTCCAACAGAGCAAAAGCTTGTAACAAAACGACACCCACGTTACGTTACACAGGAACGAGGAGAGCTTTAGAAAAAAATAGAGCCGCGTCAGAATCGAAATCACAATTCCCCCGACGCATGACCCGCATACGTATTGATCACTCACCCTTCGCGGGAGGTTATCGCGCGATAAGAGTATATCATTTACAATGGAAGCTCACGGAGGATTCGATAAAAAATTGCAGACGGGAAGGCAGGCAGCCACTTAATGCGAGCGGGCAAGGCAGGGCCATTTATACGGAGTACCGTAATTGTCCCAGAAAATTCTACTCTTTTGGCTCCCTTTCCTCCCCAGTTTAGACGGACAAACTTGTTTCCACGGTCGCTAATGGCTCCCCTTATCTTATCCAATTCGCGCCTTCCATCAGCCGCCCCCTTTATGCGATGTAAATCGCTTTTTTGCACAGCCCCCTCCATCCCCGCGAAGGACGAAGAGGAAATTGCTTGTGACCTTTTTGAAAGGAACTCCCTGCGCGAAACGGGGGACAAAGGTGTACCACGAGATCTAGCCCTTTGCCGCGAGACGATAGTAATTGTCCTTCCGTAATTCCTGAAATACAGTCTCCAGTGCGTTAAAGTGTATCGTCTGGCCTCAGTGTTTTTGCGCAAACCTTCATGGCGTGACGGCGATACCAGCCAGGGATTAATTGCGCGTGCAGTTGCCTTTGAACAATAGAGCGGGGCATCATTACGCGTTGAGTTGGAGGTTAAGATTGTGGCGGAGGTTGAAGAGATTGCAAGTGAAATTTTAATACAATTTTGCTTGGCGTTAGTGGCTGGGGATTTGTGTATTATGTAGAAAGATGGAAATTCTACGGAAGGTGGGAATTGGGGAATAATATGAAAGTGGGGGATGAAATTGGGCAATTTCAGAAGTACCGTTGTTTTCAATTAGAAGAGGAATATTTTTCATACTGTATGGTAAATTTAAATTCTGTGAAATGCTGTTGAAAATAGAGGCGGAAAATCACAAGTGCATTAAATTTCCCGCAGTTTGTCTGCGAAGAAGCGTTGTTTGTTGTATAAGTGGATTTTACAGGATTACAAAATTACAGACAATTTGCGCTGTTTGTACAATCGCTTTTCCAATTTTGCACACACTTCTTTTGTGATTTCAACAGATTTCTATGTTACACAGTTTCTTTTTTTGGAATACATACATAGGTGTGTGAAAACTAAAATAAATTCTGTTTTAATTTTTTTTTGCTTTTTTTTTGACGGAATTACGCAACCACGAAATTCATTTGAATGAAACAACAGAAATACTGAAAATTGTACAGTGAGCTGCGAGGACAGCTTGTACAAATTGTCTCGTCATCGGTTTTCAAAAACTGTGTTAACTTAACTCGGTGGATATTTATTTTTACGACTGCAAATCATTTTTACTCGCGTGTATTTCAGGAAAACTCTGCTTCGTTGCTGATTAAAACTGAGTTAGAAGTATTCTGTGGATCAATACTAATACAATTAACTCAGAAAACCAATATCTTCGTTGCTGCATGAAAGCACTTCGGCGAAATTCGCTGGTACTCGGAAGAGTTACGAGTAAACAAAGCAATATTTTCGAAATAGCGAGCCCTGGATAGCAGAACGACTCGCTGGTCCATTAAAAAGGAAATGGTAATGTGACGATGTAACGTTTTTGCCCGCAACGATTGTAAACAGAAGGATTAACTAATAACATAACTTAACATAAATTCTAAATTACGAGTTGAGGAGGTAAGTATGATTTTATCAATATTCATAGAGAAAATGTAATTTTGTCATGAATCAGAGAATAATTGGAAGCAGTAAAATACAAAGATGTTTAATTATACTTCAATAACACATTGTTAACTTTAAAATTACCCACTTAACGAACAATTTAATCTTACTTTTTCAAAAATATTTTAAAGTCATCCAATAAATAGGATTCTAAATTATATAGGAAAAATGTGATGTTTTTAAATAACGATAAAATATTATTTGTAATCAGAAACTCAAATTTCCGCATTTGTATACACATAACTGTGATACCTAAGTGATCAAATATATCCTTTACGCTTAATACTAATTTAGTGGCTACTTAATATTACCTAAATAGTGTGTGCATAGTATATTGATTTCTTTCGTTTGAATAACAATTAAATAATTATTATTCCAATGAATATCAATATACAATAATTCTTATTTTAAAAATGTGTGACGATATCATATACAATACCTATATCAACATTCCGAAAATCCAAGATCACTGAAGAACAAGAATCATTTAAACTTGCGAAGCTTATGCCATTTTCCAAAATTGCACAAAGCTTTTCGAAATAATCGAAAGCAAGCAAAAAGAATTATTTCCCACTGATATTCAGTACTAAAGAAGGAGTAATGATTCCATTTATTTTTAACTAACTACTTAACGCGACACCTGCTCCGAGACGCTGCTCGTTCCCCATGTATTCGAACTTTTAGAAATGCTGGATAAAAGGGTTGTTTCATTAAGTTGCCGCGGGGCGAGCAGTACGGCAAGGAAGCGCGAGAAGAAAGGGAAACAAGAATAACGAGGTCCAGCAAGGGAAATGTAGTTGTTCGTCACGAAGAAAATTGAATTCCCCGTCGAAGCGCGGAACAGACAAAATTTATGGTACGCGTCCCTGTTCCGCAGGGGGACACCGAGACACCAGCACGCGTCGGTGTTAATCGATCGTCGTGATTGCGCGGATAAAAAAAGAGCCATCGTACGGCCATTATTCCCGTTTTCCTCATTGTCGAAACGTGCTGTGCCTAGTTTCCAGCCGCTCGGAGCGTTGCCGCCACCGAATTACGAGGGAAAAGGTTTCCCTCGCGCGTTTTAGTTCCTAGCGATGGCATAACGTTCCTGAATCGCCAGTAATTAGTGCCGCTGAATAGAACTATGGAAACAGAGATAGCAGATTTTCAGTATAATGATAATTAGATCGTTTTGCACGTTTCACGCGGTACACTTGTTCCATTGATTGCGAAGCTTAATTGCTAACGCTCGAAAAAATTCGCCCCGAGTGCCAGGCCGCACCGTGCAAGGCCTAATAACGGTGCAATTACAATCTCCCATGATCTAACATTCGAAAGGGACGAGATTTCTGCCCCGCGGAGTAGCATTTCTAATTACGTCTGCGGTTCTTGTGCATTAAGATAATGAAACTGTACGGGGTACAGTTAATTACCGAAAACACGTGATAAACTGTGTGCGAAATCGATGAAGTCTATCTTTCTATCAGCTTCAGGTGAACGTAAAGCAACGAGTAAATGAAATTTAATTTATTATCCAAATAAAGGATTTTTCTTTAAAAAATAAGTCATTAAATGTTTTTCCTATAGTTGGACGAAAATTTTAAATTTCATTTTCTGAGAAACCATACATAGGTATCGACTTATTGTGTTTTACCAAGATATTAAATGTCCATAATTCTTTCCTTAACCCAAGTTACAAGAACCGTCGCCAGAAGTCGTGTATAACGAAAGAGGGACCGAAATATTTCGCACGTAAGAATAATGATCTGACAGCGATTGACCTTTGGGATGGAGGGTCTGAAATTAGGGGTGGGAATTGTACTAGGTGGGGTAGCATCTGGGTTTGACAACTCGTCAATGGGCGTCGGAAACCCACGGTTTCTCCGTCGCACTGGGGAAAGTGAGAAGGAATCAGGTGACAACAGAGCGAAGGTTGGGGAGGTGGAGGGTAACGCGACAGAGGGGTGCGCTCCGTAAATCGGGCCGTGCGGGGGCGGTTCGAAGGTACGAGGCAGTACTGCCACTGAATTCCTGGCCCCCATTTCGGCTGAGGTTGTCGTGTGATTTATATGAGAACGATTTCGCGTCTGGCAGCGCAGGTAATCGCGCGATGATTGCCGCTTGTAATTGATTGCCAATTGCTTCTGTCACTTAATCCCTTCTGCCTCCACCTAAAATTGACGGGCCTATCGGCGATAATATTGAAAATGTCGACGTCTGCCCGATACAATCGAAGGACATCCCTTTTAGCACGTGGAAGCTTCGCTTTCATCAAATGAATTTTATATAAATTAATGGAGGGAAGATCATGTGCAGGGAATATCTGACACAAATTAATATTGACTATGCTGAGTACCTACTGGAATTCGGTAGGAACGACTTCGTTCGTTTTATTGTTTCTGCACAAATGATCATTTTCTGTTAAATTGTATACATTGAAAACGTATTAATTTTTTTTTTTATTAACGGTGTATGAATTTGATAATATTTTCAGAAGATTTTAAAGGATTCCTACTCGATTATGTGTTATAATTGCCTTCCATAAAGCTGCTTATTGGTTAAATTGTTCTGAAACTGATAATTAAAATGTTCATATGTTTCACTTTCGTTATCCCAAAGTGGGTATCTATTAAATATCATACTTCACGAGTTATTATTCCAAATTCTAATTCTTGTCTAACTAATCGCTATATTATACAAATCTGATAAGAATTTTGATAATTCTTGTAACAAAAAGCTCACAACAAATATACACCCTAAAACCAAAGTTTATCATATCGGTAACCACTATTTTAATATATCTGTAGCTGACCTATGTTTGTATGTATATGACTCAATTAAATTTCTGCTCTTAATATTCTGAAAATTCCCAATATTATTCGTATCTCGGGATAAACACCTAACTTTTTAAATATTTCCATGCTGACACACCAACGAAGTGTCAAATCTGAATAGAGAATACGAATCTCGCTTGACAATACGAAACATAAAGAGTATTTAATAAAATACCGCCACGCATAAGCTATTGATCTCTTCTGATGTCTCCTTACAAATACATTGACAGTCAACTCATCGCAGTGGATTAATGAATTGGACACACATTTATTAATAATTCCCCCTTGTTTCAACGAGTACTGTATACTCTCAAAGCATGTGTAGCTGCAACGCATTGTAGCCATTACGATTAACTATTAATGACACGTATTTTGTTCCATTCATACAATTAGCCACATAATCCCTCGTTAAGGTAGGCCACCTGAAGTCTGTTCACGTCCACAGAACGGGATTTTGCAATGCAGAAACCACTGGAATATAATTTTCTGCAGACGTTAGCTACCCCCAGTATCTCCCATCCGCAGATAAACGCTGGTGCGATCCCAGCAACGTGTTACCGCGAAACGATGAACGCAATTTACGGCGCTATTGTCGCAAGATGCTGTGGCCTCTCCGATGGTAGCATCGATATGGCAAGTGAAAAATACGAGCTACTTCGGGGCTCTGCTGTGACGGTACTAACTGGATAGATGTAACCCATTTTCAATGATCGGTCGTTTTTATGCACTCCTAACTTTCAAGGAATTGCTGGGCCAAATGGAACCACGGTGAATACCAATTGCAGTGAAAGATAAAGTACGACGACCACATATTTCAAAATTTTTACAGAGGAATACTTCGATAACTTGAAAATGTTTTCAATTTAGTTTGAAATTTTAATGTTTTATTTAAAGCACGATATCTACCTTCTCTGGGTCTATTAGTATTTTTAACGATAAGATAAATATGAAAAAGACAGTTAAAATAAAATATATATATTTTAAATAATATTATAAATATATATATTATAAATATATTAAATTTTTTAATTATAGAATCTAAATAATAATACTGTCTTCTCTACTATCTTCTCAATATGTCAGGCAACAATGAAATAATATCGAATACAAAAATATTTAGTAAAAATATTTCTGTATAAAATACGAAACATCATTTTCATCTTGTAATTTGTTATTTGCAAATTCTTATTATGTGTACTTACATATAATATTCTATCTTGAAAGCCGACAACAGGCCAGAATGGATTCCCCCTTTTAACTAGCTGGCACAACTTCAAGAAATCACCACTTTTGAGTAGGGTGGAGCTTACTTTTCAACTACGAAATTTATGAGCTTTTTACCACCTCAATTTGTTTCATTTTATAAAAAATAAAATTCAGCAGAATATGAGCGCAATTATTGATCTATATTTAGGGGTAGCTCAACGATGGTGAAATTTCCAATGTACATCATAATTATATGGAAGAGAAAAGGTATCATTGTGCCCCATTTGACGTGTAATTAAGTAAAGCAATTAGTAGAGTGTACCCTGGCAGCAGAAAATAGACTCTGTCTGATGTCTGAGCCTTTGTGAATCAAATTATCAACTATAAATATAAATGTAATGTAATATAAAGTGAATGTAAATGTAAATATAAATGTATATGTAAATTGATGATTCATAATTAAAAAAATATACTTCTCACACTTTAAATGCAACGAAATACTCAGACCACAAACCAGAATATTGTTAATAAACACGTCACTCATAATATAACACTCAACACTATTAAGTTTTATCAAATACAAAAAACATCAGCCTATTAACCCCACAATACACAAAAAGAAAATAGATGAAAATATTATGTGGGTGCAAAAGTTCGTTCGGTTCATTGAACCAAAGTCTTTATTAAAAGTAAAAAATGTAAAAAGTAATATTCTCATTGGCTATCTATGACCTTTCACCACTTTTCTGGAAAAAGTACACGTAGATGTAGTAAAAGAAAAATTCCACACTTTCCTTAATGAGCGACTATAATACGCCGCTCTCGATGCGTCCCCATTGTTCGCTACCCGCCAATTGGCTGAAGCTGAACAAGAACCCTCGAATTCATCAGCGCAGAACGAAAAATCCTTGGTTCCTGTAATTCAGCTACGCTAGGCGCGAAGGTAGTCGGTTAAAATAATGTTAGAAAATAAATTCCTACAGGCGGTTATTATCCAAAGCGGGAAAAGTATGTGGCACGTGCCACATTTCAGTCGCGGCTATCTCTCGAGAAGGGATCTCAGGGCATTATCCCCCTCATAATTTCGCGGGCAGCTTACACGAGCTTAACTCTCCGCTCTGGTCCCCATGTCTGTGCGTTTTTCCCTCAACCTCGCAACTATTCCTGTGCCTGGAGCCTGCCCCCTCATAAACTTAACGTAAGGGTTAAGTCTTGCGGGCACCCCTGCCTGCCCTTCAGTCTTTTCATTCCTTTCGTGGCCTGGCTGCCACTTGCCTCGCGCTATTCCGCTCACATCAAAGGCCGCACCCTCTCCTCGTTATACGAAATTATGCGGAAACTCGTGTGTAATTTCTCTTCCGCCGAGCGTCTCCGAAACACGTGCCGCGTTATCGTGTTCGACGGGTCTGACGATGTCTTTTATGGAGATACTGCAATTTCGACGGTTAAAAAATAGATTTATGGTGTAAAATTTCATGCTAGAATTTGATGAAATATTAGGTCAGTGCGTAAGTAATTTTGGTCACGTTCTGAAGGCTCTATATGTAAGTAAAGTAGATTTTTCGGAAATTAAAAAACATTTTTTAAATTTTCATTAAGAGCACAGAGAAAAAATTTTAAAAACACATTTACTATTTTTTTCGCTATTCCGACCAATTGCAATTTTTTTTCAAAACGACAAATCACGTCACCCAGCAAACTAATCCTTCTAGCTTCTCAAAAAAACTCAAGTCATTTCGACCAATTCCAAACAAATGATTCTGTTTTAAAGCGCGAAATAAACATTTAATTTCTCCGAAAGAGGAGACCGACAGAGTATTATTTTCCCGTTAACCCAAGGAAGCTATTTGTGACATTTACCGTAAAGGTATTTCATCTGAACTACACGAGAAAAATTTCAGATTTCTTAGTCTCATTATCTACTTCATATTAAAGTGTAAAAATCGCGCGGCAAATTGGATTACCCTCGTAAC
Source organism: Andrena flavipes (assembly GCA_963971345.1). NCBI lineage: Eukaryota > Metazoa > Arthropoda > Insecta > Hymenoptera > Andrenidae > Andrena > Andrena flavipes. The sequence continues at coordinate 46,556,469 of OZ020482.1, forward strand.
CTTGTTTTTCCAATGGCCATACGAAAATCTGAAATCTATAAATTGCTGTTTGCCGTTCTTGGTAGACAAGCTATAAATCGAAATAAAAATGGTTCGCTGCTCGTTTCCATTTGTTCCGCGTGAAATTTTCTATTTTGCGCGAAACGATTTTTTTTATCTCCCCCTCGAAAATGTATAAATTTCCAGTTTGGAGACCTCGAATGCGATTCGAATGGGAGCAGCTCGCAACTGGTGTATACGCGTTGCGTTTAAAAGCATTGAGAGTACGTAATCCGATGATTCGTCTGATATTTGTAAAAAAAAAAAAAAAACTACATGCTCCTTTTAAATAATGCTGGATGCTTTGATGCATAAGGTTTGGGGGAGCGATGAAAAAAAGTTAAACGCAAGCTCACCATCAGCAGAGAATCGAGGAGTGTGCTTCGCGAAGTATGTCTCGATTCTGGGTGGATTTTATTACGCCGCCATTACTACCCTTTCACGCTGTAACTTTCAAAAGGACACGTACTCGCGGAAACCCATTCGGAAATGTGCCATTTTTCAATAAAATTATCTTACTCCAGATACACGATAAATCACGTTCCTAAAGTACGCTTCAGTTTCGGAGAGTGTCTCGAGACACATTCTTCTTGCACAAAAAATCCATTCCGTCGAGCGGCACATTACAGAAATAGGGAAAGAGGAGTAGAAGAGAAAGTGAGAATATGGCAACGTGCAACTATCAATCATCCTGTCTAGAATAAAAACAGAAACTATCAACCCTTCTTCTATATTCACTATGAAATTGCACGTACCTTGAACAAAACTTTAATAAATTTCAATTTTAAACAATTTCATGCGTACAATTTTTAAATTTTGAGTAAAAACTCTAAATACTTTACTTCACTGATAAGCGGTCTAAAAAATGATAATGACTTCCTTTCATACATTTTTAGCTACTTAGTACTAGAATAACCACTACATAACACTACTAAGTAGTAGCATGTACAAAACAATATTTCACTTTGCCAATTTTTCTACGACAGAATTTTCAACGTCTAATTTACATTTAGCAGGTGTTGACTTTCACTTGTAACCAATTGCGTGGATGACCCAAAGTTTTTATAAAGGTCATCATTGTTTTAAGAAGGTTACCCCTCTGTTATTATACTGATCCAGAAAAAAGTTCCAGGTGTTGGTACCGCGGTGTGATTAAGGCACGGTCACGACTAGAGGACGTCGAGGGGAATTATGCGCATTTAATTATCATTAATATCGACTATATCCATAAATTCGTCCTAAGCAGAAGGAGAATAGGAGGAGCGTGCCAAAGGGGGAGTCGCGTGTACGAGACAAGCTTCTAAACCGGAAGTCAGCACGTCCAAGCCACTCAACGGAATTGCCAAGCCCCTTGAAACGCGAAAACGTCTGTAAAGGATAACGTCCTGTTTCGCAAAGGTTGATGCATGAGCACGAACTGTCAGAAATGAAAGGCGGAGTGTGAAACGTTATTCGTCAAAAGATACAGCGAAAATGGGGCTTGGTGCCTCATACTACACGCAGAGCAGCTTGAATTCTTTCATCTTCGCCGCGTACGTTGACAGACGATGCTTCGCGTCATTAATCAATTGCTTTCTCTTCGAGTCAGGAGATTTTCAATGAAATGGTTAGTTGGTATCGGGGAGAAACTTTTTCTGACTTCAAAGAAGAAATTACTGTTTAGTTAGGTATTAGATATTAGTTTGAATATGTCTTAGTACACGAGGAGGGGTCCTTTAAGGGCCTGACATCTTTTACCGATAATTAAAATGAAAATAAAGTCTTCTATGCAGACGACCTACTTCTCTCTGCAATTATATTAAATATGGTAAGAATTACACGAAACTAGATAGCACCACAAACAATTCGTGAAACAAGTAGACACGTTCGCGTAATGCTAAGTACATGATACGGTATAATATTGTAAGTGGAAGATGTTAAAATAAGTAATCTGGTTAATTCAATTTAAAAGCTTTCGAGTCTTCGGCTTTAACGAATTATTATAGTCCTTTCTATTGCTCGCGTACACTCTCATTATCTACCGCCATAAACATAACTTACAATTTGCCCCTACTTTTTAAACTTAAACTAACGATGATTCCCTTAACAGCGCTTCATTAGAACTTACGCGTGTTTTAAGCTCTTTCGCCGTAGCAATTTGTTACTAAGTTCGTGTTACGAGTATAAGGTTCGTAATCAGAATTCCCCGTATCAAAGGCTCGATAACAGGCGTAAGATTTCATTCTCGCGTGGAAGAGAACATTTTTTCTTAAGCAAATAATAACCCCACAATTCATTTACTCATAATGCATAATATTCGAGGCGTGAATTTTTCTACTTAACGAACAAAAACAGAAATAATTATGAATATATATGCTCAGATATTTATTTATCTTGAAGCATCGAATGCACAGTAATAAAAAATTAATAGATAATGGTTCTCTACGTTGTGATTACTTTTATAACAGAATATATAAATGCTTGTTAAACGTGTGACATTAAAAACGACAAAATGGTATAGGCACATCGATTAACCTGTAAAATAATAACAGGAGAACCGTGAGGATCAACGAAACAGACAGTCCATTCGTTGCCAAGCGGAAATTAAGCTCGATCGACACAGGCAAATTTGGGCCACTCGCAGACGTGGAACGCAGTTTCATATGTATGAAAATAGTGGCTTTCGTGGCGGATCATGTCGTCACTCGCAATTTTTCCAGAATCCGTCTAGTTGCTTCCTGGGGTGACGGACACGCGAATGCGTCGCCCCCCACCCCCCTCCCCTCGAATTTGTGGTCGTCTCCGTACGTCAGATAAAATACCAGAACTCCATTTCGCCTGTAGAATCGCAATTTCGAGGGACTCACCTATGGCTCTGCCTCCGTCACGCTTCCCTTTTCCCCGCGCCGTGACGGGCGTTGCATCAAGGAAATGAATATACGCGTCGTATCGCGTCATTCGAAGCAGCATCCTCCCATGCAAATATATCGCGAGGCGGGATATTCATTGGACACGACGCGTTTCATCGCCACTTCGTAAAGAAATCATTTTCTCGCGCGGGAATTATTTTCGTGAGCTATAACGCTGCAGCTCACGCGAGAATGCCCCCTGTCACACTGCGCGACGGTTTCGAACAAAACGAGTCAGAACTGTTGTTGAGAATGGTTAGAAATTTCACGTGGATGTTTTTAGAAAGAATTTTGTAGGATGGTAGATTATTGTTATTTGATTTCGATTGTAATCTTCCTCTGTGCATATAAGTAAAGTTATTTATATTACTTTTTAGGTACTAGTATTATTTCTTTAAGGAATTAGGTATTTTCTGTTATAATACGACTAGCAAAATAAAAGAGATACTAAGGACTCCACGTAACACACATTTCACCCCTTTTCACCACCCACGTAAATAAAAAAATTATTTACTACAAATTATCTTATGCATTTTAGTGAAAATATTGTATTGTTATCAAAACTACATAAATGTGCAAAGTTTCAAGTCGATCGGACATGTGGAAGTGGGTGAAAATTAGCCCACAAGATTTCACCCCAACAAACTAAGTAACTAACGAACTCACAAGTGAAGCTAAATAAAAGCTTGTAATAACACAACACTTTCCCATAGACTTAGAGACACACATAAATTCTGTTTGGTTTGCAGTGAATAGAAAACTACTCTGAATAGATGTGACACTAATTCGCTTTTGCTTAAAACATACATTCACGGATGCTATAACAGCAGATAATTCCATTCATCCAACCATATTTACGCGACACCTGTTGAGAAATTACGCTCTTTTTTATTCAGCTTTAATCTCCTCGATTCAGTATATAGGTACTTCGGTTCAGCACGAAATTCCACCCGTTTGCTCACTTTCCCGACGTTAATTGTTTGGCTGTTATTCGTGGCGTCACATAATAGCGGCGAATTGCATCGCTCCAAGCATGTAACTTCATCACCTTGAAGAGTGTGAATTTCCAGAAACGTAATTGCACCAGAAGGGATTCAACTTGCCTTTCCATGGAAGGGCGGTCTATCGCGAGCAACGGGGGTTGAATTCAACCCATGATTTATGGCTCTGCGGCCGGTAAGGATCGCTATAAATGCAAGAACATTGGTGGGATAACGTTCCCGTGATTTACAACGAGATAGTAAAAACATTCGTTGCGCCGTTTATTTGATACGATCGTTGGACGAAAAAGGGGGTTGTTAATTTCATCGTAAAGCAGCAAGAATGATAGCTGGTAAATACCAGGAGCCAAGGTTTGCCGTGTTATCAGGTGGATATTTAAAAAATGGAACCTTGTTTCCGTTAGACTACGGTTATAGTGGACCCATGTTCCGACGAAGACTAGTCCTAAATACGTTCCAAGTGATCTTCGGGAATATGTGCCTATGGTGAATGCATATTCTTCCGAATTGTTGGTCGGTACGTCGCAATACTTAAAATAGATGACGTCCGTTTGTCACAAAGTTTACTCGTGACCGGGAGAACGGATGATGGTAATGTATTTGCTTCAAGAACAAGGGATTGGGAATGCTACATATTATTTCAAGATATACTCAGTCAACCGAAAGTCTTTTCTGAATATATCAAAATGTCGCTCGAAACATTCTACTATATTCCTAATGGAATTGAAAAATATGTCTCCAAACCGTCCAAACACTCAAATTTTTGTCCACGCGAATCTTGAGTAATCTTTCCTCATTTATCACGAGATACTTCTCTGGTACAGTAAGTTTCCTCTAACATATACCACAGATATCGGTTTTCATACATTAAACTTGGGGAGCTCTCAATATTGATTGCATTTATTTATTTGATTATTCTGATGTAATCAAGTGATAGTGCGTCAGAATACGTATTCGTGGTGAACTTGCTTCAGATACATGTACTTGCACTAAGTATAAAATTTGCATTGCCCGTGTAAAAGTTCCTTAGTTTTCTGAGTTATAATAAACCCTACTCCGTATATTCAGTTATCTATAGTAATTAAACCAGAAGCGTACTGCAAACTATTTAGAAGCTACAATGTAAATTCCTAGAAAATGCAACTAATTGTCCAAGAAATTCCCCTTTAAATAAAGCGACAGATTTTATGTTGCGTACCAGAAAGATAAAAAAGTAATAAACTCCCAGATGCGTTAGAACACGTATGTACATAAAAATAATAAAAATTATTACATATTCTCTGCGTCTCCACTCAAGGCATTCATTTAACTGATTACAAGCCTGAGAGAATAAAATCACTTTACCGGCGTACTCTCATTCTTCACACGAATTGCAGCTTATAACAACATTTACTTTTAACAGGCACACGGCGAGCTTCAATGGTCAGTCTGGAAAAAATTAAAAGCTCCGCTTCCGTGAAAGAAAGTGTTCCCTTAAAATTGTCCTATTAGGTCTCGAGAACCTCCTGATGTCTGCTCATTATGCACCTCATGAAGCACCCCCTGTACATGCGCGCTCGCGCTCCCCAGTGTATTTTACCGTGGATTCCCGCTAGGTGCATTCACGTTCTTCTCCAGCCTCCTCGCTCTTCCCTTCTGCCTCGTTATGTATTTTATTCCGCGGTAGTGGAGCCCGCAAACGATTTCCCTGGTAAGTGGCAATTTGCATAAACGAACATCCGAAACGTATTCCTGTCCGCTTCCATACCGCGATTCGTCATCTCCAGCGGTTCCCGCCAACTTTCCGCCCGCCATAACATCGTTACATTACAGGCGGGAAACGGAATACCAGCGGGATCCTGTACATTTTGCACCTTGCGATTTCAACAGTAACTGCTGGCCCCCACTTTTTAGTATTTACTATGATTCATGCCTTACGCTGGTTTACACAGATTTTTTGAAATTTTAGAATTAGTGGGCGGATGTACAGAGTGTTCCTAAAATAGCTGGCCAAATGTTACGAGTGCAGTCTACACTGTTTCAAGTAAATGTAGGTACCCATAAGTATGTAACGTAATTATTCGAGTAAATTCTTTTTAGCAAAATATTTTAATTAAATAATAATTATTTACACTTCGCAAAAAATTATTTCTTCTATTTATTCGAATACTTCATCATTGTTTATTTGAATATTTACCAAAAATTAATAAAGATTCAAATTTTTTCGTTTGTGAAACAAGTAACTGCAAAGGCCAATATGAAAGAATTTCACAAAAAAAGTGTGAAAAAAATTCATCTTCAGATTCCTATGTGGTATAATCCGAAATTCGAATACTTTTACTTATTCGAATAGTCGAATTATTTGGTATTCTTTAGTATTCGAATACTCGAATCTCAAATTGGAATCCTCTGGTACTCGAATATTCGAATCTCAAGTTTAAATTCTCTGGCATTCGAAAATTCCAATCTGAATTTTGAATTCTCTGGTGTTAATATATTCGAATATTTGTACCAGCTCGATTCTAAACCCTCAATTGATTTTCAATGGACAAGCTGCTCGAGATATCCCCAAGCACCAGAATTTTAAAAAATTTTGGAACGCAGCATCTCAGGAATTAGACATTAGTGGGCCAATGTTTATGAGCTGCATTCTTATCACCGCGACGAGTAGAATACGTTCATAAATGAACAGCAATAGACTCCAAAGTGTCAGCAGCAGGTACAGCGTTGGTTTATCTTTACGACTCCCTTTGAAACAAGTGAAGCGGCTTTATCCAGAGCCAAGCAAGTCGTCTATTAATTCAAAAGTCCACTAAACAACACACATTCTGTGAAATGGTTCGCCAAACCTTCCGCGACAGCTGACAAAGCTGGAAAAGCTCTGGATTCGGAATGCGAGAAGAGTTCAGCATGTAATTATCATTTCGCTTTTGTCGATAATATAAATGTACAAGTGAGAGCGTTTATAGCGTGTACACGCGAAACACCAGCAACGATTATCCCCTGAATAATAAAAAGTATAATGGGAACAGTAAACATTTGTTAAATCAAAAAGTTGCAGCGCGCGTTTACCACGTACCTAATTCATGTTCCAATTAATATTTCGGGAACCAAAGGGAAGTGACGCACCGAGTCGACGATGGAATAATGACATTGCAGTTTCAATATTAAAACGAACAAATGTAGTAGCCTCTGGCCCGATTTACAAGCGAATGTTTACCGTACAAGCTGACTTGTTTTTCCTTTGAGCTCGCCTGTTTTCCCGGAACCGTGAATAAATAACGATAATTAAGCAATTTTCGCGTTTTCGATTGGAGCGGCCTCGCCCGTGGCCCCGCGCCCCGTGTACACTTAGAACACTTTAATCAATTTAACGGCTTATATTATGGAGGTGTCGCTGAAACGCTGCCATTGATGAAAGCGGTTTCCGAAATTACGGATAATTAATCAGCCGCACGTCCGCTGGTGCGCGACAGAAATGGATAGCGTGGGGTCAGAGGTTAATAAGCCGCGAATGATTCGGTCTAGGGCTGGACGAGGAACTCGGGGACCATCACAGTCACTGACGGATGCTGCGTGTGTGACTTCCGTTCCGTCCCTGTGCTTCATGGACACCCCATCGCTCGGCGTTACCACAAGCATGTGGCCGCAACTGTTTTCATCCGCTGACTCCTCTTAGTTTTTATTCGTGGCGTGACACGCGTACAATCCATACAATTTGCCAATACCGCTGATCATAAAGTAATGTCTAATACGTTGATTGCCATGGAGCTTATTGGACAATTCTTATGTAGAATTCTTGTATTAAATGAACCGTTAGATTTGCAAATTTCTGGATAAAATTATTAAGTACATAATTTTGCAAAACTAAAATTGCCATTGGCCTTTTTTAAACACATCTACAGAAATAATTTGTCGTAGACTTATACAATTTTTTTATAGATAAACAAAAATCAGTCTGGCAATCATTAAAAAATTCTACACGAGATAATTTTTATCAAAATGTGAGAAGTTTCACACTTTCGGCACGCGTTTACAGGCAAAAGTGCACAGTATCGAGGAGAACACAGACTGTCAAAGATTCAATCTTCTATTCCAGCTACTTATAGCTATTATTCGATCAACATTACTCGATGAATATTCCAGGTAGCTCGAGGTAGAAGAACGAAGGTTTGATCCTTCAAGGGTGTCATGCTCGTATCCTCCTCCATTATTCTCCAGCACGAATTCTCCATCACTCTTCACTGACATCGGTGCCAGTTTTCTGGCCCTCCTTAAAACTTCTCCCAACTAGATGCGGTTCGACATAACAGATAATTCGATCAGGAAGTCAACGCGAAAAATTATCGGCGAAAGCAGCGAAAACATCGGAGCCCGAGAAGAATCGGTACCATTCTGTCGCGAGTTTCTTTTCGTTTGCCTTTCCACGTTGTTCGTCGGATACAATCGGACATTGGTACTACCAGATAGCAGCAGGCATCCATAGAAAAGGAAAACGCTGAACGGTTTGGCAGAAAGCAGTCGTCCCTCAATGTTTTTAGAACATTTCTCTTCTCGTGGCTTTCCTCTGCACCTTTTTCCTGTCCCCCCATGCTCTTTCATTACATTCATACTTTGACGTCCAATAAATCACCTGCTTCATCCGACAGGCGACTAATATTCTCACCGTTCTCGTGGTTCAATTCACGGCCAACTCGAGTGCGCGACGAAACAAGTGTATATTAAATAGGTCAGTGCCTCAGTAATTTCGGTGACGTTCTAAAGACTCTAAATCTAAGTGATTTTTTTATTTGTAAAATATTATTTCGATAATAAGTCAATGAAAATCGGATGCGAAAGTAACTAGAACTATTTTTTAGATTTATGGTGAAGGTTTTACCTGAGAATATATGTACATCGAAATTGGTTCAAGAGATTCAAAAGTCTTGATTTTGACGTTCGTGGCAAGCAACGTTTTAGGTATTAATATTTAGGTATAGTTAGAGGTTGATCGTACAACAATAATTCGACGCTTACACGCGTCGAGAAAGGTGTCAGAAGAAGAGATAATAATAAAAACCGAAATTACTTATGCACCGACCTAATAAATCGCGATCCTGGTAAGTTGAATGAAGATTAAATCTAGAAAGATTCGAACAAGAGGGGTGCGGACGAATTCATCGAATCAGCATCGAAATCTCGTTTCCGCGACTCGTTGGCGTTCCACGGGCAACGGCCGCCGGCTGATGCTGCGTAATCCAGAAACGAAAAGATAAGGGTCGACCTTATCCATAGAGAAAGGAGACGAAATACAGCCCGACGTTTCTGGATCGGGGGCACCGCCCTTTGCGCAAATACGACTGCGCGCCCAGTTAAGAATATTTTATCGGGGAATATTCCCGCGGATTGGGCAACTCCTATGGCCCCGTAGGAATCCTCCTGACGTTGCGGAATTCCTCGGAATCCCTCCGCGCGGGCATTTTTCTTTCCTTTCCTCCGCCTCAAGCGCAATTCACCTGCGATACAGCGTCTCCGCCGAGCCGAATAAACGAATAAAAGTTCGAGACGCTCCTGAAACATTGATTTTACGCGTCACTCGGGCAGACACGTCGCGCGAGTCTTCTACGGGAACGGAGCGCAATGAAGCTCAATGGCAAAGTGAAAATTAGTCACGTGCAATCCGTTTCGGTTTTAGACGCAACAGTTTACATGCACCTGCTCAGAAGTTGAAGCTTGTGTAATACTCGTGAGCAAAATTGGAGAGGGTGGGAGAGGAGGGAAGCTCTCAGCCCCCTTTCGCTTTGTTCGCCAACACTGTCACTGTCTGTTTACGGTATGGGGGCACATATTCTGCAGTGGCTAGTTTATTCATTGAAATGCTTGACCACGTGGGTTGGTGAACCCGGTGATCCTAGTAGGTTACTATGTACTTGTACCGGGTTTACAACCCTGGTAGGTGCCCTCTTTCCCTGACGTTCTTGGGCAGTGGTCTTAAAAAAAGGTGATCCGGATTTTGACTGTTGACCCCAGTCGAACAACGGAAGCAAGCCTCTGTGCAAAGTAATGTAAGAACTAGCTCTGTGAAGTTGGCACCCCCAAATTCGAATTTTTAAAAAAATGCTATGGCATACGTTTGTCCATCGTTTGTCCACGTTTGTCCAACAAAAATTTTCGTTTGTCCACCCTTCAAAAAAAAATTATTGACAAAAAAAAAATTTTCAGCAGCACCCCCATGAAAACTTTTTAATAATTTGATGCGGGGGTATGATTGTCCATCGTTTGTCCACGTTTGCCCAACAAAAATTTTCGTTTGTCCACCCTCCAAAAAAAAGTTATGAACAAATTAAAAAATTTGTCATGAGCACCATCCATGAAAAGTTTTCAACCTTTTAACTGAAGGATATGATTGTCCACGATCTAGCATCGTTTGTCCACCAAAAATTTTCATTTGTCCACCCCCCAGAATGGAATTATTAATAAAAATCGCGAAAAAGAAGTGTCCCCCTGAACCGATCACCTTTAAGTTCGATTTTTGGCGAATAAATTATCGAAATCGTTTGTCCAACCATTCATTTCGTTAGTTTAGATGTAGAAGACGTTTGTCCACCCCAAAATTTCGTTTGTCCACCCCCCAGAAAGGAATTATTAATAAAAATCTCGAAAAAGAAGTGTCCTCCTGAACCGATCACCTTTAAGTTCGATTTTTGGCGAATAAATTATCGAAATCGTTTGTCCAACGATTCATTTCGTTAGTTTAGATGTAGAAGACGTTTGTCCACCCCAAGATTTCGTTTGTCCACCCTCCAGAATTGAATAAATAATAAAAATCTTGAAAAAGAAGTGTCCTGGTGAAGCGATCGCGCAAAAGTTCGATTTTATAATAATTAAACGATGGAATCATTTGTCCAACTATTCATTTTGATAGTTTAGATGTAGAAGACGTTTGTCCACCCCGTGATTTCGTTTGTCCACCCTCCAGAATTGAATAAATAATAAAAATCGCGAAAAAGACGTGTCCTCCTGAACCGATCACCTTTAAGTTCGATTTTTGGCGAATAAATTATCGAAATCGTTTGTCCAACGATTCATTTTGTTAGTTTAGATGTAGAAGACGTTTGTCCACCCCAAGATTTCGTTTGTCCACCCCCCAGAAAGGAATTATTAATAAAAATCTTGAAAAAGAAGTGTCCTGGTGAAGCGATCGCGGAAAAGTTCGAGTTTTGGCGAATAAATTATCGAAATCGTTTGTCCAACGATTCGATTTGTTAGTTTAGATGTAGAAGACGTTTGTCCAACCCGTGATTTCGTTTGTCCACCCCTCAGAACGAAATTATTAATAAAAATCGCGAAAAAGAAGTGTCCTGGTGAAGCGATCGCGCAAAAGTACGATTTTATAATAATTAAACGATGGAATCATTTGTCCAACTATTCATTTTGATAGTTTAGATGTAGAAGACGTTTGTCCACCCCGTGATTTCGTTTGTCCACCCTCCAGAATTGAATAAATAATAAAAATCGCGAAAAAGACGTGTCCTCCTGAACCGATCACCTTTAAGTTCGATTTTTGGCGAATAAATTATCGAAATCGTTTGTCCAACGATTCATTTTGTTAGTTTAGATGTAGAAGACGTTTGTCCACCCCAAGATTTCGTTTGTCCACCCCCCAGAAAGGAATTATTAATAAAAATCTCGAAAAAGAAATGTCCTCCTGAACCGATCACCTTTAAGTTCGATTTTTGGCGAATAAATTATCGAAATGGTTTGTCCAACGATTCATTTCGTTAGTTTAGATGTAGAAGACGTTTGTCCACCCCAAGATTTCGTTTGTCCACCCCTCAGAAAGGAATTATTAATAAAAATCGCGAAAAAGAAGTATCCTGGCGAAGCGATCGCGCAAAAGTTCGATTTTTTAATAATTAAACGATGAAATCGTTTGTCCAACGAGGGATTTTGATAGTTTAGATGTAGAAGACGTTTGTCCACCCCAAGATTTCGTTTGTCCACCCTCCAGAATTGAATAAATAATAAAAATCTTGAAAAAGAAGTGTCCTGGTGAAGCGATCGCGGAAAAGTTCGATTTTTGGCGAATAAATTATCGAAATCGTTTGTCCAACCACTCATTTTGTTAGTTTAGATGTAGAAGACATTTGTCCACCCCAAGATTTCGTTTGTCCACCCTCCAGAATTGAATAAATAATAAAAATCTTGAAAAAGAAGTGTCCTGGTGAAGCAATCGCGTAAAAGTTCGATTTTTGGCGAATAAATTATCGAAATCGTTTGTCCAACGACTCATTTTGTTAGTTTAGATGTAGAAGACATTTGTCCACCCCAAGATTTCGTTTGTCCACCCTCCAGAATTGAATAAATAATAAAAATCTTGAAAAAGAAGTGTCCTGGTGAAGCGATCGCGCAAAAGTTCGATTTTTTAATAATAAAACGATGAAATCGTTTGTCCAACGATTCATTTTGTTAGTTTAGATGTAGGAGACGTTTGTCCACCCCGTGATTTCGTTTGTCCACCCTCCAGAATTGAATAAATAATAAAAATCGCGAAAAAGAAGCGTCCTGGCGAAGCGATCGCGCAAAAGTTCGATTTTTTAATAATAAAACGATGAAATCGTTTGTCCAACGATTCATTTTATTAGTTTAGATGTAGAAGAGGTTTGTCCACCCCGTGATTTCGTTTATCCACCCTCCAGAATTGAATAAATAATAAAAATCGCGAAAAAGAAGCGTCCTGGCGAAGCGATCGCGCAAAAGTTCGATTTTTTAATAATAAAACGATGAAATCGTTTGTCCAACGATTCATTTTATTAGTTTAGATGTAGAAGAGGTTTGTCCACCCCGTGATTTCGTTTGTCCACCCTCCAGAATTGAATAAATAATAAAAATCGCGAAAAAGAAGCGTCCTGGTGAAGCGATCGATTAAAAGTTCGATTTTTTTTTCTAATATATTATCAAAATGGATTGTTCTTACCGTAAACGTTTAAGGTGTTTGGTGGCATATTATCCAAAAAATTTGCACACACTTCGTCGCGTCACTGTTTTCGAACAACACTTCAATTTGTACTCCTCATCGAACACTTAACACTTTTCACATGTATGCAACGCGTCCAGAATAACGCATAGGTGCACCAACACATTTCTAGGCACTTTTCACAAGTGACCACAATTACTTCACAAACCGTAAATGAACGTACGATCTCACCAGAGCGGTCTGTGAATTTTGACTGACTTTCGAGGTACGTGGTTGGAATGAGTTCGAGAGTATCGCTGGCATTTGTTTCGATTTCAGTAGGGGCACGCGGTGCCGTCCGCGTTACAAAGTAACTACACATCTATACAAATTTCTGGTAAGCAGGTCCGACTGAGAAGGGCGCTAGTCGAAGTGGGCGCTAAAATCCTATACTGGACGCTTAATAATAAAGAAATCCAACTTTTACAGAATCAAAATGTAATTATAATTTAGTGCTAGGATGCAATAAGGGCACCACCGCTCGAAAATGCGAAAACGTATTGTCCAAACGCTAAGAAAAATTGCACACTTAAATTTTGTTAAACTGGATTTTAAAAACTATAATATTGTAAAGCACATCACGGCACACATTTTTTCTATTTGCAGTTTTTCTGTCGAATTATTAGTATTCGAGATAAAAATTATAAAATCGTGTCCAATTTTTCTTAGCGTAATTACATTTTGATTCTGTAAAAGTTGGATTTCTTTATTATTAAGCGTCCAGTATATGATTTTAGCGCCCACTTCAACTAGCGCCCTTCTCAGTCGGACCTGCTTACCAGAAATTTGTATAGATGTGTAGTTACTTTGTAACGCGGACGGCACCGCGTGCCCCTGCTGAAATCGAAACAAATGCTAGCGATACTCTCGTATAGAAGCGCAAGTCGCGGATAGCGCGTGGTCAGGTTAGCTCAATGATTAAAACGAGAATAATATTAATAAGCTTTAATAAAGATGGTTTAGCACAGGACGGTTCCTTCTTACAACGTCACTCGTTGGTCGCTAACAGAGAACTACTTCTCAATACGTTAAACCTTTCCTCTACCGCCAAATGACTAACCGCCATCCTTGTTTATGGTGCGGCCTGAAACCTTACCCCTAAAGCAATAGTCGTTCGGGACTGTCGGCCGACGTTCGGCCGACTGCCTGGCTAATCTCATCCTCAGTCGACACCATTGTCCTCAAAATGTCTACACTCGAATTCTTTCCAACCACGTACCTCGAAAGTCAGTCAATGTTCACAGACCGCTCTGGTGAGATCGTACGTTCATTTACGGTTTGTGAAGTAATTGTGGTCACTTGTGAAAAGTGCCTAGAAATGTGTTGGTGCACCTATGCGTTATTCTGGACGTGTTGCATACATGTGAAAAGTGTTAAGTGTTCGATGAGGAGTACAAATTGAAGTGTTGTTCGAAAACAGTGACGCGACGAAGTGTGTGCAAATTTTTTGGATAATATGCCACCAAACACCTTAAACGTTTACGGTAAGAACAAACGATTTCGATAATTTATTCACCAAAAATCGAACTTAAATGTGATCGGTTCTGGGAGACATTTCTTTTTCGCTATTTTTATTAATAATTCCATTCTGAGGGGTGGACAGACGAAATCTTGGTGTGGACAAACGTCTCCTACATCTAAACTAACAAAATGAGTCGTTGGACAAACGATTTCGATAATTTATTCGCCAAAAATCGAACTTTTACGCGATTGCTTCACCAGGACACTTCTTTTTCAAGATTTTTATTATTTATTCAATTCTGGAGGGTGGACAAACGAAATCTTGGGGTGGACAAATGTCTTCTACATCTAAACTAACAAAATGAGTCGTTGGACAAACGATTTCGATAATTTATTCGCCAAAAATCGAACTTTTACGCGATTGCTTCACCAGGACACTTCTTTTTCAAGATTTTTATTATTTATTCAATTCTGGGGGGTGGACAAACGAAATCTTGGGGTGGACAAACGTCTTCTACATCTAAACTAACGAAATGAATCGTTGGACAAACGATTTCGATAATTTATTCGCCAAAAATCGAACTTAAAGGTGATCGGTTCAGGAGGACATTTCTTTTTCGAGATTTTTATTAATAATTCCTTTCTGGGGGGTGGACAAACGAAATCTTGGGGTGGACAAACGTCTTCTACATCTAAACTAACAAAATGAATCGTTGGACAAACGATTTCGATAATTTATTCGCCAAAAATCGAACTTAAAGGTGATCGGTTCAGGAGGACACGTCTTTTTCGCGATTTTTATTATTTATTCAATTCTGGAGGGTGGACAAACGAAATCACGGGGTGGACAAACGTCTTCTACATCTAAACTATCAAAATGAATAGTTGGACAAATGATTCCATCGTTTAATTATTATAAAATCGAACTTTTGCGCGATCGCTTCACCAGGACGCTTCTTTTTCGCGATTTTTTATTAATAATTCCTTTCTGAGGTGTGAACAAACGAAATCTTGGGGTGGACAAACGTCTTCTACATCTAAACTAACAAATCGAATCGTTGGACAAACGATTTCGATAATTTATTCGCCAAAACTCGAACTTTTCCGCGATCGCTTCACCAGGACACTTCTTTTTCAAGATTTTTATTATTTATTCAATTCTGGAGGGTGGACAAACGAAATCTTGGGGTGGACAAACGTCTTCTACATCTAAACTAACAAAATGAATCGTTGGACAAACGATTTCGATAATTTATTCGCCAAAAATCGAACTTAAAGGTGATCGGTTCAGGAGGACACTTCTTTTTCGCGATTTTTATTAATAATTCGTTTCTGGGGGGTCGACAAACGAAATTTTGGGGTGGACAAACGTCTTCTACATCTAAACTAACGAAATGAATCGTTGGACAAACGATTTCGATAATTTATTCGCCAAAAATCGAACTTTTACGCGATCGCTTCACCAGGACACTTCTTTTTCAAGATTTTTATTATTTATTCAATTCTGGGGGGTGGACAAACTAAATCTTGGGGTGGACAAACGTCTTCTACATCTAAACTAACGAAATGAATCGTTGGACAAACGATTTCGATAATTTATTCGCCAAAAATCGAACTTAAAGGTGATCGGTTCAGGAGGACATTTCTTTTTCGAGATTTTTATTAATAATTCCTTTCTGGGGGGTGGACAAACGAAATTTTGGGGTGGACAAACGTCTTCTACATCGAAACTAACGAAATGAATGGTTGGACAAACGATTTCGATAATTTATTCGCCAAAAATCGAACTTAAAGGTGATCGGTTCAGGGGGACACTTCTTTTTCGCGATTTTTATTAATAATTCCATTCTGGGGGGTGGACAAATGAAAATTTTTGGTGGACAAACGATGCTAGATCGTGGACAATCATATCCTTCAGTTAAAAGGTTGAAAACTTTTCATGGATGGTGCTCATGACAAATTTTTTAATTTGTTCATAACTTTTTTTTGGAGGGTGAACAAACGAAAATTTTTGTTGGACAAACGTGGACAAACGATGGACAATCATACCCCCGCATCAAATTATTAAAAAGTTTTCATGGGGGTGCTGGTGAAAATTTTTTTTTTGTCAATAATTTTTTTTTGAAGGGTGGACAAACGAAAATTTTTGTTGGACAAACGTGGACAAACGATGGACAAACGTATGCCATAGCGTTTTTTTAAAAATTCGAATTTGGGGGTGCCAACTTCACAGAGCTGTAAGAACTCCCCCATATGCAGAAAAGTGAAAACGGCAGTTTGATTAAGGTGGGATTATACTTTACGTGACGCTGAGGCAGGCCAATTTTGGGGAATTTTAATTGTACATATTTTGAAAGAGTTGAAGTAAAGTTTGAAGCAACAAAATATGACTTCATATCTAAGAAGCTTGGGAAAATGTATACCTACCATTGCCGTGTGTTTGCGTAATATATCGGAGCAACATTTTCTACGTCAATGTTCCATACCTTTATCACTTTTCTTTACATTGCGTATCCATTTCCGCTGAAAAATATTTTTGAACCAGAAAAAACTGTGGAAGCACTTGAAATCCTTTCTCCGCGGAATATTATGCGCAAAGTTTATAGAACCAGAAGAAAACAAGCACCTGAACTCTAAAAAATGATAGGAAGAACATCCATAAATTTCTACGGAATTCTATTAACAATAAAATATCCAATAATGAAATGATGTTTACTATAAAGTTTATACAAAACTTATTTTAATAATGACTGTTCAGTTACTCGATCACATTGGGAAAAAAATGAATATTTTTCTGGTTTCCAGCAAACATAGAGCATTCGAAGTGATAAGAAAACAATGAGGTAACTTTCCATTTAACTAATGGACGCAATGTAATTACTGGGAGATCATTATTTTTAAGAATCTTGACGTACCTGTTCACAGCGAGAACGATTAATTACAGACCATGCACTAAAGAAATTCTTTCGTCAATGGTTCGCTAATTAATGTATGCCAATCACTCAAAGTACATCAATGAACATTTTTTTTTCGATGGTTACTTTCAGTTACATTATCTCCTCACGTTTTTTTATTCTCCATTCGTTTTATTCTTTTTCATAATTCAATCTGTCAATTTCTCAACAATTTTCATTCAAAATTTACATTTTATTAAATATCAACGATTATAAAATTATTGTTTGCATTAAATGTATGGAATTTTTAATACACACATTATTCGAACACTTATGTACATGGTAAAAGGCAGCTTCAACGTAACGTTTCACTGTGAAAATTTAGCAGAAAATAATTTTTACCTCTCCTTCCTCTCCGACGAAAAAAATACAAGTAGATTTACATCGCGTGCAATTATTTCGTACGAATATGCGTCGCCATGCACAATTAAATTTAATATTATTTACGCGAGTAAAATAAACATCAATGTTCAAATAGTGCATGCACATATCCAAGCCGCGAATCGGCGAAGGGCGATTTATGGACAAAAATAGAATTACTCAATGTTTGAGCAGAGTGAAATCAAATATGTTTAAACGAGGAAATAAAAGGAGCCCTTCTGTTTTATACCTACAATCCTCCATATATTTTTCCACGATCTGTAGCTCTTGTTTAATTTTGCAGTGTAGTTCAACTTTATTAAACTTTTTGGTACGAGGTGGGTCGAATAAATTAAAAGTTATTTACGTTCTTGTTAATTAAATACGTGAAATCTAATGCTTATGTAGTGAAAATATCTACAGCATTTCTTTTCGTTGAACAAAGCTGAGGTAACCAAATTTGATTTTGAAAATTATTACGATTTGAGTTAAATTTCTTATAAATTAGTAGGGAGGCCCTTTAAATTTCATCTCATCGCTTCACATAAATTTCAAAGTATTTACGAGTTTGATAAACATCGAAGGTAATTAATTTAGAGTATACTGATTTCAAACTTAATAATTCACGAATCCCGAATTAACACTTTACGTGGCGCCAGTGTGTTTTCGCACTCGGGGATTTGCGTTCTATGCACAGTTTTGTAGAAGGAATGTTGAAGCAATTTGATTTATGAAGGTTAAGAATAAAACTGGCCCACTGGTATGTTTCATTTGGTAACCGTACGACAAAAAATAATAAAAGCAGTTGGGTTCGAAAGAGTAACAAAGTACCTACTGTAAATACATGAAAACTTGATGAATTTATAATTCAACATTTCTAATTCATTAAACTGTTGAATTGTTAAATCATTAAATATAACTTTCGGTTGAAAGCTATAATATTTCACGTACAAAAGGTTATTGCATCGAGGGTACTTGTATTCATTTATGGTAATATTGATCGCAGAACGAAAATGACTAGGCAGAAACTCGGGGACACCGTTTCGGTAGAAAAGAAATTGCATCTATGTAGGATCCTAGGATCTCGTGCTTTAAATGGTGCCAGTAGTGAAACTCAAGCATACGTCAGACCACGTTCAGTGTACCTACCTATAAACTAAAGTTGAAGTTTGGCATAGTGGCGACATCGTAACTCTAATCGGAAATATTCAATGAGCGTTCTCATAAGTTTTAATAAGTCACCTGAAAAGTGAAATACATTAATATCCGACGTTTACATTTTTCTAGAGCACTAGAGAAACCTAAATAGATGTCAATGAGCAAAGGGATGCAATTTACTACCATACTCGCGTAGATTAATCGTCAAACAGGCCAGTGAAAGCGTTCGTAAGAGTGTGTGAGAAGCGTTTGATCGCGATCCGTCTGACAGCATGAAACACTCGAAACCCCTTTGAGGATGAGAATCAGACCGAATCGAACGGGAGTCGGGGGCCGAGGACTTCGTTCATTAACGGCCAATTATTTTTGTTCAGCCTGTTGGAAAAGTTTCCGAGTTCCTGATGATTTGACGAAACGGTATTGAAGCTACTTGACATTTAGGTGACGTGGAGCCCTTTAAGTACATATCGATCAATACTTTTTTGGCACTTGAAACTTGCGCGTCGCTGCATAACAAAAACTATTCGACTCGATTGCGAGATAAAAATTGCGGTGCTCCAACTTCCCTCTGTTAATTTCAACAGAGTCCCCGGGGATGCTCGCCATATTTTTTTGCTGTTAATAATAAATCGTTTGTCGTTTGTTGTTATATAAAAATATTAATCACTTTTATGGAAATATAGCCGGGCCACAACGAAATTTATTGTTGGCATTGGAAAGCTGGACCGCGACGCGATAAATATCCCGAAATTCGCGAATTAATTGATAGAAAACGGATCAGTAGCCAGGAGGTATTTATCACGTTACGCTGGCGACTAATTGCTCGTTCTTTTCAACACAGTCATGAATCTCTGTCAGGGCATTACAGATTTCTGCAGCACTTCGTTCTGTTCGATATTTCATTTACGAGATGTGTTTCGCCTTTTTTTTGCTGTCCGAGGAAAGTATCGGGGAAGCGGGGCCCCATGATTTATGTTGCAGGCGTTATCAACTAAATTAACAAAGACGATTCGTATGACGTCCTAGAAACGTCTCCCCCGTTGGAGTAAGAGGATCCGTCCGCTGGAGATAGCCATTATTCTCGAGCTGTTAATAAAAGTATGTGAACAGCAGAATCTCCTAAATTACATTTCACCTTTTATCGAAGTAAACTCTCTTTCGTGCTGAAGGGAGTAATTTCTTTCACACTCTCAGATGTAACTTTTCACACGGTTATTGGGGGAGAAATGTGGAGAAGATTTCAGTGAAACATTTCCAATGAAAATATCTACTTAGGAAATCTTGAACTAATTCTTTTCTAATTCATGAGGTAAGTACTCGTATTCCAAACCTTGGAATAAGCTTTTTCCATGTTGCATTCAAATTTCGTCCCCTGCTCTGTCTGCCAAACAATATTCCCTATTTACGATTCACAGAACTACATATTACCGACGTGCATGTAGTACCCATTCTTCACAGTAGTCGACGGTTAAAGTGTTACGAGTAGTGATGGGATTTAACTCGATTCAAAGCGCCTTCAGCTAAGTCCGGAAACTCGCGAGATCCCAAAACGTTTTGCAAGAGCTTTCGGTTTGGTAACGTTCTGCAGTCTTGCAAATTTTATGAAGTCTTACAGCTCTTGGAAATCTTAAAAGGATAGAAATTTTTTTACAGCCTTAGAAGACTTGAAATGTTTGAATTCTGAATAATTTACATATAATACTGGAAATATTTATTGCATCACTTTCAAGCTTACGTAGTTTTACATAATTTTCATAGCAATACGAGCGATAAAATGATTCGTATTCAATTTATTTTGGGCAAGATAGCGAGCTACATAATTTACCAATTATTCCAAGTACTAATAATGTGAGAGGTAGGGTGATACCGTGTTTACTCGAGTGATGCAATAAATACTTTCAGTACCTACTGTATACCGTAAACTGTTTTATGTAAAAAGGAAATAGTATCGTCAACAAAGTCTTCTGTTTACAGTGTTAACACTCCTCGTAAACCTGCATTATTCTTCATACTTGACTGAACCCAGTTTGAAAAACAAAGGGAAAGACCAAACACTCACAACCCAAAAAATTTCAAGACTTTCAGATCTAGTTCAGCCTCGATGCATCTCCAAACTCCGTATCCTTAAGGAGGAGGCGACTATTCGACTCGATAATATTACCAACGTTTCGGATCTTGTTTTTCAGTACTGGCGACTAGTGAATATGTTCTAAGACATATTTTCCACAGTTTCTCGTACGATCTTAATATTAGTTTAAGTAAACTTTGTATATTTTGGATCTTTAAACGCTCTCAACTAAATTTATTGCACACATTTTATTAAATCGAACGTAGTTTCGTAGTTTCCAAGAAAAAGATTTTACAGGAGAGTAAAATTTCTAATTAAAAAAATTACATCTTGTTTTTCTGTGATTATTATAAATAATAAAATTCTGGTGAAAGAAATAAATAAATAAATGTGTCGCTATCATCATAATACACATTTTTTTTCTCCCTGTTCAATTATATTGCATCACTTGCGAAGGGCTTACGTTTGAATTTCTGTTTGACACACATAGACTTGTCCGAAATAAATTCTAATTATCCCAAAATGTCCAGAAACTGTTCTAGATTAAATATTCAAAGATATTTTGGTCATTTTCAACTATACCCTTCCCTCTTAAACTCTCGAAAACATGTTCGAAGCAGCGTGTCGAGATCGCACGACTAGTCACGAGCGATCCAAATAACGGCCCACATAAGTCCCTAAATCTGTCATTAACTTCGCCCGTCGGCGACCAGCCGATACAATCAGGCCCGTATAAATCAATGGAAAAAATTCCGGGCGCTGCGATGCGCGCACCGTTTCGCGAGCGATTCACGAACGGCCGTAAATCCACGTTCTCGTCAGGGGTCACTGGGAAGAAAAAAGAATGATCGAGACCGCATAAAGCAGTCCGTATTTATTTAACGGCGGGGTACGTTGGCCGGGTTTTCAGCCGCGTCGTCAATGAATCTCGTCTGGATAGATGAGCGAGATCGGAAAGTCGATTTGCTTGGTCGACTGCCGCGGGGCGATGGTTTTTTATTCGTCGCGGTGCGACGACGTCGTCACGCCGTGAAAATGTAGAGTTATTACATCCACGGCCGGAGAAAGTGGGGTGGGGATTGGCTTTCGAAGGGGGAGGGAGGGGGACCAGGCCAGGTCAAGCCGGGAGTGGACGAAAAATGGAGCAACGAAAAGGCAAGGGTTGACGAATGTGATTCGCTGCGGGGGACGACGCGCCCGTTTCCGGTAAAATTACGCCACTAACTACAACCCCTTGAGAGGCGGCCGCGGCAGCATCGATCCTCCCTCGGGGACATACCGTAATGCATCGGCATACTGCGTCGGCCGTGTCGGCTCACTGACTTATGAAGCTGGTTTATATTTTTCGATTTCTGCCTTCCAACCGCGTCACCGTCTACCGCGTCCCAATTCTAGCGGAAAACAACTACACGCGTACTCTTTTGATTTACGGCGGGAAGGGATGGTGGGGGAAATAGGTTGAAGGAAAGAATGAAGAGTGTGTGTGTCGTTGCTTTGAAATTAATCATTAAGTAATATCGGTTCATTTCTTAATTTAAACAAACGCCCAAATGCGTTTATAGAAACTGCCCCTCGTGACTTTCAAAAAGTATTTTCTCTACAGTCATACCGAAACAAGCACACCGAAGTTACCTATTTATGAATAATTTAAAGCAACGGAGTTAATTTTCTGTCGCTGAATATTATACCTGGTCAATTTTTTTATTATCTACTTTTTAAAATACTATCAAAGGCCAAAAATTTTACAGTTCGCAAGGAACGTGTAATGTGCTTTTGCAGCACCGTAAGCTATACGTGAAACGTGAAGAAGATTGAGAGCGGAATTCTGCGAGGATGGTTTAATCTCGTTATATTTTCCCTTTCTGGTTTCATATTGCCTGCTACATTGAAATAAGTTTCGAAATTCTTAATTCACAATTTCGCGTAGAATACATCTATTTGTCTACTTTTTTATAAAAATAGGTGACCAGTGATCGCAAAATTGTTTTAATACGAAAAATCATCTGGCAGTGCTCAATGGAAAATTATTTAAATCGGTGAACTTTAAATGGCTATTTCGCTCCTTTGAATCGTTTAATACCAAAAGCAGAAAACTGCATCGTCAATATTTTTTATTGCCCACAAATATATGCCAGTTTGATTAAAAAAAAATTGCTTCCAAAGTGCTCCCGTGTAATATTCCTTTGTACTTATCAGCTTCCACATTTTAAACTCGAATGCTTCCAAAAAGTGTCCACTTTTCCGTCATACCAGCTCGTCTGTCTGTTTGAAGTACAGATACAGAGCGCCTCCATGTTTGGCCATTAAACGGTATGGCGAGGACCGTTGACTAACTTTGACGAAACGTGTCCTACTACGAGTACCTACATTTAAATTCGCCAGTGTAGCGTATGAAGTAACTATTCGTGCTTTCATTCGGATTTAAAAATAGGTAACTGACAAATATTTGAAGAAAATACACGCCCCTTGAAAAGCTAATACATCCAGCAATATTTCCCCATCCATTTGTTTCAGAACAAGGAATAAAATTCTGAATCACGATCAATTCGTCGAAAGCTACAGATTCCACGAAAATAAATGAAACAAAATTTACCCCTGCGGTGTTCGTTAGTGTAATTAGATCCCGAGTAAAACAATGAAGGTATATAACAAAAAATCGTGGGTAATGAAAATTTTTCGCAAGCGTATGGATTTTCGAACGCAGAGCGTGGAGTGTACTTAGAACTGGCATTAAAAGCATTTTATCTCATTACAGCCAGTAGAACGGTACGAAAAATCCATTAACCCACCGCCGCGCGAACGAAAAATAAATCACCGAGGAACCCCCATTAAATCCACCATAAAATCTAGTAGGTATTAACAAATCAGGAAAGTACTTCCTCGGCCTTTCCTTTTTCACTCAGCGGGCTTAAGAGAATTTAAGAAGCAGCCGATGTCGTTCTGTGTTCCTACCAAGGGTTAACTCTAAGTTACTCACCCTCCACCGGTGCGGTATTTCCTCCCTTTGGAAACTTCACTGTGCTCCTGCGCGAGTTCACATCTTTCTTCGACAGCCTCCGTGTCCACTCGCGAGTTGCATTTCTTCTGAAACTGCTTTGAGCCACTGAGTCCTGTGATAAAGAGTAGAGAATTAGTGTTGAGAATAAGGGACATAATTGTATTTAGTGATTTCTTAGCTTTATACAAACAGAAATGTAGGATCGTCGTTTCATTCTTATTTTTTGCTAAAGTTCAGTTTCTGAGTTTCTATTCAAAGAGCAATTTTTTTACACAAATCATTCAAATAATTTTCTAAAAAATAATCAATTCTGTTATCCGTCCACGTATCATGCTTCGTGTACATACAATCCCTATCCATCTGCGAAAAGGAGGAAGAATCAGTACGAAAGCTGACCAGTACTTAAGTCAAACCGTAGACGTTGGATGATCAGACCTCGATAGGTATATAGGATAGGATTCGAGAGAGACGCGTATAGACGTTCTTCCCCGTCTATTTTCCTCTTTCGCTCACAAATTCCTGTTCCTAGCCACGCTGTTCTTTCGCCTGGCTCCCTTTTGCTTGCGCGCTGCAATAATTCTAACCGGAAAATGCGGGAATGTGCCGAAACCTTAACTTCATTACACCAGGGCGCTTTAATTTTAGCGGTCAGCGTTAGTGCAGAGGAAGGGAGAGGGTGAAAGTCGAGGAAGAAGGACGAAATACGAGCGCCACGGTAACGAGTGTTGTTACGAACAAACTACCCCTGCTGCGTGGCCAGAAAGAGAAGGAAAGTTCGAATTACCGGCCAACTCTGCTGCACGGTTTTTATTTTACACTGGAACCCTGCACTTTTGACTGCGGAACGCGTGTTCTTAAATAAGCTCGGCGTCTTATGATCTTGAAATTAGGTACCCAGAAGCGCATTAACGCGGGGAATACAATAACCTCGGTTGCTTTCTGTTTGAAATGTATGCGGTGGTATTATAAAATTACTGACTGTGACTTACGTTACTTTTAAATTAACGTGTCCGTTGGTTTGGATGCTTGCAACGCTTAAATTGGAATCTGCAGTAATACGGGATTTTAAAAATGTTTAAAGTTTGAATTCTCAGTGATTTGTAGTTGTGAATTTAAGTCTTGTGTTTAAGGCTTTTGGTGAGTGTTAAATGTAACGAATAAAAGCAGATGTTTCCGAATATAAAATTTTGAAGAAAAAGTTCGTTGGTAACCTCAAGGGTTGTAATAAATAATTTACTTGAATAAATAGTTGCTTGAAGAATGGAAATTCTTACATTTTTCTAATTTTCACTACTTAATGTAAATTATGAAATATTTTATTCAATGGGGAGGTGGTTTGAAGTGGTTACTAGCGACATTTTAATTGCATTTTATATTAGCTTATCCATTCATTTTATTTATCTGAGAAGTCAAAATATACTGAATAATTTCTTGATGATATTCAAATTTGTATTATTAATTACTCAAACTTGGTAGGGTGACTAATTTTTAGTCGAATAATTGGTATTTGTTTAACTATTTTTTGTGTGTTAATTTTCAGTTTATTGAAAAATAGTTACAAACCTTTAACATACACGATAAATATCTGAAGATACCAGAGGTAATTCCCTTTTTTCACTGCTTTACCTTGCCTCTGATTCTCTGGTACACAAACCATGGGCATGAAATGAGATGGGAGTGAAAATAAAATTGTTCGTTACGTTACCTCTAATCCCTCTGCGATATATTTCTCGAATATCAAGGTTTAAACGACTATCCGCAAATATAAACCGAAATATGAATATTCACCTTGCAGTGTTCATTATCTTAAGTGAGTATTGTAAGTGAACACTGCCAACGTGGAAGAGCTAATTTTCTTACATTTCCTTCCTTTTCATAGAACCCTTCACTTCTCTTTCCCCTGGCGTAGAATTAACTCAGAAATGTGAAAAAAAGGAATAGACTTTTTTACGACAGGAACGTTAAAGAGAAAGCACATCGCGGGAGAAAGAGAGAGAAGGTGAATGGAGACAAAGTGCAAGGTGCTGAACGACTAAAATTTTCTTCCACAATTTGGAATTTTATATTACTTCTTCTTCCGGAGCCATACATGTGCATTGCATAAAACGAATCCATTCCCTTCTAAAGTAAAATTTTCCGGAATTCCGACCCTTTAGGATTACTATGAGACACGCCTCGAGTTTATTGTGATGTTAATCTCGGTGGACTTAAAATAAAACTTCCCAACAAATTCGAGTTTCTAGCTATTCTCTTCTGAGGGCAAAAAAAAGCGATGTAAAAAGTGAAATAGAGGTGGATTAACCCGACCGACCAAACTTAACAAAACCAACGATACTTCGTGGTACTGTTACAACTATTAGGACAAGGAAAGTGACGAAAAATGGTAACACGTAGCAAACGAATTAATGGCATTATAAAAATATTGTAACAATTTTTACCTGGATCATCTATAAGATTCTAAAGCTTGAATATATTTAAATTCTTCCTCAAAGGCATATCTACATTTTTTACATAAAATACCAAGGGAAATTCCTTTATCTACGAGACACTGGCAATCCAGTCTTCGTGAATAATAGAAAATTTCCATGTTCGGGTACCATACATCCAGTATGCGTACATCATGTTATATAAACAGCACACCATGGCTTCGTCCTGTGTCAGTGTCAGTGTATTTTACATACTTTTTACATACGCGACCGCAGAAATGCAAACTCAGCCGGGGAAGAAACAAAACTGCCGGACATTACGCAAATACGCGTGTGCATCTTTCTAATAGATTCCTACCAAAACCGTGCAGCTTTTAGCTCGCCAGGCTCCATTAACCGATAGTTATTTCGGCAGTATCATTTTAATTAAACTGTTAATTAAGGAGAGTGAAGAGCGATGGTTATAAATTAGAGAGGGGAATTAATTGCGTTCGCATCTCGTTGCGTTGGGAAAGTCTCTCTTGGCTACGCAGTTTTGGTATCTGTGTTGCTGTTCTGCCTCCCAGCGTGCCAGTGCGGCGCACAGTCGCTCTGCCAAGAAAATAACTGACGAAAAATATTTTTCCGACCACTCTTTAAAATTAGAAAACGGGAATGCAACTTTGACGCGTAACGTAGGCAGCAAAAATTACCGCGGCCAGCGCACATCCGTAAATTACATTCCGGGATATCATTACGTGTGCGAGTACTTCACAGAAGAGATGTCTTTGACGGTGCAACGAAAGATTTTCATTGTTGCTGACGGCAGTACTTTAGGACGGTGTCGTTATTACTATGTTATTACGAAGTGGTCTTACGCGCGGTAACACAATATCTACAGCAGAATTTTCTGTGCATTCAACTATTAAATTTATGAATTTATACAATAAAGGCCAGAAAGTAACATGGATTGAATTTCGAATGAAGAATTATTTAGGAGGAACATCGAGGTCCTTTTTGGGAATTTTGTGAAAGGGAACTATACACTCAATGTTTATAAAACTTTCAGGTTATATTATTATGTATTTCAAGAAGTGATCGAATATTTTTTTTTTTTATATTAAAATGCGGCAAGTTTAAATGCCACAAGTGTTTCGGAGCGGCCTCGGTACGGAAGTTGTTCAACTACGTGCAATATAAGGTCCGTTGTAGTGGCCTGAAACCAAAATCCAAATGTTTTGCGTTTTTAATAAAATTACGGTATGAATGCCCCTCAATACGCATTCGAAACTGGAAATTACGACAATGGTGAGTGTTTGAGAACATAGTTGGGTTTTTTCCCTAAAAAAGTTTCACTTGATTGTGCAATAAAACTTATTAAATTTAATAATATTATTCCGGATTGAGGTCGGCGAATTTTTTCATACATACATCTTCACTCTAGAATTGTGAATTCACATGAACTACATTCTAGAATCGTAAATCCATATGAATTATATTCTAGAATTTTGAATATATATGAACTACATTCTAGAATTTTGAATTTATACGAACTACATTCTAGAATTATGAAAATTATATTGAAGCTGCATGAATTTATATAAGCTCCTTACGCACTGATTCTGAAAGTGTAGTGCACTCTGAAATTAGGCGAATTATCTATATGTGGGATGGTTAACAACTCCGTGTATGCATTTATATTAAATATTATTACAATCAAACACGATCGGAAGCCTCAAAATGAACTTTTGACGTAACATCGAAGTTAAAACAAACTAGAAATAATTTGAACCAACCATAATATAACACCAGTAAATGTCAGCGGCCGTCAGTGATAAGAAATGCCAGTGGATTCAACGATACATCGAGTAATTTCTTTCTCTGGTAGAACACAAGATTCTCATACAAGGCTATCTCGCATAACATAAACCGTAACGCGTATAGGTAACGCAGGTACAGTCTCGTTTTATGAAGACGAGGTACGTGCAACCGAGAAATATGTTCAGCCGGAGCACATTCCTTTTTGTCTCTCAAATGACTTCGTGCTTCAGAATACACGGTGCATTCTAATTATGGAAATAAATCATGCTGAATGGCCAGCTAGAAGAAACACACCGGCGAGCTTGCAAATTAAATAAGACCTTTAAATAAGGCTTTATTTATCGCGAGCACTTTTAATCGAGCTTCTTACACGGTGGGAACGAGGATTTTACAACGAATGAACCGATGTTTACAAAGAATTTTACTTACACATGCAGCAGCTGATATAAAAGTATCAAGATGGGGACTCTGTAAAATAAAAATTGGAACACTCTGCTTCTTTTAGTATATTACTTAAGCAAAGTAATTAGCAACGACCTTCATTTTACGTGGATCCCTCGTTTTATTGATAAAGAAATGAAAATCTCGTTAAATATATTAATGTGAAATGTTTTATAAATCAGGAATAGCTATTCCCAATTTTCGTTCCTCTCGTTCAACTGTTTCCTGGAATGCGAAATATAAAGTTTTGCTAGGGGGACGAAGCTTTCGGCGAGCATAAACCAGGACTGTTAACAGTGCTTACGGTAAACTGCCAATAAGATTCTTCAGTTTATTGCACAACCACATCTTGTACGAGAACGTGACTCGGATTTCTGTATTCAATTTTTCCGTTACGTAGCTCTGGCTCGGGTTAGTCCAACACAATATTCTACGTTTAATGAATCACAAGAATCTCCCGTTTCGAACCATGGAAAATGAAGTTGTTGGGCGGGCAAATACTTGTTTTGCTTTCAATTATTACGTTTCAAATAATTCTTCCTCGAGGGCACGTAGAATTACAACATTAATTACGGCATTAATTAAAAAATAGGTTTGCACGGGGGAGCAAAAGCTTTTTCGCTGTATAATTAAACTTGGGTGCAATTATAAAATCCCTTTCGCACGAAAAAGTTGCTATTCCATTTATCTTATTATCCCTTCCAAGCACGAAATTTCGTTTTAGATAGAGACCAAATTACAATGCAATAATACTAGTCGCGAAATTTGAATCATCGCAAAACTGTGTTCTCAACTTCTATAACTTCATTTGATTTCTCTGTTTCAATTGCCCACAGTTAAGACCTACTTTATGAGATTAAAAAGAAGAGTGGATTTACGATACAACTTGCTAAATAAATTTACAATTGTCGGTAGAAGGTTGCATCAAAGTTTGCAATGAAAGTACATACGTTCGGGAGCTAATTTCAGTAAACTCTGCTATTCTGGAAGTTAATTTCAGAATACTTGAGTATTGCAATTTATTAAATGAACAGCTTTAAACGTGTTATTATATGAAATTTGCAATTCAACCTAATACCATGTTGCAAAAACTTACTTTCTACGTGTAAAGTGGTTCCTGAAGAAACCGCTTTGACATTTATAATGAGTAGTTATTCGCAAAAGTAGCCGCCTCCCTATGCATATATAAATAACATATTTTACACATTAAATAGATTTCAATGAAAGTATTAGGAACCCTAATTTACATTAATATAAACCTTGATTAATGTACTTACTTGCTTTAAGTGTTGTAACCTGTTCTAAACGATTCACGATCAGAGAAGAAACAGTGTAGAACACCATTTCATTGAATCGCAATGAATTCCAATTGCAAGCATACTATTCCCGAAAGTTCAAACACATTGACGGTCAAGTGCACCAATTTGCATTCCACTTCCCAGGCTTCTATGAAATGCGAGACAATCGTGTCTCGCGTGCAACATAATTGTGGCCAAATACAATTTCATTAAAGCCCTGCCAGCTGCATTTGCCAGTGCTTTGGCGATTACCACAGCAACTGTGCTTAATGTTTTCTAAATTCCATATCAAAGAAGTTACATACTTTATGAAATAAATCGGTACAAATGCACCGCTTGTTGGACGAATAATAGTAATAATAATATGATAATATAATAATAATAATTCTTTATCGCACCAGTAGACATTAAGAATAATAACAAGAAGATAAAAACTTAAATACATATACGAAAACAAGAAAAAGAAAAATAGTAGCGTTAGAAATTATATAATATATGTAAAAGTAGAAGTAGAGTACAACGATACAAACGGTATGAACCCTAAATGTGCTTAAGAAGTTACACCTGATTATAGAAACAAAATGTTAAAGAAAATATTCTCAGTTCTAAAGGGCACACTGAATATTTGAAATTAATTTTCTATATATCTCACAGTTTTTAATATTCTTAAATCAGCTTATTGGTTTTTGAAAGGGAACTTGGTACTTTTGAGGCATATGCTTACAGGTGATTCGCGAAGGAATTTTGTAATCCATTATATTATGAATTTGAATCTGAATAATCGCAACAAAAGTGTAGATCAGTCCACAGTGATTAATATAAAAATCCAATTAATTCGATCAAATTTGAATTTAAATTTCATAGGCATTTCTTCAACCCAAAAAAGATTGACCAACTGTATTTAACATTCCACATTTTACACTTATCTGTTAGGAATTTAAGTCGTGTCCCTTTTAATAAAAAAGGCTCCATTTATGAACGCCGAAAGGTTTAAGAACCCTGTAAAAATATTTTCCCTGGTTGAGGACTACTCGTTTCGCATGGGAGTATACTACGCTGGGAGAAAAAGTAGAATAAAGGAGATGGGGGAAACGAGTTTGAGGAAGAACAGTGAGAAAATGGTTCGAGAATAGAAGTGTTGTAAGCGGTCAGTTTAAACAATCGAGTGCACTTTCAAAAACCTTTATCACGAGCTCCTACAGGACTAATGGTCAAACAGCACTGTTTTCGACGTATTCCAGCAGCTGTTGCGAAATTTTAAGAAGGATAAGAGAATGTAAAAGAAGATTGTAACATTAATTTTCAATGTTATAAACAATTTTGCGGCAAGTTTTTTTTCACAAGTGTCAGCTGATCCAGAGGTGTAGATTTACCCCTGAAATTTGGCAAAGACCATTACTTTCTATACACCCTGTACAAAACAATAAATATATACGGTGAATCCGGATAAGTTGAAAATGCATAGTAGAAATTTCTTGGGGTTTCGAAAATTCGACGAGCATGCGCGCATTTGATTAAGGGTCTGCAAAATTTATCAGCAATATTGTACAACTGCGAGTGAAATGGATCTTCGTGTACAAATAAGACGAGATTCTGCAATAAATTTCTTAGAATGGAGCTTTGTTCTCGAGAAAGTCAATTTAAAGGTAGAATTGATTTTTAGTAAAGTGTACTCGCACTCGATGGATCAACAAATTCAATTTTCTGGAAAATGAAAAATTATATTAAGAAATTGTATTCTATACTTTCGATTTATTTTTGTAAAAGGAAATACCCTATGCTCGGCTATAGCTCCTGCCCTCGCCTACTCTGTACTGCTTCTGCATTGATTTCTCTTTCCCTCTCTCTCTCTCTCTCTCTCTCTCTCTCTCTCTCTTGGCCACTTTAATCGTTTATGGTCGTTTTCGTTTTGGACGGAACACATATTGCAATACAAATCGACAAATCACTGTAACTCCGTTATTTTGAAGAACCCCAGTTAAGCTATAAGCGAGTAGTTTCATTCGCAAGCGCGAAAAATAGTGCTTTTTTTAGGAATTTTTTGTGGAAAAGTGTAAGTTCAATTTAAAGAAATATTTCATGGAATGCTTGTTAATGGATGATGAAACAGTTCAACAACCTCTGAAATGAACTTGTCTCGATCATCTGCTCGATACAACAAATGCGTAGTGGGAGCGCAGAATTACATTTCCCAATACCAGCCACGCAATAGCAGTTGCAGAACCGCGAATTGCTGTGAAATTCGCGCTAATGCCATTCGCTACCCTCCTCCGGCGCCCTTCTGTTCTAACCAACTAACAGTTACAACAGCCTATCCATTTTATCATTGGTCATTTCCTCCGTGCAATCTGCTCTTGACAGTGACCTCGAAAGTCCTCTGAAATATTTCCTGCTTTCGACCCGCGTCGATGAAATTGAATAGAGAATTTCAAGTACGAATAAATAAAGTATCACGTACACATATGTACACGTACATTCTAAATATTAGGCCGATTAATTGTTCCCAATGCTTTCACTGTTATCGAGTATAGCTGAAAGAGGAAAATTGCTGTCGATGAATAATTGTTAGAGTTCACTTTTCGTATATTGTTTTCTTAAAAAGGAAATTCAAACACTGTGAAACATTTGTTATTATCCACTTTGTCAGTATTTTAGGATGTCGTTAACCATAAAACTTGCAGTCAATTTGATAATTGTAATTTTCCATATTGTCTTTCCTTTTATTGTTTTATTTTTGTCAATTTTCGTATGTGATCGAAAGTGAAGTTGTAAAATGTAACGAGCTTCCGCAAGCACTTTGAGAATTAAATTCAGAGACATTCTTGTTAAATGATCTTTCAAAAAATTTGGATCATCACGTAGAAAACGGAAAACATTTTATTCTGCTAAAAAATTTTCCTCCTGGTGAAAGGGAAGATGGAATAAAATAAATAAAGTGTCAAAAGGGACACACGAAACACATATAAAATTTGTGAAAATCTAGTATTCTGTATAAGCAAGCTTGATTTCGGGGAAAATATGAAATTATAAAATAGTAACGGTGCCAAAATCTGGAGTTCTGATACACTGTACCATGAAGAGATAAAAGTATTACACTTTGCCCATTTCTTTACCGTATAACCCTTGTCCTCGAGGGAATAGACATTTTTATTCATTCTAAGAAAAAATGAAAACCTCACCCCCGAGAATTTCACGTCTCTGAAGAACTGATGATAAATACTACCATTACTCTCCTGAAATACTCGATGCAAGATATTCTCTCCGGCCCTTTTAGCGTGCAAAGAGAAACAGAAACATTTGCAGAGACATTCATCGTTCTATCTTCACAGCGAATCGAAATCCTGGTTGGTGAGAGAACCATATAACTTGTTATTAAAAGATATCGCTTGTGAGATTTGGATTTTGCAAATCTCGCTTAAAATACATCCGGTGCATGTATTTGATAAATGAAAGTATTATAAAAGTATATATGCAATTACAAATAGCATTTATTCCACGTCCAACCTGGACATTACTTAAATAATTGTTCTAGAACGATCGATTGGACAATACCTGTAAATATCTTGCAAGCAAATGATACAAGACTTAATTTCTGATGCAGTGATTCTTTATTTTATTCCGTCTGTGAAGTAGGATTTATAGGTATATCTATTAAATACATTTAATTTCATTTAAACTGCCACCCAAATAGAAGAAGGAATTTTTTAAATAATTTATTAGGTTTCCATATTATGAGACCATATTTCCAAAAATCTTTTTGTTTTTAAGCTTTTGAAATTCTACCATCTCTTGTTTTCAAAGAATAGGAAATTCGATTGCTACCGTTTGATATTTGAACACAGTGTTTGGCAACGCCATTTAGCCCTGGCACTGCAATTGCTTTCGTTCTGAAACGAACTAAATACACTGTACGTTGCACCGTTGATAGTGAATGATGATGAAAATCAAACAATTCAAAAAACAATTCGAATTCTTTTTCTTTTATTTCCCATACGCTACAAAAATATATATCTAACGCAACATAAACAACTACACGAGCCAGTGAAAAAATACATATGATAAGAATTATTCTTTACCCCTGATGTAATCATAAAAGTAGCTACAGCAGAAATTACTAAAAAATATACATGTTCGACTATGCCTTGATTTTAGCATTCTTACGTAAAATGAATGTTTTTAATTCAGAAGAGAGTTATTTATTTTCACAATTCTTCTATATGTATCTTCAGCGCTCATATCACAATTCATTTGGGAGGTAATAAATCCTACGATTTGGATATTATGAAAATGTGAATACCGGAAAAAGAGGTATGCACTTGCGTATTTTAATCTGACTTTATTGGAAAAACGTTTCTTGCATATCAAGTAGCCAGCAAGTTCCTCGAAGTAAAATGGGATGATCGTAAAACTGAATTAACCCCAGGGCACCGATTTTCACTTTAACGCAGTTTACGATGTCATTGTAAACTACAGCGTTGAAAGAAAAATATGATGGGAAATCATATTTTTATATTTTCAGTATTTATGTATTATCGAACGAAATTTTATTGAAGACGCTGCTTTGAAGAAAAAGCACTGCGATAGCACTTTTTCAAGCATTTTATGGGTTACCTTCCTTAAAGTTTCACCGAGACTTATACAGGGTGTAACATAAATTGAGTAAAGAATTCTTGAACAGTCAACGCAAAACGAAAGATAAATCTAGTTAGAATCCATTTTTAGATTATTTTTCTATTTTTTTATTTGGTGTTTACAAAACATCCTGGGATTATCTTTTTTCTATTCACACAAACGTCACATGTTTTCTTATGCTGGAAGTGAGTACTGTAAAATAATTCTGATTGCACTTGACTATTTAGTTCTTCACTTGCCAAAACAATTCGTTTCCGTGTTACATAATAAGTAAAAATTCTAATTATATTTATTCATTTCATAGAGCAACCTAGTTATCATTGGTATTAAAACCAAATGTCACTTTCAACTCCTTTTTATTTTTATCTAAATCTTTCAACCTTTGTAGCTGATGCATTTTTATTTATTTGACTATGTTCAAACAGTCCCGAAGTTTTTTACCCTTTTTAACAATCTGTATAAAGTTGATCGAAGTGTGAACGTGCAATGTGATTACTTACACATACCCATTCCCCTCCTAGTTTGAATACGATAAATCGAATGCAATATCAATATTGTAGGTAGTTCAGGTGCCAACTGGCTTCTCGAATTACCATTTAAACGGCTTCCAATTGTTCCTAGGCGGCCGTCCTTCATAGTTGGCCCGTGTTTTTACGGATTATATGTCGACACGAGCTACGTTGATCCCTCGAGTTTAATGGAAATGAACGTGAACACTTGCAGAGGAAATAAGCAAATCATTTTAACTAATAAAATTAAAAAAATAATTTGACCAGTGTGTGCCTTAAATGCTACAGTACCTACAAAATTATATAATTCACCTTTCAATTAATATTTCAAACAAATTGTGTCAATCTCGTTCTCTGCATTGTATATTTCTTTTTATATTCAAAGATTTCTCTTACTCGTTTAACTAATTATTCAATTAATCAAGCGAATATATCTGCGGAAATCACTAATTATTTAGTACAGTAGACTGTTACAAAAAACACTTTTTACAAATTTTACCCTCAACTATAAGGCAGTGACATTGAAGTTAGAATATAACCTGTGTAAAATGATTTTTTATTAATATTCGTAGTATACAAACAAAGTAATTATAGGTACTAGGAAAAAATTATTCTACAATTTCGACTTATTTCTACACAAGGATTCAGTTCCCACGCTTTAGTAGCAGATTTACTATGTAATACTCTTTCTTAATGCCTTGATGCACGTGTTTCAGGCGAATTGTCAAAATCGATTTTCTCTAAAACATATCTTACAAATAAATTTTATAGTAGGTACATTTCCCACTTATTCTATAATATTGTATTATACGATACCTAGTCAGGATATATTACGTAGCATCCTTTACCTTAATTTAGTTTGCAATTAGGCTAAACACAGGCTTACATATGATGTAATAACCAAATTATTATTATTAAAAATACCACTCCAGGACATTCAACAGTCTGCTTTATAGAAGCATTTGCGAAATATGTACCTCCCTCATCGACGCGGTCAGAGCTCAGTTCACACTGAAGAATATGCAAACGCAAGCGCGGCGAGTAATGGACCGATCGAAGGGGGCAGAGGCGTTCGAAATTTTCTCTATCGCCGTGCCAAATCCCGTAAATTTCGGAAGCTATTAAGTTTATCGGCCCTGGTAAGAAGCCCCCTAAGTTTTATAAATGGCGCGCGACCGCTGCCTTCGGTGCAATCTAGAGAAAAAGCTCGTCCCTCATTTCACTTAATTCTACCACCGCCTGCCAAAAGGGACAAGCGAAACGACTGCAGGCTTGCTGGTACATGGGCGATCGATATATCGTAATAGAAAACGATTCATCCGACTCATCGTCGTTCCTATCTATCCAGCATCGCTGGCCACTCTATTCACTTCCTCAGGGTTTGATATTCGTCTGACAATGGGGCCGTTTAAGTGGCCAGTCTTCTTGGATCGCGATTACAAAGATTCTTGATCTTCGATGGGGTACAGAATAATTTGACGCTATCAGTGGCGTAGATTTTTTAAAAATTATTTCCTAACGTTGGATAATTTCACATATTTCGCATTTACTTAATTTTATTTTTTCAATTTTTTTTACCATGTAAAAAGCTTTTGCAATTCATTTCATACTTTACTTAATGCTTTTTTTAAAATTCATGGTGTTTATAAAAAATAGGCTAAGTATTTCTGTATAATTACATTGATAAATTGAGGAATTAAATTTTTATTCAATTATATATTACTTCTGCTACCTCAGAATCTAATGTTCTGGTTTCCTTCTTTGTGATTTCCTTCTTTGAATTTTTACAATGTATACATTTTTGTAAGAAAATGTACGGCGAAAGTTGAGACTGAAATTGGTGGTATTTTTCTATATTTCGTAAAGATTGAGACAAGGCTCCCAAACGTCGGCTTAAACAGGAAGAAGTCACTGGCCCAGTTAATTTTTCCATACCCTAAGGACCTTTGAAACAATTTACGATCGGCGAAAGCGTCGCTGTCCCAGCGTTGTCATCGTAGCCGTCCCCATCGTAAACAGACCTGCGATGTATCCACCAGCCACCTCCGCTCAGCACCGAATTATCTTACACTAGTCCATCCTAATAACGTGCTTGTCCTCAAGCATCGCGTTGTTTCTATAACAAAAGAGTCAACAACATATCTGAGCACAAGTGTCATACGACGAAATCAAATTCGTTCCGGAACCCGGACATAAGCCAATTTCCCTGTGACTTATATATTATACACAGTGTTGCCACCTTATCACCATATAAATCCCAGAGTGCCACATATTCCAACCCGGAGATTCGAATATAAACCCGGAGATGGAAAAAGCAAAAAAGTTTTGTTCTCAAATATCCGGAAAGCAAATGTGCGATTCTTGCAAACTCAAACAATTCAGAATTTAAAAGTATCTATATTTTTAATTAATAACTTTATCGTATATAAAATCGATACCATTGTATAATACCAGAATGTCTTATTATTTCATTTGTTTTTCTACAACTCCGATATTTTTCCAGTAAAACCGGAGTCCGGAGATTTGCTTCAAAACCCGAAGTCTCCGAGCGAAAACCGGAGAGGTGGCAACCCTGATTATACATAGATAACAAATTGCTCCATATGATAACTAATTACGACTCTATTTACAAGCAAACTCCGTCAATTACTGTTGATATTTCTACAGCCTTATCAAGATACCATTGCAACCCACGGTTTCAGTCTCTCAACCGCTTGATCTAATCGCCCTGCAGCTTCGCGACCACCGCCCAATCATCTTCCGTAAAAGGGTAACCGCGCTCCCGGTACCTACGAGACATTTTACCTTGTGCTTATTTATAACAGCAGTCCATATGAATATGTTATTCTGGTCCCGACTCACCTGTGTCGCATTAATCATCGCGCTTTGCACCAGCACAAGATTTGTCCAAGTGCTCTCGACCCTGACACGATCCGCAGGCAGCCCGAATTTGGAAACATCTGCTCGCCACGTATCCCGCTAGCCCGCAGTTGGGACACGTGATGTCCAAACGTCGAGGTGCTTCTTTTGCATTGGTCGTCTCCAACTCCGGTGGCAACGGTTGTCCACGAGGTTCAGCCGTGCTTCCTTGAGAGCGTAACGCAGATCGCGAACGCAGAAATGAAATATTTCCTGATCTATGCACGATGACCTGCAAATCCTCCGACGGGGATCTGGCCGAGTGTCCCCGCGAACCGTCGTGCGCTCGTCGATGGTGCGAGTGTCCTCGTCGATGGCGCGAGCATCCTCGTCGATGGCGCGAGCGCCCTCGCGAACGATCTCGCGATCGTCTAATCAAGCGCTTCCGTGAGCCGTCGCGCGCTCGTCGATGGTGCGAGCGGCCTCGCGAACAGTGTCGTGAGCGGCTTCGCGAGCGACCTCGTGAGCGACCTCGTGAGCGACCTCGTGAGCGGCCTCGTGAGCGGCCTCGCGAGCAGTCCCGCAAATTATCCAGCGACCGTCTGGTCGAGCGCTTCCGGGAGCGGCCTCGCGAGTGCCCTCGTGAATGGCTTCGTGAGCTGCCTCGGGAGCGACCACGTGAATGATCCCGCGAGCCGTCGCGCGCTCGTCGATGGTGCGAGCGGCCTCGCGAGCAGCCTCGCGAGTGGCCTCGTGAATGGCCTCGTGAGCGGCCTCGCGAGCAGTCCCGTGAATGATCCCGCGACCGTCTGGTCGAGTGCTTCCGCGAGCTGCCGCGCGCTCGTCGATGCTGTGGGCGGCCTCGCGAGTGGCCTCGCGAGTGCCCTCGTAAATGGCTTCGTGAGCGGCCTCGTGAGCGGCCACGCGAGCAGTCCCGCGAATGATCCCGCGAGTGGCCTCGTGACTGGCCTCGTGACTGGCCTCGTGAGCGACCTCGTGAGCGGCCTCGCGAGCAGTCCCGCGAATGATCCCGCGACCGTCTGGTCGAGTGCTTCCGTGAGCCGTCGCACGCTCGTCGATAATGCGAGCATCCTCGCGAGCGATGTCGCGATCGTCTAGTCAAGCGCTTCCGCGAGCCATCGCGCGCTTGTTTATGGGGCGAGTGGCCTCGCGAACGATCCCGTGAACGGTCCCGCGATCGATCTCGGGAACACGCTCTCGATCGGTCTCGCGAAGCACCCATAATTCTCTACTCGTAATTCTCTACGTGTAGCAAAAAGAATCTGACACCTAAGTATTTAACGGTAACACCGACAGAATCGCGTTGCAGAACGTTCAAATATTGCGTGACGGTCTTACCTACGTATCGCACGTATTACTATCCCAATTCTGATTTGTAAGAAAGAAATGGACAGTGAAAGTAGAGACCGAAATTAGTGATATTTTTATATATTTCGTAAAGATCGAGTCAAAGCTACCAAACGTTTGCTCGTCTAGAAAATTAACGGGGCTGCTCGTTCGCCGAAGTCACGGGCTCAGTTCGATTGTCCACAACCCTCGGCCAGTTGAAAGAATTTACGCCCAGCGAAGACGTTGCAGTGCCAGGGTTGACACCGTAGCAGTTCCACCACAGACAGGCCCACGATGCATCAGCCTTACCAGCCTTCTCCGCTCAGCACCTAATTATCTTTCACTTCTTCACACGTTTCCAATATTTGTGAGACTGTTCAAACTTTGAACTTCAAAGAGCACCAACTAGTTGTCGTAAATCGATGTTAAGCATTTCATCGTCAAGTTGCTCCTCATAACGCGGCTGCTCCTTTATATACTGCTGGTTGCTACAAACTATGTGCAAGTCATCCACCTACACTCTCGGAATTCGTGCGCGCGTGAGCAGATAATAATGATATCATCGCTATAAATATTCGCACTACCAGAGTTCCCAGACAATTGCCTGCGCGTATGTACATACAGGGGAAACGCCTTCCGCAATAAGAGTATATTTGTGTTGAAATCGCGGTGACGCACCACAATTCATCGCATGGCGTGATTGGCGGGTACAAGTCGTATTAGTATGTGTGTATTTTGGCGAAACTGAAGCTCACCCTACCACTTAGTCGCGGATCAACGTTTTATAACAGTAAAAATATAAATATAAATATTAATTTTCATAATAATTTTTTATCAATATCTTTGAAACTTGTAAATATCCGGAGCAAAAATTTTAAATGTGGGCCCACCCTGCCTTCACCACCATTCCCTTCAAATTTCGTGTGGATCGGCCACTTGCGCCTTTCGGGACGATATCCAAATATAATAATATAAAAACACCTTCATAATTTATATACATTGGGACTGTATACTTGAAAAATATTCTACTCTACAGTTATACATCAGAAGATCGACTTTTACGTTCATAAATTATTATAGGCTGCCCACAAAGACTTAATTTTTCATTTGCAGCCTATTAAATAATATACGTTTTATTCCATTCTTATTTCGATATTTGGGAAAGTAATTGCAGTACCATTATTTCTATTACAATCAAACAGCAGTAATACACTTAATTTGACACAAGGAACAATATATTTTCAGAGCAACGGACGAACTTATAAGACTTTCCATGGTTTAATATCTGTTAGAGACTTTTAAGTCTCTTAGCCTTTAAATAGAAGATAGAAGTGGCATTAACATATTGAACAATCATTGTAATATCTTATGTGAACTGACATAGTATCGCACATCAAGGATTATTGCAAATTCTCAAAGATATTTTATAATTAAATTCCGAACTAGTTTTATGGAATTTAAAAATATTTTTTCACTTACAAGTCCAATAATTAAAATTTTTAATCATATTTTGCTTTAATAGTAAAAAGACCCCAAGATCAGCAATGTAATATCGCGATCATATTGTTCAATAATATTTTGCTATGGATGAGAGTTTCAGGTGATAAACTTTCCTTAACTCTTCATCGAACGTTTCGATTCAACACTCACAAGTCAGCACTGGTACAAACAATGTCTGCTAAACTAATACTGGGGGAGATCAAAGGTGGGCGAGGTTTGATGAGTCGTTTGGTCTTTCGTGAACATCCATCCAATCTGGTCGACCTTTTTTGGGTGCCCAGTGGCGTAATTTTACGCGCTGAAATTGCGCTCGATTTTGTGGAATGCGTATGGGGTAGTGGTAACGTCGAAAATCTCACGGCGATCCGATTTGCACGGTCTAGATCGTCGCTTGTGGGGAGGAAATAATTGCCCTTGGATTTTCTCAGTATTCCATATTCT
This sequence comes from Andrena flavipes, assembly GCA_963971345.1. Lineage (NCBI taxonomy): Eukaryota > Metazoa > Arthropoda > Insecta > Hymenoptera > Andrenidae > Andrena > Andrena flavipes. The sequence goes on from OZ020482.1 coordinate 46,597,626, forward strand.
ACACCTCTTTTCAAGGCTGCTTTTACCTGCAATTTCCAATTATTTACAGTTAAAATAACTGCGGCGAATAGTACTCTATCACCACCTACTCGGTGTATCGTGGTACGTAGAAGAATCTAATTGTAAACTTATGGGAAATATGTATAAGTCATGAAACGTTGATGAGTTATGAAGATAGAGCCATCTAACTCCAGGTATATTCTCCCATACCAGTGGCACATTCAGAAATCAGGATTTAATCTTGGAGGAAACTGAGAAAATATTTTTAATGCAAATTCAATCAAATTCATTAGCTGATTATACAATTTATTTAAAGAATAAAATCCAGTTTTCCTTTCTTTTCACACACCCCTTCTTTGGGGGTTGTCAAGGGCTTTTGCCTCTTCTGGAGAAAAACGTCTGACTGTACTACATAAGTACGCGATGGCTAAGAAAAAAATTAAGATCTCTAAAGTCACACGACAGATAATTCCTCTCAGTTCGGACTTTCTTTGAATCGGCTTTTATCCAATTTTACAGTATAACGCGAATATAAATTTAACTGAACTTTAAGGCTATGTATGGTTACAGTGGACACGTTTTCGCCCGAACTAAGCATCGCGCGGGTTGCGAAATATCGCGCGATGCCGCACGAATTTACGCGACGTCATCGAAAAATTTCGCGCAAACGTCGAAGAGTACTGTAGATTAATTTGTGTTATTAGTTTTCTATCAGTTCTATTGTTTTCAAATGGGGCAACTAGCCAATTAATTAATGATAATCACAGTCCTGTTTCATGTCTTTCAGTAAATGTTGTTTTTCAAGTTTGTTATTTCCAGTGATAAGGTATTCTTTGAAAACTGGTCACGTAGTAATCAGTGTAATCGCGAAAAACGCCAACTGTCGCTGGCATATCAGATCGATTTGTTTCTGATTGCGGGAAATTCCGCGGCAATCTATGTACGTGCGTATGTAAGTACACCAATACATCTACAATATCTAATCTCACACTATATATAGATCTGATGCAGCTGTCAAACAAATAATTTGATTAACACAAAATAATAAATAATAAAAAACGACAAAAATAGTAAATAATAGTACTATTTTATTATTTCATTTCCCATTTAATTTATTAATGTATTTCAGCAATATTTATTTTATATATATTCAAATGCAAAATAAAGTACTTTATACACTACGCACTCGTTATAAGCCCGTTTCTACCATGCATTGTACGCCCGGCGACTATCCCCAGCACTTCTTGAAATCCTTGGGACGAGATTGAGAGAACCTGAGAACGAGCGAGTGGCTCTTTCGTTTCCTCTCGCTCGCTCTTGGGTTTTCTCACTCGCGCCAGCCCCGTTTGTCGGGCTTATAACGATTGCGCTCTGTGTTTTTAAAGTAAAAATATGAATTAGAAGGAAAATTAAGTATAGACTTAGCTAAAAATGTAATATGCAAGTTTTTCATCTGGCGAAATGCAGTCACGAAAATTGAACACTTTGCGAATGTAATTATGTTTCTATAGTGCTTAAATATAATAGAATGTGTCTGGGAACGCTGTAATTACCGGTGTATTGCGTCCACTGTAACCACAGCGTTAAGTAAAGTACCTATATATATATATACATGGAACATCGCTAGCGATCGTGATTTTCTGCTACGCGAGGGTTATCCGCCCCGTAGCTCATTTTTCAAATAATCCCAATTCAAGCGCAAGCTTACGACTTTAAATTTCACCAGTAGCACGTGTCGAGATTGCTTTTAAAGCGCTTTCAATACCACCATAATTATATTGGAGCCACTCACTTGTCGCTTAACGCGTCCCTGAGCCATATTGGATGCATAACTTATGTAACCTATGATTTTGCTGGGCGGTAATCCTTTGGTCTCACGGAGATCCTGTATAGCAGACACGATCAGCGCAGCAATTTTCATCGGCTTTACTTTACGAATCTTTCTCCTCGATATTCTCTTCGCGGGCTTTCTCCTCTTCCGCGACATTTTATCGACGAATTATCACCGAAAGGACGTTTCTGCGGCGAATGGAACACGAACTTGGAATTTCCCGGAACGGTCAGCAAAGATTTCCAAAATATTACGGAACACGGGAAATTTATCTGTTAACCGCTGCCAGAAAAATTGTTTATGCAACCATTCGTTTGTTCTCGCCAACAAATTGAAGTTGCCTTCGTTAAAATGCGAATTAAATAAATTTGTTCCGTAACATGACGGACATTTCATGTCAATAGTCGCAGGATTTAGAATTTTGAATCACTTTTACCCGAACTACTTTATAAATTTCGAAATGATGCTAGAATCACAGAAATAGTAAAAAAAAAACATTTGTAAAGTGTATGATGAATTTCCACACACCATGTTCTCAGTCTCAAATTCAGACTCCATCCAGTCTAAAGTACCGAGTCAGGCTTCCTTCACTTTCACATTTTTTGCTGTTATCGTACCAAGTTTTAATATTTATTTAGTTACAATAAACTCAATTACCACACTTCAAATTAACACTATATATTAAAGCTAGTTGTTAAATGAAATACATCCCTTAGCTTTAGCGGATGGGAATTCTAATTACAGCAGAGTACGAGAAATTCTAATTACGACACTTATTGACACGAGTAAGCAAGCATTGAAATACTGTCGAAAGGGATGGTAATTATCTGCGACTGAGAATCAGCGAGATTTACTGACCTCAAAATTTGTTCGCAATTGACAATGATTCACTAGCAATCTCAATGCGTACAAATCTCATTGACATAATTCATCGAAATTTAGAATAGACTTTTGAGCTGTTATATGTGTACCGTCGAAGACAACTCGTTATTTTCCTGCGAGTTCACACAATTTTAGTGGCGATGGTAACGTTTGACGCGTAAAAAAAAATACCAACTTCGTTAATAATACACAGTAAAAATTCCAAACTTCCAGCTGAAATATTTTTCGAGAACTATGTGACAGTATCAAGTATCTGTAACCTTCGAATTAAAAATTCCTCTACAGTCGTCTAGTTAGACTACCCAACTTATGTGTGTGCAACAGAGTTGGGCATTGTTTGAATAAATTTTTATTTGAATAATCCTCGAATAAAAATGTCAAATAAAATGAAGTTATTTCAGAATAACGAATAAATTTTTATTCAAGTAATATACAACTTTGGTGTGCAGGTCAGGAAGCTCGCATATCTACATATATTGCACATTCCTCTATATTTCATGTGTTCTACGGCTTTATCGACGTCCTTTGATATCCCCTTTTTCCTTCTGCTGCTCGATCAGTCAACGTTACGATAGCCATATTACTTTCCTCCCAGAAAAAAAAAAAGAAAGAAAGAGTCTTGAATAATACAATGCACCCCGCAGATGCACTCCGTGCTGGTATCAGTTTCAAGGAAGCGTAATCGCCCTTTTAGTGCTCCCTCGTGCTTCGATAAGAGTGGCGCGCGGTTATGTGCAAATTAGTTCCCGTCAGAGATAGCTGGTCTACCGTTGATACGCGAGAACGTCATTACGATGATCGAGTGCGCCCGCTCCTATCGAACGGGGATATGAAATGGCGGGGGGTAGTTTATTCAACCCTCGCGTGTGTCATTCTAATTTGCCCGGCTTGAAATTGATACGTGAACCACCAACCGGGCGCGAAATTATTTAGTAAAAATAGAGGAGTGCCTCGAGGAACGAGCGACTTAACAAGGTTGATTCTCGTGGATAAGTGTCTTTGATTCTCTAACAAGAAGTCGAATTAACTGCGAGCGATTTAGGAATGTTTCGATCACACACGTGATGCGAGAACTTTTAAAGTGTCCTTCGGTAAGAAGCGAGCAGAGTCAAAAACGCGTCGCTAAAGTTTCTCCTCGACACCGATAGCGGGGAAAATAAATCCTCTCCACTCCCACAAAAATATCAGAGTTCCGTACTTTTCACGGAACTTTTCCCAGCTCTCCCAATTTAGGAACTGCTGATTTAGGATAATCACCGGGCGAACTTAGTTCCACCACGGTTATCTTATCGGAGTTAGTTAAAAAACGGAGGCTTTTCAATGCAAGAGAGAAGGGGGCAGTGTTCAGAACGCGCGGATATCGATCGACGGCAAGTGACTAGCTTTTTTGCAACGCTCTTTTTCACGCCTGAATCGCGCGAGCACCGGAAGCGATAGCAAATTGATCTCCCGTAGAAAAAAAGCGCGCGATACGCTGAGTCTTTGTCTCTCGCAAACTGATAAGATTCAAGGCGATTCAAAACGGTTTCAGTTAAAGTCCAAAGCTCGGAAGATCCTAAAACGCTTTGCAAAAGTCTTCAAGATTTTTACAGTCTTGAAATTTCTGAGTTTCGAAGGTTTTATGGGTATTATGAAATATTTTCTGCAAAAGTAGATATAAGCGGACTAAACAAAGTTTAAACAATATCTTCCTTATATGTTTACCCTTGAGCCAAACCAGTTCCTGAACAGAAACAGTGCACTAAACATTCAAAACTCAATTTCCAGACTATCAGAGTTTCCAAAATTTCTAAAACTTTCAAGAGTTTCAGACGCTTTCGAGTCTCATCACTAGCCACCGCGTTACTGCGGCAATCCGGGGTCGGAGTTCTTATCGCGTGGACGAGGGTGGACAGAGAATAAACGTGGGCGCGAGTTTTAAAAATAATCTCGAACGTTGCAATCGTAGCGCGACAGCGGCGATAAGTCCCGCTGCTAATAAACGCGGACATTGTACAGTATAGTGGTGGAATTAACACACAACGGTTTAAGCCTGATATCTGAAACGACACGCGACTAGCCGCCATTTGCATAGAATGAAGTTAGAAATGCAAACTGTCGGCGGGAAATCTCAATTTCGCGATAGCCGCCGGCACGAGACTCGAACAAGCGTAATTGGGAGCGAGTTAATAGAGAAAGCAATGCGATTTGTCGATGCGCCGTTAATCTGATTTAAGCAGGCTAACTCTGCGCGCCGTGTTCCAGTAGTTCGGCCCGTTGACTTCGTGATTTTCGTCCACTAAATGTGTAATAAATTGAGGGAGCAGTTACTCTGACTTTCCACTTTATGGAGAGATTTGTCCTTCGATAAACCGATTGTAAAAGAAAATCTTATCGCATTGATAGGCTGATGTCATACTTTAATCACAATGTTTATCAGTAAAGAGATAAGTCTTTCGCAGAAAAGAGAAATGAAAAGTTGGCTTCTCAAAAGAAACAATTATTCTTTCGATTAAGAGAAGAACTAGGCGCATGCGGAATTTCTGACATTGAAATCTGAGAATGGATTAGGGTGCGTTCAACACTGCTGGTAGTAGAGGCAAAATTGTAAAGAAATACAGTTATGAGAAATTTGTAGTAATTTACTTATTTTCCGTCTTTATTGCATCAATTGTCCATAGTAAGGTGAAGTTAAGGTAGGCTCTCGTGGCTTGCCAAGTCGTGGGATAGCTCATGGCGAGCCGAAACTGGGCGAGCCGAGCCGACTCACCGAGTCACGCGCCCTGTAACTTCACCTTAACTAATGACACTATTTGCAACTTGTATGTGGTCCATGAACGTGGACATACGTTACAGCCTGCCCTTCATCAAACCAAAAGTATGACAGCTTTTATGACAGCCCCGTGCAATCCACCAACATGACCGCGACGAGCGATAGATTGTACGACAACCCCACACAGTTCGCAATTATTGTTACATCGACCATAAATGGCAACTTAATGTACGATGAATGGCTACGTCTGCGGGCCCCATGATACAGAAGATTCCAGCTACACGCGTGTACAATAAATGACTGCTGACAGTGAACAAGCTTTGTTGAGTGCTCTTTATATCCTTGATTGCTCTGTAGTACGAACAGTGTACGAATGAAATCAATTTTCACGTAAGATAAATGTAATATTTAAAGGAAAGTTAGATATTTTATACTAGACTATAAGAGGAGAGAAGAATTACGAATAACGCTACAGATTTATTTGTGTCTACTTAGCGTGCAGATCGTACGAAACAGTTCAGTTTCGTGTAATAAACCATTTAAAAAATTAAACGTCAAAAAGTTTTCTATCACAGCCTGGTACTCTACCGAGAAATATATTATACCTATAATTCCAAATTCCACTTACAGAAATAGATATGTATTTTCTCGTGATAGATTGTACTTAATATATGTCAATCATTTTGAAGGCTAATTGTAAGTATCGCTGTAAAATTTTTGTTTGAATATATTTGAATATTCGTGGTGAACGTGACTAAAGGGCGAATAGCGAATTTAGAAAACAAGAGTCAAAGGGAAGATAAAACACGTAGCTGGAGGACTTCTTGAAATTTCTTTAAACATCACTCTGACTTCGAGAGAATAAGAAAATATTATAACGTTTTAAATTTTTCGCGTGACATAAAAAAAATGTATGGGCTTGTTAAAACGAAACTGAGTAAACGTCACGATAAAGAACGTTGCATGCTGCGATAAAAGGTAGGTATTATATTACATTACATGATTGATCAAACCTCCACAGTTTAGTTACCCCAAATATCAGCCTTCCTTATCCCGGCGAGTAAACGAATAAATCCATTCGCTTTCTCCTAACTGCTGTTTGCTAATTTAGAGATTATGATTATATTTCTTGAAAATTGACTTAATTTACATTAATATTTATTGCCTCATTATTATTATAGGAATATTTATTGCATCACTTGAATATTTAACACGTTTGGTAATCAGTTACACCTCACTTAATATTAATATTTTTATTTTAATTTCACTTTATTTATTAACGAAAGTCGGACTCCATCTTCTTCTTTGTGCGAGGATGAATTGAAGTAAGTAATAAAGTCAAAACTAACATAGAAACACTAACCAAGGGAATATTCTCATGTACAGAGAATTCAAAGCTACCGATTAAACCAGAAAAGAAATCGAACACAATTGCAATGAGTGTTTGCCACGTTACACATGCAGTTTTGAAATGAAGGATGCGAAAGGACTTCACAATTCGAAATGTACCTATGTGCAAGAGCAGAGATTGAACTGTAGTTTAATCGCCTCATCAAAATTTACATTTCTATATTTTCTACTGCAGTTTCGTAATAATACTACCAATGGATGCGTGAGGGATTTCCAATAAAATGGGTCCAAGCACAGTCTAATTATAGCTATTTTCAATTAAATATAATTCAAGTCACTTCTATAGTACACATTACAATTGTTCATTACGTATAATTAAAAATAGTCTGAGTAATGTCGATCGTGGACTCATTTTCATCAGGAAGCTGCGTCAGTTCATTGATAATACAGTCATGAAAAATATCTAACAGGAAATATAGAAATTAAAATGTTCATTAGTAGATAACACTCTGCGACTTGATTGCTAGGGATGCAAAGGATCGTTGAGGCAGTGATGCAGAAAGAGATCCTCAAGTGTAATTTTTTTTTTTCAAAGCAAATATTCGGAAACGATTCGACAATACTTTCGATTATTCCAGAAAATATTAACGTGAGAACACGCCGACGTTACTTAAAGCGTTAAGTACTAAGTAATAAGTTCCAAAAGATGTGTTCGGAAGATATGACTGCATAATAAATTGTTGACTAGATATTCAGTACTAGATACCCTGACCAAAATAAGTTACATTATCCTCGTGTAACATATCAAAACACTCTTTTCTTGCCTGCTGCTAAGTAGATTTGTGGGTAGCACAATAAATATTTCCAGCGGTGTACATATCACTTGAAAGAGTATTTATTTCTGACAAATATCTCACGCCATGGTGGCAAGTAAAAGAAATGAGAGGAACAGTGAAGGAAGATTAGGGCGACATGAATTAATAGTCTTATAGTTATTGTAATCTTACGAACATTCCCCCTACCGTCTCTGACTTGTAAACCCTGCGATTATTATCCTCGCCCTTGCATATTTAAGCTGTTAAAATACAGTCTTCCTGTTGCACAGAGCGTTCCCTAGAAAATTTATTTCAGATCAAAGCGACAAGCCTCTCGCCCCACTGGACGCTACCAACAGTTATCGGCGGTGAAACCGGGTTGTTAGTACTTTATCGTTTAATATTCTAAGTGGTCGTAGAACCAAGTGACGTTTTTGCTCTCGTTAAATCTAACGAACCGAGCTAATTATGCAAGTGACTGAATTATTTGTGTCCTCGTGGTGCGTGTTGCAGAAATTGCCTGCCACGAGCGAACAAAATTGCAACGCCATTGGATTCGTGGCTGAACAATACATATTTGTCCCTTTGCTATGCCTTTGCACTTCAAGTATGCCTCTTCGGCTGTTTTGTCGTAATATTGGTCTTAAAAAATTAAGGCAAACAACGTTAGGTATTGCTTCACCACGAAAGTAACATTGTAATTTCATTCTTATTAAACTGGGGATTAACAGTGAACGTCTAGCATTATTAAACCCAAACAGTCACGTAGAGTATTAATTCAGAGTGCGACCGCGTACCTCGGTACGCGACAGTCAATTGATCTCTCCTTCCAAAGGCGAGGCTTGGCAAAGGAACGAAGATCGAAAGTTCGACGTATTCGAAATCGGGAAAGAATCAAGGGTTCCGGGGCGGGGGGTGACAGAGAAAAAGAGGATGAAATGGATAAAGGGGGAGCCGAATGGGAGTAGAGAAAACGATCTCGTGATCTTTGCCGTTTGCCAAAGTGCTGTGCCGGTGAGTGCGTCTCCATGACCTTATCCGAGCCATGATCGCGTGGTCGTTGGGAAATCGCAAGGACCAGAAGGACTTTCAATTATATTCGTATTCAATTACGCCACTCTCGTTTCCCCCTGTCGCTCGTCTAAATGTGGCCCGTGCAAAGCCACTTGTAGCAGATACAAGTCCCATTGTATACGCTGGGTAAATAAGCTCAAAGGAGCGGAGGCTTTCGTCGGTCAAGACTACGGGCCCCGTATTGTGAGGGAACAACGTCAACAGGCTATAGAACTTTATTTCGTGCGATTCAATTATTGCGCGCCGACACCGGGGAGGAACTTGAATTTTTCCGGGAGAGGAGGGGAGCAATGCGAACCTCCTGACGGAATACACGAGTCGCGCAGGGGAATGAAATGCTGGGGGTGAATAGCCTCGCGGCAGAGACGTAACAGGAGTTCCAATTAGCCAAACAGGCGTCACATTTCTGGTAATTTAATCTATAATCCCATATAAGCAATGCAATAGATTTTCAATTTTTCACAGGAAATATTACTTGTATAAATATACATATATATTTATTAGAATTCTAGCCTCGTCGACTACAGAATTTTGTTTACATATTTTACTTAACCACTCATCCGTCCAAATTTGCTTCCTCAATATTTATATTTTCGATATATTATTTCTCTTTCTTTTTATCTTTTAATTTCTCGTCCAGTATTCTCAGCCATTTCATCGCACATTCATTTACCCTACCCTCCAACATTTCTGTTGAAGAACATTCCCCACTCTCTATTCTATAAAAATAAAGATATTGTGCGTTTACATAGTCCTCAAGCGAGTGTTCCGTTTTACCCTACCACTTGAGCGAGGCGAAGATTTCAATACCTCCGATAAATTTCATTTTCCGTGGTTCCCAAAGATTTTTCTTAACAATGGCTTTGTTTTTCTTATAGTCCAAGGTCCACCTAAGACTCCTGTTGCAGTTCCGTGTCTTTTTCTCCTTCCGATTTTATGCTATCGCCCTCCAAAGTTAAGCGTCCCGTTTTACCCCACTCTCCCCTACGCATTTGATATAAATACAGCTGGTACAGGGATCTACGGATAATGCTGCTAAACTATTGAAGGCCGGGAACGTATCTCTGTCAGCTCTCAGAAAAGCCACGTTACTTATGGAACGACCTAAAAGAGTGAGAATGAAAAATCAACGAGAAAGAAGCACCGCATACAACATAATAGAAGGGAAGCCCGAAGCCTGGAGTTTAATCCCGATTAACCACAGAATCCTTTAGCGAAGGCAGCCAATGTACTCCCGCCCGAACGCAATTATTTCCCTCAATAATTCATATTCGCGCATTCGAATAAACGCATTTTCTCCCGGCGGGAACGTCCGTTTATTCATACACCGCGAACGGATCTCGGTAAATACGAGCAGTTCGAATTTTCCGCTATCCAATATCGGGGCGAGTGACGGTACGATACTGCATCGGCTGTGCATTAAAACGGCACCGTTTCGTGCTTTGGTCGGCGGGGCGCGGTCTATATCTCCGCGCGGTTCTATGCCGGTCGATCTTTAATAGCACAGTATCCATCCAACGACTATACTCGGTAAGCATACTCGACGGCACGGACTTGAAAGTGATCGATCCAGATGCAGGAGCGAGCGAAAGCTGGCAGACTTGCGAACCGAACGTTCATCCAGCATGCAGAGCGGAACGGTGGAAGGAAGCGTATCCTGGGAATTATTGGCATCCCGTTGGATCGTAGCGTCCGAGCAGTTTCCATGCGGGATCCCAATCACCGATCGGACTTACACGAATGCAATTGATCCCTGGCCAATGGCTGTACTCACGATAATACCATAACAATCGTGCATCACCGACGTCTGTGATTCTGGCATAGATTAAGGTGGATCCACCGCTCATACGCGGCTAAGCCTAGCTGGATTTCGAATTAGTATGTAGCTGTTGGCCGGCACGCGTTTTAACGATGTTTAAAGCAGGTAGACCGACGCAATCTCGCTTTCAGAGGGTCTGCCGCTCTGTCGGGACTAGATTGGAAGTCTTGGCACGAGTAATTCCGCTTCACGGATAGACATCGTACAATGGTTAATGATTATTTAAAAATAGATATATCGTTTTACAAAAGTAAGTCGAAAATGTAGAATTCAATTTTTTCATATAAGGCTTCATTTTCGAGAGAATTGATTTTTAAAATCCGTTATGTGCGTGTGCACTGCATTGAGAATTGCTTCCACTTTTAAATCGATTTTCCCAAAAGAAAAAAAAACGTAACCATGTTTGGAGAAAAAATATTCTACAATTACGACTCATTTTTGGACAAGCATCGGTGCATCCGTGGTCAAATTCTCAGCCAAATGTACCTGTGTGAGCTAAACGAGTTTTGAAATTGGATTTTCCCGAAAATGATGCAGAAGAAGCCATCTCCTTTTCGGTTGTACCATGATTTCAGGAATACCCTGTATAATTAACTATCGAGAGTGATTTGATATTGTTTAGCAAGAGGGAGTTTAGGAATGGCAAGTGACCTGACGTTGTATTACTAAAGAATAGGGATATTTTCCTGAAAGATATGGCTGTGGAGTGGGGAATTCAGAGGTGACTTCTGGTAAGAGGTCGAAAACTAAAGGTATTCGTTTTGAAAAATCTATCTGACGAGTTGTCGAATCTAACATGGCTGTTTTAATGAAAAATTGTTCTCGGGAATGGGTAGCCAGAAGTCTGATTTCGCGTGATGTATTGTGCGTGAATGGTCGTTTGTAGCTTTCATAGGGCTCTCGTGGAGGAACGTGACACCAACGATAAACCGAACCGATTAATTGGCCCATTGCGAGTCAACTGATCGTGCAGCCGCTTGTTCTGTCCTCTCTGCGTTGGATGAGCATTTGTGGTTTGAAGAAAATGTATAGGCCTGCTGTTGAATATGATTCTTTAAAGTGGAGCAACACAGTGCATATACATTTTTTAAAAATTTTGACAATTCATTGTTAATCTTACAGGATCTACATTCTTTGTGGTGTATTAAAGAATAAAGAAATTCTGATCAAAAGAGATAATAAGGGTTAAATAAAGTTTAAATGAAATTATATCTGTGGCACTAATGGCAATAAGCGCGGTCGCATTTATACCGGTCGATCTTTAGTTGCTTCTGCAACCGATTTTCCTTCGGAACACAATGCAAGGAGAAGCTACAATCCCTTATTTACATCACTTTTATCGACTGCCGATAAACATTATCAAAATGATATAGTATAAATTAAAAATAAATCTGCTCTACTTACATTTACAGTCTTTAGAATTTCGAACATAACCGAAATTACTTATGCACTGACCTAACACATTTTTAAGTCTACGTCAGATCCATTTAACCTACTCTTAAGTTGCAACTGCAGCTGCTCACAGAAACGTTACCGAAATACATTGCATCCTTAACGTAAAGTCTATCTATTACAGTTCTTGCCGAGGTTTCCAAGAAGATCAACCCACCCAATGATCTTTAACGTGCCCTACCACGGAGTTATCGCGGTGATAATTCAGATTCAGCTAGAACGCGTACTCTCCCTAACGTGCAACCGAACTTCGATTGGCCATTACCGATTCTAGACGCAGATAAGCCTAACTGCCGCCCAGGCAACGTCGCGCAAGACCTCGAGGACTTCCCTTGCCGTTGAGTCTCATGAAGAATTTAAATCCAGCCGGAGTATGGTTCCCGGGCAATGTCTCGAGCCGCGAAACTAGTTTCTCGCATGTCGGTGGCTTACTTCAGAAGAAGGCCCGTGGGAGCGCAGTGTCTCGTTAATACTTTAATTTCGTGCGCAGCGCGGACGATCCTTCGCGACAGAGCCCGCAGGCCGACAAACGGAACTCCGCTGCCGCGGCAACTTTCCGCTACACGGGGCTTAATTGTTTGCTTACGGAATTGTTGTTAGTTAAAGTGGAAAGTTGCTGATAACTCGGGGAAAACGAAAACGAACAAGAGAGGGTGACACGTGTAACTTGGTGGCGCGCGGGAGAACGGAAATGGAAGGAAAACGGAAGGGTAGGGGCAAGGGAGAGGGGACGGGGGAGTATTAAGGGAATGGTTACCATCGCGGGCGAATAGAATCTGCCAACGGGAGTGCTGGATCATCCAATTTGATCGCTCCTGATCATCCCAGCCAGGTGGAAAATGTTGGCGGAACGTTCCGGATGTAGAACTCTTTCGATCGTTTCAACGGAATGCGAGGCTAAGTATCCGCATCCAGTGGAGAAAGTTCCTGATTGGGCTGGCCTGGATTGGCGTAAATTTAATTTTTACCTGAGATCACAGCGGCTCGATTATGGGTGGAATTAGAACAAATAAGATGGAACGTTGGGTTCGCTCGCATTCTTAGGAAATTAGTATATTTTGTATAAATATTAGGGTTGCGTTATTTATACGTGGCGATTTTTTTTATATTTCTTTGCTCTCAAGAACGGTGCCATTTGATAAAAAATTAGTCCCTGAAAACGTTTATTGCAATCGGGCAACAGGAAAGGCAGTCCTTAAAGTTTAGAATTCATCGATAGTTGGGAATTGAGACTGAAAGAATTTCTCAAAAATGATAAGCCCTATCGAAATTTTCTTCAAATAATATTAAAAATAATATACAATTACTATATACATAAGTTTCTCATGCTACCAACCATTTTTTAAATAATAGCGATAATACGTCGCTATATAAATAGAATATTAGACTCTCAGCGACAATTGCAATGCTTCTGATTGCAATCAATTAAAGAAAGTATATCCCACGAATCTTCGTTGAATGAACCCTCGAAAGAATTCACTTGTCACTCGAAGGGTGGAATATGATAGGTATTTGGTGAAAATTCGTCGGCTATAAACTACCGAAGCAGTGCAATGAAAACCTAAGGTTCAATTTGGAGGACCGCGCATCGTATCTCCGCTCGTAAAAATAAGCAGGGAAGAAGAGCTCGTCCCATCTCCGTGTATTCTCACGTCAGGTGGGCTGAATGCCAGACCGAAAGGTACGAAATTTTTCGCCGCCGCACCATAATTTCGTATCCCTACCATCAAGCCTAACCAAACCTTAACCAACCACATCGTTCAGCCCCGAGCGTTCATTTCGCTTGAACGCATGCCAGAATAGTATGAAGGAACGTAATGAGATCCGATTAGAACGTCGCCCAGGTTATGGTTTAACAGCCTCTCGTAGAGACTGATAGCGGTGAGCCAAAATCGATACTCCCTACGGAAACCAGCGGCATTCTTATTGTTACTTTTCAACGGCTATACATGTGATAAGACAGCGCTATTATCGTGTATAATACAGCCAAGCTTAATAATACAAAGCACAGTAATCGGTGTGCTCAGAATGTTTCATTTTAAAATGTTCTCCTGGTTTTATGAGAAAAGGAGTATAAGAACAAAAAGAAATGAAAATTCTTGTAAGGAAAATGAAACACGTACTCTCCAGAATTTTGTATAGGCACTTGCGTTACTTTTCTAAATTACCAAAAACTAAATTACAAGAATGACTTAAAGAATATCTGTGTTCTTAAATAGATTTTATGAATTTCACAAAATGTAAACTTCGATTATTTTGATACAACGCAATCGTCATCCTTCTCAAGATTTCTCATAATTCCAAAATTGTTTACGACATATCGTCAACCCCTATTGGTCAAATCTAATAAATTAGAATCTAGGCTTTAGAGAACACGATTAATTCGCAAGTTCAGAAATGATTTGAGAACGGCGATACAAAAATTTTAATACACTGCCAATACGTGCCAAATTCTACGCACCGTGGACTTCAATTCAGGCAACGTTATAGAAACACAGCTGGAATTGAATCATCCGTAGATAATTTTTATGACAAAGGTTTTTGCAAAAACATTAATACCACGAACTCAACATTCCTAAATCACGCTGTTCTTATTTCCTAACATAAATCTATGTCGATATCTAACACGAATTGTGTTAAACCACTGAAATCATACTTTCGCGTGCAAAATCATTTCTCTCAAAAACAAAGCGCCCAAGTAAAAGATCATGTCCTATATTTCCCGGATACTTCTTCTACATGCTGTTTTGTGCCAGGGTTTATCATTGCTCCCTGTACAAACAGCGAAGCACGGCGTTTGATAGTAGTCTCCATCCTCTTCCCCATCTACTCGCGACGACCAGTGGTGACAGTTCGATGAACAATTCCAACGCAACGGGGACTAATGCCGCGGCGACGCTACGAATACATTTGCAAGTGCAAGCCACGGCCGAACGAGAAGCCCTGGCCAAATACCAGACGAATGGGTAACCGGCTATGTTCTGTTCCACCGCCGACTGACTGGAACGACTGCAAGCACCGGTTGGAATCCCCCAGCGATCGAGTCGCGAATATGCACCACCGCGATTCGAATTCCTGCCTGCCTGTCCATCGGAACGATTACCCGTCGCGGCCCGTTTAGAGGAAATCCGGTCAGACTGCGGAGATATTGTTGCTCCTTCCATCGATCAGCTCTGGTGATCAGATGACAGCTGCGTGTGACGGCTGATGGCTCCGAAAATGTGAACATTACGTGGAAATCGACCAACTGCTCCCTGTCGCGTTTCGAGAACTCGTAGCGGAAAATTATCCACGTACGGATCAGCGAAGAAGAGGGCGAAAGAAAAAAGGAAGAGGGTTCGTCGAGTGGCTTGGAGACTCGGTACAAACGTTTTGATAATTTCGGATGGATAATACTTTGGGGGTTACCGTTTCAGGAGTATTTAAATTATGACACAAATGAATTGTGGGTTTTTTATATTAATGCGTTTAGTGGATACGTTTCAGGTTACTATTGAAGGACCACCTTTGTGGAGGGAAATGAGTGGTGCTTGGGTGGTTATAATTTTGTGAGAAAGTAGCTGACGTGGTTGCTCTCGTGTCTGCAATTTTATGTTATGAATCAAATATTAGTTCCTACGTAAAGATTAATTATAATATATCGCGAATGTATAAACAGCCTAGGGTGTTGAATTGATAAAACAATTGACGATATCGGGCGAATCCACCATGAGATTTTATATGAGACTTTTCTATCATGAGACTAAAATCTCAGCAACAACTGAATGTAAATAATGGCAGTAGTCGCGAGAGATGAAATTCTTAAGTACGATATTATGTTGGTATTATTGATCTACTGTAGGAATACATCTAACTTATGGGACATGAAGTTTTAGATACAAATCTTTTTCAAGCAAGTATTTACTTATGTTACTATTCACAGTTTAAACTTTCGTTTGATCGGTACTGTATATCACGGAACTTATCTCTTGAGAGTCTAATTTCACGAAACTGATGACAAAGTAATTAAAAAATAATGAAATAATTGTCTCGTGAGATTAAATTCTCGTGCGAGACACGATATTCTTGTCTTATTGTGAATTTGCACCTTAACACGACTACAGCTATCGTTGAAAATGTGAAACAATTGACAACTACAGTGGGTGGCCAAATTATTATACTCAAACCAAAAGGTTTCAGATTTTATAATTTTAAGATTCGACGACCCTCTGTAGCCAAGGATCCTCTTCGATCCTTGTGTTTAATTCTAAGAGGACCACCGTTGAAGCCGTTGGCTCCCCGATAATTGTATTGTAAGTTAAAAAAACGTACCGAAATTTGTCTATTAAGTTCCTGAGTTTTAAAGAAACAGACAGAAGGATTTTAAACATATACACCTAAAACGAGATAATATAAGCAAAGATAAAGTTGAAATGATGCACACATAAAATTAAAACTAGCTATATCTGCCTTAGAAGAACAAACTCGCGAAACAGAAGATTGAACCCCACAAATGATTCTCTCATTCATGAACTTCGCAGTATTACGTTTGTTTCACCCACTTCCCGCAACGCAATTTAAATTAAAAAAGTTTCCAGATATGGAGGAAGGTGCATAAATACGAATATCGCTTTAACGTAGGATCCACCAGAAAATGACATGGATTTATACATTTTTGCACGAGACTTAAGAGCTCCATTCCCGCAGTAGTAAGTGACACGAAAAGCGGATCGAAAAAAAAAGGGCGGAGGGTAGCTGCAGAAGCGGATGCAGAGGGAGCTGATAAGCCTCGCGCAGAGAAGACCTATCTGTCCGCGGGAGCAAAAAGTTTCATCATTTGTCGGCCACCGTCCGTCGCATGTGTCCGATTCGGGGAACTGAAAGTTTCAAAAAGTCCCGTGTCGCGTAACACGTGTCCGGCAGCTCAAACTTTTTCCACAGGACGCCGAACAAATGACGAAGATTCCTACCAGTAGTCATCGATCCAAGTTACATTACCAGTTCCTATTTCCGCGCGAATCGCGCCATACGGGGCTTCAATTTGATTCCCAGGCCCGAGTTATGTTACCCGTGGATGACCGCTGCTTCGTAAAACTGGAGAAAACTCAGTGAAAAGTAAAGGCAGCACTTTTATGGACCACGTCAACCATGGTCACGTACATTCGCATATTCCTGTCCTACGTGCAGGACAGGTGGCCTCCCAGGGCCAATCAAATGGCGAATAACCCAATTTATCGAAAGTGTCGTCGATGGATAAATAATCAAAGAGACGAAAATAAGGTTTCATCCTATTTAAATAGATACTTCTATTAATATTTAGACAGGGGCTTCTATATTGGTGACGTTGTAAAGAGAGATTTAACAAGTTTATAGCAAGCGATTCTTATTTATTACAGATAGTGGAATGATTTTTTTAACCTCGGCTTATAAGATGATGTTTTGTTTCGTATGGGAACGAGAAGTTCAAAATGGTTTTAACAGAAAGAAGCATGGTATAACTTGACGATCTTGAAAGAAATTGTTTGTATATTTCTACATCTGTATAAAACTGTTGTCAATTCAAGAAACTTCTACTCGAAATAATTTTCAAAATAAGACAGACATTAAATGATATATTTAGAAAAGTATAGGAAGTACGGTTCGTTCGTGGAACGAGAGTGTGAAATAAGAGCATACATAGTGTACTGCAGCAAGGGAAAAGAAACTGTATATGGTCAGACGCAATTTATAACCGATATGAAAGGTACTATGTACATATCTATATATATTTCCCTGGAATTTTTCATTGGTGCATCCTTTTGGAAACTGTTTCGAGTAAGAAATATTGCAATTAATAATCACTTTACAAATATTCACAAAGTTTTTAGTAGTTTTATGTAAGATTTTTACGTTACACCTCCGTTTATTAATTCAAGAGGAAGCATCATTTTCTTCACAGTATGAAAAGTGTTTGACCCGCAAGGGCTAAGAAAACAAATTTACCAACGTTATCAAATAACAAATACAATTCGATCCAGAAAAAAGCTTGAATGGTTGAATTGGAACGGCCAGCTAACTTTTCTTTACCTTTCATTAACGCGTTAAGTACAGATTAGTGTTGTTTTTTAGGAATTTCCGTGAAAACGAAACGAGTGTGTATTTTGGAGCACAAAAAAAATGCGAATCGTGAAAAATTCTTAAATTATAGATGATATATTTTCTCATAATTTCTTGCATAAAGTATTGTCAAGGATCTAAATGCAAATCGTTCAAAATTTGAATAAATATAGACTTTCAACTTAGTTAAAAAAAAGTTCCATCTTCACAACCACTTTGTTATGTTATTTGCCCGATGATTCTGTAAATGGTGTAAGTGAAAAATTTAAAGAAATTTAATTTATCACTTAGTTTGTAATGTAAGATGTAACACAAAGTAAATGAGAAATTCAATATTTTTAGATTTTTGACTTACACCACTTTCATAATCACCGGCACATATATACATATTATATTTCTGACCTTAAATAATTATTTGCATAGCATATATATGTACAGTAAAAACTATAGCGATCCACTAAAGAAGGGAGAGTAAAATTGATTCATCAATCGTGAACATTTTCACTCACGAAAATCTAGTTTCAACTGTTGCAACGTATACAACCATAAACGCAGCTTCTCGGAGTGCTAAAATTTATTACCTCATCTTGCCATATTCATAGAATTCGCTGCAGCCAGGTTTACGGAACAAAGGATCCATATTTAAAAGGCTACGAGAGCAGTTCCAGAGACAGAAAGTAATTCAAGTGATTTCGAAGGAGCCCTCAGGATTGTACGCAAGAAAAGCGCTTCAGACCTCCCCTCCGCGGAAGCCACCCGCGTTAATAAAGAAATTTCTCCGCGCAAGAGGATAGTTCCCTCGACAGCTTTTCAAAAACTGTTCCATCGACATCGAGCGGGCACGGCTATCGAACAATTTTAACAAGCCGTCGCTGTCACGGCTATAACGGGCCCAGTAGATCGTGGACGAAGTCGAAAAGGATCCACAACAAAGGTCGCCCTCACTTTGAGAGACAACGGTGCTCCGATCCGTGGAACAATTAGACGAGGAAAGGCGGCGAAGGACATGCCCTGCCACTGCTATCTTCCAGAAAAGAAGAGGAGGACGGGGTGTAAGGACCGAGGGAAATTAAATCTACCCTCTCGAATGTCCCCCATCCACCCTCATTACCGTGGAAAAGCGTAAAGATCCCGTCGAGATGAGAAGACATTGTTACACGGGACGAGCAACGAGCAACGAGGAAATTCACGTTTCCTGTTTGAGAAGTTCCCCTTTGCGCCCCATCCCCTGCCCGCCGCACCCCTGTTCTCGCGTGTACGCGTCTCGCGTTACACGCGTCGACAAGCATCGCCTCGCGTACGATGGGAACCGCCTCCTCCAGCGACGGCCGAAACTTCGCCGAGGTATGCATGCAGAACTGCGGTACGATTCTCCATACGCAGCTCTCGATGCACGAGCAATTGCTAATCGAAATTGTTACCGTGCGAATTACCGGCGGAGAGTGGCACAGGGACGAGATACAGCTGGTAAGTTCGCAAACTTATTGCGAACACAAGCAATGTCTAGTAACGATGGGAAGCACGCGCGCGCGCGGGCAACAGACTTGACGGATGGGTTGGATTAGTTGGTCGAGAAGTGCATTGAAATGAGTTGGCTGAGCTGAATGATCAATTGTCCCCGTCTAGTTGAGAGTTATTAATGTCTCCTGCTTTAATAGCGCGAAGAGAAACCGGAGATTTGTGGTACAAGGTGCTTTTCTAGAGAATCGGTACTCCGAAGATAGGAACGTTTTAGTAAGTAATTTGTATAGATCGGAACTCGATCTGACTTAAATTCGCGTGGTTAGAGTGTTGATAATGCCGTTGACTTGTTGGTAAAGCTAACTACTTAAGTCCATATTTCTTAATATTTAGTAAAGGCAAAAAAGATTCAGGACATTAGAATGAATCAGATAATCAGGTAATAATAATTATTAAAAGCTAGCGGGATACATAAGTGTTTCCCTACATTATAGATAATTGCTTTGTAAATATATGTTTGCAATGTCAAATTTACGCGGTCTATGTAATCAGGTAACCATGTATAGGGATTATAACTAGGGTTGTGCGGGTGCCCGAAATTACGAAACCCTATTTGTGATTTGGGAGCAGATTTTCTTGCTTAAAAATTCAAAATCACAACTTGAAACTTTTCGGGTCTCGGGTACTCGATAATGACGTGAGTCATCGATGTAAGAAGAAGCGGTTAAGTCTACAAATTTCAACGGTGCACCCCTACAAAAATTGTCGCTTTAAACGCGACATACATATTCCCCACATAACAAAATTCAAGGTATCCCACCCGTGAGTAAAATTCATGCTGCTCAAAGCATCTATAACCACTCAAAGAGTCCTATCGATTAGTAATTACATTAACTCCCATAACTCGACCACGTTCTCTTTGACAAAGATTCGAATCTGTGTTCACGCAGATCTGAATCACAGGAAACGTAGAATGGCAGATTAGACGATACAGTCGACAACAGGTATCGTTCTGTTGATTGGAACACTAATGTAATTTCCGAGTCGGCACGACTGGAACCGAAAGTGGCTGGACAATTCAGTAGACCCTAGTTGTGATTAGATTTATTTGCGGCTGACCGCCGAGAGCTATGACCAACATTCTGAAAATCAATGGGTACTGCACGTACAACAGGAACTGGAGGAGAGGAAGGCATAACAGAGGAACGGTTAGATAGGCACAAGATTGGAGATTGGCCAAACAATAGCTTCGACACGACCGACGGTTGATTACTAGAGATAATTATAGATGCCTCAATGAATTGTATTAATGACATGTGTGTGATACTTAGCGCGTGAACTAATTCATTGTCCCCCATGCACGAGGCTCCTGTGTGCGTTGTAATTGATTAAGTTTACACTATTAAGTGCTAGTAGCATTAACTCTCCGAAATTCAAGGTATTTTTGGTGTAGTTCGATAAGTCTGCGTGATAAATTGTTATTTTGGTTATTTTTATGCAGTGTTGTATAGTTTACATTTATTTCAGTATTTCAGCGTTTAATTAGTTATGTATAGTGTGGAAAAGAAAAGGGGGGAAACTTGAGGAACATAATAATGTCACTCAACAAAAGAAAAGGTAATACAAAAATCTTTCTACGTCTACGTCATTAGCTCTGGGTAACGTTAAAAGAAAGTTCTCAGAATTTTGGTATATGTTCCTTCGTTTAGGTCAGTAAAACTGCCATGTACGTCAAACATTTTTCCAATCCAGCTACAGATTCGTAATCAGCAGTATCAAAAACCCCTAGACATAGTGTATTATTGAAGTTAAAAAATGTTAAAAATTATATTACTGGACGAAATTAACGCAAATTGTAGTTGAATGAAATCTACCTGAATTCAACAGTCTTTTTACCACAAAATTCAATAACGATTCACTTGTTTCATTACATTCTTAAAATTTTCAAAAAGAAAATAAATATGTACTGAATTTCCAGCAATAATATAAAAACATATGTCGTTCCACACAGCTATAGAAGCAGTGGCACACATTTAAAGTACGTATGTGTGAAAAAGGAAAACTTGATTGCCGTATTAAACGGTACAGCTTGGCGAATGATTTATGATTTAGTTAAGTTGATGAAAGCATAAGGTTCCGCTGATGTACCACCATCAGTCACCCGATAATGATGACGATGATAACAATAATTACAGCAATAGAGTTCAGATTTAACTGCCAAATAAAGCTATCACGAGGACCTCGTCAGGATGACAACGGCTAGAATGATGGATGATCGACGACATTAGCCATTTATCATAACAATGAAAATAGAAACAAGCGGAATACTTCCCACACCTAAATAACTCTATCAATTTGTGTGTTCGCTACAAGAGTATTTTAAAGAAAACAACACACCCACTTTTGTAGTACGAAGTTATAAACTCCCAGCACTTTTTATGCTATCTATTACTAACACTACGTTCGATCAGCAGCTAGAAAGTAAAATCGATACTTTCTAAGGGCTCGTCCTGCAATTAACATTTCTTTAACCTAATTTTCAATAAATACAAATTCTATCATTAATGTACCAGTAGAGTAATTTTAATTTAAACTTTCTTAAATAACTGGAAAAATGCAATGTAAAAAATATTGCGCAAGGGTGGGGGTTGGAATATAAAATCTTACGAATTCTTATACTAGCGAAGGGAGGGGGTAAGAAATCGCCAAAATTACCCTTACGGAATTCAAGTAGAGCCCCCTAAACTACCAATTTCCAATAATTAGTTATTATGACAAGTGTTACTTTGTTACTTTTATTCTCAGCCGAAAATAACAAAGTAACTGCAAATTGCATATACACTCTGCGTGCATACAAACAGCAAACATTTTTAATACTTATCTCCCCGATAGGAAAAGCATTCGAAATGTTATTGGACATAAAATGAAAATTCGATGCGCGTTATCCACATACACGACAGGAATACGCGCGCATTCGAAATTATGAACCATGGATTTATTAGTAAACATACCATGCAATTTTTCGCCACGCTTCGACGAATTAGTCGACGGCGATGTTTTTCAATTATGGGCACGTTCGCGGTTTATTCGTCGATCGAAAACAGGGGCTGACTTTTAAATTATATTTTACGATTTGAATCGGGAAATGTGGATAATGCGTGTCACTTGTGTCGTAGAATAATAGCGTCACTATAATGCAAACGTGGTATGAGATTAGTGAATATTTGCGGTATTTTTTTAATTTGTTATAACTGAAATGTTATTATTAATACGACGTGATTATAATATTACAAAGTCTACGAACACTATTAATTCATAATTTATTGGGTAACATAATTATATCTGGCAAATATGTTCTGTTTTTTTTTTCTCTCTTTTTCTCACTGTTCTTTATTGTGATCTGAAAAAGGGTCCGTGTATCATCTATTCAGAGTACCAGTGGAAAATGTCAGACATTTTACCCAGAGATTGCGGGTAGGTTTTTATCTAAATTTGGTGCAAATCACCACACAACCTACGACTTATGTAAATTCATCATGAAGGTAGATAATAATCTAAAAGCTAAGTTTAATTATCTAACTGAAAAGCAAAGTTTCCATCAAGCCAAACAATACACATACTTTGCGCAAGTATTGCCAGTGTCTAGTTAAAACCAAATTTATAATTTTCAAATTTTCTCCAGCACTTCGTATTAAAATTCAACCAATAGTATTCTGAAGATTCTTTATATAGATATTTCCATATTTACAATGTTTTATTTCAAATAGACATCTCCCCATGTTCCTTACAAATATCTGAACATGTTCAAATTATTTACTAAGGATTAGCTTCCTCCGCCCAAACGATGAACAAATCGTGTATACAGTGCTTGGAAACATAAAAGAGCAGGTTGACTTAACCTCTTCAGAGTAACTGCACCTGGACAAAATTTACAGTTTGACTCGTCTGACGGCAAAGGCCACCCTAGAAACGTTACGGAACCGTTTGACCAGGATCGAGTTTGCGGACGAATCTGTTAACTCGGGTGTCACGCACAACTTGCTACTCGACTGCTTTCAGATACGCCATTTTCAAATGCAAAGTAGACGGGCCACACAAAAGCAGACACACGAATTCTCGTATGAAATACTTTGAATTTATGACGCCCTGTCCCTGCTACATTTTGTAATTAGTAAATATGGCACAATTAAATATTTGCATAAAGAATTCATTACAACTGTCCAACTTTACCTACTTCAAAAGAGAATGGTCATCCTCATAGTAATATCACGCACAAAATACTAATTTACAGGTATATAACGATAACTTCTCAGGTAGCTTTGAATTTAATTTAGGTAGTTAGACACAAAATTATAATATTATTCAAACACTATGTATACCTATGTTTTTACACTTAGCCCTCAAAATGGGCCCCTCAGAATATGTGCCACCTGGCTATTTCTCCTTAAAATCGTCACTGGTTACTCCTATTTTTATTGCACACCATTCAGATTAAGCTAAATCAACGCACGCAGCTCATCAAGCATCCCGTCCAAAAAGCCAAGCTCAGAAAACACCTCGTTCACTGACTAAACAACTATGCCCGCAGACATATCGACACCACTGTTCTTTAGTAATCAACCATAAACTTTCCCCAACACGGATAAACTGGGAAATATTTCCCAGTGACGAGCCGAACAAGCTAGATTCCCTAGGAGACTCGTCTCAATTCCCTGGAGAACAAGCTAGCGCCATACGTCGAATACGAAAGAACGAGCTACGAGACGCAAAGAATTTTAGTACATACTGGACCCATCGTCGAGAGGCTACTTCACCCAGCTCACATCCTCTCCCACCATTTGTCGACAACGTATCCGCTAGAATTTTTAACTCTTCTACCTCACAAAACTCAACAATCCCCGTACGAGAGCAGTCTTTTTAGCTCGTCGAGTTCCTGTCATAGACGTCATTGGTGCAGCTTCTCGTTTAACCAGATGGAGCTGCACCCTTTCCCCTGTCCACCTTTAGTGTCATCGAGGCGTGTTCAAGGAATGTGTGGTCCATCGAGGTCTCTCAACGCCAATAGCCTGCTCGATCCTGCCAGGATCATCCAGCTCGATGGTCATCCGAAACGTGGCTATATCCTTTGTCCCAGGGAACTGTTTCCCCTGTTCGCCTTGCTAACGACGCCTCGAAACCAGTCCGTCATACTTTACGGTGGCGTCGTTCGCGTTATCGAGGCTCCTCGCGGGAGGATACTCGAGTATCTTCGATCACGCTCGAGAGTCGAGCGAACGCGCAACGGAGAAGGGTTGATAAGTTTTTAAGCCCCTCGAAGTTTACGATGCATTTGGCTTAAGTTGCTTCCGAGCGAGCTTCCCGTTGAAAAGTAAATTGCTTGGCTGGTGTGGAAGAAACTTTACACCGTCCTTCTTTGTTGCATCTACATTTTTCACGGTTAATTGATGCACCTGGTAAGCTCCGCCAAGTAGTCTCGTTGGCCCCCTTGAGGTGATATCAGATATCGTAATAGATTGTAGTGAGAGTAATGAGACGCTTCGAGGATAGCGTGAAAGGATTCTGCGATGCTTCCAGGAGATCTTGGTCTTATTAGATTCAGAGCTACCGTAAACTGAGGGAACATTGGCAGTTACTTAACATGTATTGAAGAAGGAAAAGGAGAACAATTTTATGCATTTTCATAGTTGTAGTATAATCACAAACAATGCGATGTTATACTAGGATAATTAAGGGTCGTCTCCGGTCAAAAAGCTTGAAAAATACGCGATTTTCAAGAATTAAAAAAAAAAGAAATTGAACGACATACAGTAATAATGCTTTTTAGATTTTATTACTTCATATTTGAAGAATAAATAATCAAATCATTGTTAAAATTTTATCAATTTTTGCCTCGGAAAAGTTTAATTATGAACCGATTTCAAAAACTCTTGACATTTTATTCCAAATTAGACTCGCTGTCGCCTTATTCGCAGAGAGTAATTTTGCGAAAATTATGTTTTTTTTTTAAACATTGTGTTTAAACACGTGCTAAAAATCGACGGATTGTTTGCTTGCAATGAAGACAGATAAGGCGATAACCATTCACATATACTTTAAGAATGTTTTTAGTTTTTTTTATTTCAGACGATCCTGTCACGAGTTCTGATGGCGCTCGTCAAGATCTCGAATTTCTACAGTGACACAATGAATGCTGTAGGTATATCTTATGCAAAGATTGATAAAATTCGAACAATAATTTTTTGTTTGCTGTGCAAACATGTAGTAATATTGTTTATGTAGTAATAATGTTCAAAAAGCTTTTTCACTGTATTTTGTTCAGTTTCTTTTCGTTTAATTCATAAAAATCAGGTATTTTTCCAGCCCTTTGACCGGAGGGCACCCTTGAAGCAACTAAAAATGTGGAAATTGAAAAAAAAATATATAAAAGAGTATGCGTTCGGCACAAAAGGGAACAAATTGAAGTGGCAATATAACTGAGGCTCCTCCTTTCTCTCCATGCCATAGTACGTGATTATTTTGCTGATTGGTTAATCCAGCACTGCATGCAAACAAAAACAGAAATCCTCGCTCTAACGATAGAAATATCACAAATCAGCCTCGATGCTTTCTTTTGGCACAGATTTTTCCGAAAATCGTTGCCAAACAAACTTCGTTCTATACGAAGGAGATATGTATATTCGGATTTAATTTCCCAACGTCAGCCTCGCAAGCGGGTTAATTAATTCCCGCGTGTTCTGAAATATTCGATAAAATATCCAGATTCGTGGCGCGCCTTAGCGCTCTTCACTAGCCGAAATACGAAACGAACGCAGACTTGTCCTCGTTGCAGCGATAAGTAGAAATCGTCCGAGGCGCGCAGTGAAATTTTTATGAACACGATGCAAGTCATAATTCAACTGGTGCGCGGATCGACGGCGACGGACGTTCCATTAAATTGTCCAATTAAGTTGGAATGCTGCGGACTCGCGTAAAACGGTGAAGTAAATCGTTCGCCATACACAGCCGTTTCGGCGTTCGCCGACAGTTTGACGCGGGTCGTTCCATTCGCGGGCCAAAGTATAATTGGTCGTTCGAACGAACGCTCGTAAAGAGCTTCTGCTGCGCGATTCGGGGAATCCTGGCAGATTGACGCTCGACCGGTGTCATAAATGAAACAAGTACAATCACTTGCGCCTATTCCACGTGGGGTGCAAAAGGAGAACTTTCAACGGGACCGTCTGATATTGTTGGTAAGCTAATCTACAGAGGGTGTTGGAGAAAAGGGTTTAGGATTTATGGGGTAGGTAGTGTCTACTGACAAGGGAAGATCTCCAACCCAGTAATTAAAAAAAGTACGAAACTTTGCGGATATTTAAAGGATATGTATGTATTACGCCATTTTTTTTTTTGCTGGCCAAATTCACTTTGAGGAGATGAAATTGGCCATTGAAAATTTCCCCGATTTTGTGATAACTCGCGAAGTGTAAGAGATAGAAAAGTTTTCAGACAAAAGTTACTCCTTTTAATTATAAGCATCATTTGGTAATTTACAGTTCTTACAATTCGCGAGTTATAACAGGAAATCGAAAAATAACCGGGATTGACGGGAATAATTTCATCCTCTTAGAGTTGGGCATTAAAAAAATTGCGTGGTACATACATATATATCCTTTACAGATCCCCAAAGTTTCGCACTTTTTGAATTTCTGGTTTGAAACGTAGAATGGCTCTTGGCTGCATTCAAGGATTCGAAATTTTCCACTTGTACATAAAACGACGTCCGCGCTCGGACGTTCCAAATTTCCAAAAAGCTTCGAGTGCCCTGGGTTACACGGCTGTTCCATTATGTCGCAAACAAAGTATCAAGGGTTTCACTATATTAGAACTCACTTTAGGTACATTTTCATGAGACAACCGGCGATGTTTACCTTTCCACGTCACACGACTGCTTCAGTAGGGCCAGGAAAGAGACAATTTGAATTACAAATTTACGTCCGCTGCCAGCACTTTACTATTGTTACATGCTTGCCAAGTGGCGTGTATCCATAAAGGTAACAATAACTTACCAAAGTAATTGCCTTTAATGTTTGTCATATACAAAATTTTCTAACTGTAAAATTTTCTGCTGTAATTATAAAATATCTCAAGCGAGTACAATAACATTTCTTTACACGAGGCCTTATTTTCGAAAACGGTAGTTTTGAATATTAATATTAGTTACAAATTTGTAACTAATTCAAAACGTACACACAATATTATTTCAAATCATAAGAGTTCCTTAGTAAATTTCGGTCGCAATATAAATTTAAATTCCAAATTCAATAAATGTTGCATCCACAGAAATTTCGTTCGAATAAATGTAATTCTACAGCATCTTCCTTATTTAAGGATGTCGTCAGAGACTCTGCTGCTCTGCCACGTAAGTATCTGTTCTGGATAACAGACACGAGCCGCCAAAGTATCTTCCGAAAATGCTTTCACCCCTCTGTTAACAAGCGTAGATACCAAGATAAACAATAGTGTTGCTTCGCAACGCACTCTGCTGTGCAACTGGCAATGAGCAATGTATTAACTGACTGGGTACACGTGTGCTCGTTAAGGTGCGAAATGAGTCAGCCATGACATAAACGTGCTGGTTTATGGGGCCGTAAAAGGTTCGTAGATAATGTTAAAAATTATACGCGCACTGTAAAGCATGCTCCGTGATGCATGCAACATCGCCCAGATTTCGTTTCATACGTACACTAACGACTAGATCCCGGTATACACGAGATACCTCACGAATCTGTGGTCAAACATTTCCGTGTACGTAACGTCCATGGTGGTCAATTGGCAGCGGAGTTATTTCCGTCGTGACATGTAAATTATGTGCTCAAATCGACTAGAGGAAAAGAGTATTAGCACCTTGGATATTGTAAGTGTCACAATTCAAGAGAATTTAAGGAATCTGTGAAATATATTACAAGGTAAATTGTTTCTCTGATAAATAAAAGATTAATCGTAGATACTAATAGTGATTCAAACTAAAGTGTTACAGAATTAAATTACAAAGAGATTATTCAATGGAATCGACCTTA
This sequence comes from Andrena flavipes, assembly GCA_963971345.1. Lineage (NCBI taxonomy): Eukaryota > Metazoa > Arthropoda > Insecta > Hymenoptera > Andrenidae > Andrena > Andrena flavipes. The sequence continues at coordinate 46,626,193 of OZ020482.1, forward strand.
TTTTGTTATTCCCACTATACTTTGCTTGCCTATCAAAATTGGAAAATAACTATAGTTGCACTCGATTTGGTGCTTAACAAAAATTTGATCATTATAATAAAATCTAGATCTACATATTTATACAATATTGTATTGATCTGAAACTGCCTAGTGTAGCAGCTTTCGTCTATACAGCCTGTACAAGATGGAAAACTCGAAAGCATGCTGAAACAGATTAAAGCTAAACGAAAGAACAACAGCTCAGAGTCTCCACCAGCATTCTTCCTTTACCCCTTCAGTTTTGCTTCTGGTAGTTACAATCACAAGCCCCGCGTCAAATCAATTCCATTTTCTGAGTTTTCATAAAGATTCGAATTTTAAAGCTCAAAGATTTGGAGAATTCGAATGGGTAGTTCTGAATTCTAAATTAACACGCTTTCCAGTACCACTGACCACGAGGTTGGTGGCCAAAGTGCAGGACCATACCACAGAATTTTCTAATACACACAAAAATCTCTACCGCGCGTGTATTTTGAGCAACTACTGTCTGCGAGAGTAGTTGCTTGGTAGACGAAGGGAAATTTTCGACTCTCACAATCAGACACTTCTGCAAGGCAAACCGGGGAAACCCTTTATCCGACCCCGATTCTCGACGCCCTCGTACCCCATTACGCCTAGGTGGGGCTGCTGCATTCACGGAATACTCCCACTTGAGTCTTTCGTATAGTCTCAGTGCTGGTGAGCTGGCTTGGGACCCGGGGATCGCCAGTTTCCGTCGTGAGGTTTAAGAAGCAGGAACCAAGCCTGAGTCCCTGGGGTGGATGTGTTTATCCACAACGGATGGAAAGTACAACTGTAGCAAGTAGGTGGAAAATATGGGGGCTAAAAGATTGCCTAGAAATCAACTGACAGTGGGATCAACAGAAGGCTTACTAAACAGTGTAAACAGGTAAACATCAGTTTTTCAATATTAATACACATCTTGTGCTTTGTTGACTTTATTATGATTTTCAGTCTTGCTTGCAGTATTTCAAGACGATTCTGAAGGGCGGAGTTAAATTTGTCTTATTACCATTAAATTGGTTTTTAATTTTTAACAACTTTTAATAATTTGTTTTTTACACATTCGAATATTTGTACTTCTGTTTAAACTTCGTACTCTCAGGTCATATTATTCTATAGTTTGACATTTCTGCTGTATATTTTGTGTATAATTAACATTGGTAGCTTTGTGCAGCAATTATTATTTAGCTGTTGTTATTAATATATTCGTTGTGTTTGTAAATGACATTCTATATGCAATATTATCTACTGCATAAACGCAGTGGAAGATAACAGTCCTGCATAAATTGACAAATTTACATTAAAACAAGTAATTTGTAAATGAACGCCAGTTACACTGAATTTTTATTATGTACTGTTTTATGAAGTTTTGATGTTTGCAAATTGCAAATATACCCTCGGCAACACTGTAGGCATCATTATCTGTCACATAGATGACTTTATTTCTACATAAACACAAAAAACATATTTTCCATACTACAACTCAAATAAATAATTTTATCAGCCGCAACCACCGTACGTGCAATTACCATTCTACATGCTTTTAGGAAACTTATTCCTCTGAATAAAGTTTACTGATGGCCTATACATTAGAAGTTACAGTAAGATCTAGATTCTCCGATATGCGTCTGACCATGTGCAGACCACTTCTACTTGCTTTTACTTCACTGCGTTTCAGTCGCGTATTCTAGTAGACATACTTCGTGCTCTCGCAATTTCATGCAAAATTTCAGCAGTCGATTCTAATAGACTTCCTACAGATTTGTTTATAATTTTTATCCTGTAATAAAAACTTTACGTCTTGAGAAGAAAATTATTTAGGAACATGTAACCTTTTTGACAATGAGTGAAACTAAAAGAAAATCATGTTAATACGATCCTTTCTAAATAAAAAGACACATCGAAAACCGATAAAAATTATCAACTTTAATTAACAATATCTCCTCAATTATTGAATTATAACTCTGCTGCATATGACATTTCTAGTTCAGAATTATCCTCCAAATCGAATGGCATATTTTTGTACTCCCTGTATACACGAAGATCTCCAAGTACACAATTTTGAGCGTGAAACGGTAAGTATCTGTCAATCACTATTTATCTACGATTAGTTAGAAGCAGCGAGTTGTTGAGACACACGTACAGTGTACATGCATTCGCTGAAGCTCACGATTTCTCAACAAGTTTCTTGCACATCTGTGTGCATTTGCATTCTATATTCCAGCTTTCGTACTTTACAATCTAAGATATTTGAGGCATTAAGAACAGAAACGGAGTAACCCACATTTTTTGCGAAATTGAGTTAGTAGCAATAATGTATTCCAGTAAATTCTACTAATCATATAAGTTAAGAAAAAATAATTTCTTTCAATACGGGTTAGCTGTTCTTTTCTCTCAATGCCTCATTTGTCCCCTTGACAGTCCTGCGAGAGGTAACATAAAATTCAATTGTGGAAGAGCCAGACGTATCACAGAAGCAGTGACAATACCAAAACGAGGTGCTCGAATCTGAGACGCGAGCGTAATAAGGGTGATTCGCTTCGTTCGACTTCGATAATGAAGCATTCTTCCGTTTAAGTAGATTCTTTAATTGCCTTTCGCGTATAATTGAAATAAAAAATGTTCCAGGCTCGCTAGCTGAAGGTTTAATTAAACTGGATGATTGAATTACAAATGAACGTATACTATTTTACAATGACTGTTGGTTGATGAATAGAAACATAGCGAGTTGTGGAAGGAGAAGAATAAATTTGCGAATGAAAGACGAACCAATCTAAGGCTGGTATGAAAAAATTCTTTTTGCGAATGGAGAAAGGTGACTTTCCAAAATATGTTGTTTCCAAAATATAAAAAAGGTATTAGAGATATATGAAAGTGATATATAAGATATATAAAAAATCTATAAAGACCAACATTTTTTCCCCTAGGAATTAAATATCACATCAGCTGTTTATATTATTCATATTAAAATAACTTTCTAAACAGAATATAAGAAATTGTAATTGAAAAACAATATACCTCTCAAACTATACGTTTATATGATCCATTCTGTTGGCATTACGTTTAACATCTTCCTGCAATAACTATTAGCAAAACATTTTAGAGTATAAAGCACACCGTCTAAATATAAATTACATTACACCACATCTTCCTCGAAGAGTATCCACCGCAAACTGAACAAATCGGTATATCATTAACTGAAAGTGGGTCGGTTTCAACGCCGCCGTTTATCCCTCAATGAGCACTATCTCCCACATCCTACCTTCCATCCTCCGTACTAATTTCCCCTCTTTCGTCCAGTTGAACATCGTCAAAAATCCGGTATCTCGAGATTCTAAAGAGAAAGCGGAAGGTCCGTTCCTTTCGAGGGGCGATCGACGTGAAAACGGTGAAAAGGCGGAGCGCGGTGGTGTTCGTGCAATTTAGCCGGGTCGTTCGTTCCACTTGATTCGGGTAAAAGTGTAAAGTGTTCTATTCGGTCGGTACACCGTTCGGCTGAATAATAAATTAACGAAAGCCGAGATTATCGGTAGTGCTGGATTACAGCGAGCCGGCGGGATTATTGAACTTTTATCGAGAAGATAAAGACAGAGACGGGCAGGTAAAAGAGAAACGGGTAGCCGAGGACGAATGGAGAATCGGATAAGAATAGGAAATGAAAGAGGGCCCTTCGCAGAGGAGACGGTTGGCAATTCGCCGATCCGATAAACTCAATCAGCTTACTCATCTACCTACGCGTAGCTGCGCGTCTGCTAATGATCTTTAAATCCAGCCAATCTCAATCGAGCTTCCCTTGTGCCCTGATTGCAGCCTGTACAGACGCAACGACACGACCGTCTCCCAGGATTATAGATATTTCGGAGCTAGACATTCCTCCGTGGGTCTCCTGTCGTTTGCACCCTTCCAACATTGTACTTTTTATTCCCATAAAATAACTTGAAAATAGATTTCGTGTAAATGTGTTTTTCAAGTTGCAGCGGTGTAAGGGGATACTCTAGTGTAACAAGCCGTTTTGCAACGCCATCTTTGAGAATTTATTTAGTAAATGTTTTTATTTCCTAATTTTTATTCGTCTACCTACACATTTTTAAAAAATTACATATTCTACTGCATTTAGACTATTTCAACGTTGGTAAATAAAAGACATGGAATCAAAAATGTGTCTTTTAAATAATTCCACTTTCACCAAATAATAACGAATTTCTAAAAATGACGAGTTTTTAAATTTGCAATAAATATGGGTAGTTAGCATATTCTCCACAATTAGAAAATCATGTATATGTCTACCAATTAATAAAAAAATAAGGGAATAGTATCAAACTGAAACAGCCATTATACTAATTTCATAACAACCTCGTTTCTATTATATTTCTCTATTTAATGTACGAAATATGTCTTCAGTAAGGAAATCAAATTTTTCAATCATTTTATACTCTTAAGAGAATTAAAGGAGCATTTCACATGTTTGTGAAAACATTTTACTGAACTCTTATCCATCAAACTCTTTCATCCATTTCCTGTCAATCTAAATTTTTGACACTTTGTAAAGCCCCTCTAAATAAAGAAGCTTAATATCAAGTTTTAAAATCTCGATTATTCGGAATACGTGCCCAAACATTTCCAACAGAAAAACAATTGAGGGACTCAGTGGAAAACACGCACAGCACATATGCATAATTTTTCGTTTCTCTGTACCATTAATTCATTCCTGCAATGTAGTGTAATTCCACCACCTTCTAACATAATAGCAAACTGGCATGCGCCTGTTTTCCACTGGGCCCCATAATTTTCAGCCAACAGGCCAAATGTACTAAAACACGCAGAGCATTCCGAAATAAAAGAAAATCGCATTTTCCAAGTATACAAAACGTCACCCAAAGAAAAGCGTACAAAGTACTTTAAACTCGAGAAATTAAGAGGAGAACTGCAGAATACTACGAGTTTTTCGATTACGCTGCAAATAAATTCCCTTCGGCTCCGCTTGAACAGAATTTTCTACGATTCCGGTTGCAGCGGATTATGTACGTACAAAATCGCTGCGAGCGAACGGTGTATGCTTCCAATTAATTAAATAAGTGCATAGCACGAGCGTTTTCCGTATAACGCGATGCGCTTCATGAAAACATGCCGGCGTGTAATTGATCCAGTCCTCGCAGGATCGCTGGAATAAGCAATTATTCAATCACGCGTACGGAATAGGCGCGATTCGTGCCAAGCACAATTAACCCGGAAACGTCCAACTTGAACGCGCGTACCCGTTTGCACCGGTGAAAACGATTGCTAAATCGACGGGTAGAGTTCGATCGCAGTTACAACGTTTCGCAAAGGATCTCTTTCGAGGCCATTTAACCGATTCGAATATTTTTACCTGCCGGATAAAGGGGTCAGCGAGCAGAAATATAGAGGAGAAAACTATGCTACTAGCAAAGCGACAAGAAACGATGCTCCTCGACATACTTTCAGCCGGGTCTTGCACATTAACGCGCTAAATTATTCTGAATGAACGCGGCACTGTATTTTCTTGTCCTCTGGAAACACGACAAATTAATTTTTTTGTTTGTTACGGGCGCGTTGACGTCCTCCAAAAATTGAGAAAAAATCACTCTCTGGCGAAGAGGCATATACAGGGTGTTCCGTAATCAGTGGTACAAACGGATTTAGTAAATAATATGGAATAAAATTGTCATAATCCGCTTAGTTTTCTAAAAAGTTTTCAGCCATAACTATACTTTGGGGCAAGCGTATTGGACCAAAATTAAAAAATTATTTACTTGATAACGAAACGCGATACCAAAAAATTTTATTCTATATTTTTGTGGCGGCGCGTGTAACGGACACGCCGCGTCATTAACGCCAAACGTCGGATCTCGACATCGGCGATGTCGGCGACGCATCGAATTTCGGCGCCGATGCGTCGCGCTACGATTGCCGCTTAAGGGTTCTCGGAAAGCGGCGGGGACCGTCGTCGATACGATTGTATAAACATCCTTTTCGGCTCGAGAGACGACGGTTCCCAGAAAGAGGTGCCGAGAAGTCAGTCCATCGCAGAGAGTCAACGAGAACGTTACTAACCGTGTCCGACTTCGAAATAAAGTTTTCTGTCCATATAAAGAACCTGAGCGTCATTTACTTTCCGTCACCCACAATTTTCAACTCGTTTTTTTTTTCCTGTGAGATCACCAGCCTTCTGCCTGTAGCACCGGTTACGGAATATGTAAAATTATATAATTCAATTCTGTACCTCCCATTTACCAATAATTAACTTCCACCCAGTCCTCGAGACCATTTGAATACCATTTAAAAACAATTTCCCCGAACTCCCTAACATAATCCAACTCTTGCCTCCTGCAATTTCCCCAGATCAGTGTACAGAACCGCGAAACTGTGAACCGTTCAAGAAGATTCAGAAAGCGAAGCGAAGCTCCCACTATGTACACGAGTGAATCCCTCTCGCAGGGTGGTCCCTTCATTCGACGAAACGGCCCGTTACTGTTGGCTGCTGATATGGGCCAATTTATTGTCCGGATATCAGGCCATGGTTTGTCACTGTGCATACACACACGCGGGTGCTGTCAGAGCGGGGTGTAAGATCACGGGGTTAGAAGCTTAGGGCCGGATGACCAAGCCCCGTCTCTATAGAGACGTTGGCTTCGCTGGTTATAATACGCCTCCGGCAGAACGTTACACATCCCATAAACGTCACGATGCCACGTAGCCAGCAGAGAAGAGACGTTCTAATTTTCAGTAGGCGCGAACCAACGCTCCGGTTGTTTCCATTGTATCTGCCGGGCCACGGACAATTCGCCCCGGAATTGAATGTACCCGAATCCGAATGGCACAGTGAATCGTCGTGATTAACGTTCCTTAAGCACCCGTGCCGCAGCGATCGTCGCGGCGCGGCACGGTCGATGACGAACGCCAATATCCTGGATGCTACGTACACAAGCCTGCATCGAAACGGCCACGGGGATCGTATCAACCACCGCGACGGATACTAATACGACTCCAGGGCCTGATATCTTGCGCACGGCTGTCCTAGGAACTGGCGAATTCACGCGCGGTCTGTTTACGCGTTTCCCGAGAAATCTTGATGCGGGCACGGTTAACGGGGGTTGGTACATGTTGACGCTTATGTCTGAATTGATCTTCAAGCGGATAAGTTCCATGCCTTCATACTCCTGGCTCTGCGCGCACTGGCAAACGCTTGCTGTACATAGCTTGAGGAGTGGTTTCCTTTTTGCTTGGTAATCGATGAATTGGAAAGCACTGCGTTGGGGAATTCGGTTTTTCTTGTTTGGTAATCAGTGGGTCGAAAAGTGGTAAGTTGGTAATCGCTGGGTTTCTTAACACTTTCGCAGACACCTTTCGGTGCGAACTTACGCTCACTGTTAATCTTTTAAGAATGTTCCAACTGGGAATTCAGGGGTCTTTGGAAAGCATGAAAATAGGTTATTGTATCGGGTGATTCGCTTTTGAGGCGCACTCAACATTGTATGGGAGAAAATTTACTGTGGCATTTATCTATTTATTAAATACTGTTTTGTAACATTGTGCGGGCTGAATATTTTTTACGCCATTTAACCTCGTCTACTACCTCCCTTAAAATTTAGCTGGCGGTTTCTGGGTCTTTTTGGATCCAAACGTAACGTCGATGGCCATAGGAAGAAATAGTAATAGGGTTATTCCAGGGAATATGCCACAATTAACTTCGAAACGCGATAACTCGCAAGTATAAGTAGATACAGGGAAAAAGACATAACCATATGAAAGTGTAACTAATTCTGTGTATTGACAAATAAGTAAAGATATGTAACTTTTATAATTCAAAGAGAAACGTACAAATACAAAAGTCCTCGAAAGTTGCACCAAGTAGTAGGTAAATATGCCACAAGCTACGAAGTGCGAACTAATCACTCAACTTTTGGAAAATCAACAATATTTTAAACTATTCAAGCTATTAGTATATTACCTGCGGTGATATATTACCCCAACTGACCCTAGAGAAAACCTTATTACGGACAAAATAAAGAGATGCCTTGCTATGAAAATTAAATGTTCCCCTGCATTTAACATTTCCACGGTCGATCCATCAGCGAAGCGTTACGAATTCGCATGATTGCGATCGTGTAACCCCGGGGAGGAATAGTCTTGCCACGGATGAGTCACTAGTCGGGTAAAAAATTAACGCAACCGGTTTGCAATTTGCTAAATGCGGCCCTGCATTTGCATATACAATACCGAAACAATTACTCGGAAATGGGCTACCACGGCCTTAGCAGAGCTGTGGCTGATACTAGCTCTCGGGGTCGGGCGAGTTAGACCGCGCAGCGGCGTAACAGGAATAGGAAAAAGACGATATCGTTCCATTAGCCAGAAATTGCAACAGCGGCGAACCATTACTTAAGTAGGAAAAGACGGAAGCGCCGGGGTTTTCGCGGCGTTGCGCGAGAACAATCGTTCCCGAGGAGTCGAAACTTCGAATGGACGACGACTCTTCGACGGGGACGGGCGTCTCTCTCTCCCAGCTTTCCATCATGGTAACGTCATGAAAACAATGAGAGAAAAGGGCCACGGTAATCCAGCGGCAAAGTCTGCACAGAATTCGGCCCGGGGAGTTACCTTTCAATGAAAATTTATGACCAACGACGATAGAAAGTGGGCACGATTTTGAGAAGCTGCTCCGCTGCAACCCCCGATAAGCGCTTTCTGCGCTTTCTGTTGATTTTCTTGGAAACTATGATTGTGCAGGGTGGCGACGCGTCTTATAAACTGTTGGGACCGAGAGATTTCTCTTTGCCGCGTTCGGGGAGGTGGGCAACGAATTATTCAGTAGGAAGTAGTCACAAAATTTTTCTAGAGATTGCTTCAGTCACAATTGTCTTGTTGCTGCGAGAGTAAAGAAAAAATGCTTGATTGACTGTGATTATATCACGTTGTCGTCGCATTGGCGCAACTTAAGGATACTACTTTTCTTTTTTTAAATTAATTGAAGAGAAATAAATTGAAACTGAGACTTGTTCTCCGATACAAAGTTTCCTAACATCATAAGCTTTAGAAAAATATGTTTGTTTGGTATAGAAGAACTCTAGTATATGTTTGAGAATTAGTAACACAGGACTGTTAATAATTTTAAGTTGACGAAATATGAAAATTCATGGACCACACCTTCTTCGGTAAAGGAATCTAGAGGAATCGGAAAATTCGCAGAGCACAGTTCGAATAAGGTCTTGACGGTCTTGTAAACTTAGCCTAAGTTCTCTCGACTTGTTTAATAAAACAACGATTATTGAAGTTCACCCGAAGCATTCCAATCTTTTAACCGCTCACGAACTCCACGTGGCTAATCCCAGAACTGCCCTGCGAAACTACCGTGCGGGGCACAACAAGAGTACCGAAATCACGGTGAAGGTTTCGTTTTTTAGTTATTAACGTTTAAAAATTCCGGTCCGAAACGCCTGAAGTACAGTAATCCGGCGACCAGCGCGTAACGGAGCATAACAGAAAACAACGCCGTCAGATATCAACGATGAGTAGACAGAATTTATCACTACATGTACCATGTAAACTGCTTATAGCGTATTTGTTGTTTGGCGGTGACTATGCGCGGCGGTATTGACCTACGCAATGCGTGCCTCTGGTCGCTGAATTGCCATGCAGAAGGCGCGTTCAACTCGACTTTTTAAACGGAAATAACTGAAAAATGAAACGAAACTTTCAGCGTAATTTCGTTACTATTGATTTTTATCATATTTTGCCACGTAGAATCGCCCATTATCTCGTTTCCTATCTGTTGCCAAACATTCTGTATATACATGGATGACCGTTTAACTGGCACACCTAAATAACTCTCGAATTAGGTATTGGTTGAAAAGTTGTTACATACAAAATTATAAATACAAATTACTGAAATGCTATGTTTTGAAAATAATTGAAGACTGCAGAGGGTTAGCGAAGAACGGATCGTTTACTTGCGACATGTGATTAAAGAGGTGAATGTAGACACGACGTAGAATTTGTTACACAAGAGTGGCTAATAAATTTCTTTTACGAGAATGCATTCCGCAATGTTTCGTGTGAACTGTTTTACCTGCGCACTCCTTCCAATCGCCTAACGTATTTGGTTGAGTTACTGATCCCAGGGGAGGAAAAAGGGTGGGGAATAACAAATAGTCTTGACTGAATTGCCACGAAAGCTCGCTGTTTGACGATTCAGTACGCGACAAAACATCCGCGAAATTGGAAACGGTCCCAACGTGAGGAAAATCCATTCCTTTTCCTCCGGTTTCGCCGTCCTTTTTCCTTGACCAGAAGGGATATGCGGCGATACTCATTAACTGATAATTGAGCTGCGGTGAATTTATGGAAAATAATTCGATTTATCAATCACCTGAAAATTTTGATTCTTCGCGTCTCGTAGAAATGAGTATAGGAGCACGTGAATATTGCGTACTAGTAATAATGAATAAATGTTGTAAGTAAACACAAGAGAAAGTATTGTTAATTATGAAATTTCGATATACCTAATATGATGAAAATGCGAAAGGAGAATTTCTTGGGGCAAATTTCAAAGTATTAAAATGGAAAAAAAATTAACTCCATAAACGTCACTTCACTCAAAAGTAATAGAGAAATATATATGTGTAACAATTTGAAGCATTTGAATCTACGTAATGAGATATATATATATATATATATATATATACACACAATCAAACCTCGATAACTCAAATCTCAAGGGAAGGGAACAAATTTTTGACTTATAGAGGTTTTTGAGTTATCGAGGTTCGACTGTAGAAATATAACAATAACTTTTTAAAACAAATAAGGTCCTTGATCGATGTCCTTTGATTAAGTAACAAGTATTTCTATCTATGAATGTATTAGTTTACCCAGAAAATACAAGTACACAAAGAATTGATCAGATTTGTAGGAATTAGGTAAGAAGAAGAGGGTGGGAAACAAAAGATCAATGCCATTGCTTCGATACTAGATCATTCAGTAAACCTCGAACCTAATCGCCCGTATCCCCACAGAGTTCACACTATGGAGCTCTGTTCTATTCAAACATGCGCGTTTCGTGGTCACGCTACTGTTCCTATCCAATTTCTATAAGTACGTACCTTCAGAATTAATATTACCAATTCCCTTGGAACATACCGATAGCTAAATAGAGGCACTTGTTCTACCTAAACCGTTCTGTTACTCCCTTTTAATATTCCTCCTCCCATGTCATTTATCATAAAAACGTGCATAACTACATGCAACGGTTTCCAGCTGCAATTATTCGCGTCGATGCACGGTTTCGTGCAACATGTACCGAACAGTGACGATGTCTCACAAAGGGATTGAACGAGATTCGGGTCACCACTCTGGTTACAATTTTGCATATAGTTAGTGCACAGCATGTATAATTATGTATGCTACGAATAGGGAACGTTACTTTAAATTTTTTGAAAATGTTGCTTTCAAAATAATTGTGCTTATTCCGAAACCTCGATATCTAACCATGCACAAAAAGGAAACCATAATTAAGATGTAGTGGCAACTCAACTGAAATGCATATAGTAACTCGAGGAATAGGTTTGTATAAATTTCTACAAATTTTTTCGCTATTCCTACAATTAGTTCCTTATGGAAGAAGAAAAATACTACTTTTTACAAACAACCCGATTGACTCCATAAATTTTTAAAATTTGCCGAGTAAATGGTCGCTTTTAACTGACAAAATGTTTCTCGAGAAAACGGCGTTAAAGTTTTATCGAGTATGTTGTCAAAAAATTGCAATTAGGTAATAACTGTTCCAAAAGTTCATTCTCTATAAATTCCTACAAGATATTGTTTGTGAAAAAGTCCCCTTCACGCATAATAGGTACAGAAATAGAGAGCAGGTGTAAAAGTCAAAGTGAAAAGCGGAAATCAGAGCTACTCTAATTTCACGCATTTTGCCCTTCAACGACGGCAGTAAACTGTTTGAGATATTGTAGTCAGCACTTGTTTACATAAACGAGTGTTTCTAACCTCGGACTTTGTTTGTACAAAGCAATCTCCATGATCTAATTGTCTCGAGCACTGGATATGCAACGTCTGGACTAAATCGGTGATCCGAACCTTATAAACTCCCCTTGTCACTCAGCCCCGTATGCGGAGGGGTGAGATAATTTTCTTGGATGCCTGGCTGACTGAACGACGGGGTGTGGCCACGGGCTGAAGGATGATCGCGAATGTAGTGGAAGAGCGAGTTCTCGGTGATAGTTCGCGGTATGTTTTTCCCCGTCCTTTGGGGTTACGCCGTCCGCCGCGCGAGAGCGTGTAAGCGCGCGTACGAAGTGGAAAAGCTCGGTGACAGATGTGAGACATTTAGCAGCGGCCTCGCTAGCGCGGAACGGCCTGTCTGCCGCTTAATCAATCTAAGGTGTCGGGACGTATTACCAGCGCAATGCTAGCGTGCTTCTAGTAGCACGAATTCACGAACCTGCTGGCCAGTCCACGTCGACATCGACCTCCAGCCCAGGGACGTCGATATTCCCAAACTTTCGGTGCTTACCGTATGCCTCCACGAACGGAGCATACGGAAACTCTTGGCATGCATAAACGGAGGCACGGCTGGCGCAACAGAACGTGTCGATGGCGGCGAAGCATATGGGAATTAATCATGGAGTATCGTCGACGATTTTCTTCCCTTCTTTTTGCTGTTCGATTCACTGTCGAGATATTGGAATGTTGCGATAATGTCTGTAGTCTGTTACAAAAGTCTACGTGCATCCATCTTTATGGAGATGCAGACATTGGGAATGAAGCTGTGTGTGTGTGTGTGTGAACTTTTGCAACTCAGTGTGAATTAGAAAGATAGTAGGTGTATCTTTTATAAAGAATGGTTGCCAAAAGGATATTTCAAAGTTTCCTGGAGGGACTGTTGTGTATCTTGGGTACCTATTCTAATAACACTTCCACGAATGAGGTTTAAAGCATGTACATCACGTGTAGGATAATTCAACATGCGACAAAATTTCTCTTCTAAATTGAAATAGAAATCAAGTTACGACAGATAAATAAAAGGTTGGGGGAGATTTCTCATGAGATGTCACAGAAAATACTGCACAATAACGCCTATTAATAAGAGAAAGTGTGAAGTAATAAATTATTATAATATGTGGTAAGAGGGACCTAACTCTACATTAAGACAAGGATCATATTACTGAGTCAATAAACATGGTCATTTCAGCCATCTTCCCTGGGATAGTATTACTAATTTATGATCTAGAAATGGCCCTAGAATGACCCTTTATGTAAAGGGTTTAGGTAGCCAGTACTGTAAGTCCACCACTAGGTAATTGATTTTGCGGTTATAGATGCTTTGAGAATCTAGTATGACGTTCACGAGCCCTATCTAACTATGTTTTGTCCATAGCGAGATTAGACATCGATTTGTTACACAATATTCACAGTACATTTGCATGAGTACTGCATATTTTTTTCGTAGTATCAAGCGCAACATGGTACATTTGTACGACTCGCTTACTCACTTCATTATGTCCTATTTTCCCCAATTTACATTCTGCCAAAGTTGCTGGCCTTTCATAACGAAACATCGGGAGTTAGCGAATAGAATGTGAAAAATGGAGAATGCGAACATGTTTTAGGCAGTAGTGAGAGACCGAAATTTGATATCTGAAAACTCCCCAACAACTCTAAATTACTTGTAACTTGTTTGCAAAAAATAAGAGGTAACTTCAAGCCATTGTTGGACTATTTTAAAAAATTTAATGCTGTGTGTGCAGTTAACCTTACGCTATATCGACATTTCAAAACGACCATTATTTTATAGAAATTAAAATATACCAGTTCGTATTTCTCACAGCTTCATCAGCAAAATTTATATCTTTAAAAAAGAACACAGAGTGTTTTTTCCATACAGTCTCACCCTAAACGTAACCGTATGTAGCCAATTTTTCCGTTCAACTGTTGGAGAAGCTAGAAGCTCACTGAAAATTTTAAAAGATCGATTTAGCACTTCCCGTGCAAACAACGAACGCTAGATTCACTTACACTCAATCAATCGCGCCACTAAAATTAAAAAACGAGATTCCTCGACTCACACGGCGAAACCTGAAATTAAAAGGGAGGCAAATACATTCTCATCGATGTTTTTCAGATTTGAAAGGGTGGCCAGGCTCCCATCGCTCAAGTTCTACACGTGACACGAAACTTTGTTGAACTTCATATTTCACTTCACAAAGTTTGTAGGAACATTGTGATATATATGCTGGGGGGGGGGGGGGGGCGTTGGGCGAGGAAGCCGTAACTCCACTCTCAGAAAGCTATCGCGTTCATAATTGTGTTGGCAACGATTCCGCTGGTATTTTCAGGCGTACCTGTTCACAAATGTTTTTACTTCGCGTACCGCTCGATTCAATTATAATGTTAATTCTACGAACGCCAACGACGCAGGTATTTTTAATTTGCACACGCGAATACGCGAGCCTGACTCGTTCAACATCGCCCGGGACCCGGATTAAAAATTGTACACAGCAAAACACGCGCCACTGAATGCCTCGGTCCGCTGATTCGTCGAGCAGATTCGTCACGCGTCTATCTGGCCGTATTTTCATAAACATACAAAAAACCTTACTTGAGCCCGCTGGTTTCAGTTACGCAAAGAGGGAACGCTTTTGCTCCGGGTAATGGCGGCGAAACGTAATTTTCTGGTGGAATACGGGGCACAACATGCTGGCTAATGAATCCGGATGGTATTTAACTTTGGATGAGTAATTTGAATATAATGATAAATGAAGCAGGAAAAGTGTGCATATTACCTTGTATTTCAGTCTGCGTGATTCATGTTAATAATATTTCTGTTCAGTGATGCATCGTGTAAATGCAGGTAGATCATATATACCTATGGGAATAATGGCGACGTTATTTTAAATTAAAATTGTTAAATAATCAATACTCCCTTGTGAATTTTACAAACGTATTTTGCAGATCAAAGCACTGAACACCATAAAACTATCACGATCTGAACACCCACTTGCCAAGTTTCTTTCATTCTCCCTTATAAAATGCACCAGCTAATTGAGCCTTCGCTCATAATTCCGAAACGCCATCCATAAAAAATGACAGCAGTCCGTGCGCCCTGTATTGCACTTGATTCGCCGATTAAAGGGAACGAGCAATCGAAGGGACTGTGTGTAACGAGGGAGCGTAAAGGAAGAAAACGTTAAGAAATTCGTAGGGCGCGCGGGAACTGGAAGAGCGTTCGTTAAGTGTACTTTAACGCTATCAGAAATTCCTCGCTCCGCGCGCAACGGTGACTCCTTTCATCGAGCCAGACACCCGGAGCAATGAATTTACACAGTATTTCGTTCCTAGTTTTAATCTCGTTTCACTCAATTTCACCTTCACCCCCGGGGCTGCTTCTTAAGTCGCATTAATGAATGAACATGCTTCAAAGAGGGACGGATCGCGGTATGTAGCTGGCGCCAAAGGGGGCCCTCGTCTTTGCTAAATTATGGCGCGACGCGCTCAATAAATCCGGAACACTTATTTACACGCGCACCTATGAAAAACGGCTTCGAGATTCTTGACGCTGAGATTGATGCTGAGACGAAGCCGGGGAAGGGCTTCTAAACGTTTTCACACTGAATTTATTTTTCTTGCGCATGGTTGCATTCTATTAGTGCAGCTTGTAGGTACTATTTGACGATAGGTTTATGCGGGAGATTAGTCGTCACAATGCAGCTCCGTCTGTACCAACTTCGAGTAAATTAGAAAAAACTGTCTATAAAATTATTGCTTTGACTTAACAAAGTCAAACCACTGATTGAAAAATATATTTTTTCACAGAACAAATAACAGTTATTGAGTTGATAAGTTTGTTTTTCATTATTTCTATTTTCGGCGAATTTTTCAAAACTGCAGCATTCGCAATTCGTAAAACAGTAATGGGTACAGATTGAATATTTGCAATAAATTTCATTTACGTATATCACACGTCCTTACTCAAAAACCGCAAAAATGGAGCTGCGCCCTTCTTGTTAAGGGTCCTCAATTTTGTAATCGAATTTTAATACTTATAATTCTGTTGCTTATTTTGCGAGGGGTGAGTTGTGAGTCTGTGTCGAGTTTAGTGCACGCGGCTTTTCTTTTGGTTCCAAAGTCCAAGAAGTGGTACGGATGAGGAATTATACGATTATGGCCCTAGAACATGGTGGCCTTTATTTCGAAATTTAGATTAATTTGCCAACTATTAGGTATATGAATTTTTGTGGAATAAATGAAATTGGAATTGTGGAATTCTTAACCCAATTGTAACTGGAATTTTAAAATTCCAATTGGTTAATTTGAAAAGAAGGTAGAAGGATTCTTCACTGATAGGCACGGTTCGAATTCAGATCAATGAAAACTTTCGCGCAATTACAATCCAGCTGTAACTAAGCACGTTCAAAGTGCACTACAAGGGAGCATCCCAATAATTTAACTGGAATGCTTTCAAAAGGGTCGTTCTTTCGCGTGGAGCATAGTTCCAAATCGTTCTAAACACACTTGAGAAAACAATGCTAACGTATGCAGCAACTGTTCGGCGTTTAAACATACGTAGGTATCTGCCGAAATTCGACACGAATTTCATTACGGGGAATCGCGAACGATATATGCCGAAATAACGATGCCTCTTGTTAGAAACCTCATACGTCATGTATGTAGCTGAGCAGAACTCTGGGGTTTCGTAACATTTTGCCTCTACCTCACGTGTAATAGAATATTTTAAACGTGTGTTTGAAAGTAATTAACTGTTACGGTACGAAGCCAAGTCATGATTTGTATTTTACATATATTTAATTCCATCCCCACTCTCTAATTCCTTTAATTTATCAATACCATAATTTACATACCTTAAATCGTCCCAAACAAAGTACACGAAGACTTCCACCAACTTTTTCATTAGAAATCCCTGTAACAAACGAAACAAAACTCAATTAGAACTTCGTGATTCCATTAACAATATCTACAAAATAAGAACCACTATTCTGCTTCAAAAACAAAGCTACTGATTTTTCTTGTTGCGACTAATCAATAATCTAAAAATATATATATTCTTGCAAAGTAAAATCAAACAAAAATCACTCTTCACTTAACGCGAAGAACCAAAGTTCTTTTTAATTATCAAAATATCTCGAAATCGACCCAACACACAGACTCCAATTTTGACACCATGTATATTCCAAAATCTATCTATATTTGCCCTGCGCGAAGAACATGGACACCTTGCATTGGTATGTTAAATTCAGCATGCCTCGTGTAAGCACGGTCTGTTTTCTGCGTCGAAGAGCGAACCACCTTTGGGGACGTTCACCTACGACAACAACGTCAAATCCGTGACAAAAGGCGAGACTTGAATTTAAGATGGACATCCGCGAGCAACAGACCGAGATACGTGAAAAGGGTGAGAGAGAGAGAGAGAGAGAGAGAGAGAGTCGGAGGAGTTGGAGTTAGTTCGAGGCTGCGAGAAAATGAATTGAATAATTTACCGGGCCAGAACGAAGGGACGAAACGAGTAAGCTCGGGAGTGTGTTCCAAGGAAAACCCCGAAAATCCCTAGAACGAGGTGTCCCGGTAAGGTCTCACTTCGTTCCACATTTTTCCGTCGAGGCTTTCCTCGTCGCATTTTCTTCATGCGAGAAACATCCGCGTGGATGACGTTGGAAAATAATTTGCGCGCTGATGTATGACAGGGACTTTCCCTACACGTGTGCTCCGGCATTCCACCCCTTTCCCTTCTTTTAAAATTCCGTCAGTGATTCTATTTGACATTACGTGCTCCGACTTTATGAGTATAATGAATGTCGCATTAAACGTAACGGTGATTCGAAATTCCAGTCTAAGGGTGATCTTGGAAGTCATTAATTACATAAACTGCATATCTAGTTTCAGGTTAATTTGCTCTAATAATCACAGCACTGAATAAAGTAAGAACAATGTTAAATCTATAGAGACATTTTAGACCAATCAGGTGATAGATTCTTCGTTCTAAAAATTTGTCAATAGTCACTCAAAATTCAGTGCACGTGGTTTCACGTCGATATTTTTTGCGGAGCATCGCAAGTATTGTCAAAGGGTCCTTGAATGTTTATTCTGAAAACAAAGCAAATTCCAATTTCTCTTTATATTTCACCGACCTCAGTTCAGCCCGTGATAAGTCGTCTATGTGGTAACGAAACTTGCAACTTCTATGTCCTCTTTAAACTTTCATGAATGTATAAAATTCTCCCCATGAAAATTATACTGAACTCAACCTGATTCGTGTCACTTTGAATCATATATAATGTCAAATTTCTCCACGGAACTCAGAAGTGACTCAAATTACGCAGAATGAAAAATAACCTGGAAATAACCTGGCCTGCTGGAAGTACCTAGTCTAATAAAAATGTAATACACTATATAAAGGTTGAAATTTTCATTACTGTCGGCGCACGTTCAAAATACGTACAGGGCAAATGTGGACAAAACTATCCCGACAGCACTGACTGAAGTGGCATTTCTGCAAACCTTGTGCCACTCTAAGTGTTAACACTTGCAACTTGCAACGCGTTTGTTGCATCATAACATCGCCTAGACCCATTCTAGCCTCCATCGTTCTATACACACATCTCAAGCGGCTGTCAGTTAAAGTTCGGACGTGTCCCTTCGCTGTCGTCGGGAAACGCTGGCAAAATCCAAGATATACAAAATCCTCCGTTCTCAGCGTCAAGCGTTTCGACAATGGCGAACGGCGTCAAGCGTTCCGTTCCTCGGACGCGGTTGAATTATGTATTTCGTTATCGTCGCGATAACAATTTGTCAGCGGGAGGTCCTGCAAGTCCAGCATGCGCCCGAACGTCCCGCCGCACAGCTACCTACACTCGCACACCCACACTGACCGGCACAGGTTGCGTGCATTATATAGGTACAAGGGCTACGGGAATAGTTTGGCTTTCGACCATCCCCCACTGGTATGTGAAAGTTCAGGCGAAGCTCAAATCGTGGTAATAGTTTCGCCGTTTATAATTATGCACCTTTCCGGGACTAATGCGACGCTAAAGCGACGACCGTTTTCATCCAGGGAGCTGGCGAGGCAAGGACGCGCCTTGGTGTCCGAATTCGGACGCGAATATTGGGAGGTTTTCAAGCAAGGATGAGGTACCTGCGGCCTTTCGTCAATTATGTATTTCTGTCGCCTGATGAATACACGTTTCTAAACGACATTTTGCTTAATTGATTGGAATAGAACCACTGTCTACGGGAAGTAACTTCTTTTGAATTTAGTAGCAAACCGTGATATATAACTATTAACAGCTACTAAGTGTACATGAATATGTAAATTACCGTTCTACAACGAATGACAAGTATGAATTTTTAATAGGAACCAAAGGCAAATACTCTCGTGCAGAAGTCTATCCTAGTCTACCGTGTCACGAGGAAATTAATCATTTAAAGGGCTGCTATTATACTTCCTTGATTTCAAAATACGATACCGAGTGTTTAATTCATGTGCTGAGGTAAGATTTTTAATCGCTATGTATTTAAAATGCATTGTTTCGTGCTCAAAGTTATATCTCGGTGACTCAATGGTTTTTAGTAATTTCTATTATTAATTACCGGTGGATCGGTCATTTCAAATAAAGTAATCGAAGAAAAAACGTGGAATAGTTTTGACACCTTGCTGTTGGGTTATAATTAACATACATCTTAATGATTCAAAATGTTCGGACCAAAGTCCTTCAAGTCAAATTTTGATTACCACGGCCATTACCACTACATCTGTTTTCTAAAATAGTATTTTGCAGAAGACACGATGCTTCTTTTAAAAATGTCCAAAGTGTATATAACCCTGTATCATTCTCTGTCTGAGATTAACTAAGAAATTTATCCGCAGATTCGACCATTAATTACACGACATAACGATAAAAAAGTAGTCGAGCACAGTGAAACGGAGTTGCTAACAAATGCCAACTTTCGTCAACTCTGAAAGAGACGAGAGAGGTAAAAGGTATACTCGTTACAAGGCGCTAAAGATTAATTGAAACTGAAAGCCCTTTAATTAAAAAAGTTCCTCGTTGACTGCGAATGATGAATTAATAGGCTGGAAAGAAAACCCACGGGTTATTTGTTACGGTTAGGAAAATACTTTCACCGGCTGCTGAGCTTCATAAAAATTGACAACGAAAAGTCTTCGTGAATGCTACATAATTCAACAATTGAACGTGCACGTCTGTTTATACAATTGTTATTTTACGTTTTCTTTTTTCGCGAGACGTTTTTCTTTCAATACTGAAGAAATAACGCCATTAACATTTTATTTCCACGCAATCAATGTTTTGTGAGAAGCAAAAGTGGAGGTGGAGGAGGTAATTGTTGTAAGTCGCATGTCGATGCATGTCGAGATACAAAGCGATCAGTGGCACGACAGCGCGGAATAAAGGATTTTAACGACTTTCTCTCGGGGATAAATCAGATTATGCTTTACAACGATCCAATTTCTTGCATGCAAAGCGCTATTGCCCGACGCGCCAGTCGAATGTAATACCTACTGATATTAATGTCTGGCACGAACGATTTCGTGCATAGCAGCGTTTTTCAATTTTGCAATATTATTCTAATTGCGCTCTAATTTCTAACTATTATTTCGAACGTAATAACGGAAGGTTCAATCCAACCCTCTAGAAAAAGACGAGGAATATTATCCGGACTAGTTAAAAATGGTTAAGCACGATAGGAATCGAAATATAATATTAATTTAATTATGTATATTTGACAATCGTAGATTGTTTTATATTATTCCATTATTTTTCAGTACACTAGTTTTATTTTGGAAGAAAATTAGCAACTAAACCTTATTTAGGTATTACCATGCTAAAAAAATGTATTTATATATAATTTAATTGACTGGTAATTGCTAAATAATTGGAGGAGTTGTACAAACTTGATTACGTTCCCCAAGACCAAGATTTCCCCACTTTCTCACACCATCATTTCTAAAAACACGGAACTCCGAAGTCGCTCAAGTGCTTGTCATCCCCCTCAACAATTTTTCTCCCCGGGTGTTCTTCAAATCACAAAAATCATGACCACTTGTCCAAGTCCTTTGACCCAAGCTCCCCGCAGTAGCGTGGCCGTTCAAACAAGCGTAATAATATTTGAATATGCAGCCGGAGCCGGCCAGTCATGCCATTCCGTTCCGATCTCCCAGCAGGCTCGTCGTTTTATGTTTTATTCCCGGCGTTCGCCAAAGACCAAGCGCAATGAGGCAATCACAGCAGGCACACCGACAAAGAACGGCAACGAGGACTTTGAAAAGGAGCGAAAACGCCGGGCGGAGGGGCGAGGGGGTGAAAGCCAGGGTTAACAGGCAAAGCGCGGTAGATGGCGGTGACTCAAAAATTCCTACCCATAGCAGCTACAGGGCGATAAAACTTGAGACTCCAGGCGAATGCAGCCGGAACCTAGCGCCATTAGATCCTCTGGTAGCTTCAACACAACGGACACGATGGTCCCGCATACACCACCACAGTCTTCGTCCACTTCATCTTCTTTCTCTACACGTAATGGCACATCCCGATGCAGTCCTCAACGCCACCACTCCACCCCCTCTTATTTATCCGCGCCCTCGACCACCACCAATGCCGAATCTTTCCAGCCTTCGCTTCGTTTCCTTATCCGTCCCTTCTCTTTATTCCTCTCGCGAAATTGGTTTGTTCTCAGCCACCGCCTCTGACGATTTTCATCAGTGTTCCATTCAGCGAACAGTATTCAGTTTTAGGATCGACACCAGCCCTTTGCCCGAGCTTCTTTCACGTTTCTCCATTTTGTGCCGCTTATCGGCCCCACGGCTCGCGCCTTTACGAAGTAATTCCAGCGCTTTGCATTTAGGGTGTGTCGAGTCGATGATTTTCTCGCCGAGGTGAAGACCTGGGGGTAAGTCACCGTTCGGAAGGTTAGATACACATGGTGTAATTGTATTCTGCGTTTAAATAGAAAATGTAGAGTCGGAGATTTGAGAGTACTTTAATACTGACACGTTTGTTCAATAATTTTTGTGACGTAAGAGATTTTAATTTAGTTACTTAAACTGGTGCGGAATTGCGTGACTTTGGTGTCGTCGGTAATTGTTTCCGTTAGAGATGGACGTTTGAAAGATTATTCGGTTAAAATAAGATCCCTGATTATGCAATACTTATGTAAGGTTTCTTCTTCAGTATCGGTTGCTTATACTTGAGAGTGTAGCCAGATATTATTTTTCTTAAAACACAGAAAATATTAAATCTCCAGCCAACAAGAGCCACATATATCCAAAAACACAGTTATCCCCTGCATAACATAATTTTTTTGTTACAATTGTCTTATACATAAAAAACCTCCATTTATCATTCCAATTGTTTCCATCCGAATACGCTACAATAATTCCATTCAAATTTCGTTCTTTCCTCTCTACGGTCGTATTTTCCTTCATCCTCAACGACACTCGTAATCCCCATTTCGACACTACTCCCACCCGATCGCAACCAGCGATATTCACTTCGAGATTTCACAATAGGCGTCGGCGAATTGTCACTCTGACGCGCCTTCCACCCCCGCCCACCGATTTATTTCTTCTTTCGCCCTTATCTGGCATCGTTCCTTCTCCCCTTTCATCGTCCTCTTCGGCCATCGCTTTCTTCAATCGAGGTGGGTCACGTCTCTATTTTGTATTCTATCAAGCTCGCGTCCATTCCCGCGCTAAACAATGGGGAAGCAGCCCCTCTCTCTTCCGTGAAGACTCTTCGTGGACCGAGCTCGCGGAAACCCTCGACGAGTTTCAACCATCCCTCACGATTCCCCCCTCAGTCGCAGCAGGGCAGATACCCGAAAACTTCTACGCTCTCTCTCTTTCTCTCTTTCTCTCTTTCTCTCTGTATGACCCTGTCTTCCTCCTTCTCTCATTCCCTCCCTCGCCACTGGGCCCCCTTCTTTCACCGCTGTAATGCAAGCGAACGAGTGTTTCGGGCTGGTGGCGGAACGGGGCGGTCTTTTATCCAAAGGCTCATCTCGATTTCAAATGCAAATGCGCCCGGTGAGAGGAGATAGGAAAGAAAATGTGGAAGGAAAGGTGCATTGCGCGGCAAGTTGCCGCAGTCTGTTTAGTAACTTCGCGCCCGATCTACGCTTCAACTCCCTTTCATGCTGGGGGAAAAATGTTCCCCCGTTTGTCGACGCGATTCACTGTGCCTCGCTCGGTCTTCCCGCGCCCATATCCTGCGTTTGACGCTTCCGTTCCAATCCTGCCTCCCCTCTCTCGTTTCACGTTTCCTTAACGCAGAATCGAATCTAGCGCGCTTAGCAATGGCGCAGATCGAGCTTCTTGACAAGCGACGTGAAATTTCTCGTTAAATATTCGTCGTGGCGAAGGAACTGTCTGGGGCGTGTATGTCTTCCAACTGCGATGTACCTGCCTCGTCGACGCCGTGCTAGTTTCATCAAAGATGTTGAAAACTTTGAAAATCCATTTTCTATAGTTGGAAACAGAGATGCAAATCACAGATCTAGATACACATTGCATGAAATGCAATTTACCCATATGCAACTACGTTCTTTCGAATGTAAAAGATTGCGTAATATCAGATCTACAGCTTGAAGTCGATAAACGCCGTTTAGTCAGCGCAACCAATAAGATAAAGCTTATTAAATTCCCTCCCCGTCATCTTCAATTTTGCCTTACCAATTTTCAACGAGAATCGAGCAGCGACCGAAGCAATTAAGCCCGTTATCTTAATGGTCGATGGCATCAAAGCCAAGTAAGCCGTATCTTCGAGATTCGTTAAGAATAAATCATTCCTAGCGCGAGATTTCGCAGTGCACGCGGCCCTTGGTGTGGCTCCACTCTCCCCCCCACCCCCTCATTCCACGCCATCCAACTTTTAACAGCCTCGACAAACTTCGCTCTTCCCGCTAGCAACCCCAGCGATAACATTCCAGAATCGTTAGCCTTCTACGTTCGCGTACTAATAACGCTCGGCTCGCGCAACTTCGACTTCTGCTAACAATAACGCGGTTTCACCGGGCCCCTTCCGAACGTTACCGTAAAACAATAGGGGAGTCGCGTGACACGGGGGTAGAGGCCGACAGAAAGGGTACGCGCCACGCGTTCGCCGCACGCGAATACACTAGACGACTAAATCTGTTGCAGCTTGACAGATATATAGCGAACGTGCCGAGATTCATTGAAGTGCTGTGTAATACAATATTACTGAGACTACCGCCGAATGTGTTCTTGGTTAGTGGTTACAGGCCTGCACTTATTTGGTCACGTCCCTATTCACCTCAGGGACCTCGGAGCAGCGATGTCCCAAAAGTATACTGAATCTGTCTCTGGGCTCTTGACTTTACTACAAAACACACAAGGGCGCTAGCAACTTCCA
The DNA here is from genome assembly GCA_963971345.1 of Andrena flavipes. NCBI lineage: Eukaryota > Metazoa > Arthropoda > Insecta > Hymenoptera > Andrenidae > Andrena > Andrena flavipes. Next base: position 46,650,663 of record OZ020482.1, read on the forward strand.
ACACTGTATGTCTGAAGTGCTTTGTACTGAGCAAAGCAGGGGACAAAGTAGATAGCGGCTTTGAATGCCTTCTCTGAAGTTAAATGCTCGGGGACATATTGGATACTATTTTTGGGAATTAGGATAGTAACTTGCAGAGGTATAGTGATTCTGTAAAAGTATCAGGGGTAATGTTGATAGAGCGCTGCGTACAGAGGAATATATTAGACGTATTCTTTGGATATTAAGGGGGAAATCCTATTCTTTGGGCTAAAATCATGGCAAAGGATATAGTTTTCTTATGTAACAAAAGAAATAGAGAAGTCAGCGTTATTCTGGTTCATCAGATTCAAGTTTCAGTATTCTGTTTCAGATTGCCTTGAAGATAAATATCATGTACACCAGCAGGCGACGAGGTTCGCGCGGCGTGATGCATAACTCCTATATTCATTATTAAAACTGAATTAAAAAAGCAACTGCAACTTCTTCAAGGTTCAAATTTCAGATGTATCGAAATTCTAGTTGTGACCAAATAACTGCAGCACAGTAATAAATAACGAGGGAAATATTTGGTAGTGTGTGTGTGTTCAGAGACATCTTTTTATAAGTATACCACTTAATGCGTCTTCCTAGTGCGAAGAAAACTTAATTTTTCTGGAATTAAAAAAAGAAACAACCTTTATAAGTAACGAACAACACATTTGATAATTTGTAGCCTCGGGGATATAGCTTCGCACTTCATTCGAGTGGGTCACAACTTAGTCACTATATCTTCTCCAGGCGCGATACTCAACGGCCACAAAGAACAGCCCAGGAACGACACACGAAAGGAATAAAAGCGGTTACGTCGATCGAGGTTACGTCTGCCTTACCTCGTTGAAATGCAACCTCGTCGCTGATCGTAGCAATAAACATTTCTGTATTTTTATTGCCGACAGTCGTTTCGCTGTTACGAGCGGGGATGAAGCGAGCGAACGGATAGTCGACTGATCGAACTCCTTTCCCAGTAGCCAGCCACTACCACCCACGCTATTCCCTGCCAATCGGTATAGAAGGGCAAATGTGTGCCGTATGTAAATGTTATCCAGGCCAGGGTAATCTGAAATTTGCTGGCTGCGCTACGAAGCCACGCCTGTTCGAGAAAGCCAGAATCTATGAGGGCCAATTGATGACTGCCTCCTCGACGTTTATTCAGATATTAATCCTGCAACGAACGGGCCGTTTTAAAACCCGTCATCCATCGCGCAGACACATCGATCCCGTCAGCATTCCATTCCCCCTAATCTACGAGAGTAAGCTGGGTAACTTGCCTGTCAAAAATTAGCCCAAAGCAGTGCACTGCTTGTCTCGCTTAATCAACATTACTGGCTATTCCATTTTATATCGGTCTCGATTACTTCGTTCTTTAGTTACCGCTTTCATTCATTTTTACAAGGACTTTAGTTAGAGAACGTACCTAGAAGCTAATTTATATTTTGTGCGATTTCTTGTTTGGTGACGCGAAAACATCGAGGATTGTTAATGGACCTCTGCTGTAATTCCGCTCTTTTTAGTGGTACAGGAATACTAAACTTCGTACCACGTATGACAGAACGTATGAAAACTAACGAGCTATGTAAATTGGAGCACGTCAGTGCGACGATATATTGATGTACTTTCGCGTTTTTGTAATGGCCAGTGCTGTGACAGAAACGGTATTTCGTGTATTTAGTACGAAATGCAATGGAGTATTATCTGCTGTTCGAAATTCCTTTTGCTCATAAGAAGTGGAAAACGAGGTTATTCTAATATTCCTGTAGTTTATGTCGAAAGCCACACATACCGAGCTTCAATTTTCCAAAAACACGCAATGACGATAGATCCTTGTTTGAAAAAAATGCTTAAAATTCTTGATCGTTTTATCAAAATTAACGAAGAGAAAATTAAGTGCTGTTTTTTTATCACATAAATAACAGTTTTAATTGTATGCTAAATTTTTTTTACGTATGATTTCACAAGGATTAATCGTTATTGTAAGTAAAACAGCTTAGGGTGACAGTATTTGGCTCCTTTACCCTACTACAGCGTGTAAAGGACGTATAACAATAATAATAATAATAATGCATTTTCATTTAAATGAGCGGGTAACGATTGACGTGGCCTCGTCCTAATCAGCAAAGACGTTTCGACATTTTACTTGCAAGCTGGTCACGTGGAATCGCGAGCGGTTGGTTACCCCCTTCGTTCGTTTCCACAGGCCCTATTCCGTTTCCGTCGTAATGTGCATCGCTGCGGATCTGCAGCGACGAAGACCCGGTGGCTGCTGGTTCGGAACGGTAAATGTATGCCGTATGTAAATGTTATTCGAGGCGTAGGGTAATCTGGAATTTGCCCCGTAGTGCTTCAGAGACAGCCGTGGCCAGGAAAGCTCAGGTTTATGTGACGATTGATGATACACACTCGACGCGTGGTTACGCGCAAAGGACCACTGTCAATGATGACAAATGAGAAGGGTCGAAATTAAAGCAGTATCGCAATTGACTGTGAAATGCTAAGGGGGTTCCTGGTTTCGGCTCGTCAAACCAGGGATTAGGAGTACCTACCTCTTCTAAAAATAATAAATTATCGGATGAAAATAATAATGTGTATACGTGTTGGTTTTAAGTTTTAAATGCTTCTAGTTGCTTGGGTTGAACAATGGAAGGCAACGATGCGTTATAAAATACAACTGGTATTTTGCATCTTACTATCAATAGACCAAGGGAATTTTATGCTAGTTAAACTATTTTAATTGTAATAACTTGTGTCACCATAATTAAATTACTTACTTCAATTACTATAGTTAAGGAACAATAAATAGTAAAGACTTTAAACTCCGAACAATATTTAGTATCTAAACACTGAGAATTATACACATAAATGCAGTATACGAAACATAATACTGAAAAGAAGGATATATTATAAGATAATTCAAAATTAAATTGGTTTCAGCGCACTGGTTTCGGTCAACCACTGGTTTCGGAAACCAATTTAATTTTGAATTATCTCATATATACGGTCGAAATTCTAATCAATTTATTGATATATTATAAGGTTATGAAAATTGAGGAACACCTTCACTCCGATTAATTTTAAAGAGATACAAATCCACATTCTTTTCAGAATAGAAAAATGTAGTATCTGTATTCCTCACATAACGTGAAGTGTAAGAGCTTCAACTGCGAATAGCAGAAAACGTATTCAACTTCCCTAGCAGTCAAACCATCCAGAATCCATCCAAAAATTCCAAAAGGAACAGCAAGTTAATGATATTACAATAAAATAGTGAGTTGAACAACCAAGTTGTACTAACCAAGAAACACCATGTAAAATGACTTACACCGCTATGAATCTCGCCCCTCCATATATATATATTTGAAACCGGGAATAAGGAAACCAGTCAGGTTGATGACCTACATATACGTCTAGTTATAAAGGTTAACAATGCGCTGCTTCTGGAATGGCGCAAAGCACACAAGAAAATTCTTCGATTGATTGAAGCTGCAGAAGCTGGCTACGGCAAAAACGAAGAAAGAGCTAAGAATCAGGAGAACGCGCAATCGGAAAAATTGTGCCGAGCGAGCAAAGCGAAAGATCTCTCATTGTCAGCCTAGCTTAGGATACACTTTTACTACTGCAACGAGCTGCGCTGGGGACTCTTGAAGCTCATGCTTCTCGTCAGCAATTGTGAACGTTGTACGCACAGTGGAAATATCAACCCACACCGTAAGAAATCGACTCGTGAACTCTTCAAAACGAATACTTGACATACATTCGCGTGTATATTTCTTTGCTTACAAGTGTGGGTAAACTACAGTCAGGATAAAATCATCTGGCCACTTGGAACCAGTGCATCGAATATACATACTTCGTACTGGATACGTCTGCTGAACCACATGTTTAATTTTTGTTCCAAAAACTGAGAGTATATGCCTGAGTCATCCCAAACCCAATACATTACTTTTTACGAATGGTGTAAAGAATTTTCATGAAATTAATTAGAGTTTAAGTCATGATTTCGAAATTATTTAAAAAATACAAGGTTACAAGGTTTGTCATTTTTTTATCATTTTTTAAAAACCAGGCTCTCCAAATGAATTTTTACCTCCGAAATTGATAATCCTACAAAGTTCGTTCTGCTTTTATTTTAATTGAGAAGTGTTAGACAGTCCGAGGAAGTTTGTTTCAGATAAAATAATCTTTTTTTCAGATATAAATTCTTGTTTTTCGAATATTGCTTCAAGCTCGTATTTCACAGAATCCGAAAAATATGACTGGATTCATTGTACTGTTTTCTATAAAATAAGAATTTCTCCAGTGTGTTCACTTTAAAATTTGAACGATGTTTATAAAAGATGTCAACAAAATCGAAATCAGCAAAATGATGATTTAAACCAGGTATTAAAAATATTTTTCAACAACCATAAACTACTTGGAGGAAATAGTACCTTCTTATACCCATATTGTTGAAATTAATTAATATACTGAACTTAACTCATTGTCAATTTTAATACATTATAGTTACGTTTAATGATTTATGGTTAACTTTTTATTGTACCTCGTTCTTTACAATAATAAAGTTTATTTCTGTTTTATATACCTTTTCTTTTATTTTGTTGTCATAAAGACGTTACTATACTACCACGAATAGCTTATAATTTGTTATGTAGTTTCTGGTTGTTGGAACGATATTTTTGCACTGATTCCAGGTAGCAATAAAGTATAGAATAAGGAAAAAGCCAAATGACGAGGTGGAAATAACCCTAGAAATTTCTCAAGCAACTAGTTGATTTTATCTCGGTTATAGCATGCAAGTTCCTTCCACGTTGTGTTCGATAGCGCGCAGCAAATCGCAGGCTGTACACGATGGGCACCAACTACCATAAAAATCCGTTAAGATCACATCCCTTTTGCGTGTTTCCACTAAACTCTGCGATATAATGCTGCAGTAGCATAGATACATCCTGGGATGAAAGCAAACAACTGACCTGACTCTGCGAGGTCGCTCTGTCGCTCCAGTGATTGACACAAACTACTTACGAAAGTGCACTGACCGAGAATTTGCTCCGATTTCAAGAAATATTTATTTTTATTTCAACAGATATCTGCTTCGATCTCGAGAGGAATGAAACTGAAGAATTCTGTTCTGTATTATACCTCCAGGTTGATCCCAAACTATTTTAACTTGCGGTCAAATAAGCAAACTGGATATCGTTAAGAAAATTCAATTTTCAAGCCAGTATTTTTAAATTAATTCTTGTTTTTATATAGAAATTTTGAGTTACTGTATTTTTGTAGTATAATTCTTCTATTAGGTCGAAAGAATAAACGAATTCCTTTTAACTTAAAGTAAAGGAAAGTTACCGTGAAGTTTGAAAACGATAATTTCAAATGTTAGATACAATTTCCACGTGAAAGGGAGGATAAATAATATCCTTCCACAAATTCACTACTTATTTTATTGTACAATAAAATTTTGAAATGGAAACAGTTCCTTACTACTTACTCAGTGAATATTCGGTATAACTACATGCTCAGAATAATATTATGAAGGTAAAATTTAAAAGGAAAGGGTTTTAATGATATGAGTGACTGTAGAAGCTAGTCACTTTGAGTCGATGCTTGCGATACTCATTTTTCACTGCAAATAACATTAGAGCTATGGATCTCCAACCTTATTTGAAGAGTGCATTTCTACGTAACCATAAATGCGAAACGCATACAGATGCAATTTCAATGTGCACGGCTGCGGTGCAACTGGATTTTATGTGTGGGTACAGTATCGTGCTTTAAAGGATGCGCTAAAATTGGGGTCAGGAGGTAATAAAATTGCAGGAATCTATGAAACGATGTTATTACAAACCTCCGTGTTCCAAAAGAAAAACAATTCGAGAACGTGACTCAACTAACTATATGGCCTACCTATATACATGGCTGAATTTTATAGTTATATAAAAGCATACGTACACGACAAATAGCGAAACTCTATTTTCTTGACCGTACGAAGAAATTTTACTTCTAACCCAGACCTACTTTTCCACTACAAATTTCAATACACCTGGTACACAGTGATTAAAATAACAAATAAAATACTGACGATATGTTGAATAGCGTGCAACAGATAATTAAATTATCCAACAGGAGCGGAATTCTTTGCGCTCACGACGAAGCTATCGACGTTGATACGAACGTCAATATTGAGTCAGATTACTCACGCCTGCACTGCGTCGACAACCGTGACATGACAGTAGTACTCTGCACCTGAGCAACAAATGCAAAGCATACGTGTGTCATGTGTACTCGTGCAGGCTGACGTACGGAATTTGTTAGTGTGCTAGTATACCCAACCAGTTGTCAATTCAAACATTTCATCCTTTGCTAGTACTACGGATGGTGTCGAGCATGTGATATCTTAATCTTTGCAGAAACATGTATATGTACTGAACCTTCCCCAACAAGGGAAGTTCTGCAGATAAAAAAAAATTGTTATAGAGAAAATGGAATAGTTTTTCATGCTGTATAAATATGTAATCGAGTTGTTTAAAGTTTGTCATGGGAAACGTTTTTCTGTTTAAACTACAATTTTTAAACATTTTGATTACACAGTTTTATAAGGCATAAAAAGATGTTAAATTTTCAGTGTTTCAGTTTTGATCCTTACTTTTAAGAGATGTTTTCACTTGAAAAATCAAAAATAGGTACAAACTAAATGTTGCCTGACACTTCTATTAAAATCAGATTGTTCGAGTAACCGAACTTCCCTGATAAGTGTACCTCTATTAATGAAGGGGTGAAATTAGCCCTTAAAGTTACCACGTTCTTAATTTTTTTAATTTAACTTTGTTACGGTACGAGCTAGAACAAAACTTTAAATAGAAGAATTATTCAGTTCTTTATACTCTATCACACTACCAAAAACTAATGTTATATTAACCCGTTGACCGCCGTGTCACCCGTATTCGGGTGACGGCAAAAATCTTGATTAGGCCGCGTCACCCGAATACGGGTGACGCTTATTTGAGCGCTTACGAGGTAAATTGGTAGGTATTTCGAAAGTTATTTCACAAAATATGAGACTATTGAATTGTTATAAACGTTTATTAAAAAAAAATTATTTCAATGGAATGTTTTAAAACAGTCCATACAAAGTTGAGGTTGATCAGGGCAATCTGGGCAAAACGTTGTGGTTAAAAATTTTAACTATTCACCACTACTGAACAATATTTGAAAACGAAGAAATAACTTTCAAATCTCACACACTTTCTTAGATACTTCGTTCTTGAAGAAAGATTTTCAACTAATGCCTGTTACAAATTTTCCTTCCGTTCGCGACCAGATCGACGTGCTGGAGGCAATGTCACTAAAAGACTGACGTCTTTCCCATTCCGTGGCCAGATCTCTTGTTCCCACGTTATAACTCGGCTTATACGTATTCCGAGTAATCGACAAAGCGTAAGGCTCCTTGTCAACTTACCGAAATTCCAGCATCGGCGATACACCGAACGCAGGGCACTGAAGCCGCCTCGTATCGCATTTCAAAGCGCTGCCGAATGAAAGTCATGCCGATAGATAAAAGTAGCCGCTACCCCCGGCAATAATCTTAAGAAGCTTGCCGATATTATTGCGTTCGAACTTCAGTCTTAAGTGCGCGCGGTATAGCATCGCGCGTGGCCTGACGGAGATTTTCTTACAAACTCGCGTGGCAGTCAACGTGTTAAAAAAATCGACACTACCAGAAATGGTATTCAGCCAGTAGACGCGGTAACGGACAACTGTTCACTGATTTTCTGCACTCTGAAATAACTTAACACACCTGACTCTGCCAGCAACATTATCGATGCTAACATCACTCAGGAATCCCTCTAGGCTTCAAACTGAAACGTCGATACCAAGCACGTTCTCTTTCACTACGTTTCAAAACTCCTGACCAAGTGTACCGCGATGATCGAATTGCTTGGAAAGCAAGAGAAAGTATCGGATCAGTCTCACCGCTGGTAAACGGTGGATAATTTACCCCAGCCAGGAAACGCAACGACCGTAACAGAATATTAACGTCACCGAACCGAATTGCCTCGACAGAAACTGCGAAAAGGTAGACCGGCGTTTCCTCGCGAATTACACGGCTGCCAATACTCAGCGGCGTTACTCGCGCTCGCACAGCATCGACGCGCATTGTTCCGCGTGAAATTACGCGCTAAATAGCAACAAAGTTGCGATAGATTGCGCTGCTGTGCGGCCGTATTGCAAAAGCCCAAGTGCCGTGGCTTGTTATTACTTCACGCAAGTACGATTCTTGCGGCAACTGCAAACAGCGTGTTTCGACGCGAGCTATTAGCATCGTAACTTCCCTTTAAATCTTTCCCCGTAAACTTCGAAATAGTTAAGCGTCGCAACTTTTCCTCCATTTGCCCGGAGAATTTAATAATAACGCGAATATACGTATATTCGGTTCCCGGGACTACACCGCGGCAACGAGTCCCACAGTCTTACGGCAACTTTCTGAATACCAGCTCCACCAATGTTAAACAGATATCGAATATTGCGAATACCATCGCGCGCAACGCAATATACCAGCCCAACGGCTTTTTTTACCGCAACATCGGAGCAACTTTTACGTTATGAATTCCTCTTTCTTTTGTGAAATCGCTGGCAGTGCACAATCGCGACTGTGTACTCTAATCTATTATTGGATCAAGCTGCGAGGGATTTATTGTTTACGATAAGTGTTTAGGATACAGAGTATTTATGTAGCACGAGGCGAATGTGATTTATTTTTAGGAGAATGCGCAAGGTTCTAATTAATTTCATGGTTCTAAAGTTAATTCTTATTTTTTCCGGACCCTTGATATATGTACTCACAAATGTATTTGTAAATCCTAGATGTAATATATTTTAGATATTAAATCGGCTTCAAAGCAGAGTTGGCCATTAACTAAATAAAAAATTATTTAAATAATGGATCAAATCGGATCGACACACGATTTTTTGCGATTTAATTTAACAGTTTTTAAACAGCAGCTGTTTGAAAACTGGCTTGGGTCGGATCGACACAGTGTGACAACTATGTACGTTCGAAAAAATTCGTATGACAATCGAAGGTTAAATAAAAATTTTGCCCATCTCTACCTCAAATTATTAAGAATTCGCATTAATGTAAACCTTGATTAATATACTTTTGTTTTGGGTGCGTGCGATTGAAAAATTCTACATAGCTCATTTAAAAAAGTATTGTACCAGTGCAAGAAGCAACGAACGTATACAAAAATATTCGTTCAAATTCAATATTTATTTTACATAAATTTAATTACAATAAATTTATATTCCACGAATATTCTTATGATCTTATTATAAGTTTGAATCTATTATGAATAGATTGATCTAGTCTTGTTCCATCCTTCTACCAAAATTTGATTAAGCATGTTTTGGTAGATTACACTAACTAAAAGTATATTAATCAGGGTTTATACTCTCATGAATCAGAATTGGTAACTCTAACTACAATATTGATTAAAGATGTAAAATCTGTTAAACATACAACTTCTGGAAAAGGCGAAACTTTCAACTAGATTTCCTCTCGAAATTTTGAGTAGCGCGTCCTATCCATCCAACCCATTACTATACATTGCATAACCGTATGAAAGACACTTGGTACGTATTCGGGGAACTTCTAAGATTAAACAGCCCTAAACTATATATCAACGGACTCTGATCATGTTAAGCCAAGGCAAGTTTATACCTGATACAGCTGTAAGTCTCTTAGGAAGACTTCCTTCGTACATCCCCTATTTAAGGGTACTAGGCAGCCGTTTTTTGTCAAAAACAAAGCGTTTATTTTTTAACTAATTACAGAGAAATAAATTGAAGCTGAGACTTATTCTTTGATACAATCTCTATTAACAACACCATAAGCTTTTAAAAACATGTTTGTTCCGCCAAAACTACAGGTACATTATACATAATCTTTTTAAAAAAGTTTCTCTTATTAGTTACCAAATAATAGTCCTAATTAAAAAAAAAAAGTAACTTTTGCCCGAAAACTTTTTTCTAATTCTTACAGTTCACGAGTTACCCTCTCTTGGAGTGAATTTGGGCAACAAAAAAATTGCGTAATACTTAAGTTTAATAGGATTCTAAAATATGGCAGACTCTTCATTTGCCGCAGGAAATCGAGAGGCTTCCAGCAGCCTGATGTGGTTGATACGTGCTATGACATCAAACAAACACGAAATATGTATGCTAGGTACGATAAATAGATCGGTATCGTTGAAATAAAAAGCTGGTCAAGATTCTCGTCGATTGGATGCCAACACTCGTGTTTCAGAAAATGAAAACACCTTTTTCCAGAAGCAAACCCTGCTTTTTCGACAGAGGCCCACTCGAGACGCACCGTCTAGTACGTCCAGCCACGATTTACTGGCCACTGAATTTCAGAGCTGAACTTCCAGACTTGTACCTCGATAAGAAAAGGTTTTACGCCGGCCTGTGCGCGATACGTGAGTCGTTAGGTGTCACGCGCAACGTGACTCACGTTTACTGCAAATCGTCACAAGCCCATGAACTGTATACATCCAATCGTTAAGCCAGCCATCTGTTAAGATTGTAAAGTCTTTAGCACCCCGGGCTTACGACAGGACACCGCTATTAAACCAGGAGAATCTAATTACCGAAAAAGAAAAAGATCCCCGTAGCTTTGAGCCTCGATAAATTCAAACTACCGTCTGAGAAATCCTTCTTATTGCGAGGACAGAGGCTTTAAACGTAAGTGGGAAAACCAACGGATATAGTACGTTTCCCTTGGAAGTAAATACGTAGTTAAAGGACTAAAACTAAAGAGGAATAGGGGGTTAAAAGGAGCTGTGTCTTTAGATAACGGGCAATGAGTCCAGCGGGAATCCGTGAAGAATCTGCGAATTTGTATAAAAACTTCTATTTGTGTCTCCGCGTCTCGGATCACTGTGTGTTAATTTTTTTTTACTGGATCACACAAAATGATCGAAATTTTGTTCAAATAATATTAAAAGAGCATTCAGTTTTCTATAATTACTGTATATATAAGTTTCTTGTGCTTTCAACCATTTTTTTTAGATAATAGATACAGGTGGGACGGGCGAAATGCAGACTTATCTATATTCAAACGCTATTATCTAAAAAATGTTTAGAAGCACGAGAAACTTATATATACAGCAATTGTAGAAAATTGTTCGCCCTTTTAATATTATTTGAACAAAATTTCGATAGATTTTTGAGAAATTCTTCAAATTCAAACCATTGATGAATTCTAAACTTTAAGGCCTAGTCGGCACACTTTTCTGTTGTCCGATTGTAATAATCTTTTTCAGGGACTATTTTTTTATGAAATGGAACCATGTTAGGGGGTGAGAGCAAAAGAAATCCCAGATTGAAATAAAGGGCCACCCTAGTGCGCTATAGGTACCGTATAGGGCACATGGTATGTACCTACTATATGTATACACTGACAATACTCGAAATTTGAGCCCAATTGGTGACCCCGAACCTCCTGCATTCCCTTGTTAGTACATCAGTGCGCGATTGCACGTGCATCGCGATGCCTCGTTACCAGCCGGTGTATTTAACCTAGTTGTCAATTCGTATAGCTTGTTTCGCACTCGTTCGGCGTATCGCGACGCGCTGAAACACAGCCAGGCATACAAATAAAGTTCCCATACCCCGGGAGCGCCGACGTTCGAAGTCAAACACGAGCAACGGGTTTAATAATATTCCTCGAGGACGAACCGCGCCGCTCTGCGGCACTGGTAAATAAATAAAACTTTTCAGAGCGGCCCAGGCAACTTCGAGAACGCGAAACCCACCCCTGGCTGGCCGCAATCTCGGGGAAATTTCACTGCAGATCTGGCGAGCCACGGTTAAAGAAGCACTCGCCCGACGATCGGGGCCTCCTTTCGAACTTTTTGTTTAATCGACGTCACGAGAACAGGTTAAGGAAAATATTGCCGCGGGATGGATTGAATTGCGCGAGGCTTTCGAGCTCAACTGGAGATGATTGTATATGTAGCTTTAATTGAATCGATAAATTCAAGAAGCGAATAGATCAGATTTTTGGTGATACTCACTTTTTCGCATTTCCCATTGCTCGTTGTTTCCTTCGGAAAGGCGACTGTATCTTCGTGCTCTAAAGAGTTTCAAAGACTTACGTCCCCCAGATTTCAAGGATTTTCATGAAACTTTAACAAGTTGGCCTTTGTAGGCAAACTTGCCTAATTCGTACCTGCGCCTAAATCGTATTCCCGCTGTTTCTTTTGACCTAAGGCAATCACAATCGCCCTCAGAAAGTGTAAACAACAGATCAGCTAAGGGAAGAAGGACAAGAATTTGACGAACTCTGGACAGCCGTCAACCCAGCGCGATATCATCGGACGGAAGGACAAACCGTCGTCGGGGCATCTCCTTGCAAGGGCTGGGGACCAATTATTCGCGGAAACTTTGAAAAAATTGCACGTTTGCACTTTTTTAATTAAATTTCCCGTCAGATGTCGTCCCGTGGCCGCGTCGCGGCCACGCGGTGGACTTGGGAACTTTCAGGAATTTAATTGAAGTCCAGGCATCCTAGCCGGCCGGGCAACCTTTTGGCGGGTAGAAAGAGTATTTCCTGGCAAATTTGCGGAAAATTTGCCACAGCCCGCCTAGAGCAAGGCCTGGTTGGGCAATACGTTCCCGCGGAAAGTCTCCAGGCGCCCAACCCTCCGCGCGGTTGCGGCTTACGACGCAAGAAGATAAATTTTTAATGAGAAGACCACGAGTGTTCTGACGTGCAATTTATAAGACCAACGAGGGGATGAATGCTGTTATTCAAAGCGGGAATTAGTAGCACGAAAATTACTTATGCAATTGATCCTGAAACCTGCTAGTATCAAGAGCCTGGCTTTCATTCACTGCGGGTGCAGAAAGGCATCGTGTTGCCATTAATGTCAATTCAAGAGAAACTGGAGTACGTTTAACAATATAGTAGGCTTAAACATTTTGTTGTGCCGAGATAAATTTGGAGTCAACAAAACAGCTAAGCAAATTAAATGCATAAACCATTAATATTAAAATGTGAGAAGATCGTTTTTTTAATCCTGAATATCTATACATAGGCAAGGTATTAAAAGCATACAGGACCAGTTTTGTAGAATTAATTCTACACGTCACTCTAATGGAATAAGTTTATGCATAGTATGTCTCATAATAATTAACTCTTCAGTTATGTACACTTTTGTGTTCTCCAAAACACCTCTACAAGAGAAACTACTCTGTGCTGTGCACCAGTCGCTTTAATCAGTAACGAAATTATGTAAGTATTCAAGTTTTTAATAGTATTAAAAAGTTATAAACAGTTAAAGCAGATGTTAACGCGAAGAGTAATTTTGCACTTTAAATAGAAACGTTAATTTCATTTATAACTTGCTCGCAACTATGCACGCTCCTAACTATGAGATACGACTGAACGTTCATCAAGAGATGTAGGTGCATTAATAAATTCTGCAGACTAAACGAATCACTACTCAACCAGCATTCATACACCCCTTTGCATTTTATTTAATCTTAGACGGAACCTCTGCTGCGTCGATTATTCAGCAGTAATTTAACCACGATTTTCAGCTATACAAGTTAAACTTACTGCCAGCCTTAATTTGAATAATCCCAAGAAAAATTTGCAATGCACTTTCAAATACAATATAAACAAAATGGATATCATACAAGAGTGTCGCAAGGAGATTGAGAATCATGGGAGAACAGAAGTGTTTTCAAACAGGCCAAGAGGCGTCGAACTTGTACGAAAGAGGAGCTGAGAAATGTTTGGGCCAGGTCTCAAGGCAGATGCTTTCATAAATGGAAACGAAGAAGTGTGAAAAGAGGATGAGGAAGAGGTTCAAGTCAGACGATGCGTTCCCACAGAATAGGGATGAAAGTCAAGAGGTTAAGCGTCTTATGGGATTCTGCGAATTCAAGGTGCTTGGCGAGGAAAGTGCCTTTTATTCAGACGTGCTCCGCGTGCTAGATGCGCGCGAAATGTGCCATTGATTTTTATCGATGAAAAATAGGTTCCCGTGGTCGACTACGAAGAGAGGAGGGGGAATATGGTAACAGGTAAGCAGGTGTACACCGGCGGTGCAGAAATTTAGAGAATACAAGACCTGGCCCGAAAGAGCAGAAGCTTCAGTTTCCATCTCTCTGCTCGAAACTCCGGGAACATTCAGAGAAGCATGGAAACGTCGGGAGAATTTCTAGCAGTTTCGATTTCCGATGAAAAATGAATTTTTAATGCGAACCTGGACTCTTCAGGATAAACGTGAACCGTAGGAACCGCCGAGACATTTCTTGGGAATAAGTTTCCCGTGTCTACATCGCACAGATTTAGAGAACTATCGACGTTTGGCTGTTTTGGACCTTTGTTGGACGTGTGAGTGCTTTTTGAAGGAACCTTACGGGCTGTACAAGTTTAGCGATGCGTTGTAGAGAGCTTGTATTGAATAATTTGTTGTTTCTTTATGTATATCGTAGGACAATTGAAGGGTTGAGGGAAAACCGAGGAATGTCCATTATCTGTGAATTTGCAGTTTATAGCATATTTTGTTGGTGGCAACTGGGACTACATAACTGTCGAATTATAAATGATTATAGAGTTCAAATGCCCCCGTAAGATATCGTTAATGTTTTGGTACACTGGTTAAAAACAGATAATGTCCATTCTGCACTGGAACAAAACACAGAATGTTCCCCCCTCTTTGCATAAGCATAAGTTCCTATCGCGAAGGTAAAACAAGAAATTGTGATAAGGGAATGGCCATTCCCCGAAGAGGACTCCATTCCCCATTCAGCAAGTGAAGGAAATGCGAATATTAGGGGATACTTTTATCGATCCATCTGCATAAATATAATGGCTGTTGGTTGAGTAATCTCATCTCTATTAAGAAAAATACGAAACAGTAATAAAAAAAGGAGAGTTCGAACTTGCCAATAGAGCATACACAGAACTTTTGCCTATTTCAAAACCAAAATACTAAGCAACCATGGTTTTAAAATTTTTTTGCGATCCTAAGGCTCTGCTATTTTATGAGACATTGTCTCATGCTTTACAAGTAAATGAGAAACAAAATATCTGATAATTAATGAAACGAGGGGCTTTCTTTGTTTTGATAATAATAGAAGTGGAATACTGCTGTGTTCGAAATTGACAAATATTAAAATAATATAAAAGAATTATCACTTTACTGCTTATTTTTTTCGGATGCTTCATTAAGGTATAATATTATTTTGTATTGCACTTAGGTATCCTCGTACATATCTAAAAACAACTGTACATCTCACATTTCATAACTTTCTTCATTAAACAAACACAAAACCAGCTACTGCATTTTTCAGACCAACGATTGACAAATAATTAATCTCAAAATTCGATCTCCATTTACCGCTCAGCTGGACCCTCTTTTCTAGTTAAAAGCAACACACACCCTAACCAAAACTTTCCACGATTTAACAGGAAAAATTTCGACACTGTCACTCAATTGCTCTGGCGGTGGCGCGAGGGAACGCACGCGCGTTAAGGTTACATGGTGCAAGAAAAAAATGTTCAATTAAAAAACGGCTATACGCGTGTACCAAATCGAATTAACCCGGCGCGTCCACGCGACTCGCTTTTCCCCCGCGTTTTTTCCATTTGCCCGTCCTCTTTGTTTTCCCGTTGGCCTCGGGTCGGCTGCTATTCAGCGCGAAAAGCACGCGCGGGACAACGTGATCGGAATGCTCATTGGTAATTCAGAGTGACCGTGCTGAACTGCTGAGCCTCCCTCCATCCAAGGACGCCTAGACGGGGATGAAGATACTAGAAGTCGAACAGAAACTCGCCGTTGGAATCGCGTCGAGATCGACATCCATGGAGCCCAGCGAGATGAAGAGCAACGCCTGGAAAGGGAATGGAAAATGAGAGGATCGATCCAGCCGGGCGAGAAGGATCTGAGGATGGATTGTGAAAAAGTATCGAGCATTAGGAAACACCGACTGCGATCCGACTTAACGACAATGGACGAAGATAAAGAAAATGGACTCGGAGAGGGAATGGCAGATGAGACGAGACGCTCGAGGTGCACGTATTTTTCCGGGTAGAAATTAAGAGTAATGATTCGTGGAAGGAGGCAGGGGATTATCCTCTTTTGGCGTCCGAGTATTAGTAGCGAGACGTTGCGCAGGATGTAATGGGAATGGGGGGCCAAGCTTTGGCAGCGTGTTCTGCTTATCTTAAAGACGAAGGAACGGTTGCAAAAACATGGGTACAAAAATTCTTGCTCGTCGAGATATAAACGTGCCGGTGATTATGAAAGTGGTGCAAGTATAATATTTAAAAAAATTGAAATTATCAGTTATTTTAGGTAACATAAATTAAACAATGATTAAACACTTTCATAGTCACAAATATGTTTTGTTTGATTGCTCCGTTGAGAAATTGCTAGAAATGATCTTTTGCAGAAATGTGTATGTCAGATCAACGTCTCCAGGTCTGTCCAGGATGTTCAAAAGTTTTTAAATTCTAACGTGTTTCGACTGCTATACTAATCGGCAGTAGAACTTTACCGTAGTTCGAGAGCTTTAAGATGTTTCCATGATCAACCCTCTACCTCTGTGCTAATTCACTTTACACTTAACAGGCAATTTTGCAGAACCCCATTGTAAAAAAGAAGTATTTATAACATTGGAAAGGAGGAGGAGGAGGAATATCCGCCTACTTTGACCATTTCTTTCAGTTGCACCCTGTAAAAACGGAGAACCTTTTACGGTTATAAGGTCTGCGTAAGACAGTGATTCCCAACCTTTGGGTTGCGCAGTGTTTTCTGCGGGGTCACCACAATTTTTTGGATTTCTTTTTAACATTATTAACTTAGAATTATATTCTGAGATACATATTTTTAATTTGTTTTCTTTGCCTTATTAAAGTTAGCTTATCTTTTATGGGGGAGGGGAGAGTCACAGGTTATTTGAATATTATAAAAGGGGATCGTGACTCAAAGAGGGTTGGGAAACATTGACGTAAGAAAGTTTTTCCAGTGTGTTTTGCTTAGAACATTTGACAACTTAAGTATCGATCTCGTAAAGGTTAACTAGGATCGCTGCGCTATTATATTTATCGCGCTGCTTTATTGTGGAAAGTGTTGTACTGCGGTATACATCATAGAAGTTAAACGTTTGCCACAGTAAAAGTTTATATGAATGTCCGTGCTCGAGGGAGTACTCGACAAATGACTATCGATTACGGTTCACGTTTGAAACTGATAATTTAGGTGCGGGTAAATTAGAAATGGTCGCGTAAATAACAAACGATTGGGTGTTTATCAGCCTTCATTAAGAAAATATGTAAAACCGCAATAAATGGATGCTTGTGTGATTTAGAGTGTGTGGTTTGTAACTGGGAACGTTATGTTCATTGATTTAGTAGATTTTAGACCCTCTTTTGGAGGGTTTAAATTCGATATATTCTGTGAGCGTTCCAGAGAAGATTCAAATCTGTAATGCAGATGTTAAGAGTTGGGCGACAGGTTGTTTTTGTTTAGTTTTGTTTTGTGGTTATTTGTTTTTTAAATTTGTAATTTATACTTACAGAAAGTTAACTACTGAAAAGTAAATGAAGTTTTAAGAATAATATTTTGTTTGTAGAGTACGCTGCTAAGAGTGGAGAAATAAAAAATTAGATTTATATTTTAATGTAATCTCTGATAGACAGTTGCTGGTAATAAACATTTTATTCTCTAAACTTGAAATTTATATACCCCTCACTGCAAATGAACATTTACATTTAATGTCAATGATGGGGTGAAGTGCAATATCTATTCACGAAATTGATTCAATACCTACAATATGTAACAGACAAATCTGTGGTTACGTTTGAAAAATATTAATGATCTTGACGACTAAAAAATAATTACCTTGTAAACACAAAATTGTATGCATCATTATTGTCTTTCGTAAGCATACAAATTATGTCTGCAACATTCTATCGTTTCTTTAAAACTAAGCATGTTCTTTAGGTGGTCGATCTCTTTTGGATCACTCTGTATAAATATCACAGCAGAATTTCAACCGATTTCGTTAGATCTCAATTCTATTTATAAGTAGTGCAACTATTTCTTGAAATATTTCTATAAAAATCGGATATACTCCAGTGGATTTACTCCTGCTGTTTTTCAGTAGTACAAGCACGCATAAGTCAGCCATTGAGGCGCCTACGTTAAATATTACTGTTTTCTATTGTATTATTAATGGAAAAGGTAAAATACATGAAAATCCAACTGGTATATGCATGTTCGTATGTACACAAAAATATTAAACTTATATTGTTTATCAGTTTAAAATTATTAAAGAATCTACAACTGTGCTTGACGCTGCGTGGTGAAAGTTGCACAATTTTAAAAAGATATCGAAAAAAGTTTAATTCAAAGTTTTATGGTTTTTGACATACTAGAATATGATTATAAAGAATTTTCGGAAAAAAAGTGTGATGGGATAAATTTTGAAAACATTCAGTATTGTAAATATTTGTTTCCATCTCTATGACCATTTTCTTACTAAAATAAAAATGGTTACGTTATTACCATCACTTGAACTACATTTCTGCGAACTTTCAAATTTTTTTGAATTTTCGCGTTGCCAAACATCCCTTGTTAGTAATGCATCTATCACATCTCAAGAATCCTATTTCAGTAATCTGCAAAGTACTTATGGCATTCAGAGAAATTTTTCACTTCGCGTAGTTAAATATGATGAAAAATGTATAAGTTACAAGGAATGGAAGTCAACATTTAAACACCACTGTGCTCTACATTCTTTTCCTACCCCGAATATCGGATATTTATATCAAGTCACCAACAGTAAAAATGGCCAAGCCCAGACAAGGAAAGAGCCATATCATGCAAAACTCCTGCGGCCCAATAACCATGCCTCTCTATTAGTTCGCGAAATGGCGGTTCTCCGGTCCAAACGTGCCCCACATACAGTAATTTCCAACGGCCATTAAAAACAGGCGAGAATATTTTCGCGTCCCCGTTGAAACGCGAGAACTCCGTCAGTAATCCGTTAATTACAACAGAGATCGAGTTCTGCCTGAAGCGATAAAAGGGATGCGAGGGAGTCAAAGGCACACGACACCGAGAAAAGAAACTTGATCCGACGAACGCGAAAGCGCTTTCGCCTGTCAAGACCCCACCGAAGCTTTGGAACTGAGGAGTTGGAACGCTTGGCATTTTATATTAAAATCCTTTCTCCCATGTCAGTCCGATATCCCTTCCACCCCCCCGTTCCACCCCTATCCGTTATTCTCGAACGCGTCCACCAACATTACCCCCGCCGCCCCCCGCTCGCCCCTCGGCCACCGTCCTCTGGTGCTTCTGTGTGCGTGCAGCTGAAAACTTTTCTAGAAATTCGTCGTGCATTCCGCATTCCATTTCAATTACGTGGAAAAGCGCGTATCGCGATTGTTCCACGTCCCCGTCTATTGTTTCCGCGATTTTATTATCGTTTCTGCTATTTCTGTGCACGCGAGCAGCAGGGGAAAAATTAGAACGTCCGTGGCCAACGACCAGAAGCGTCGTAGACGTGGGAAACTTGTCTACCCGTAATCTCAAACTAACCGAGGATTAACTCGTTACGCTCGAGAGTTTTTCGCCTCTTCGCTGGTAATCTTCGTTGGAATTTCTGTGTTAAAATTAAAACAACCGTTTAATCGCGGAGACGTCTTTGAGACGATACAATTGCCTATTGCCTTGCGATTCGATACTGTTCAACACCGCCACTTAAGTCGAACTTAATTCCGAAGGTAAGACTGATGATTTATAGGAGTTCGTGAAGAAGTGTACGCGAAACGATATGCTTGCATCTTTGCATTCTTTGTGAAGAATGTATTAGCGAAACATTTGGCATGCTAGTTGATGATTAAGATATGATACAAAAATATTGATAGGCTAGGTAAACAACCCTTCGTCAACACACTCTGTAAAGTTCCGCGGTGGTCACACTGGGTCAACTCGACCTGGACGATTTTTAAACAGTTATCGAACTGTATCAGTTCGATCGAATTCGAAAAATTATAATACACACTTGGAACATTGTAGAATATGGAACAGTCTCTTATGTAAATTATCATTATATTGTACGAGATGTCCTACTTTCTTAGGTAAACTGCAACAATCTTTGTGCTCCAAGATTATGAAGATAGCAAGAATTTTTTCTTAATTTTATCTTGTCACTAAATTTCAACGAGAAGCTTTCTACTAAATATCTCAAAAACGTTAAGATGTTTTCGAACCTACGTTTAGTCAATACACATGTAGAAACATTAATGAAACTGTACTAATGTTTATTTAAATTAGAAATCCAGTAAATCAGAGAAAGCTTGGAACACTACATTATTTAAAATAAATGAACTCGTCACACTGTAATTACATCTGCAGCTGTAGGAAAGTAATTCAATTCAATTCTAACAAATAAACTATTGCCTTGAAGTGGTGAAAAATACAAGTGACAACCCATCTATCTCAGTAACTAATTTCGTAACTGTTTCTAAAGTTCCTATGCTACCCGTGTACACGTAAACCCCTTTTCTATAAATCATTACTTACGCAATTATCAAACTGGACCCACTGTGTTTCTCCACATATTCAGATACACTTTGCTACTATAATTACATACAATCTCATTAACAAAATTACAAAAATACGCGATTCCTCTATTTAAATTTACCCCCGCTAAAACTTGCGTAAACATCGGTTCCCTCCAAAATTAAGGCTCGCACGATTTAACCCGCGGCGAATGGCCGAAATTCCACAGCGATCGCTGTTAACGTTTGTTAAACGAAGACACGCGAAATTCATTACGCCCCCGCGAAAGGGTAATAGCCGAAAGTCGAAGTAAACGACGGGAGCGATATGGTATCAGAGATGATGAGAGATTCGCAAACGGTGCACGAGGTCGAGACAGATAAACAACTCGAGGCTCGTTGTCAGTGAGCCATGCTATATTCGAAAAGCTCGAATCTGAACAGCAAAGCACTTAGTCGAGACGCTTACTGGCACCATTCTTCGCAGAATAGAACGGCAGGGAAATTCAAAAGCGCCTGTTTGTCGTCCACTCGGCGAACCCTTCTGAAAATTGGCCTGGTGTCACTCGAGAATTTCAGGACCCTTTCCTACGGTCCTGTCCAGCACGAGATACACAGGGGACAGACACCAGCGAAATTAAATCAAGCTGTATTCACTCCCTCTTGCACGGTTTCAAGCCATGCAACAGCTATTACTACGTACCTTTTCCACAGCTATCGTGGAGAACAGATACGCCATACTTATATTTTTACAGAGTTGTAATAAATCAACTCACAAGTGATACGAACTTTTCGGTATGTATCTGACCTACAGATAGTAAAAAAAGTATTTGGACACTTTAAAATTGTATAACTTTTTTAGAATTGGTCCAAACGACTTGAGTTTTTTTTTAGAAGCTAGAAGGATATGTTTGCTAAGTGACGTGTTTCGTCGTTTTGAAAAAAAATGCAATTGGTCGGAATAGCAAAAATAATAGTAAAGGTCGTTTTATAAAATCTTTTATATAAGACGCATTTTCTCATTTTTTTTTTTTTTTTTTTTTTTTATTAATAACCGGAATATTATTTGACATACAGCGAAACTGTTGTGGTTCAATAATGTCAGATAAGTGAGTAACATTTTTCTATAAGAACTTTTGTTCTAACTGTGATAGTTCTTGCGTAATCGTATCCTAAAGTCAAAGTGTTACTACCGCCCCCGGTCAACCCTATAACATGACACATAGAATATCCACATTATGGATAGCACCATCTTTACTTAGATGCATATTAAAGGAGCTTAATTTTGAATAGTTAATGAATTTAAAATGTATATAGCTGTTACTACCGCTATACAACATTTGTCGCTATACCGCCACATTACAATAAACATTTACTGTAAAAGCGGTAAGGAAGTATTTTGTATAATTTTGAACGGTATGATTACACAGTTCTCTTTAATGGTACTGCGTCGATTCCATAAGACTATTCGATTCGATTATTTTCGCCGAGAAAGTGTGACGAGAAGAGCAACGTTCAGAAACTGTGAATAGCCCTTGAAAGCATCTCGCAGAGTATCAGGAAATGGAACGTGAAAATGAATACTAGCTGCGTCCTCACTGTACCACTTCTTTGCTATATCTCTGGAGAATATTTCACGCCTACGAAGGGATACCCTCGAAACTTAGGGTAAACGAAACTGATATAGTCGCACATATTCATAATTTTTCTTATTCTGCAGAAGAATGTAGTACTTATACATTGCTACATTTTGAGAACGTATATGTGCGATAATAAAATTCAAAAAAATTCTGAGTATTACTTCAAACATACCTTAATATGCATGCAAAACGCCAGATAATATAAACCTACAGTTTTTGTTAAATAAATTCCCAAAGATGGCGTTGAAAAACTGGCAGTTACAGTAGTGTACCCCCTTAAGCGCGTTAACACCTTCGATAAAACTGACAAATGAAATAAGAACTCCCCGTGTTCATTGCATAATCGTGTATCGCGCGAATCCCGTCCCCTTTAACAATCGCCCAGTTTTCGGAAGCGGGGGAGTGACTAGCGTAAGGTATGTATATCCGTTGGACAGATTCCAGTACGCGGGTGCAGCAGCTTTGGGGTCGAAATACCGCGACGGTTGCAGGGTTGGTATTACTGACATTAGTGTCGCCCAGTAACTCTTTCGAAATAGGCTTGGCACGTTCTAGACTTCGGCTACCAAGCTTGATTTCCTACACCTTGCTTGAATCACGCTTCGAAATTCCGCGTATCCGTGCTCGTATCCGCGCGACTTTTAACGCTCTCCATCATATATCCTACTTCGATATTCCGAATTACATTATTCCATTCACTACACCCTTAAAACGGATGTCACTTTCGAATCCAACAGCTTATTATTCGTACCGAACAGCTTATTGCGAAAGATGAAGAATGTTCTGGGAATTAAGTTGTTTTTAATTTATTTGTGGGGCAGTATGTGACAACTACATCGATTTAAGTAGTTAATCAGGGGAATAAGCAAACTGGAAATACAGAATAGAAGTCGAAGACGTTGCATTTGTAGTTTACATTATATATGTATCGAAGATTTGGAAAAGGCAGAACTTTGAATTCGAATTTCTTATGAAATGTGAGTAGTAGGTAGATGTTTGATACGTGGAACTTCAACTTTGGTATAGCTACATTGAATTTGAAAATCAGACACAGGTGAAATTAATTAATAAGTGCACAATTTTTTTTAAATGTTGCATCACCTATTCTGTTGATATTCTAGAAGTTATTTTCTAAACGCTCCCACATTACAAAGAATACAGTTGGAAAACATGGAACAGCCCACATAAGATTAATTCATAAATTATCTGTCCTTAGTACTTTTATGTACAGACTGTGCAAACGTTCACAATATTGAGAAAAAATCTGTTAAGAGTAAAAACTGTGAATTCCTAGCAGTAATCTCTTGACAACAGAGATGCTTAAGTTTAAATCCCATTAAACAGCCTGACCTTTCTTAGTACAAACATAAATACGTTACACCATGGGGTTCGATTTTACAAAGTTGGAACTCATGAACCGGAGTGCCGATAATCCCAGATAAAGGGCAGCCGGAGCAAGCTTGAACTATCGGGAACACGGATTAATCGGAAAGAAGAACATCGATAAGTTTCTCGATGCACATTTCCGTTAATGCAATTCGACGCTATGTAGAATATATACATAAATTCTCAAATTATTTTTTAAATTCATTATATCGTGTGAATCATTTCATTTTCAATCAACTACTACAAGGTTTTAGATACCTAAGTAATTCAATCAGAAGAATTTAATCATTTCACGATTTCCCATTTAATTAAGACCTCACATTCCTATACCAAAAACATTGAATGCTGCTCTTGGTTAATTAGTCTGGTTGTTGATAAAGTGCAATACAATATCATTAATACGAGCTTAATAATGTTTCATATTCACTGAATTCTTGGCATATTATTCTGCTATCTAACTAAAATTAAATTCGGCATCGCATTCACCAAGAGAGAGTATTGATTACGAGCAAGGTGTCCATACACGGAAGCATTCGCAAAATCATGTCCGCTGGAAATCATTTAAATGAAAGTGCTCGCTTCAAGTGTTCGAGCTGCCTTGACGATCACATTTCCCAGTGAGAAATTTAAGACCGTTAAGCAGAAAATTTAGGTCTGCATAATTATCCGCGCTGCGTGTTTAACTATTCGTTTTTTATTCAGAATCTACGCAATTAAAGATCCACTTATGAAATGCAACTAATTAAGGTCACATTAACCCGGTTCTAAAGAACTCTCCCTATTAAAGGGGCACTGACAGGCCACGAAACGTCACGACGGATAAGCAGCCATATTCACAGTCGAAATAAAAAAGGATTAAAAAAAAACTCCTGTTCCACGGTATTCCGGATAAAATGGATTTCATACGACTCTGGGGACATGAATATTTCACATATTCAATCTCAATGAAAATCGTCTCGAAGGTGCGTCGAAAATACAGCTCTCTACGACGGGCATAAATCGGGAATGCATTTTGTCAAAGCTCGATAAATTTCTCCTTTTTTTTCACCCCCCGAAAACTCCCAGCGTTCCGATGAAACGCGTGTCGCGCACTAGAAACTTTTGCATTTGTATAAATCTGAGCTAGTCGAGAAGGTTCTTTTTTAAATCTCGGCCACGGTACACCTCGATTGAAATGCGCGCGAATATCGCCAAACTTGGTTTCACGGTCCCATCGAATTCATCTTCCTATAGCTATTTGCATTGATTTTCAGCGTTTTCTTTGTTCGTGAATGACAAAAAAGTACAATCAACTACGAAAACAGAAATCGCGAGCTCGCATCGGCGCTGGAAAATCAAACACGAAGAAAGAACCAAGCGCTTGCACTATCATATATCTTAGTTTTGAATGAAATTGAGTCTTTAGTCTGAAGCGAAGCATTCGGCAGTGCTTCTTATAATATTGCAAAATTACAACACAACAGTAGTTACTAATTACGTGTAATGAGGTAAGATGTTCTCTTGATCTCACTTCGCATGCGATAACAAATGCAAAAACCAAAAATTCCTACCAGTTCTGACAAGGTTGATTTCTCGTTCTATATTAATTTTTTAATTCTCCAGTAACTTGGTTTAAACTACTAGAGTAGTTAAATACACTTCTACTGGAATAACGGACATGCGTTTGGAAGAGCAGTGCAAGTAGGACACTTCATTTGCCCCAAAAACACATTTCAAGATATCCCATTATAAAAACTGGACCCACATTTTTGCTTTGATTTTTTAATTCATGCCCATGATAGATGCTGAGTAGTGTTGTATATTTCCTAACGGAGACTTCTGCTAACAGAAGACAGCATATGGTTATCACGAAAAGCACACAAATCACATCATTCAAATGAAACAAATCATTTGCTTATCACAAAGCAAAGGAAATAAATGGACACTGCTGTTCTGTCTCGAGGTGAGATAATTCACTATTGCAATATTAACATCTGCAAGGCATGTTTACGTCCTGGAACATCTGTTTGCCAGAGTCAGACACGTCCTTTGCAGATGTTAATATTACAATAGTAAATTATTTCGCTTGAGGATGAAAGACGCACACTGAATAAACTCCTAGAGACGCATGAGCTAGAGTTAAAAAAAGCACTGCAAATTTTTTAATGGAACGATAAAATATTTAATTACTATTATCGAAAATAAGTCCTGAAAAAAGAAGTCGAAAGTGCAGAATAAATTCTTTTCGTTCGAGATCTCCGAAGTTTCAGAGAAACTCAAGTTTCTGCCACTTAATTAAGAAATTATTTATAATAGTAAATGGCATTATGTAACAGGTGACGCAAAAGTCATCATCCGATGTTAATACCTCCTAATTTTTTATTTTCAGTTATATGTCAGTGATGTTTTGACGTTTCAATAAAAGAAACTCATGGAATTTATTGTCCATAAAGATTGTCACTTCAAACCGCTGCCAACGTTCATAATATTTTCGTAGATACGAATCAATGGAACGAGGCAAAAATTACGAGTAAAAGCAATATAGGTAAATCAATATTCATAAAATATTATATTTGAAAGTGTGTAGCTAAAGAACGATTTTAAATCTCTTCCTTCGAAATTTGTAGTTACCAAAGCAACGAAATGATTTTCACAAAACTCACCGATGCTGCGATGCCGATCCTTCAATCCTCCGAAACCATCGCCGCACCCGAAACGCAGACTAGTTCCTCCGCAATAATCTCGAATAATATTCTTCTCAGCACAAGTACAAATCGCCGTAATCCAGTCATCGAATAGCAAATTCGTCAACGGTCGTTGGTGCTTCACAAATTCGCTGGTTTACACTTCGTTACACAATACAACACTGACACACTGGCTGATGATTAGCAGGGACGTTTATTTAGTTTACATTACTCGCGCTACCAGTTACGCGAGGCTGGTTTAGCGCGCAACATTTACGCAGAAGTGCATTCGAACGAGCTGGAACATCACGCGTTATTACTTAGGGGCGCGCTCAGAACTCGAGGAGCATAAAAACGGAATGAAGAAATGTATATCCCGCTCGACATTCCCCTCAAAGTCGCGATCAAATTCGTGTATCGTGAAAAATCCTGGATTATTAAGGGACCAAAATTACGTGGCTCTAGCAACTACTTTCAAAAATGGTCCTCGTGAAAAATTACATCGGCTAAGATGAAGAGATTTACGCGATACAATTAAGTAGCCCGCGAGATCTAATAAAAACGATATTCGCAAAGCTTTGAAAGGAATCAATTACGCCCATTCAACGCATTACGCGTGGATGGCAAAATTAAATACAGCATATATTTGAATCAGAATTACATCATTCATCGTTTTTACGTGCCGCTTTCGCACGCCTCGCGGTACCCAGCGCTCGCGTAAGTTCGTTAATTTGCATATATTCTCAGGGCCATTTCTTCCGACATAAAACAAGTTTCAAAGCGGTCTAACGACTGGAAGCATAGCAGTTAGTCCATTAATTGCGATCTCTGAAACGTTTGAACGAGGGAAAAAAAACGGCCATCCGAGATTTCTGCGAAGCGTGCTACGAAATCGTTGATTCGCGCAATCGGGGTTTGAAACGGATTATGAGATATCGCGACGCGGACGGTTCGAGCTGATTTTGAAACGCGGCGTGAAAAAATAGTGGCAGTAGTAGCACGGCAGTGGGATTACACGCTACGAAATTACCGATCAGTTTCATTGTTCGCCGCTGTCGAACGAGGAGCGTAAAACTGGGAGGGGTTTTTGCCAGGCAGCGCTATCTCTTTCACGCTGGCATGAGCCATCAACAGGCCGCGCGACAATGTTGATTAGACGGTTTAATTGCGAATTATTGGCCCGTCACGACATTCAATCGCACAGGGCTCTATTCAAAAGCCGCGACCGCGAAATCGTCGCGTTCCAACGCCTTTTCACGCGATATTTATCGCGACCCTTTCTCCGCGAACTCTTCTTTATTGTATTTCCCGTTAAAAGCCAGAACTCGTTCTATTGACTCGCTCAATGTCCTCGATAAACAGAACAAAATCCTTTCCCCCGTCCGCAAGCGGCAATTCCTCATTATTTCGCGATATATGTATGTTTTTAGTCGTCCAACTGGTTTCGTAGGTTGACTAGGTGGAAAAAGTGAATGTGTAAAATATTCCGTTCGTCGCTATGAATATTCATCTACGCCCCATTATCGTAGAGAATTTTAATTCTAACGTCGTCTCGGCGACACCTTTACATGCGGGGCAAAGTGAGAAGAAAGAATTAAGGGGTGCGAGGAAATAAATTCCAATTAAAAAGTAACGTCGAGTTTCTCGAGTATGTAGCGAGCTGAGAAGCAATTCGTTTGGAAACAGATCTGCGAGAACTGCGTAGTTTCTTCGAACACCGATGCGCAATTGAGGTTAAACTGTGATTTTCGAAAAAAAATCGAGACGCCTAATAATAGAGTCCGCCTGGCTTGTTAAAATTAACGAGGAAAAATAAATTGGAATTAATTCTCATGTGTAGCGGACTTTAAATACACGGCAGGGGTGCGCATCGCGCTCTGCAATCGAGTTGCAACGTGTAGGGAAAAACGCTGGGCTCGACTCTGTTACGCGTAACGTATCAACTTTAATTGCCACGATTCTTTCTTTCGCAAGTGTCCTCACGGCGAGGCTCTCCGAAACACAAAAGCCTGCATTCAAACCTAACTCGGACGATTCATGTGCATATATTTCACACTCAACACGTGATCTTCAACGTACGTTGGCCGCTCGCGGCTAACCTAACCTCCAACAGCTTGCACGATTGCAGTAGCGCTCTTCCACCCAGTAAAAAAACATAACCCGCAACGATACCGTTCACGTTCGAATGCTCCTTCCGTGCGATTCTATATAATTTATCATCCACTCCGCTGGCAACGCGGTAGACACCATCCAGGCCCACTGCACGATCGAATACTTCGAATCGGTTAGCCCAACGAGATCGGGAGCTGTTACAAGACGGACACGTTCCTAGCGGCGTTTCGAACACACTTCGCGTTCGAAATGGTCCTCCGCGGCGAACGACGCACTTTCCCGCCGCACAGTAACAGTACGTTCCACGGTCCGGTCGCGGATCAGTTGGGAAGCGGCGTATCACTTATTCGATGACCGTTAATCGGCGGAGCGAAACACACGACACACGTCGAAACCGAGCCGCGTTACACGCGAAAATCGCGGCGTACGTGCGCACCGGGCGCTGAACGACGAATGAACGAAAGCGCCACGGCCGAAACTTCGGGAGCCCCACCGCCCTTTCGGTGCTCGCGAAGTAAAGCGCGACGCCGGCCGATCGACCCCGAACGGCGCCGAACGTGCACGAAGATCGATGGACGGGGTTCGGCGGTGTTGCTACAAGATAATTAATCGGTGGAAATATAATGCTGGATCGTGGCTTTGCGTCGCGATCACTACTTCTGTTTTATTAAAACCCGCTTGGCCTGGACGTGCTTACAAAAGGAGGGCCCCCGGTATTACGTCGATCGCGCGATTACTTTTTTCTCCACCGCGATGCCGCAATGGCGTTAATAAAAGTTTTTCCCCGCCGCGCCGGGCTCCATTCACTTTCCTCCTTTCTCGCGAATAACCACGTCCGTACTGTAGTTACAGGCTGTTTTACGGCTTCGACGGAAGCGATTGGAACGTTTGATACGATTACGCTGGAACGTCGATTATCCGACGCGGTTGGAAGACGAGTAGTTTTCGACTAGCTGATGCACCCGTTCTCGCGCAGGCTATTTTATGTTCTGCATCAAGTTTTAGGTCGAACATAAAGATGGGCCATAATGTATCGTGAATAAATAAGCACCGTAGGGTTTTGGATTGATGGAACCAGTGGTGAAGTGTGTCCACAATTTGCTGTCCTTATTATGGTCACCCTATATATATATATACGTATAGGAATACCGGGAATCGGGCGACGTGCGACGTTGTCGATGCCGATCGCTGCGTCGCCTTTGTGTAGCCACATTGTTCGGCGGCAGTCGTCGCGACACGCAGTCTTAAGACATTAGCAGTTCTTAGAGGTCACGAGCGCTCGCTGTATCCACAATAATATACATACCTAGTGTTACGCTACGGATTTCTTTATTTCACGCCCCACCTTAGTCTACTACATTATAATTTCAGTACTTACTCCTGCTGTTTTACAGTAGTACGATCTCGCATAAGTCAGACATCGGGACTGCTACGTTAAATTCTATTGTTTTCTGTTGTATTATGGACGATGCAAGTAAAATGCATGTAAATCTGACTCACATACGCATGTTCATATGTATACTAAAATATTTAACTTGTATTATTTATCAATTTAAAATTATTAAAGCATCTACCAGTGTCCTTGGCAACTATACAGTCAATGCTACAACACAACTACAGGCATCGTTGTAGAAGTAAGACAATAGAGAACTACACACGGTCAACGGTCATCTTCGATCCTTGCTTTTAGCCCTAGGCACACCCCCGCTGGTAAAGCGAGAAAGTTAAATAGCCTAAAGTCAGGATTTCCTGTACACGTCAGACGCAATTATTCTGATACAATGGGCAACAATGCTCTTGTTTTCCTATGAGCGCTTTTGAAATGTTGTGTCCGTGTCAGACAAAAACCGCAGTAGACTCTTAATGTAGAACACGAGGTAGCTTCAAAGTATAGACAGTTTTAAATAAATTCACAAAATCCTGTTCCCAATAATTACTTTTCCACATATTAGTAGTTAGCTAACCGTATCTTCGGTAATCGATGCCTCTCTGCATATTATGATCAGAACGAAGTGCCCTAAATTCGTGGAAAACTTAAAACACTCAAATAATCGCAATTAATCATTCACCGTTAAAATTTCACACCAAGAAACAAATCAAAATTATAATACACAAAAAGAGCATACAACTTCTGTATTACCTTAGGGTGGCCCTTATTTTCAAGCTGCAATTTCTTTTGCTCTCTCCACCTAATATGGGTCCATATAAAAAAAAATGTGCCGACCAGGCCTTAAAGTTTAGAATTCATCAATAGTTTAAATTTGAAGAATTTCTAAAAAATGGTAGGCCCTATCGAAATTTTGTTCAAATAACATTAAAAGAGCATTCCATTTTCTATAATTACTATATATATAAGTTTGCCATGCTTCAAACCATTTTTTAAATTAAAAAATTATATATTCAGTAATCGTAGAAAATTGAATGCTCTTTTAATATTATTTGAACAAAATTTCGATAGGACTTGCCATTTTTAGAAATTCTTTAAATTCAAACTATTGATAAATTTAAGGCAACCTTTCCTGTTGCTCGATTACAATAAACTTTTTGGGGACTATATCTTTAGCAAATGGCACCGTTCTAGAGAGTGAGAGCAAAGTAATAAAAAGAAATTTCGACACTTATAAATAAGGGCCACCCTATTATTACCTATTCAGCTTCCCAAGTAACAAAATCTAAACATCAAGTCGTTTACGTTACTCATCGCACAACATGTCCTAAAAGTAAACTTTCATACTCTGCTATTAGTGCAAATGACAGAATTCCAACCGAAAGTAAAGTGAATCATTCATTACCCTAAATAATTCCTGCAATGTATCGCGAGAATTCAAACACGGGCGAGGATGAAACCGTGGAGGAATTGCAGGGGATGCACTCAAATTGCTCTTGGATATTCTGTCAACGAGGAAACGTAAGGTGGCGGAAGCCTGGCGAATCGATAAAACAGAAAGACAATGAGTCGCCGTTTACCTGTCCACCAGAGTCTGCGGGTAGCATCGGAAAGCTCGAATTCTCGTAGCAGAGAACCGGTAACCAATTTACGGACTCGCCAGCCAATGGCCAGCGGACGGTATTTTTCGCCTCGTGGAAAAAAAAGGACGGAGCTTGAAAGAGACGAAAGGCGGAGGCAGAAAAAAAAGATGACTTCCTCCAATCGAATCCATTTTCATCCTGAATCAAGTACCGAGTCTGACAGTGCGGACGAACGACTTCGCCGTGCGTAAAATTCATTGCCGATCGCTGTGCCAATGACCGTCGGGCTTAATCGTCATCGGAGCCGGAAAGAGCGAAAAATTCGAGCGAGAATTCGACGGCCAAACCAGGACACCTCCCCAGCTTCGACTGAAGTTAATGGTATGCTTACGCATGGCAATGGAAACGGTGCACGATATCCGCGGGACAAGGAATATAATAAACGGAGCACGATTGCAGAAATATCGGGAGGCAAAGAGGCAGCTCGTACTTCTCGGATTTTTAAAATATTCCCGATAACGATAACGAGCTTGTTTTTTGTGAAGGGAACAATCGGAATCCGATACGGTGTAACAGCGAAATGCTCGCGTTAACGGATAAATTGGTCATAATTAAGGCGAAAATTGTGGCAGAACACTTTCCCAAGCAGAAAATTATGGAACGCACGATTGGTAATTAACGAATGGTCTTTACTCGATATTCTATGGTGATGTGGTTTACAATAGTTGTATGATAATTTTATCTTATTATCTGCCTTTGGGGGAATTCTTTATTTCGTCATTCGAAGTTCGTAATTGGTATCTACAATAACGGAAATATCGGCTGAACATTTCTTGAATGATATGCAACTTGTATCCTGTACAAACATTTGCTTATTAATCAGAAATGATAATTGGGAATAATCTCCAACATTGCGAGCTCTAAGAAATTCATGGTGTGGCTCTGATAGATATTTTCTACTTACTGAAAGATTGCAGCTCTTTGTCTTATAATCTATACTTATGTAATCGTTGTGTCACTGATCCATCACTATCCAACCAAAACCACTAACCCTAGAAACATGAAATTCTGAAGGTATATTCCTTTTGCGACGTAGGGGCTCGATAACAAGGGATTTTTTGAAATTCCAATCCTAAAGGGGCAAAAAGGGATGAAATATGTTTACTCGGACTCATTATTTCTTAGGCCCGATTAAATATCGACTTGGTTTTTACTTACAAAGGTTATCCACACAAACTTCTGAACCCATTATTAAAAACAAGTTGATTAGATGCGGGCAAATTTGATTTCCGTACAATACGGTACGAATTTTCCAAAGAACCTTCATTATATTCAAAATAAAGGTAGGAAATGTTTG
Source organism: Andrena flavipes (assembly GCA_963971345.1). Taxonomy (NCBI): domain Eukaryota; kingdom Metazoa; phylum Arthropoda; class Insecta; order Hymenoptera; family Andrenidae; genus Andrena; species Andrena flavipes. The sequence goes on from OZ020482.1 coordinate 46,683,390, forward strand.
TTTAAACTAGAAATATGAACGCCATAGTAAACTCTTGAAGAACTATTACGAATAGAGTGACATAACTGAACAACCGAATAAGAGATGGACATTGCGTTTCTCCTTTATATCCTGGCAGCGATATATTTTGGCGCAATTCTTTTGAGTACGTCTTCCATTTATAACGACGATCGGGCGGGCTAACGAACGTACGCGCAATAACGAGAAGGAGCAAAGAGACGGAAGCGACAGGAGGGAAGGGGCACGCGAAAAACTGAACAGAGGTTTTGATAGAGGCTTCGATTGAGAGAGTAGATGCGTTCTTCAGCGGCCGGATGATTAAATACCGGCTAGCCGTGCAGGCTTTGATCCCTCCAATCAGCGCACTGTCCCACGATCGAGTAAGCTACGCGACCTTTGTACACTTCAAAGTCCTTCGAGCAGTGGACGTTCATAAAACGAGCCGAAACGGACTCTGAATGTTTAATGTTCGAACACCTGTTCATCCAACCTAAGCGACGCGCTTTTCTTTATGTTCCCCGTTACCTCTATGCTGTGAAATCTACCATTCATTCGATAACGAACGGACGCGGCTTTTATGAAGGATATTCAAACGTGGCCTCGCTTTGCTTGGAGACAGGAAAAATCGGCCTAGCAGGACTTCTTTCAGGAAGAGGAAGGTGTTCTCTACGGGCCAGGCGTGGCAGATTAGTTGTAAGTAAAATTTTCTACATACTCGATCTTCTTAGTTTTCGAATTAAATTTACATAATTCTTACATTAAAGTATGTGTTTTAAGATCCATATACAGCTTTTCAAACAAGAAAAATTTTCAATGAAAAAAAATTGCAAAGTTCACCCTGATTTTTCTAGTCCTAGGTGTAGGTTGTCCCTTAATAGATTAATTTTATTTCAATAATATCCACAAACTTTTTACGTTTCCATTTCCAAGTTAAAGATTCTACACTCTTTAATGCTTCTAAAATTTTACTGAAAACAAATTTTGGAAAGGAGAAGTACTTGTTTTCTACAGAATCCAAGAAACAGTGTGTTTAAGGTATCTATGGATGTTCGAATGGTCTAAATATGCTGACACGTATAAATGGCCAGAAGTTTGAATCGATGAAATATTTTTCATGCAACCCTACTCTCTGCCCCTAATGCATCGAGGGGATCAGGAAGTCTCTCTGTGCCAGCATCACCTAGAGTAAATATTTGACGAGTAACTCCGCTATCGTGGTGGTACTGGTCCTGATGAGGGCTGCTCAACCTCGCCTTTGCTGTTTCGCCTTAACATCGTAAAACGTTGTTATGTCACTTTGCAAAATCAAAGTTACTGGCGTGCGATTGACGATGGAGAGGGGAAAGTTACTCATCAGCTCACGAAAGTTTTTACGGTGATTAAAGCAATTTGATACTGTATGAGTGAAATAATCCTATATACGTTCAAAAATTAATCGATCCTCCAATTTAAAGAAATAAGATGAACCTTCTCAGGTCACGATGGAAAAAATGAGGAATAATGTTTCGCTAAATATGAAGTAGAATATTTTTAAAATTTCTATGCATATTTGAAGAGTTTCCTATGCACCGTGCTGCAAATGAAACAAAAATTCTTGTATACACATTACTGCACAAACATGAAAAGAATATGTAATTTCTTTCTACATACCACAAGTGATCCTTCTATTCGAAAGTTTCTTATATTCATATCTCATTTATCTTTCATTAATCTGTGCATTTCTAACTAACATAATAACGTCAAAGCCTATCCTCTTTTTAATATATATATTATTTATCCACTGGAATGTACTTGTTATATATTTATACAGAGTTTACAGTTAATAAGAACACGAGCGTCATATTTCTTCAGTCTGTTTTGAATCATTGAAAAATTACAGCGCCCGGTAGGCGAGTAAACAGTGTTGAATGCGGCGGCTCGATGCTTTCGTAATACTTAAAGTCTAGGTTCGGTGCAGCTGCATATATGCGCGTTCACAACGGGTATATGTAAATTCTCGTCGGACCCGAAACTGCTGGCGGAAGAAAAATACAGACAGCAACAGAGTTGGGTGGTCAGCACACGCAGCTACGCTATTCGTGTATGCGGAACTGAACTGAAAATCGCACGCCACAAACTGCCCCCTTCCCTGCATGTTTGCACACACACGTATCGTCTGCTGGATGTCATGATCTATAAAACATAAGCATTATACTTTCTAATGCATTAGAGAACACCAGATCCTTCCGCTGGTCCTCTAACCGAACGCAAATGATGGAGGGCACGTAGCCAAACGATCACCCCTAACGATTGTCTCCTCGTCAATGCTTGTTCGACGTTCCTATCGATTTCTACGGCAAACATACTGAAAGTTTAAAATTTCATTTCAAAATAGCTCGCTTTTACAAAGTCATTCTCAAGTGTAATTACCTAATTCTGGCTTATTTTATTGAACGGAATTTTGACTTCAAAGTTGAAAACTAACGAAGCAAGATTTTATATCCAATTATCTCTGACAGCTGTCGCAGGCAGTACTTCGTACATTTGGTAAATTTGTTACGAGCTTTTTACGCAGTTAAAAAGAGAACATTCGCAAGGCAAATTCGCGTTTATTATACGGGAATTATATGGCTCGATTCACCGGAGTCTCTGATTGCTTACTTAATTAACACAATCGATTATTGCATCGGACATAACCGTAGCAATCGGAATATGTCGCAAATAAAATCCTAATTAAGGGAGATATCCAGTCGGGATCATTGTAATTGAACAACAATAGGAAAAACACATCGTTAGTCAAGCTTATGCGATCCTGCAGCCTTATTTCAGTCGTCCGAAATTATAATAAGTTATGCTAACAAAATTACACACAATTAGCGAGCTATAATGAATTGTTTCCCGATCTGATTGCTCACACTCTGGTGCAATCAGACCGTCGCTGTATGCAGAACAGTGCATTGTCGACCACAGTCCTGTAATTATACCGTAGACGTTTAATGAAATAATAAGAATTAACGGGCTGTCGCATTCGGAAGATGCAAATTAAATTAATGAGGAAATTAAATGGATTAACGTTAGTTGCAAAATATTGCCTGCACTTCTTCCTCTTCGTTCTCAAAATTGGTAACTTCTTTCAGCGTTCGTAATTTATAGCGACTGATATTCATCTACGGTTTTAAGTCGAAGGAACCGACGTGAGTGCCTGAATTTATTTGATAATTAGTGGTGCGTACTAAGGTGTGAGATTCGGTTATCGCGTGTGTTAGTTAACTTATGGATCTCGATTCTGACCGCAAGGATAATAATTAATTGTTATCACCTCTTGACCGACGCATGAAAATGCAGCATCGGCGGAAATGTAATTATGGGTGCTCCATACGTAGCAATATTACAAGTCGAACGATAAACCAATGTTGTTCTAGCTTCGCCATCAAATTTCAATAAACGTTGATTAAACAAAATATTTAATCCCGAATAAAATAACTACTCGCGATCGCATCGAACCGTCCCTTAATTTCCCATTGCAGTGAAAATCCTCCCCTCTCCCTTGTCTCACTATGAGTAAATTTAAAAATTTTGAAAACGTTAAAATGGCTAGTGACAAAGTAATGCTGTTTTTAATCCTGAATCTGAAACTATCTTCAGAAATTGATTTGAGTGAGCTTTAGATGATTTAAATCACAGTTAAAAAAGTGAAAATTTAGTAAGATTTAACTACAAACTACATATTCATAGACTGCTTAAAGTGAGTCTTGCTTACGCAAAAACATGAAAATGAAAATAAAAATATGTGAAAATTAGTATTTATTACATTCACATGAAACTGTATGGAAATGGGTATTTATTACAAAATGAAAATATATGTAACTTTAGCAACAGTTCTAGCCATATGTCATCTATGTGGTAAATTTAATGCTATTTAGCAAAGTCCACCAAAGAATCGATATTTCATTTACTTTCATTGCGGTTCATAAGCTCAATTATTAAATTTCTTTTAATAATCTTAGTAATTTTCGTATTTTTCTATAATTTCAAATGAAATTCCAACTATTTAGGTAAATAATGTATTACACAAAATTTAATAGTAGTGGTTAATTTTAAACCTAAAATGACACCGTTTTTCCACTAGTCATTTTCAAAATTGAAACATTGAAAAAGTTGGAACACCCCATTATGATCATTGCACGTTCCAGAAAAGTTACTTCACTACATGAGCCTGGCAAGTGTAATATTCAGTACATTTAAAATATTTAAGTTCGAGGCATTTCTAAAATCCTACTCCACCTCTACCTCTTACTATATTTCAAGTTATCCTTTACTCACCAACTGCAATTAAAAATCTCTCCCTCCGTCCTACATCCCCCGTCTTTGCCTTATATTACTCTCGACGATGACAGCAGAAGCTAATGCTTAACACAAAACGTTTCGAATTCATAGAGCGGCCACATTGCTGCATAACGAATATACATATGTTCCTTAGAAGATGAGGTTACGCCAGGAGGACGGTGCGCGGTGGGGTGGCAGTCGGCTGGTGGGAGGATCGTTAAGGGTCCGTGGTAGCACAGGGGTTGCCCGGGGTGGTTCCCTGTGACAGAGAAGCTAGACGACTCGGGGAGGGTTCGTGTGGCCCTAGGGGTTAATAGATGGCCGATGTCCCCGCGCCGAGGTCAGACACTGTGTCACCTTCCACGTTCGTCATTACGAATGCAGATTGGACCTCCCGCCATTACCCTGGCGCCTATCTAATCGTCGTCGAGGCCGGCCACGAAACTTCTCGTCTGCACGGAAAATTGCCCATTGTCCGACTACGGGGGCTGCTCTTTCCATGCTTTCCATCGAGGATGGTGCGCTAACTTGTGCTGCAAGGGAAAGTCGGATTTCTGGCGCCTCGTAAATCGCCGATGGCCGCGGCGAAATCCCGCTTTCCGGAATCTCCAGGAATCGAGGAGGAACGGGCCACGTTGGATCATGAAGCACGCGGTCTGCGGAGGTGTCGTTTCCTGGTCAGCTACACGGACGCATGCTTCCAGGGAGTGGATAGAGGTAACAATTAATGTCTTGCGTGGGGACTGATGGTAGTCAATTTTATACCCTGTGTGCTATGCAACATTTCTTAAACGATATCTGGTGCACTTCGCATTAGAAGTTGTAGACACCAGGGAGAGAATAAAAATTGTATTTTATGTGTGTTAAAATTCATTTTACATGAAGCAACGTGAAATGTATAAGTATCTCAATGAGTTTATAACAACCTGCGATTAAACAAGACAAGACATCACTGAGATAAAGTAGAAAGAAAAAGATTAATGTCATTTATACATATTTATTCAGTTTAGTATTTTGAATAACATTTTTATTTGTATAAAAATATAACTACTTAATATTATTATCTTCTTTGTTTCTATAAATAGCCATTGTTATAATTGACGTCTTTTTTATATATCATTAGTTTTGTAAAGATATTTATTTACAACTGGGATTGTTTTTGATGGGATTTTTCTTTAAAATGGTAATTTTGTGCTGTATCAAACAAAAAGTATCTTCAAAGAAATGATAATTTCGTTAGCTCCAAAACAAATTGAATGTAAAAACAAATTATGTACTCATTACAATTCTCCACTGATAACTTCCTTTTCATCAGTTTTATTTGCGAACGGATTAGTCATACGTTTTAAATAAATAATTTCATATTTTTTGTCACATCGAGTTTGCAAAATTACTCGTTTCTGTATGATATATACTATGCATCGAGCTGCGACCAAGTGCACGCTGAAATTTCACATTTGTGATCAGATTAAAAATTACCGGGGAAGGGCACTTTAGTTCAACTGAACCAATTGGCGATTCCGAACCCGTCGGTAATCGCAGCATTGCATTTGCACAAAAATTAAACGCGATGGACATGTCGCCATTAACAAGGCTCCAATATCCAATGATTACTTGTCATTGAACTGAATTCTTGATGCAACCGATATTCCAAGTAATTAACGGTGGCTGTTGCAAATCGAAATTCTTCGATATTCCTGCACCAACTTTTCCGTCAGATAACAAGAGATAAACCATTGAAGTTGAACTATTTCACAATTTGGCAGATATACAGTATTCCTACATCAATTGATAGAATTGAACGATCAAATTTCAAAGGTAAATGGCGTTGGTTAAACAGACAATTTGCTTCCCGATGATTATACTAGTTATTTTAAAATTCACATTTATCTTGCAGAACATATTTACAATGGTATGTGAAATGAATGTTTCAAATTCTTGAAATTCACGGCGATATATATATTCGTGAATGGTAAAATATTTGCGCTGCCGCGGCCAATGTGCAGAAACGATAAATCGCCAAAGATGATACGGTATAAAGCCATTTACGCATGCAAAAGCGTGTAATGCATATTTTGCTTCACACATGAGCGTGCTCAAAATGCAAATTAAACCGGTGGATAGTCGGAATAAATATTTCGAAAAAATACAGCGTTCGATGGGGGAGGAAGCTGCGCAGAGTACTTTTCGCTTTAAATGATTCATGTAAATCCCTGAAATCCATCTAAAACTATAGCACAACATGACATGTAAATCTGCTTGTATATACATGCATTTACATGTGCACAGCTGTCAAAGAATTTTACCTATGATAGCTGCTTTGAAGGTGATAAACTAAATAAACAGTAAAGAACATTATTCTCTTGAAAATAGTAAAAGTATTTCATTTACTTTTTCACTCTAATTATTTTACGAAAATGATTTCAACATAATGTGCTCACTGAAAGAAAAAATATTTAGTGGAATAAAGGTGTGTTAATGAAAATAATTTTTTTTAATTATTATCACTCTTACGTGTATACATAAAGTTTTAATTCATTGAATTTTTGTGGTGTGTTTATCATTATATTTCTTTTAATTATTTATTTCGAAATATAAATACACAGAAATTTGTTCAAATATATTATTACGTTCACTCATTCTACAATTTCTTTAACGTTACTAGGAAGTAGGTCCTGTGGTCATTGTAAATAAAATTTTCTCTAGTTATACATATATCCTTTATTTGTCCGAATTATAGCGTGGGAATAATTTCAAACGATTTTAGAAGCCGTAGAACTTCTGTCTTAAGAAAAGAGAACGAGATGAGTTACTTAAATGACTGGAATATAACTTGCATGTTTCTGGTAAGGACTTCGTCTAGACGAGGTCTCCTATTTTCCTTCCCTCGAAAACTATTCGTTGCCGCAGATAGATATAGTCCGATTCTACTTTCGCAGTACCTACATATGTAGTAAGGATGCTCTGACCCTTCTGCGATGAATGTCACCCTCGTTACTTTTTATTCTGTTGAAGTTCTTTCACAAACTCTCTTTGTAGGTGGCGATGTTGGATCGTAACCCTAGAAAGGTTTAGAATTCCTCAAAAAAATCTTAAATAACTTTTCGCATTATTTATAAACTTTTCGTAACAAACATCTTTTAAACTGTTTCCCTGAATTGTTATTTTATCCATAGAAGTAGATCAGATAAAGTGATTCAGCCATGGGGATCTAAGGACGGCGTAATGTACTTCGAAATCCAAAGTCATAAAGGACACGTGGTCCTCCAGAATGACCAAAACAGTAGGGACGAAATCCTCCAAGCACTGTCCTCTTGACATTTACGGAGGATAAGAGAGTTAATTAAGCAAGTCGAGTGAGCACAAGCTGGACGTAATCATGTGAAATTACCGGCTTTTCTCGAACATTATTTTCGTTTTATTTCGCTTTCAACCGTGCTGGAAGAAACCATAAGGGCGCCTCGGATAAGGGTCTTGGTTCAACGGGCGAGCTGAACAGCGATAATTTCGTTTCTTTGAAATTAGTTTGTCCGTAACTAGCCCACGTGATCATCACATCGAATTAGCTTGCACTTCATGCCTTCTCACTAAGAGTTCTAATTAAAACTCTAAAACATTGATGTAGTAAAATGTCACGATATCCTTAAGAAGTGTACCTGCGAAACTTCAAAATTCTGCAAAGAATCTTGTGATCTAAAGCTGTCTCCATTTTGACATAGGCTGATAGTTATATTAAAGGTAGAAATATATTAAAATTACCATAATAAAAAATAAAGAGGGTCTTAAAATTTAGCTAACATTTCCTTAGAAGTACATATAATAACTTGTCGATGTTTAAATCTTCAATGAAATCTTGCTTAGCACGGAGTTCTAATAACACTTCAACAGAGTTCGGCATTAATTAAAGGAAAAATTATTTAAATAACGAAAGTTACTTTAACCTTGGATTATTTAACGATCAAAGTTAATTTTTTATTCAGGTTAACATTATTCGACACGTGACGAATAATGTTTTTAACTTTCATTCGCTATTCGAAATTTTTATTTAAATAAAAATGTTGCCCATCTCTGCTCTTCAAGATTTTAGCACGTCTCTTTTCTCTTTTTCCCTTCAATTTACAGCAAAACATTCTTAAATTTAATTCTTTTGTAGCCAACATCGATAAACCTGTCAATCAGAAAATTATTTGTTTACTCGGATAGGATTGCTTTTGAGAGTGGGCAACGTTGAAGTTGTCTCTTCCCTGTAAATGGTCCGCAGCCATTCTTCATCCACTGGCGGAGTAAACGCAGCGTACATCAAGCGCGAGGCTAAGGTGACGTTATTAAGGTGCAACGCCATGAGAGAGCTGAAGTACGAGCGCGTGCTCATGGCATTGAAGGCTGTTTGCGCCCTAAATGCCATCTACATATTCATGCTTATAATCGTCTATTACACGCCGCGCGAAGGCAACCTTCTTCTCGGCCTACACGTGGCTGCAACATCCGTTTTCTCCGCCGCGTTTTTTCCCCGTGGTTGTTTACAACGAAAGCTCCGACGAAACCACCCTCGTAAATTTACATTAGCCCGCGAGTTGTTCCAACGGGTCCCGCGGATCGCGTTTTTACACACTTTTCAGTCAACTTGGCAGGGAACAAACTCGATAATTGCGAAAATTACAAGCCTGCTAAATCGCGGAAAAATAACGCCGGGGCTCGTTTTCTTTGGCTACCGCCTATCTGCCCCATTCTTCGCCGTTTCCGGCGAGAACTTTGACGCAAGTTCCGCTCGTAGACAAATTTAGCACTGCTCCCAGCGTTATTACGGAACTGCCTCTAGTCGCGTTATGACTACTCATCTCGAACATCTCCCGAGAAGCTTTCTCTAAAACACTGTCACGGATGTCAAGTGGAAATGGCTTCTCTATAAAAATGCTGTAAGGAGCAGGAGGTGTGAATATTATTTCTGTGAATTTCTAGCCTCCTCTTTCCGATGCTCTGAGATTCTTTCCTTCCTCTTCGAATTATATCGTTACGCAGAAGTTTTCGATACTTCTTAATGTCGAATAATTAACTGAAAATTGGTGCGTTGTTTTGTTGTATTATATTTGGAGAATAGTTATATCAAGGAGCATGTCTTTAATACTTTTTAATTGATGATGATCATTCCTGAATTAACGAAATTATGCAAAGATTTGTCACACAAATAAACATAATAGTATTTTCTACGTTTCATATTAATTCACGTGATTAAAGGACTCCCACAATTTCGGGAAAATTTTTAATAAAGACAAAAATTCAAAGACGAACTGAAATAAGCATCTTTAATAACTGAGATAAAAGTATTTTCTTTTTCAATATCTAAGAAATAAATCTCACACTTCCTCCTGTAATCTTTCACATAAATTTTGAAAGAAAGCGCGAGCCACATGAAAAACATTTTACAAAACCATACACTTCGAAAGCAAGTCGAGAGTGTCGATTATTATAGACCAATTGAATATTAATCGTCGAAGTAAGAAATGGTGGGGGAGCAATAGCCGAAGACGAAGAAACAAAAACTTACGAACTATCGATTCCCCCAAGTTTAACTGCTATTCGGCTCATTTTGCATACATTATTCCATTTGCATAATTTCGCCAGTTTTTTTCATTACGCCGAAATACCCGTTTCGCTGGGTGTGAGCCGTCTCACCCCTGTTTCTCCGCCGACCTTTTGGAGCCACCCCTCGTCGCGCTGCGCTCTCTTACCCGCGCTATAAATGGATTTTTCTATGCAATTTCTATTAGCATAGTTTTTACATAATTGCACACGGTACTGTTGCCAGGCCGATGTTCGCGACTAGCCATTTTACGGCGGAATAAACTCCACCACCATGTATACAGGGTGGGTGGAGGGGGAGAGAGTTTCGAGCTGGAGACCCACATAGACATTGCTCGGCGTAGAAGAGAGCCCCCTACAGTTCCTCTGCATATAAATACTATACCTCCCCCATCCCTCGCAGTTACAAAACAGCATGGTATTTACCCTCTATTGTCCACGAGACCGTTGCCACCTCGAGTCCAACATCTATTCTGGGTTCACCTGAAAGTGCTGCAGGACCAACAACCTGGTCCAGGATCCAAATCCGAATATAAGCGTTTCGCCAATGTGTAAATCACCGTGGAAAGGATCTGTGTCGGTTAGCGTGGACAGATTCCTTTAGGACGTGGGACTGTAGCAGCGCAAATTTGATTAGCTGGTCAGGGCTATTGAAGGATCAGCTCCAGCATGCCGTTTAACTACTCTTCTGCTCTAGCTTTCCTCTCTTTTGCCGGTATTTGCTCCAGTCCTTTGTTTGCGTTGGCTTCAGCTGCTGACGGAGTTTACGACGACTTCCGGGAATTTAATTTATAATCATCGTATGTTTGCTGAAACGGCTAGATAGTGTGATGTATCGATGGACCTTAAATTCTGTTAAGGTTTGTCGTGGATGGTTCCGTTTCTCGAGGGTCTAGAATTTTCTATTCCTCTATTATACTTTCTGGAAATTAAGTATCTGTAAAAAATTCTAAGCTGTTGCAGAGATTATGTCTACTGAATCACTTTCAGAAAAAAATCTTTGAAAAAATAATTGAACCAAAATTATTAAATTAGCGACTAGGAGAGGGCAATTTATACAAGAAATTTCGATTTTCGAGGTGCACAGATGGCTGTTTTTCTTTTTATCCCGGAAACTAGAGCTTCTACACCTTAAACTGAGGTACACTCCAAAAAGAAATATATTTTGAACAAGCTGTAAAAAATCTATACATCAGACGACTGTAGCGCCGTCATATACATATGAATATTATTTAAAAAATATTTTTGCTAGTCTTCGAGTGATTTGACTGCTTAAGTAGTCCCCTTAACTCTACAATTGAGTAGGCTTGCAACCTCACCTCGTGTGTATAGTACATTGAACACAATATTCATCTCTCACGTTCACAATCAAACTATTCCACAGAATTCTGCTTCTGCCGCCATTGGGAGTGTGAAATCGACAAGAAAGCGCGACAGAAATTGTTCCAGAGAATACCCATCGCGAGTGGACATTAGGATAAGGAATTCAGTTTCTTTCACTCCCTCAAAGGCTTTACTCGCCCAAGCATGATGGGTCTCAAATAACCTATTCAAATAACGTAAATTAGAAATTTCAACTACGGCTCCCTTTAACTCCACAAAGTCTGCCCGGATGAAGTTACTTTCACAGCAATTTCACTCGGTAGCTTCGACAGGGAAAGTAACGGCAAATTTGCCCAATGGTATAATAAACAGGTGAATAAGTAAGGACGTTACTAAACGCACGAGCAGCATGGATGAAGGGGTCGAACAAATATTATTCAGCCTTTCGTTCACGAAATAATGGCGCCGCGTAATTGGAATTCCTTTATGTCGCGTCACGATTAAATTGCACAGTTCATTATTTCACGGTGGATGTATCTGATGCACGCATACATCACAGGCTCTTACATAATACTTACTGTCGGCTGGGTGTTCGCGTACAGTTATTTTACTAGGGAATAAATTCCAGCGCCGCGTGTACTGGCGAGCTAAAGAACCAGCATGTACAGAGCAAAACCTAGGGGACGATTCAAGGATGAGTGATAAGGACAAGGAAGAATGGTAACAACAATGGGCCATGGAAAAATTATAAATTACTAGCCAAAAGATACAAGCTTAAATCGAAAATGGCACTATACGACTTTATGTTAAAAACAATATCTTCATTTTTCAAAACTACTTCTTGATCAACTTCGAGTAAATTAGAAAAAACTATTTATAAAATTGTTACTTTGACTTAACATTGAAAAAAAGAACACTAATGTAGCATATATTTTCGCAGAATAAGTAGTTATTGAGTTTATAAGTTGTTATTCCTATTTTTGGTGAATTTTTAAAATCTGGAGCTACAACTTAGTGGAGTAGGCCTTAATAACAAAAGACACTTGAGCACAGAAGTCCTCGCAATTCATATCAGATTTGGATGAAAATGAAATTTGATGTAGTTCACGTGAATTTAGGGGGAGTCTAAGTCATCATTTCGCTGGTTTGGATTTTATTTAAAAAATACAGGTTGAAATCAATACTGGAGTTCTGCATTATGAAGGTATGACGGATATCGGACTTGAACTGGCTGCTTGTTCAATCGATAGGGCTGTTTCCAGATTCACTCATATTGGAGTTTTTACCAATCTGATAACTATCGATTCCTACCTGATTCATCAAAATCTGTTTCCTGTTTCTTTTTTTCTGTTAGCTTTCTGTATTGGATCGGGGAAAAAACTTTATTGGACGAATGGGCAACAAGTTCAAGTTCTCTCCTCTATACGGACTTTTTTGTAGTTTCCGTTTCATATTCTGAAACATACATATTGAAATGTTATATAATTGAACACGAAAGTATCCGCCACATCGTAGGTGTTAACATATTTTAATTTATTTTATCCGTTATAAATTATGTTGGTATAAACCTGAATTAATACATTTTTAGTTAGTACCATCGACCAAAGAAACTTTGCTAGAAGAATGAAACGAGATAAGCCTTGAATCTATGCATAATAGATTAAAGCTGATAAAAAAATCGTAGGGATATTAGAAGAATATTAACATATTGTAATTACGTTTGTATAAATTGAGTATTGAATTTGAGCGAATATTTTTTTGCACTATCTTTGCTACTTCCGTGCATAATAGTACTTTTTTTAAATAAACTGTGTACAATTTTTCAATAGGATACACAGAACAGAGAGGTTTATTAATCAATGTATAGATTAATGTGAATTTTTTACTGTCATTTTATTTATTTACACGTTTTTGTGGCACGCATCATATCATAACACATTTTCTTCAGTGGTTTATTTTTAACAAACTACTGCAAAACGGAAATCCTTAATGCAGTTTCAATTTTTAATAAAAACATCGTTAATTATTAAATCCCTTAGATATTTGATTTGGAAATGGGTGACCGTAAACGATCGATTCTGTGTTACGCGCGAAAAGCTCCGCAATTATTGGCTTCTTTTAATGACACGGCCAGCACGAAAATTGTCTCATTTAGCGCAACCAGTACAAGCACGTCAGGTTTAATCGTCTGAATTAATCGCAATGGGTAGTTTGCTGTGAGTAATTGTTGAGCTTATCTTGGAAATTTAAAGAGAACTGGCCAGAAGAAGCGCCACCATGTAAATAGAATTTTAAATTGAAATCACGAGTCCGTTTCGTATTAGTCGCCCTTAAAGTTCTAGCAATGTTGACTATAAATATGCTAGAAAATTATTTTAGGGCGTCCCTTTTTGTAACTTTATAACAAAGTACAGAGGTATTTGTAAAATAACATCCAACATAAGCAAGGAAGATAAAATTATAAATAAGCAGGTCACAAAGTAACGGTCCCATTGTTTACGGCGGTATTCTATTTCCAGCTAATAATATTTCCTCGTAATGAGAATTGAAATGGGGGTCTTTCACTTCCCATTTTCTGTGAAACGTGAAGAACAGGCATTTCTACCTGAAACTCGCGGAGAACTCGTTAACGAATATAAAACGCGTGTATATAGTCCCCACGAGTCCCATAAAAGACGAAATTGATTTTCACTAAGGAGAGTATCGATCGCGGGAGTGTCGGTACAGGGAGAGACAGAAGCAATTGCCTACTTTTTTTCTAATATATAACACGATCACTGGTAATGAATTCCTGACGTAACAAGATCGACATGCTGCGAAAAATCATATAGGTAATAATACGTAATAATCAAAATAATCAACCGAGAAAAAAAATTGTTTTCGGTCCTCATAGGAAGGCATGATGCCTTAACTAGATTTTTCTAACTTGGATTTTCTATGTAAATACGTAATATATAAAAAGTTATAAAAACCTGTTTTTATAATGTAAATTTATTTCGTCCTTGAAAGAAATGTTTTATTACGAATTGAAGGTTCGTTGAAACACGTGCTCCAATATTTCAGGAATGGAACAAAGCGAATTGTCTTTTTCCAGAATGTGCTCCGTTAAATAGTTTTCAAATATGCGTTAAAATGGAGTCGAGTATGTGTGCTTTACCAACGAGATTAAAATACCATGCAATGTACGAATTCTTGTCACCTTCAACCTTCAAAGTACAATGGTCTACTTACTACGTGAATGGTAGATTTTACTCGAAATTGCTTTTTTACAAAATAAAAGGAAATACATCTTTTTAATTTTTATAAACTCATAGTGAAAGTAGCTCAAAAGAACTAAACTACTTCTATAAAAACAACAAAAATTCAGCGAATAATTTTATTTATTATTATATTCCTGCGAGGGATTAGTAGTATCTGTATCACCATAGTTATAATTAACAGATATTAAATTTAATAGATCGAACTAATCAAATGTATGCAAATTACCAGCGTAAAGTGACAAGCAATCCATCAGGTGTACAGTTTAAACAGTTCCCTTAAAGGGAGATAGCACTGTCGCTCCACGTCGGAGGTCACCAAATTATCGTTGTGACAGCACGTACCAACACCATTTAGTTTCCAGTGTCAAATATATTGAATATCCCGTGCCGATATAACACTGCATTGAAACCACACTGCAACAGTATTTTCGATGTAGCTAATATTTTGTCTGGCATGCGTGCCTGGAATGAATATTGAGGAAGCCTATCTGCAAAACGAAAGAAAGATTAGGAAAAGTGGGTGAAGTTAAAATGAATCACGTTCCTCGGTTTATTAAACGTAATACTCATTAAAATTACAAAATACTTTTCTTGCCGCTTAAATTATTTTCTATGCTAATGGGCCACGTAAAAATTCACTTCATAAGAAATTCAATTTAAAAGCAATTACTTGAATAATGTCAGAATCGCTCCGAAGTAGATACGCTTAATGTGCCAATACAGCCTTGGGGACTAATTTTCCTCGACTTTCCTTATTGTTTTAAACAGGTCTGCCTTTTTTAATATTATTCGTACATGTTATAACGCTATATTTTTTATTCGTCGAGCGTTTTCACTTCAACATAGCGTCGAATAAAATTTCAACATCAATTTTAACTTTATTCGACAAGAGAAAGTTAAAAAATTTATTCGACGCTCAAGCTGAAACATTCGACGAATAAAAAAGATAATTCAATTTGTGGAATAAATTCCCGTCGAACAAAAAAGTTAACTTTATTCATCACATTTCATCAACTTTTATTTGATCCGTCAATTAATTAAATTTTTATTTAGTTAACTCTCACCTCTGTCTCCACCCAATAATATATCAAATAACATATTGTGAAAAAATTACATATACACAAACACGAACTGTGCTTAGCACGAATAATCAAGTTTATTTGAATAATTCAGCACAGTCACAAAGAAATTCATTAATTTCTCAGCGAGATTTTGAGGAAGCCGTGATGGCAACAATAGCGATCAAGCCGAAGAGCGTCGTAAAAATGAGTGTAAAGGGTGAACACCAGGCCGGCACGTACCCCGTAACAGGGTCGTCCCCATAAACACAAGTGTGGTAAAGCGGTAAAGAAAGAACTCCAGCACCGAGGGTGGGGTTTACGCGACACTGTAAACTTTTCACCTCATCGAGACGTTCGATGCTGAAAGGTGAAAAAATTATTAATTAAACGCTGTTTCGTCACTGGTAAATTTCGTCAAAGGATTTCGCTGGCGAGGCTCCACAGAAGAACCAATCAGAGAGGGTTGATTGCTCCTTTTATTTCACTCGACATAGCTCTCGATCGTTCTTGAATTACTACTGCCTGAAACGTACTGCCACTTGTGCTCCTCGTTGCAGGTAATGAGATAGAAACTCCTGGAGATACTTTACCCTCCGTCCTTTCTGCATTACATTCTTGCGTGAACGGCGCTGGAAAGACGGATTTATTACGGCTTGAGTATCGATAGGGAAATTGTAAACTGTAATTCACGGTGAAATGCATTGTGCGACGATATTAAGGAGATAAATATACCCATTGGACTGAATAGAGAATAGTTCCGTTCGCGATGCGGAATTTATGTGCGGGCTTTCCTTTTTTTTTTTTTTTTGAAAATAGAAACGTAGAAATGAGATGCAATACCACAGCAGGCAGAAAACTTCTTCCAGATACCTTTCCAGGAGCGTTCCTTTAAAAGGTGAATTCTCCTCGCTCAGTATATTTATCTCAGGATGTACATTCGCAACAATTCAACATTTGCGTTTACGTTTCACTTACACGAGGGAGGGTATTATGTACTTTCTTTTACTGAAATTTTTGTAGAATTGCTTGATTAATGCCTCGATTTTTAATGAGTGCCTGATTATTCGTACAGGTATGTATCGAGTTTATTTGACTTTTGTTCCATTAACAACATGAAACATAAAATCAACATGTTTTCTTTTTCAACAAATTCAATCTCTGACGAGTGTTTGAACTTACTCGAATCAAATTTGTCCATACTGGAAATCCATTCGTAAAACATTCTGGGCACGTATTATACAGTTAATCTTTGAATACATTTTTATTCAAACTTTTTACTAATCTTCATTAATACTTCATTAATTTCCTCAGCAAACACAGGTCGGCCTATTATTATTATAGAATCATAGTGAGATATGTTACAATAGCTGAGTGGCCCTTATTTATACATGTAGAATTTTTTTTTATAATACGAGTAATACAAACCTAATACTTCCCTTCTCCCATTGCGTCCCATATTGTTTCGAAGTACAATGTTAAATTTGTGCCGCGTTGCGATTCCAAACGACGCTTACTACCTTTACCCAACCCCTAGCAAACGTTGCATATACTTATTACAGCTCAATTAGAGCAAGGAGGAAGCCACTGGCACCGTGCAACACCTTGCTCGTGTCAGCATCCAAACAAACAATAAACATCGCAATTAAGGTTAATCTAATGGCGTCGTAAACTTTGCATACGAGCGTTAAAGGAGCACAAGCAAATAGCCATCTTTCACCGGGATTAACTACCCCAGAAAGCTCTCGTGTCATCGGGCTATCGAAAACGGTGTACCGGGAATAGGCTGGCAAAACTTGATCGAACATGGTCGAAGGCCATCGACACTGTCGATTATACTTCGACACCGAAACAAGCTACGAACGGGACCATTGTCGAGAGAGAAAAGGGATAACACAATACATCTATAGACGCGTGGCTTATTCCCGTGGGAATGATGGTGGTGCGATAGAGAAAGAGACAGAGAGGATGGGGGTGGGCGAGAGTTCGGTGGCACGATAATGGAGATAATAAATTGCCTCGAACCGCCCTTTGTAATTCACCCTTGGCCCACGTTGAGCCCGTTGAGGACACGCATTCAGACAAGACTGCAATTTCCGTATCGAGTAAACTCTCTCTTTATTAATACCAACCACTATTACCGTATTATGGCTAAAAGATTCCTTAATGGGACGTTTACGACAACTATTCTTGGAGATTAAGGGTTTCGTCGCAAATTAGCTTGTCCGTGCCTCGGTGGAAATGATTTTACAGATCTTCGTAGGTGCACCGCTGGGATGTAGAGGTACACCCACGCTCAAAAGTCTTAGAACTTAATTTAGGATGGATAATAAACTTTGGACTGAGCTTAACACATGATATAACTTCATTCGTGTCAATAATGCAATAAAAGTCGTGGAATGGCTCGTTTAATATTTAGAATTCTTTGAAAAAAGGAAAAAATTATATTCTATTTGCTGTTAGTCCCTCGTGTAATGTAGCAAGATATTTCTGAGAAATCTAGAAGAACCTTTGAATCTAGAAAAAAATTGTATACTTTACATCGTTTGAAATATCCCTAAAAATATCATTTCAAGAATAACAATTGCAATTTTAAATTGTGTGGAAAAAATACTAATATAAATTATACAAGTGCTATCTGTATAAATGACTTTAAACGGTAGCAGAATGGAATGTCGAATTCAGTAAAATGGCACTTGACTAAGAAAATTTTCTGAGAGCCAAAGATGATTACCATGCACTCGCATAATTTGTCGCAGAGGTGATTCTCAATTGTCGAAAAAGGGACGTGTCCTGAGAATGTTATTTCGTGCCCGTCCTTACAGCTCGACGTAAGCTTCAAAGCTTTTGTGTAAATCTGTCTAAATGGAAATCCTCTGTTACGAAGTTTCCTCTCGCCTTCCTGTACATCCTTGCCTCGAAATGTTTGTCCTACCTAGGCTGATGAAAGCTCGAAACGATTTCGCAGGCAAGTTCGTCGAAGTGCAGAAAGAGGTTTAGATAATTCCTTGCGAACTTGGCATGTCGTTCTCTCTAATTCAAAGGCTTAATCCGTCGAGCTGCTGTTCCCTCGCTTTTATTCCCATTTGTATCTGCGCTTGGGAAGGAACTGACGGAGATTCGCGCAGACATTCATCGAAATGGTGTAAATAGCGCGGTTAACTTTCGCGATTAAACCGTTCAGAGAGAACATGTTTGAAAGATGACAAATGCGACAGGGGAATAACGCGTAATAACGCGTACATCGTAAAGTCTCTTGGCGCCATGATGGGAAAAGATGGGAGTGACAAAGGAAAAGTCAGTAAACGTGGAATAAGAAAATTCACGCATATAATTTTCCATTGAATGAATTTTATGGGACTCCAAACAAACAATTTGACACATCAAATTTCGGTGAATATGGTAATTAGATTAAGTATATCCTGCTTACACTGTATCACTTTAGTTACTACCTAATTTTTTATGACGAACTTGAACTCATTCCATGTCTATATTCATACTTCACTGAAATGTCAAACTCTGTCTTCTAATCAATTTTAAAATACTTTATCTCGAACAGGAAGCATTTACAAACTACAGTAGAGTGGTAAAAATTGACACAGCATTTTAGAAATGTCCCATACAAGTCGCTTAAATTTTTAGAATACCCCCCCAAAAAAAATTAATTTCTTTTCACATGAAACCAGAAGCCACAACAATTGTCTTAAGAATAATGATCGAGTAACTTTATAAAACCCAAACTCGGTGTCAGGTAATAAATCTTTATAACCAAGTTTCTGCCCATAGTTGCTATAGTTCATCGAACCTAGCTGGCTACCAGTGCTCAATGAGATTTCAATTTAGCAGAAATCGTTACCTTTATCAAGGATTTCGTTTCGACATCCCCCAATCCAACCGGGAAGATTATTTCCGTTCTCGGAGGGACCTGGAATCTTACGTTTGGAATTGGCGATCAGTGATTCTATCGGATATAATCTGCAATACTTCGCATCCACGATCGGATACAATTTATAGTATGTCATATCGGCGATTGACAAAACTATCAAGATTAATTAGACTATGTTTATTGCAAAAAATTGTTATAAAGGAGAACTGCAGAGGCTTATTGCGGTAATCACACTGTAAGTTGTGCACCGCAGTTCATCAAGAAGATGCTGAAGGGTGGAAGAGAGAGATAATATAGCGGGAGTGTGTAACGGGTGCAGGATGAAAAAGGAATCTATTACACGAACGGTGTCAGTTGATGTAAAATTCTCCTTTCCCTCTACAAGCTACGTCCGCGTTGGCGGGATTCTCTTACCGAAATGTTTGAGAGCTTGCAGGAGAAAACTCCTACGAAAGTTGTCGATGAATAATGGATCCTCTATTTCGGCGACAACGTCTAAGAACAAAGCCTTCAAAGAAGGTATGCATCGTTGATGTTTCATTCAAATTTATCTGGTGTTCAAACGCCACGGCCTCAAAGAGGCACATCTCCGAATAATGATTATCAAATGTCAGAATCACGTGTCTAGGGTAGCTCGAAACACGCCCCTAAATAGCTACCTTCGCTCCGCTGTGTTGGACATCGATTTGTGTATTCTAAACTAGATTGATCAGTTTATCGAGAATATTGAGATGATATCGGGGAATTTAATGGAATTGAAATATGATGTAATTCATGCAAAATTAGGTGGGGTTTAAGGCATCATTTTACTGTTTCCTAATTTGTTTAAAAAATATAGACTTCGAAAGTTTGTAATTTGGGTTCATTTGTGTGAACACTGATTTTCATGAATGAATTTTTATCTTCTAATTTGTCGATCGCATGAAAATCGATCTTCTTTTATTTTAATCGAGTAGAATTTTTATAGAAACATGTTTGCAGACCTGAAAATGTTTTTTTCTAACATAGCACTTACAACACCTTTTCTAAAATCTGAGAAAAATATACTTAACCAAATTTCTTGAAACCTTTTTGACGAATTAAGACTTTTGCCTAGAATGATAATCTTAAATTTATAATTCAATCATTCAAAAAATGCTCGCAAATGGTATCAAAGAATTTAAAATCAGCAAAATAATGACTAAACCTCCTCCATTTCATGTGGAATATCGTACTTAAATTTTAACAAAATCCATCGTATAGAAGCCAAAGAGTGATGGATTTGGCGTGGAATGGCCCATAGACCCTTAAGGTTCACTTAGGGCGTTTTCGCACGGAGCACTTTTATGACCCACGACAGGTACAGCGGGTGAGTCATATGTTCTATCCTCGCTTTCTCCGGAAAATTAATTTGTCCTATAAAAATTCATACGACATAATCTAGTCTTAGAAGTAACGACTATTGTGTTTCATGGCCTGTCTATGATCAGAAGATATAAAATACGTGAATATATCGAGAATAAAGAAGACTAATAAGTTCTTGCTCAGCTTACACCAAAAGCGTTGCAAACAAAGAATCGCTTAGTTATTAGAAAAATTTGTTTTTCATTATCCCTTTTTCTGTACTGCGTTAAACAAAAACTATCTCTGACAAGCGAATCTAGCTGGGATACTATGTAATTGTAAACCATATAAATGTCCCGTGTGACTAGGTCCTAAGAGAATTGATTTACTCGTAATTGCATAAACAAAAAAATTTAATAATATCCTCGTGTGTACATATATCAACGCATATTATTTAATTACACGTGTGGGAGATCCCTCTTCAGTTGCATTTGTTGCTCGGATATTGTTGCATATCGGATAAGTAGCTATAAACATCGAAAAGAGTAAAGTGTATTTCATACATATTGAATCGCCAGTGGAATAATTGGGGGGTGCGGTACGTGACGATCAAAGGTGAATTTCTAGAAAACAAGAGGCAGACGTTTAAAATAGTTGAAAGCGGGGCGGGGAAGCAGGGCATAATTCAGTTTTACGAGCATTGTTGCACCTTCGTCTCCGTGTTATTTATGTATATAAACGAGGCGTGGAAATTCGCGGGATCGCCGGCTGAATCCATCGTCCTATTTATTGCTGTTGCGCTGGTTGTTACCGCGCTCCCGCCGAATTCCTTATTTTCCTCTTTTCCCGGCTCTTCTTATTCCCCGTACGCTACCGCGATCGTTCCTCCGCCCCACCCTCTGTAACGCCGCGTCTCCAGCCGAGTCGCGGACACCTAGGCGAGGAATTATTTATTGGTCAAGTTTCTCCGCGGGTAACTTATGTTGCCACAATCGAGCTGCGCTCGCTGAACGGCCAACGGAGGAAATATAAATTCTCGAACGGAGGCCGAGGTCCAATGCCTACAAAGGGCGTTGAAATGCACGTAATAACAAACGATGACCGGCGAACGGCCCTCCTTCTTATTTACGATATCACCAGGCCCGCCTGCTTGATGTATTTTATGTGAATTTGTCAAATACCTTCAGCCTGCGCGCCGCCGTGATACCGTCATCTTGTTTCACTCTGATTTTTTGGGAACATATACAGGGAGTTTATAAATATGTGTGACGTTTTGCTTAAGATTGGTTCTACTCGTCAAAATAATAAGAAAATCTTTCACGAATCCACGAAAACTTATAAGAAATGGCTATTGATTGTTACAAGTCCAGATGGCTGTCGAACTGTGTAATGTTTAGTTTTGCAGTTATAAGTATTTTTATATTTCGTAAAACACGGGCCCGAAACGCCTAGTTTCAGTTTATTTCTTTGTAATTAATTTTAAAAAATGCTTATAACTGCAAAACTAAGTATTGTCGGACATAAGCGTATTCCAACATTTCTTATTATTTTGGTGAGTATAACTGTTCCTGAAAAAATGTTCCATATTTTTATAAACCCCCTATATATCGTATGAAAACGTTGAAAATATAATTGAAGAAATAAGGCTCTGAGTAATTCTGTGCTATTACATTTAGTTGGGTATTGTACTTTGAATTCATTAGTGGATATTTATATGCTTGTTATCGTGTTTAAGGATGATTGGACGTAATAAGAACGAAGTAAAAATACATTTCCGTTATCGAACAGGAATATTCTGTCAAGGACGGAAGCAATGTCCTTCGAAGATTTTCCGAATTCAGGAAATTGCTCGCCCAATGCCTTAACGCGTTATTTCGCTCGAGTAATTCGAAGTAATGCTTATTAATTACCGCGCAGATATCGAAACACGTTTAAAAAGCACTGGAGGCACACGCTTCGGTGATGAACGCATTACATCGTAATGACAATACCAGTTGGTGTCGTTAATTAGAATCTGATTTCTGAATACCGTCATACCGTGTAGCTAGATGTAATTAAGAATTTGAAAGGCATACGTAATAAAACATTTTAAAGATATATGAAAGTCAGAATCTTGCAAGTACCTACATGGAAGTAAAAATTTTATAGGCACGTATAATTAAGAATTTTAAGTGTATCCGTAATTAAGAATTTTAAGGGTACGTATAATTAAGAACTTTAAAAGATTATGTAATTAAGAATTTTAAAGGTAGGTACTACGTACCTCGGCAATGCAGTTTTATTCCCATTGAAATGTCAGAGGAGTAAATCACATATCGTCAAATATCAAACTTTATTAAATTATTCCTCCTGTGTCAAAATGTAGAGGAATACAATTAACAAACTAACATCTGACTAGTGTAAATGTAATAGTACAATCAAACTTTCGTCATTTAATAATATTAACCATCAGGCGACTAGACTGATTAGAGCAACATTAGGGTTTGCAATAAGCAAACAATTCTATTTATTCAATTCATAAGGGACACAAGGGAATTTCAAAAACTTGAAAAATAAAAAATTCTATAACTTTGCAGAAGTGTAGTTTAAGTGATGTTAATAACGTAACAATTTTTTGAGTCGGATATAAAACGGTCCTAAGAGGGAAAACACCCCTTCAAACAAATTGCAAGTTTTCATAGTATCGTGAATATCTGCGAACCCGTAAAAGATATTGAAAAAGTTCAATTCAAAGTTTTATAGCATTCGATATCTTGCAATATGGTGATAAAGAATTTTCGAAAAAAGGGTGGTGGGGATAAATTTAAGGCAAAATAATGTTTTTCGCAAATTCTTTAGCACTGTTTTATAGGACATGAAAAACCATAGAACTTTGAATTTAACTTCTTTTTTATATCTTTTACAGTTTCGTAGATATTCACGTTAATCTGAAAACTCACCATTTTCTCGAGGGGGGTGTGTTCACACTTAGAACCGTTTTATTGCCGAATCAAAAAATAGTCACGTTATTAGCATCATTTCTGCAAACTTTCAGTTTCTTTTTTTTAATTTTCAAGTTGCCGAAGTTTCCTGGTCAGGTACCGTGTATCAAAAAAGGCAGAAAACAGCAGCTTTTTATCGGAATTTGCCTAATTAAGCCAGCTTAAGCCACGGTGTCGATGTTAATTTATGCCCACGATCGTAAGCTCGTCACGTTACGAGTGATTAATTATGGCTTTTTATTGGAATATCTTTCTGATCCGGGGTATTGCTAGGCATTATGTGGGCTTTTCTCGTTAGTTAACAAGTCACGTACACAGAAACACGATGACCTTGAAACCCCTAATACCTATTAATTGTTCGATCTCTGTTAATTGTACTGCGCTGCTGGAATCGAGCGATCTCGTACATGCTTGCAAATAAATTACAAATAAAACAAAATTTCCACGTTGACATATGAATATTAGGAACAAGTGTCTTTAATAATAATTCCAGAGGACTTCTTGTACATAGAGTCAATGAGCTTTTATACATCCTATCTTCATCTTTGATGAACTTTCTCTGAAAATTAGCAATTAACATCTTCCACCCCTTTGTCAAGAACGCCAATGAGAAACGAAGAACATTTATCTATATTATACAAGGTTTCTAAAATATTCGTTGCTGTTCAAGAAGAATGGGACGAACGAGACAATGTTAATGATAAAATCAACGTAGGTGAACAATAAAAATTCAAAAAATGCATCCGACTATAGCAGGTGTTATTGGAACGTCAATCTCTATACTCACATATGAAACACTTTCACAGTTGCACGCGACACACAGAAAACACCTATCGCTTTGTTACACAATGGCAAAACTTTCTGTTTATAGGATGTATGGACTGATCCCCTCACTGTTTCAAATCTCGTTCGTGATTTTCAAAGGGATGTTGGAGGGCAGTCAAAAAGTCCCAGCAGTATTGGATTGTTTTCAAATGTTTGAAATTTCTGATTCTGTAGAGTTTAAATATTAAATCATTGAAGTTTGGTATTTTTTTGAAAATAAGCAACTTCCTGTTAACGTTCAAGTAATGATATATATTTTAATTTTTATTTATCATGTTCTATGATCTTATCACATTTCTTCTTTTACAAAACTCCTTTGATTTTGTTTAAGTAAATCTACTTACATTTACATTTTAGACTTCCTATCTTGGTCTCATTTATTAAACCAACTTTGTCACTGACCACTAATAATCTCTCCATAAAATTAACAAATATTTTTCAGCGTAACTATTGCTCTGTTTTCTTTGTCAAACTCATATAACATAAACCAGGAGAACATTTTTTATTTGACAATACGAATATATACAACGTAGAACAAACATCTGTAAGTACCTAGCTTCGTGTCCATTTTAATAAGAAAAAAAAGAAACGAGATCTGTAAGTTGTGTCCTACCAGAGTCTAAATATATATCATCAACGGCAATTAATGTGTTTCTGTGGATTTAGCAAAGTTAAGATGCTTCATTAATGAAGTTTATTGATCACGTCAGAAGAAATTATGCGCCTGATTTTCTAAGCTAAGTGATCTATTTTTTTGCCGGACAGTAGCTAGTGAAGCTCCACGGCGTGATAGCTCCGATTAATTTGCATGATAACGAGCGAAGCACCTGCGAAAACTATAGGACAGGACAAGAAGTGTTGGACCCTGTTGTGAAACTATTAACCCCTCCTGTAAATTATTTCCCTAATTTCCCAGCAACTGTCAGGAATTTAACACTTTCTTTTGTCATTTAACGATTCCTAAACCAAGTAGATCCTCCTTAATTATTTACATTAACTTCGTCGAATTAAAGTTGAAGCCGAAGCTGAAGTTCAAGTTGGAGTTGTAGTTAAAAACTTTATTCGGCGTATTTCTAGTTGAAAAAAAATTATGTTTATTAATAATCATTTTAACTCCTATTCCTTATTCGAAATTTGTATTTAATTAATAATTTTGCCCATCTCTACTCGACAGATAACCAGCTAAGGTTCAGGGCACTATGAAATGAAAAAAGTTAATCATTGCAACGAAACAAACTCATCTGCAAACGCTCGTACATAAATAGTTACGACCCAAACACCATTCTCTACATAATCCCCAGAGATGTTTGCCGGCCAGGAATTAAAATGTTGCCCTGCACAAACAAAGAAATTGCAGCAATATGAATTACGGTACTTTCATTCTGTTTAATCTAAAGTCCTACTAAATCGGATCAACTGTCCACCGAGCTTATGTTCAGTTGGCTTTCACGTTCCCACACTTTTTATTTTTATTACTAATTATGAAGAAATCCGTGACACTCGTGGGATATTCCATCGGTAGAAACAGAAACGTTTAATTATTAGCGAGATACAGGTATATACTGCGTGTTCATTTGAAACGGTAAGCGAAGAGTTCCCGCGATTCGTATTACGAAATTCCATGAACTCTGTGGATTGCCGACTGTGGTTATTCGAGGACTCGGGGAGTAGGATCAAAACATGGTACACGACAATTTCGAGAATAGTCGAAGGTAAGCCACATATTATCCTTGAAAACGGGGTTATGGTCGTTCGTTACGCGAACTCAGGCGAAACATTTTGGATTCCAATTGCATCTGTCTAACGCTTTTGTCAGCGTAGCTTCCTGTATGCACCGGTACGTGTACAACATTTCATTGCCCTCGCTTCCTCAGATAAATCTGAAATCGATAAACTCCGAACAAAAATAATATAGCATTTTAACAAAATTTAATAAAAATGAATTTTTCAAATCGGAACGATTTTTGGAAAAAGTAATTGGTTTCGATATTTATTCAGGAAACTGTTGTACAGAACGTTCCCATTTAAACCATCAAACTGCAAAAACGTATTCTGCAAAAACATGTTATATAAACTTTATTACAGAGTTATAACGGAACAAAGAAAATAAGGTTAATTAAATTTCCATTTTAAAATTCCTGCATACGTTATTAATACAAACTTGGCACCGGTGAAAAACCGAGTTTTGCACTCTATGAATAATTAATTTGAAAATTTTTTATAGCTTCAATCCTAATTATAATGGGTTTTTTATGCCCGTATCTTTTTCCCCTTCTTCTTTTTTTGGTTATTTGTCTATTATGTAGTCCTCAGATATCCGTTAGCAATATCCTCTGATATTAAGATTCATGTGTCAGAGTTCACCCTGCAAATAAATAAATAAGTAAATTATCAATCTTTATAAACTTTATAATATTTTTTTCATTTGCGTAGATAGAATATATTGGTACAGTCTGATCACTGAAGTAGATATCACATTATAATTTCTCAAACATGCCATTTTATTTCACATCAAAATTTTTTAATTGATCATCACATTACAGATAGACCATAGGAAAGTAGGTACATCAGCCTTTTATGGAACCTTGGTTTTTCACATGAATTTTTGTTACCGACAGAAATGAGTTAGAAACTGATTCCGCTGACTGAATCGCGATGATGAACGAGTAACAATGAAGGCCAATAAGGATTTTTCTCTTTCGATGCTGAACAATGGCGAAGAGATACCGATATAAAAAAATGACATGGTCACGTAGAAAAGTAATGGGGAATACATTCGTTTCACGCAGGCAACAGCGTTAACGTGAAACTGGAATAATTTTCATAAAACACGAACTGCCAATTACACACCAGGTCTACATATTTCTCATGAAAATGAAATATAACTACTAACTGGTAAAAAATAAAAAATTATTAGCTTCATTGTTATAAGTTACTTCCTACTGTTTGCTATGAATTTTTAAGATTAACTATCAAAGGTCTCTTTGGGCAATAAAATAATGAAAATTTTCTCCTTCAACCAAAATTACTTCAAGGTTTAATTTAAAAACTCTGAAGAAGCTTTAGATAAAATTTTACATAAATGAATATTTCTTACATGTTACTCTTTACCTAGAAGACTTAAAAAATGTAATCCACGTTCATAATTTTTTTAGAAAGAAAAATGCGGTTATACATAAATTTAGCTTCTCTATTTGCACATATTACGTAAAAAGTGACTGGTCAGATGTTGTACCAGAAATAAATAAAACGCAGAAGGTGAAGGATTCAATCCCTAACTCGCCAGGAATTATAGAAATTGCTTCATCAGTCTCCAAGCATCTTAGAAGCTGAATCAAGGATGGCACTTAGCCTCAGGAATAGCGTTAAAGTGGATTTCACCGTGAAATCAATAGGGAATGGACGGTACTAGGGAGGAAGGCTGATAGCTATAAGGGCGGAAGCTCCAACTCCGTCGAGCATCATTACCTGCCATTAGTTCATTGATTCACGATGAAGTTTTCGCATAGTTGTTGAGTTTCAGTGACCACCTTTCCTTCCTGTAACCGTACTACTCCCTTCTTATTATAAAACCAGTATCACTGACAACTTACGAGTGAAAAGTTCATTCGCTTATTTGAAATTTCGACTTCGTTTTAATTGAAGATTCTGTGCTAAAACGATCAAAGATTCGAATTCACGGTTAGCCATGATCGTGCGGGAAATATGCAACATATTTTGATTCCGTAGGAGTTGTGTTTTCCTGAAGGAATGAGAGATAGACTTATAAATCTTTTATTTAAATTAGAGACGATTTATTAGCAATGAAAGGATACAGTGATTTTCACAAAGTGCAAGAAACTTTACCGAAAGGTAGCAGAAAATAATAGCATTGTTATATTTCCGAAATCGAGTTTAATCGCAGTTTGTTGTTGGGAAACTTTGATTTTCTTGATTAGCGAAACAGTGGAAGCACTTTAGCTTCGAGTTTACGGTTCAAGGTTTGTTAAGTATACCAGTTCCGCATAAACCGATATTCTAATGGATGTATTCAGCGTTATTGAAACATCTCAGAACCAGTATTCATATTGATTAAGTATTCGTTTATCAATTGAACTATATTTTACGTATTAAAAGTATTTTCTAACTCTAATAGATATGTAGAAAGTGAGGTAGGTATATAAAACATTTTACCATTTCAATGTTTTTGGTTCTGAAACTTAAAATTGGAAACGAGAAAACAGAACAGATGTTAATTATATGTTATTCATTTGCCAATTATGAATTCTTGCATTTCATAATAAATAAATAATTCCTGCCCGATATGACACTAGTTCGATAAAAAATAATTAACGACGTTTGAGTAGCCGCAATGAACTACTGAACACACAAAGTTGCATAATTTTCTGAATTTTCTGGTTGCCTAACTTCCCTTGTTAGTTTAGTCAGTACGATCTACCCCATATACCCTGAAATATTTACCAAAAGCACCCTCCATACCATGCTGACAGAAAAGCAACAGAGGTATCTAAGGTAAACCTAATTACCATAAGCGACGATGTGCAGCAGAAATTCTGTATTGAAACATAAGTTATAGAATTAATTATTAAAAGTGCCAGTTGGTTGTTCTGTGTATAAATATCGGCGGTTCGAGTATCTTGATTTTCGCGATTAAACGAAAAATAGAGACAATATCGTGAGTAGCGTTCCCGTGGGAAACGAAAACGGAAAGGAAGAACGTGCAGTGCTTCCCTCTCCACCCCTGCCCGCCCATCCCACTATTCTGGCGTGGTCTCTACCGATCGCGGGCTTCCGGTTTCAAGATATAATGCAAGTCGCGTACCACCCGGAAAATGAGCGCGGCTGTCTCGTTCTCTGATTGGAAAACTACGAATTGCTTCCTGCCGACGATGGATCCCCGAGACAAAACTGGGACGGGGACAGAAACGATCCCGCGAACGAATCGGCGGAAGGAATCGGGATGCGTCTCTGATTCACGATCAATAGTACTTTATATTGGAATCACTCGCGGCCTCGTGATTGAAATGAAACTTAGGCCGCGGAAATGTAATGTCTGATAGTTCTGATAAGTGATCATTTAAAACAGAGTATTGAAGGGTAGTCTCGTCGTAAGGGAAATTACTTTTTTGGAGGACTTCAATAACACGCCGTTAAGATGTTGTGGAACAATTTAAAGGGTTGGTGGAATTATACGGCTTCGAATATAACAGTGAGCAGATTTAAACTGGTATTTTTGTCAAAATGTCTCTCAAGTTGATATCGTGACATTTTGAGTGACGCGAAGGAAATGTCTATAATGACTATAAAAACGACTATAAGAGCACAGTATCGAGTTTATATTCGCGAGATGTGAAGAAAATCTAACAACAAACACATGAGTTATAAAATATTCTTAGTTTAAATCAAACATTTCCAAACGGAGATGTTAAATGAACCTTTCTACAGAATTTTTTGACAGTGAAATCTACAATACGAACTGATATTTTATTCAAACAGGGTCACTGACTGCAAAAGACGATTGTTTAATGTCTTAAAAACAGAATAGACCATTGAGAAAAGAAGAATGACAGATTTCTCGAAAACATTCGTGTAGGTATGTAATACATATTTGTATTACAATGGTCGTGCTTCAGAGGTTCATGCAAAAGACGCGGGGTATAGACGTTGTTGGAACGACACTCCTAGCAGCTGCTTCATGAGCTGTTGAAGAGGATTATGGCGTTGGGCTGACGAGAAAGAGAGAGTCAGAAATATCCGGTACAAGCACATACGATGGCAAGAGCTTGTATGGTGGATTAAAGTAGCTTATAAAACCAACCAGTCTTGAACTTAACAGTGTATGTACATACGTTTCACCGTTGTTCTCGCAGAAATATAGAACAACTGAATGCTTGCTGTTTAATACAAATACTAAAGGTGCATAGTTCTGTAGCATACGACAATCATCGAATAAATGGAAACATAATATAAAAAAATAATTACTGAATATAATTTGATATCTCCAGACACATTAATTTGATAAATAGTAATAAACATCAGATATTAGTGAATAATTGAGTATGTGTACACGATATAGGTGTGTATGTATGTATAAAATTGCATGGACACTCGTGCAAAGACACTTGTAGATACGAAAATCATATTACCAGACAAATAGGAATATAATGAACTCTGAATGAAGATCGGCTTAGAGACTCACTTCCACACTCGAAATTGTAAGCACCCTCGGGATTCCGTTTACGAGATCTCCACTAAAATCAGAAATTTTATGAATGCAGATCAAACGTTCACCTCACCGAATAACTTCCTCCTGTAGGACCATGAAGGTGGGAAAGGACGAAACTTGTTGCATTTAAGGTTTCATTTAAAATCAATTAAAAATAATCATGTAGGTACTGAATAACAGAAATTTTGTGATTAAAATACTAAAAAAAAAACAGAAAAACGCTTTAGCTTTAAGGGTTGATTTCACCCATTCACAGTCAATTTCTGTAGATAAGAAATTGCTCCTTGCATACTCCAATATGATCTGCAGTCACGCGAGGTTTCCTTAAAATCAGAATTTTCAGGCTGATAATATTTGCTTGTTAGACTCATATTCATTCAAAATTAACATAGCCCATCCATTTGTAATACTCTTAAAAAGGTTTAATAAAATATATAAAAAAATTTAATTTTTATTAGCGTCGACATAGTATATTCAAAGTTCGAGTGGACTGGGCCAAAATTTTCCAGCAGAAATAATCCCTCGAAAAGGTATGATCCACTTAAAATTGTATTTCATCAAATGTTGCCTCACGCAAAGTGTAATGTAACATGAGAATGTTGTAATTGAAATGAAAATCCTGAACATTAATCTAAATTACTCGGCCCCGGCGTTTATCGATCATACCTTGCAGCCGAGTATCGATATAGCGAGCGCAGTTCTAAACAGAACGAAGCATTTTTCCACATAAATTCTTCTGTGATTTCCTTCATTTTCAGTTTCCATCGGAAGCTCCGTTTCCCATCGTTTCCTGCGAGCTATTTCCTTCCTCCTCTATTCTTCTCACTCCTCTCCCGACCTTTTCTTTTCCCTTTCGCGCGATCTCGCGCTTTCGTCTCCGCCGGAAACAGAAAGAAGAAGAAAAAAGAGAGAGAAGGAGAGAGAGAGAGAAGCGGGCAATAAGGTCAAGTATAAAAGTTCCTACTGAAGGAAGAAAAGCTCGAGGAAAAATGGCCCCGTGCCGAGATAGGTCATAACTCGAGCCACTGTGCCAGTCGATTCTCGATCCTCGATTCCCGATACGAGCAAGGGAACTCTTAAACAGAATGATACGACTAAACGAACCGGTGATTTAAACTGCACGACATCGTCAACGTACAAGCTTACGATTAAAAAAATGAAATGGCCAGTGACTGGAAAATCGGTACCTTCTGGAAGTCCATTTTCCTTTCCCCCTCGTAGCAAATGTTGTGTTTTCTGTAGTGGAATGTAATCGCGAGAAAATGACAGCCTTCATTATGAAAAATTTGATACTCGAATGGTGCAGGAAAACGATCAGTCGTAATTAATGAAAATCTCTCCCAAAGGAAGTACACGTGCACATAGTGCGCTACATGTATGATAATGAATTTTTTACTTTTGTTTAGCACCGCTCTCGCCGAGGGCAGACTTTTTTTCTTAAGCGCACTTGTTATTAGTCTGTAACTCGGAGCAACGGTTACATTTTTAATTAATTTTTTTTAAAATGTTGTCGAAGTATGTACAAATATGGACACAAAGTTTTCAATTAATATAATTAAATGCTTCTTCTTAAAACAAATCCCTAAATATCGCCTTCTTTTCAGGTCTTCACACTAGGGAGACCCCTTAAATCTGAAAACTATTAAAATCACAATTAAAACATTACTCGCTCCGCTTACAAAGCATGTGATCGATCAGTTATCGATGTATTTCACAATTTCAAAAGATTACTAATTGCAATGAAAATATCGAGAAACTCCGCAATGCTGAATAGCAGCGAAATTTCGTCTAGCCTATTTTTACGTCGCAGTTCCGACCGATTTAGCCCGTGCCATTATTCCCGGTAAACCGTTCTCGTTCCTCCAAAACGGCGGAAGTGTACATTCGGAGCGACATCCCGGCTATAAGCGACCGCTGAACGGAGGCAGGGCGCAATTAAAGTTAAACTACTATAACGAGACATCGATAGGCCAGGCGTTAGATCGTGGCGCAGGACCCGAAAACGATTAGAAAACGAGAAAGAGAAGGGTCGGCGAGGGGACGGGGGAGTATAGAAGGGCGAGGAAAGGTAGGAAGGGAGATAGCTAGAAACTGGCTCGAGTTCGTAAGTTTTAATTGGCAGACAGCCCCACGACCTCCTACCATTTTACCTTCGCCCTTCCTCTGGCCACAGTTTCACCCCCGACCACCCCTCCCAGGTTCAGGCACTGCGATAATAATTATAGTTACTCTTTGTTTTATAAATTAACTCTGGCTCCCTGAGCCTGCACCTTTGCGGATTCTGCGATGGAGAGGACTGGAGATACTTTACATTCACTTCAACCGGTAATGGATTAACTGCTTATCGTCTCTTTAGTTCGCCTGGCGCCATCCCCGCTATTGCTAATGTTGTCCCAGCTCGCAGTGCCCCGTTCAAAGGTGCTTGAACTTGCTCCCCCCATTATTCGGGGCTCTTCTGGCCGAACGTGCCAACAAAAAGAGATTTTTTTCGCCAGCGGTTAATTGATAAACAGAAGCAGATTGGTATGGAAAGGATAAAGAGATGTAAATGGAACGTGACCGATTCGGGGGAAAAGGGCGTAGAAAAAGTTCCCGGATAAAGTTTCCTTCGGGAACTTCTCGATTCGATAATTACCTTGCAGAGAAAGGCGCTCCTTGGGAATGTTGGCGTTTAAACGAATAACTTCATTTTTTTCAAAGGTAATTAAGCATTCGTACTGTGAGATATATGGGGCCCTGGACGTGAGCGAGAATGTGGACAAATGAAATTCGAAAAATTGTATTTGGTAATTCCATTGTTATTGTTTTGTTATTAAAATTATTAGTAAGGTCAGATAACGCAGATACGTACTTTTCATTAACAGAATTAAATTGATTTATTGTGGTTTCAATTGGGACAATCAAATCGAATGAACTTGCAATAACTAATAATCCATAGAAATTGAAATGTAATGGTGAAATGTACTTTGTACGATACATATTCAAGATATCATCAGGGAATTATTAGAAAGTATTAGAAAAGTATTACTGCAATTCAAAAAGTGTATGCTATTTAAATTCTTCTTATCCCTTCACTCATGTGGGCTTCAGTGTTTCTAAAACGCAATTCTGCTAACGTCTTCTCTATAAATGGAGTTTTGATATCGCGTCCAAAGAATGACATTCTTATGCGACAGTTATGAAACCTGAACGCGTCATATTTTTATACTAAAGCATAAAATATGTTCTTCTATTCTCTACAGCCACTCGGCGATAAAAATACTTTTATTTATTAAATTATTCCTGAAATACCTATATTTTTGTTGATTATATTAAATGACAGGGTATTTACGTTACTTATTATTTATTAAAGAACCGCGTTTTTAAAAGAAAGAATTTTTAGTTCAACATTTAATATGAAATCTTATTATGTGATGTGATGAATGAAATTATATTATTGGTCAAAGTGTAATGGACCAAGGGTTAATCTATCACAGACCCTGGCAAAATTTATTTGAAAATTAAATAAGAAACAGCTATTTGAAATAACATTTCGGTCCGTTATTTGCAATACTGATATTTGCAAATATATAAAATATCGATTTATTCGAAATTATAGCAATTTATTCTTTATTAGTATTATTCTTCAGGAAAACATTTCTTATTATCGGATAATCAAAACAGTACTGAATGAATATTTTCTTATCTTTCAGATCTGCTTGATCACCGTTAGTGTGAAACGCCCAATAACTTAAAATCACACAAATTATCATTCAGTTTCTTTCTTCTTTATTAACAATGAATCTCGTTGTTCATAATACACTTAAAACACATATGTATCTTTCTCTTAAATTAACATGGGTTACAAAAGCCGTAACATACCAGTTGGAAGTTAAAAAACGTTGATATGGCGTTCACGAAAACTGCGCTGTTAAATTAATCATAGGCGCGCGGGGCCGTAAATAAGTGGGGCGCGTTCAGTGAGCATGAATTC
The DNA here is from genome assembly GCA_963971345.1 of Andrena flavipes. Classification (NCBI taxonomy): domain Eukaryota; kingdom Metazoa; phylum Arthropoda; class Insecta; order Hymenoptera; family Andrenidae; genus Andrena; species Andrena flavipes. The sequence goes on from OZ020482.1 coordinate 46,718,130, forward strand.
AGAAAAGCACACGGAGGCTTTAAAAAAGAATGGATAATGAAGCCAGAAACAGATACGCAAGTATTATGGAGAACAACAAGCTCGTTTCGCTCCGATATTCCAGAAACGTTCTCCTCGTAAAAAGCAATTGTTTCGACTTTATATCCGCCTGCTGGAGTACACTTCCGACGGCGTTGGTGTTGCGGCAAGGAACACACTTGCGGTGGCCGACTATACCAATCGAAACTCACAGCCTTCCCGATGGAGAACGACGGTGTCCAACGTAGAACGTGAAAGGATTCCGTAAACTTCGCAAATTTACGCCATTGTTTCCCATCGGTACTCTTTCTATCATTTGAAGAAGGTGCGAGCGACTTACGAGCTAATGAAATTGAAATCTTTCTATATGCAATGCACACGTATTCAAACACTTAACCCTGCGTGGTCACACCTTCTTATAATTACAAATTGGTCACATGGAGTTCACTGCACTCGTACTTTATTATTTTTGTAGTTTTGAACTTTTCAGTGATAATTGTACATTCGTAATAATCATACAAGCATGTTCTATTGGTTTTTTTCTAGCAATGTAAAAATCATAACTTTGACCCAGGTGCCAACTGTTCATCGGTCCGCCCTTAAATCCGCCACTGTACCTATGTATGCAGGAACAGCCAAGATCAGTATTTCTATTTTGAAGAAAAAAATTGTTTCTTAAATCGATTGAAGTAAGAAAACGATGACGACGATTTAAGTCGATGTGTACATTGCAACTCTAGATTAAAAAACGTGTAGTTAGAATGAAGTAAGAGGTTGAAAGCAACATGCAATTGTATCTAAGCTTATTTATCAAGTCCCAGGAATATTTAACTTTATGGTGCCAACCTTATCTCTAACCCAACGTCGCGGAACTAATGTGGAAAACTCTTTCTCGTATAAAATTCATTTCCTCTTACTCCGCGCCTTATCTACTTCCTTCCTTTATATCGGGTCTCTTTGCAACCTATCGATGACCCTCTGCGTTCTTTTTCTCATATCGGCACCTCTTTACCATTCGACAAAGTGCCCCGGGATTCAGCTCGCGACTCTTTGACATGTCGAACCCCACTAACTAACGAAATAGACTCGACTCCATTCCACGAGCTCGATTTCTCTTGTATCGACTCAACTGAACATTCAGTATTTTCTCTGTGTCTCTTTTAGGACTTTAAATAAGATCATTAGGAATGAATTGAAATAAGTCGAAAGCAGACATGGAAAAAATTCGCTCCCTCGATTTTTCTATTTAAAAAGTAATCAGTTGGGGAGTAGTAGTGAATATTAATAACAATTATTTATTATAATTTATATAACTTACCTTGGTTACCTTAGACCTGCTGCTGTTAGGGAAAACCTTATACATAAGTATGTTATAAATATCTGTGAGCCAATAGCGAGGTCTTTCATTATGCATGCGTAAACAGCGTACAAACTGTTCCAGTTTTCTTTTATTTTTTTCTTTAAGGAACTTTGTAATTCCTAAAAATTCATCCTATCAATTTCTATAATATTCATGGCACCTTTGACGATTCTGACAATGTTGAAGAAGTCACGCTTACTGTTAGTGAAAATTCTTAGAAGCTAGTTTCGCAGAGAAAAGGCACTGCGAATGAAAAGTATCTCGCATAAATTCTCACCTTTCCTTTCAGCCTGTTTTCCTTCACCTGGAGGATAGGGTAAGCCTGCAACTCATACATAAGACAACGAGAAACGGCCTAGCATTATACGAAGTTACGTATTGTTTCATAAGAGCGAGAAAAGGCCACGTCGAAGGGAATAGCAAAGCGACGTTTGCCCTTTTAGTGGCGTGCTGCGACTACGGAGTGTCGTTTTTCGAGCCTTAACAGCAATAACCGAGCAATAAAGGGTATTTTATGAGGGATCTGGGAACGATTTCCTTCTAAATCCGTTACGAATTTAATATGGAAAAGGACGAAAGAGTAATCGTTGGGTAAGGAGAGTGCGTGAAACCGATCATCCTGAAATTCTGCCTTGTTCGGTGGGCCCATACGACGTGTTCCAAAAGGTCGTAGAGGTGCTTTATATCGAAGGGATTCAAATTTCTTTAGGAACAATTTCACAAAATAGAGATCAATTGAGAATAACGAGAAATGGAATCGAAACGTGATCAGAGGAGCCAAAAACCAGAAATCTACAGACGAGAGGTTGCTTATATCTATTCTTTCATTTCAAGAACTTCGTGAGCTACTTTTCAAAGCGAAGCTTTTATTTTTCTTAGGATCTGTGGAAAATTCACACTCTCGAGAAATTTTTTTGAGGAGCGTGACGGTGGAAATATTCTGAACCGTTCATTTAAAAATAATTGTATGATTTAATTAGGAATTTATTATGTCATAGACTTTAAAATTATTTCATCTTGGTTTGCAACATGGAATTATGATTATAAGTACCTATTTTTAATTATTTTGATGTCATATCGAACTCAATGCAAAAAATAATTTTATAATCGACTGAGTAGAATTCGTAGAATAAGTATTTTATATGTATTAACATTAGAAATACGTATAAAATCATTGAACTCCTTTTTAAAAATATAGCTTCTCGTTTCTTCATAAATATAGAAAAATTAGAGTTAAAACAACATTTCATAATCAATGACACAAATATCGTTCATGTTCAATCGTCACGATTACAAATGCCACGTTCGACATTCGAGTAAACGTAACCAACAGAAAAATAACTATCAATTTCGTCACATTAAAGAGGGAATCGGATATTCCCTGATAATTCTTGCATTTGGCGCTGCACCTAATAAATCTTAATCGGATTTCACTAACGTCACATTAATCACATCGCTGCAATAATAAGATTACCGTATTAATAACGATATACGCGAGTATCGCTGCACACGGCGACGTTACATATAACGTTACCACATTAATACCATTAAAACGGCAGGTAGTGATTTGAATGGGTACATGTGTCTGACTGCTTCGGAAACTTGGCAATCAAATTACCACATCGTAATCCAAATCCATTTTCAAATTACTAGATCTCGTATACAAATTGCGTATTGATGTCTCTATTTCTGAAATTAAAATTCCTTTCTTTAAACAATACTTAAAGTAGGTATATTTGAGAAATATTATGGTTAAGAAATATTTGGGTTGAGTCGTAGGGGGAGTTGGGGCACTTCAATGCAGGGGGCACAATGAAACATTAATATTATCTTGATATCTACAGGGTATTATCATATTATCTTATATCACCTATGAAGATGATAGCTTATACTGTCTTGCAATAGTATGTTTTGAACTTCTGACTGTTTCTAGATTTGATTAGGTCCAAACCAAATTAGGAACCAAAGTTTTTATTAAATGTTTTATTAATCAAACTATTTTCCTTGGCTATCTATGACCTTTTGCCATTTTTCTGGTAAAAGTACAAGTAACAGTAATAAAAAAAAGACGTTTCTGTACACCATCACTTAACAGTGAGCAAACGAACTTTTGCACCGACTCATATACTTTTTAACTTACTATTTCATATACAATTCCCACCTTTCGACTAGCATCCCCAGTTACAGGACCCCCTGTATAAAGAATGCCAGTCGCCAGCTATAGAAGCGCCTTGCGTGAAAAGCCACTAATCGTAAGAGCCCTCATATTTACCGTTTCAATATTCATCCCCCGGCCTTCGAAATTCGTCCCCCGTTCATCCCGTGTAACATTTTTCGACCCACGGGTGCGAATCATCGAACGAGCCGACGAACTCGTGCCAAAACATCGCAGCGACCGATTTCATTGAGAACGTGCAAGAGAACGCAGTGAATGGCCATCGTCGCTTGTACAAGGCATGGTAACAGTTCCCTGCGTAATGCGCATCGTGTATCAGGATCAGGCTGTCCATAACGCGCACAGGATATTCAGCCGTATCAGAGCTGTGTATCTGAATGAAGGATCGACCAGGATCAAGGGGATCGAAATGCCGAATCAGAGCTGTGATCTCCCTCCGCGCATTATTCCCTAGCACTAGAATCTAAACAGACGATCTGTAAAATACTCTAGAAACTAGGACCCTTTTATTTCTGCTCATCATTCTTGTACGGAAGTGAACTTTCGTCTACGATGTAAACTTCTGTCAATTTCAAACACTTAACTTGAGATAAGCAGTAGCGAAGTGACGATCCTTTTGCTGTGCAATCGTTTAAATCTGTTGGCTAATATTATTAGGTTGGTGCAAATGTTATTCGCTCACTGTCGGGTGACGTTAGGTGTACAGAAATGTCTTTTTCAGTATGCCTACGTGTACTTTTACCAGAAAAATGACAAGAGGTCTTAGATATGGCAAGGAAATACTTTAACAAACAATTTATAATAGGGGAGAGTTGCTATAAAAGGGATAGGTATTAAATGGAACAAATCATATTGCCATAATTCATATTGCAAAAGCTTATAGTATGAGTAAGTCTCATTTGGGTAGACAAATAATTTTGCACCAACCTAATAGATCGATAGGATTTCGTATAAAGTGTGTATTATGTTTTGTGTACCCAAATACTACTATCGTGACAACTCTTCTTTGACGGAATTTTGTTTGAAGAGAGGACTTTTAGCTGCTCAATTCTATAGCTGATTGGTGCTATTCGTTTGTTAATCGTCGATCAAAAATTAAAGCGTCATTTTCATTTTGTTAGTCACCTTTTAATGACTAATTCGATTCAGTACGGAGCGATTAATCCGTAGCAAATTCGCACCGATCCACTCGTAGCTGTTTATGAAGGATTAAATGAGATACGTTGAACGATACACTCGTACAGCGATAGTTTATTGTCTGATCGCCAAACGAATTACAATATAGGATTATTATGTAATAGTGCTTAAATATGCAGGGATTTCAACGTTTTGAGCGTTATTTGTTAAATACATTTTTCAGTCTGTGGGTAGGTGCTGTCGCTTTTATTCGTGCAATTTTGGCCGTACATACTGGTAATAAATGTGAAGAATTACAGTAAATTCTGGATTTTCTACAGTTCATTTGTCACAGCTAAAGTTGCAAAATATTGAAATTCCTTGAGAAATGTACCATTCGTTTATGGAATTCTACATAAGTATGTTTCAGGGGTCGAATGAAACTATTACAACTTTCAATTAATTATGAAATATCTGTAATGTTATGACTATTATCTTTTTTGTTTCGACAAAATTGTTATACAAATGCAGTGTATTAACTGAAACTTTTATTCCATACATTTTTGTGTAAATAAGAAACATTTACTTTCTTGAAAGTAGAACGAAGTTCTGGATAAACAGGAACATTTATACTGCTCTGAAAAAGATAAAGTTGTGACGAGCAGATTTCCTGAAAATGTTGTGTAGTAGATAGATCTGAAGTTGAAACCTTAAAGCTTTCGGTAAAAATTATATAAATACCTTACAATGTGCTTTCTCTTCTATATTTATTCTGCTTCCACTGCCTCAAATAATACTAATTAAAAGAATATTCCTATCTTTTATATTTCACCCTTAAATATAACTACAAAAGTATATGATCCTCCAGAACTTTTATTAATGGAACATAAAATAACTTTCAATGTTAACTTAAAACAGAAAAGAAATGATTTAAAAGTTAAAACTCCTGTTGTTTCCGCTCATATAATATCGGCTTAGTGTGAACAATAGGAGTAGTATTTTTAAATAATTAAATATCTGTCCCTTGGGCGTCCACGAAACAAAATTGCGCCGTGCAATTAGCTTAAGAACTACCCTCCAACTTATCCCTCGGATGACAGCACGAAAAGACACTTCCTGTCCCTCGCGAAATATCCTCGACTATGAGGCGTTAAAAATTAAGTACCACTTAAAACCCGGTTGAAGGACCAGATAAACGCGTAACAAAGCGTGGGGTGTGCTTACGAATACGCACAATTAATTCCCCCCCCCCCCCCGCATTAATTGCGACCGTTAATCCGAGGAAGCTTCGTAGTGACGTTTACTTCGTCATCAACGCAGGTAAGTCAAAGGATTTTTCTGAATACACGAAAACGCTTTCACGCGAAACACATTTATGCTTGGTGACTCGAGCAAATATTTATTGCGCCCCTCGAATACTTAACATGTTATTAGGTATTTACACATCACTCAAATGTTTGCACTCTTAGTATGCCTCTCAGGCATACCGAAGTTTAATAAGAGCAGTTTCGAGTGAAAGTAGTATTTTTATTTATTTTTTTAAGGTTCCATCAACCTATTTGGGTTATTAGCAACAATGTTAAATTACATAAAAATTCACATAGACATATATTACATTAGGTTAAATTTAAATTAAATTAAATGGAAAATTTTAATAAGAATGTTTCAAGAATTTCAATACACTCGTATTGGTGTAAATAATACCTACTCCTTGGTACACGTTCAAGGCCATGACCTCCAGTTTAAATACTTGTACCTAGTAGTATAGATCCAAAATACTAATCTAGAGCTACCAAAGTAAATGTGCCCTAAGGGTAGCATCAAAAGCATTCGTATTCCTGCCGAACGAGTCAAGGTGTCACCCTTTTAATTATCGGTTAAAGGAGATAGTAGGGGGGCGTGAATATTCGGTTATAAGAAACACGGTTACGTAAATACAAAGCGGAATAGAGCGTAGGTACGTCCCGCTATTAATTCCGTCGCCCCTAAGACAGACCTGCTCCCTTTCTACCTAGCTCTCGGGGCTAGAATAATTGTTAGTAGTAACGATATATCTCGGCTTTAGGTATGTGAGAATAACAGCGTCTACGTGCACCTAGCCAGGGGATGCTTAATTAAACGTTCGTGTTAATTGCTTGGACTTCGCGTCAACCTCTCGACCCGCACTATTCCGGCGAACGCTGCACGAAGAACTTCCGCTTTTCATCGGCTCGAAATGGAACGGCGAACATAAAATCATCCTTTGTTCCGCCCCACTGCCACCGCCCAACCCTTATTACTCTTTCCGAAGTCGGACGTTTTATTGCGAAACCGGTTGTAACGTGCACGATCGGAACACTGGAATTAACGTTGATTTTTAGAGCGACCATTGGGATTAAGGTGAAATTGCAAAGCGTCCATCAGACACTTCGACGTGTCGGTTAACGGTTATATTAAATTGTATAATATAATTCGATAGATTTGATGCCAAATTCATCTACGGTTATCTTTTATTGTGACACGATTCTTTTAAAGTCGTTATGACCTTTAATCGCCATTCATTAAATAATTTATGGGTTGGTGAAAAGGACTCAAATTTTGATTCTAAAAATTTTCAGCACTCATACATCAATGTACGCTAAACACTTCTCTATTCATGATTATAAATCTTTGTATGTTTCGTATTTAAAATTTCATACTTTGTTTTGTGTTTTATTACTTTTATTGCCATTTCAGGATATTAATCTACGATTTTAAACGTGCATTTATCGCATGTTCAGAAAAGCTACAAACTTCCTCGAGTCATCGCTAAATAATTCGAACACGTACCAGTAATATCTCCCTTCGGCCACGAATTATATTCCCCAAGCATATAACAACAAGAATTCAAAACGAGAAGTTTAAATATATGTAGAATATCTCATTTGACAGCAGCAACCGGAAAACATTTCACCCCCTGTCACCGATAGCCCTCCTCTGAATGTCTAACTGTTTAAAAGCCAATCATCGCCTATCAAGTTTCCAAGAATTAGCGTGATTCCACGCTTAAACAGCTAACGCGTGGAAATTCTAACCCGTATCCTCCAGAGGTACCAACACGATCTACCCCGCTTATAAATCGCGCGTGTATCCTCGCGAGCGTGTATCTATACGCAGAAACACGTATAAACGGTGGCGAGACCAAAGTCCATGGCCAAACAGTTCGAGCGTTAGGCAGAACGATAATAAATTAAGCTCAGCCAGAACTCGGAATTGAATCAAACGCGGTAATCTCTAACGCAATTGATCCCGGCATACAAACCTCCCCACCCTGCGAAAACGGGGTCGAAGGTTTTGGAATGATTTTGGGGAGTGGTCGACGCGGATAAGAGAGTAAAGGAGAGGAAAATGGGGAAGGAAAAAGAAGTGGACGGTTCGTGGATCGATATCGTGGATCAAGAGACACGGCAGTGTCTCGCGCCAAGTATACATATATGCAAGTATTTTCAATAAAATATTTATTCGTATTAAATATTTATTTGTATAAAAATATATCTGCTTAATATTATATAATACATTTTTTTCTTTGTATAAATAGCTATTGTGATAATTGGCGCAATTTGTGTATATCATTAGTTTTGTAAAGCTATTAATTTACGACAATGTTTTTAAATAGGATTCTTTTTGATGGGTATTAATTTACGACAATGTTTTTAAATGGGATTCTTTTTGGTGGGTAATGATTACACTGATAGCACACTTCATCCCTCCACCCGATTCATCACAGCGTATCCCACACTTTTTACTGGAACAGGCATTGTTGCTACATTGTTATCGTATGTTGAGAACACAAGGTGACTTAAGTTGCTGCCACTTTTTCATGGTGCGAGGGAAAATCTATTAACAGTACCAGTTACTGGTAATTGGCTATGGATTGATAGCCTGAAGAGTTTCGCTGAAGAACTTGATGTTGGAATGTTTTTATGCATACCTAATAAGTATCCACGGATCCGAAAAACATCGTTTTGAGAAAAACGAGTTTATAGTTTTAGGTACCGTTTTTTAATTAATTTTTTTTAATATAGCCTAAATATGTACAAATATAGGCGTAAAGTTTTCAATTAATATAATTTGAGAATTTCTTTTAAAAAAATCCTAAATATCGCGCTCTATTTCAGGCCGTTAAGATAGGGAGAACTCTTAATTCTATGAATCACGAATTCTTTCATTTTTCCAAGAATTAATAGTATCACTACGTAAGTTAAGTATTGGAAAGGATTAAAGTAATTTTGTATCGTACGATATTCAGCCACCTGGGGGATATAGTTTAAAAATGAGAAGATCAAGTCGTACAGAAAAAAGAAATTATAATTTGGTATTCATTCGATCAAATGTACCCAAGTGAATTTCAATTTCATCTGAATTAATAAAGAAGTTTTCAAGCAAGGCAGCTTACTCATTGATTAAGTTGTTATCTAGTTAAAGGTTGAGAGGATTAAATGTTTCAACTGAATAGTTGAAGATATCGATCAGTTTGTCAAGTAGAAAGGGGAAGAATTCACAAAGGCGACATTTGGTAAGTCTTTTTGCCAAGTACTTAGCTTTGAGTGGTTTACAATTACCAAACAGAAGGAGATTATTCCTGTTATACACAGACAGTGTATAATTAACCAATGCACAATTACCAGTAAATTTAGATAATTATAACATCGATAATTAATAACATGTTATTAATTCTTTAAAAAAAGGTACAAAAGGAGGGCCAAGCATATGTATAATCCCATAAAAAAGAATCCCATTTAAAAACATTGTCGTAAATTAATAGCTTTACAAAACTAATGATACACATAATTTGAGCCAATTATCACAATGGCTATTTATAGAAAGAAAAAAATGTATTAAATAATATTAAGCAGATATATTTTTATACAAATAAATATTTAATACGAATAAATATTTTATTCAAAATACTTAGCGCTGCTCTCCGAATTGATGTTGCTAAACTGAATAAATATGTATAAATTGCATTAAGATCTTTTTCTTTCGTGTCTCAGTGGTGTCGCGTCTTGTTTTATTTTATTTATTAACCAAGACAATTAACCTTTTTTCGGTTTCGCAGCGCCAAGTATTTTAAATAAAATATTTATTCTTATTAAATATTTATTTGTATAAAAATATATCTGCTTCATATTATTTAATACATTTCTTTCTTTATATAAATAGCCATTGTGTTAATTGGCGCAATTTGTGTAGGGGAAAGTGGGATAAAACGGAACGGGTGGTTAAAACGGAACACCAAGGTTTCTGTTAGATAAGAGCTGCGAATGAGTTGGTATCGCTTGACATGGAACCAAGTAATACTGAACATAACCCATGGTTTTCAACGTTCGCCGTTAAAAAGTATCGAGTCACTTTTGAGGTACATATAACTTGCAGTGACAAAGTTTTTCCTTAATATACAAGGAAGTTTTTTACGAATTTTCATACTGATTAATAAATAATTGTAGAAGATATGACGATATATATAATTCTCGCACGGCGCCAACTGTCCACACGAGTGCCTAAAACTGCTAAATAGCGCATTATACGTGGCGGTTGACTGATGGAGGCGCGCAAGATTTATATACATCGTCATATCTTCTACAATTATTTATTAATCAGTGTGAAATTTTTTGAAAAACTTCCTTGTATATTAAGGAAAAACTTTGTCGCTGCAAGTTACATGTACCTCAAAATTGCCTCGATACTTTTTAACGGCGAACGTTGAAAAACATGGGTTATGTCCAGTGTTACTTTTTAATTAAATATTACTACATTTTTTAACATAACGGTTTTGTGCATACATTATACGGCTCCGCTGGAGTTTTCTGAGTTGTATGTTTCAAGTTTCATAACGATCCGTTAATATTTACTCAAGTTATCGCAGGGTTATGTTTAAAAAGATACTGACTTTGGTCGACGAAGTTTTGTTGTTTATAATTTTTATCTCGAATACTAATGATTCGATAAAAAAATCTGTAAATAGAACAAATATGTGCCGTGGCGAGCTTTACAACACTATATATTTTAAAATACATTTTAACAACATTTAATTTTCCAATTTTTCTTAGCGATCGGACAATACTTTTTCACATTTTCAAGCGCTAGGCGCCTTATTAAATCCAACCCTTCAATTATGCACTAATTGGGAATGAAGAAAAGAATAAAGGGGCAATATTTGAAACATTCGCAAAAGTATTAATAAAAATTCCATGAGATTTCGTTTCTCAAGGATGATGAACCTGAAATCCTATTTTTAGTAGATAATCAAAAACTTTTATGCGCATGTTGAAGATTGGATTATTAGGTGCTATAATTCATTATAAGTGCTATAATTCATTAAGGTGCTGTATATAATTCCTTATATACAGTAGATAATCAAAAACTTTTACTAGCCTGGAAGGAAATTAGATAAAAAAACTGTAAATAGAAAAAATGTGTGCCGTGACGAGCTTTACAAGACTATATTTTTTAAAATACAGTTTAACAACATTTAATTTTTCAATTTTTATTGCATCCAACCCTTCAATTTATGAATATATACTTACTAAGACGTTTTACAAAATTAATTAAAGCACACTCCTGTATGTAGATGCCATATAGATATTTTATAAACGAAGGAAATATGTTACGCATAATATTTCTATTCTACCGGTAGCTCCGTTCAAACGGCTAGGCCACGAGTCGTGATGTTACGTCACGCGGCGTGCGATAAGAGCCGTGTATTGCCGCGCGAAGCCTGTCTCCCCCCACCAAAGCCCATATTCGCCGAGGTACGTGACGGGACGCGGGGGTCATTCGTTCCGTGGACTTCGTTGAGTTAAGACGTTTCGACAGCTGCGTACGTAAATGGTACGCGTACATTATCTATCGTCACATAATTACTTCTATTCATTATTAGCCTTCTTCTTTACTCTCTATCGTCACTTGCTGCTGCTATTAATACACTTTTGTCCCGAAATTGATTAAATATCGCGAGAAAACCATTACATATTCGTCACGTATTCCCTTCGTTGCCTTCGTGCCGATATTTCTGCACATTTAGTGCACACATATCGTGTCTCGGTATTCAAATACATCACTTTTCGGGCATATTTCAAGTTTATTTCTTGTTTAATTGCCTTATGAATGTTTTAATGCTTTTGTTTCAAACAGACGTTGACACGGACATCGAAAGGAAAGGGCAGGCGACGCCATGACAGTTGGCGGTTAATTTGAACGATGCTTGGATGGCGTCTGGTCATTCCTTGGAAAAGGGAAATGATAATACGTGTGGTATACATATTTTTCTCATTATTTTATTGAATCATTGTTGGCTGTGAGGGTAATGGGTAATTTTGCAGTCTCATAATTCGATCTTTTCAAATGGAAAAAGATTGAATTATGATAAATTGAATAATTTTAATCAGATTTGTTTAAAAGTTTTAAAATGGCGTCTGTAGATTTTTACGAAATATTGGAATGATCGAATTCTATTGCATTTCAGTCGCGTTTACGTAGAATTCGATGATATTTCAATGATTTTTAAGAATCTATCTCTATGAAGCTGTTGTAATTGAAGCATTTGATGGAAAAAGGGCACATAAGCCTATGTAAGCATTGGTTTATGTGCCCTTTTTCCATCAAATGCCTCAATTGCATTTACGTTCGGTTTTGGATGCAAGTTTTATTCTTTATGTTCAGAAACTGCGTAGTGGATCGCGAACATGCTATTCAAGCATGAATAATTAAGGAATTTTGATTCTTGTCATGAATTTTGGATATTTATAAAGATCGTGATATATTTTAAAGTATTATTCGAATAACACGAACTTGCTTACAATTTTAATGACGAAAGCCACTACTATGATTCATTTGAATGTAATAATTATATGTGCAGTGGTATATTCTGGATAATATCGTGTGTTACTAAAATACAAAGCTGCTCCTATCGAGCGAGCATTCTGTATTTTCGCATCACACCTTGTATTCTAAATAACAAGGAGCGAAAGTCCCTTGGCTTGTTTCACGATAAACAATATTTCCTCGTGACAAACACTCGATGAAACCACATCCACCCCACCCTCCTATCCTGCTTATTTTTCAGAGATTGTGACCGCGTGCAATGCGGCCAAATAGAGTCAGTGTTTAGACGTGCGAAGTTTTTCGTTGTGAAGAGCACAGTTGCTCATAGTAGAGTTTCGTTAACAATTTCGGGATACGCGAGGGTAGAGCCAGTGTTTTCTACGCAATTTATATTCTTTCACGAGCGTCGCGGCTCTGACCTTCGAATCGCGAGAATAGATTCCCTGCTTTGTTCGCCGATTATGATCTTCGGGGCGCGTTTGTAGTCTTCTATTTCTTTATTTTTTTTTTTACTTTTAAAAGAGAAACTCATCGGAAATTAGAGTCAGTGCGTCAGCTGAAGAGGAGATTTGTACGCAGAATATTGATGGAAAGATGTAAGTATCTATGTATTTGATTTAATTCCTTTAAAGTAGAGTTCATTCTTCAAAATTTTAGAAAGCAAACAATTTTAAACAAATTAATTTTTAGAATAGAATCAACAAGAAATTAAAAACTAACGAAATTTTTTATTATTTAGACATTATAAGAAAAAACTTTTGTTAATTTTAATTTTTGATATTTCATCTTTTCAATTTTTTTCTTAAAATGTCTAAATGATATAAAGTTTCGTTAGTTTTGAATTGTTTCGTGGTTCTATATTAGAGTTGAAACAATCGTAACTTTAGAAAGAAATTATAATCGTGTTTTGTTCCTTCGTTACAGTTTGGGCGCAGCTGAGCAGCTTGATGACTTCTCCTGAGCAGAAGCAGGAGTGTTGGCGTCTTCGGCACCGGGGCACAGCGAAATGTGAGTGCGCATGCATTATGGTTCCTCTGGTCACTCAATCATGTCGTAGGACGTTTGGTCCGAATCGACACGAGTGACCGGTTGTATATTTGACGAGCATAATGACCACGGGTATGATAACCATGCCCGTGAATTGTAACATTTTTGTCTATGTATGTATTTATTAGACGAGGCTAGGGTCTTCTTGTACGCCGCGCCTTTTCAATAGAATCACATTATAATCATAATTTCCAAGATAAACGGTTCCTAACGCGAATATTTATCATTGATCATACATTGATGTAGATATTTATTAAATAATGCACATAAAGGTGCATAGCAGCTCGGAAGATATTGGTACGAATATCAATACGACTGAATGCTAATTTTTATGTAGCGAAGAAGTCTGATAATCTCAGACTCCACAGCTACGATCATTTTGATTTAATATGTAGTGGAACGATTATAATGACTTGAATTTCATTTATTTTTCTGACACTACGTGTTCAAAAGTAACTTGATTTCTAAATGATGATAATATACATAAAAATGTAATTCCTTTCTTAAAAAGGTCACTCGTTTGCGTACACAATAGAATAATTAATTTCCATGTGCAAGAAGACAATTGAGGGTGGGGAAATTTCAGATTCAAAGTAATTAGCATGAGATTATACTTTCTTGTTTTATGAAATTTACTTTGACGATGGAATAACCCGTTTTAAATTCTTAAAGTAAATTCTTCATGATTTTGATTGATTTTCTTAAACAATTGAATTTTAGAGTCTTTCTTCTCGCTAATTGAATGTCGAGTAGAGTCGTTTTTCTTGATCTAAAGTAGAGTCCTTTCTTATTTATCAAACTTTAAACTATTTACAAGTTGAAAGTCGAGCCACTTTGCTTAATAATGTAAAATGAAAGAATATTAGCCTGCTAGACACTATACAATCTAATTATATTTTCTAGCTGAGGATTTTTAGGATATCTTTCCGTACTCATTGCCTTTTAACTCATCCACGTGCCCAGGTGCTACTTGGGTGGGTGAAGGCAATGGGGCACGATGACTTTCTTAACTAAATAATTACATGTCGGCGGCTGGCAATGCGTTAGTGTATCGTGCACGCCGCATTTTCCACCTATGTGTGTTTGTGTGGTTAGGCGGTGGAATTTGCGTCGGTGAAAGATTTTGATCAAAGACCATGTTAACGAAACTATAATATTACGATACCAATATATCATATTCCTTTTTGCACATAATGATCATTCTAGTAAATAATCTGGGAATATGATATTTAATCAATCGCGTACAATCAAACCAGATAGTAATAACGATTCATATATGTACATAATACATATGTACAATGCACATTATCAAGTAATCCATTGTTTGAAATTGAAAATAGTTAATTGCTATGTAAATCATACTTATACGCAATGGTCACTGCCTTTGCTAGCCGATTTCAGTGAAAACTGGTACGTACTTATTAGAGTGTGATTGTGTGTGAGAGATTGTTTTGCCATTTTTTAAATATACAAAGCTGTTAGGTAGGATGGGTAACTTAGCTGTTCGGTAGGATAGGTAACTTAGCTGTTCGGTGGGATGGGTAACCTAGCTGTTCGGGAGGATAGGTAACTTACCTTCTGGTATGAATGTGTGACTTAAATATAAGTAGGTAGGGCCGGGGCAGGTCATCGTATTCTCTGATCGCATGTTCCCCCCTGCGATGACCTGCTTTCAGGAAATTTGTGAGAAAAGTCGACGGCCAGACTAGCGCGAGTGGGGTATGCCCTCGCTTCTAGCCCCGCTATGTCGACTTTTTGACGCCAGTGGGACATTGCACATTGTCGCTGGTCGCGATCGGCAGGACGGGCTTGGGCACGCTATTAAGGGGGTACTCCGCTGTGAACCGTCGAAAAATCAAGCTATTTTTAAAGATTTTTCCTCACTAAATACAATTTATTAAGCTGCTCTTATATTATACCAAAAAAATTAAAAAGAATATTTTCAATTTGTGTTACTTGTTTTTTACAGCGTTAATATGACACTTAAACAAAAACGGTATATTCGTGGTGCAGGTGATTTCCCGGCTTAGACTGATCCAAAACTAAAAATTCTAAGAGATTCTTAATCTGTATAAGTGTCTCTATCGTCCGTTCCTCAATTAACACTTTTTTCCGAAAAATAACCGAGATTTTTCTCGGGGAACATTCGAGAAACACCATTATTTGGAGAACTTTTTCCTTCAAACAGGTGTCATTTTGTTATTTTTCAACAAAAATTGTTAATTAAGCTACGGGCGATAGCGACACTCATACAGATTAAGAATGTTTTCGGATTTTTTGTTTTAGATAAGCCTAAGCCAGAAAATCACCTGCACCACGTTTTTGTTTAGTTGCCATATTGATGCTTTGTAAAAAAAAACAAATAAAACAAATTAAAATATTTTTTTAATTTTTTTTTTATATAATATAAGAGTAGCTTTATAAACACCAAAAAGATTTATTTCATTATATGTTGTATTTACTGAGAAAAAAATCCGTTCACTGTGGAGTACCCCCTTAACTTTCAGAAGGGCGGACCGCCCGAAGCAAAGAAGTGGCCAAAGAGCCGAAGATAGCCCGGCCAGTAAAACGGCCACATCATGTGGGCTACCAAGAATGGCCCTGCATCCTCGGGTGCAGGGTCATTCTTCGTAGGTATTACTTTGCCATTATGCTCGTAGTAGTAGTAGTAGTAGTAGTTTGGTTGGCCATAGGCTGACCCATCGATACCCCCTCCCCTGAAATTCAGCACACCGCGTTTTCAATTAGGGTTGCGAAGAAGATTACGCGGCCAGTTAGTGTTGCGACTAAATGTTGATCACGGTTTGAATTAGTGTTGCGAATCGAGTATTCCCCGCGTTTGGTACCAGCATAGCGTTGCGAATAAATATCGAACGTGATTGCTTGTAGTGTTTCGAAAAAAGAGTCGCGATTGTTTTTGAGATTGTTCTTGTATTTTGAATTAAAGTTACCTACTAGAGTTTGATTTATAGCATTAATTTTGATTCATTGTATTCTTTTTATTAGAGTTGCGATGCGACTGATCGCGTTTTTTTAATTACTCGTTCTAGCTTGATTCCTAATATTTTTTTGAGTTAGCGTTGCGATGATGATTGATCGCGTTTGTAATTAGAGTTGCGAGCCCCAGCCCCCACTGCCCCAAAATTGCCCTGGGACATGTCCAGAGACATGTTCCTGGGGAAAAAGAGTCCCGAGCAGCTGGATTTGCTGCACGTGGGACTCTACACAGCCTTTAGGAAGGCTGCAACGATTTAAAGTTAGAGTTGCGTATTACGAGACACAGGTGCATTGAATTTTTATTAGTGTTGCGAAAAATGAAACCACCCACGTGGTGGTTCTCTGTAGCTTTTTATACTTGTTAGAGTAGTGTAGCTGCTTGAGAGTATTAAGTATAGTAGAATTTTCAGTAATGAAGCACCATTCGGGAATTTTGAACTTGTTTGAGAAATTAGTGCTGCGAGTAGTCCAAAGTCCTAGTGACTATGCTCGGGAGTTGATTTTAGTCTGTAATAAGCTAGCGTTGCGAAAAAAAGAAACGGTCCACTCACGGTTTTCTTGCATTAATGAGTGGACAATGATCATGAAGCAGCCCTAAGTGGCTGCACCATCCTCCTTCTACTCCCACCATCTACCCGCTCTTGAATCGAGTGTTTGTCACTGGAAATATTGTTTTGAAAGTATATTCATATTTTGCAAAAAATGCCAATTAATGAGTAACTACAAGGAAATTATTGAGTTGATGTAACAAAGCACCCAATGTGCTTAATATTATGAATATCAATTGCTAATTTGCGTAATTTGTTCTATTTCATGTATTTTGTCTATGGTTTTGCGTGATTTATTTTATGTCCTGTTTTATTGTGTTTATTTAATTTCCTTCCAGGCTAGTAAAAGTTTTTGATTATCTACTGTATATAAGGAATTATATACAGCACCTTAATGAATTATAGCACTTATAATGAATTATAGCACCTAATAATCCAATCTTCAACATGCGCATAAAAGTTTTTGATTATCTACTAAAAATAGGATTTCAGGTTCATCATCCTTGAGAAACGAAATCTCATGGAATTTTTATTAATACTTTTGCGAATGTTTCAAATATTGCCCCTTTATTCTTTTCTTCATTCCCAATTAGTGCATAATTGAAGGGTTGGATTTAATAAGGCGCCTAGCGCTTGAAAATGTGAAAAAGTATTGTCCGATCGCTAAGAAAAATTGGAAAATTAAATGTTGTTAAAATGTATTTTAAAATATATAGTGTTGTAAAGCTCGCCACGGCACATATTTGTTCTATTTACAGATTTTTTTATCGAATCATTAGTATTCGAGATAAAAATTATAAACAACAAAACTTCGTCGACCAAAGTCAGTATCTTTTTAAACATAACCCTGCGATAACTTGAGTAAATATTAACGGATCGTTATGAAACTTGAAACATACAACTCAGAAAACTCCAGCGGAGCCGTATAATGTATGCACATAACCGTTATGTTAAAAAATGTAGTAATATTTAATTAAAAAGTAACACTGGACATAACCCATGTTTTTCAACGTTCGCCGTTAAAAAGTATCGAGGCAATTTTGAGGTACATGTAACTTGCAGCGACAAAGTTTTTCCTTAATATACAAGGAAGTTTTTCAAAAAATTTCACACTGATTAATAAATAATTGTAGAAGATATGACGATGTATATAAATCTTGCGCGCCTCCATCAGTCAACCGCCACGTATAATGCGCTATTTAGCAGTTTTAGGCACTCGCGTGGACAGTTGGCGCCGTGCGAGAATTATATATATCGTCATATCTTCTACAATTATTTATTAATCAGTATGAAAATTCGTAAAAAACTTCCTTGTATATTAAGGAAAAACTTTATCACTGCAAGTTATATGTACCTCAAAATTGACTCGATACTTTTTAACGGCGAACGTTGAAAACCATGGGTTATGTTCAGTATTAATTTTTAATTAAATATTATTATATTTTTTAACATAAGGGTTTCGTACATAAATTTTGCGGCTTCGCAAGAGATTTCTGAGCTTTATGTTTGAAGTCTCATAACGATCCGTTAATATTTACTCAAGTTATCGCAAGTTATGTTTAAAAAAATATTGATTTCGGTTGACGGATTTTTTTTTGTTTATAATTTTTATCTCGAATACTAATGATTCGGTGAAAAAACTGTAAATAGAAAAAATATGTGCCGTGGCGAGCTTTACAACGCTATATTTTTTAAAATACAGTTTAACGACATTTAATTTTCCAATATTTCTTAGCGATTGAATAATACGTTTTCACATTTTCGAGCGCTAGTCCCCTTATTGTATCCAACCCTTCAATTATCATGGTAGAAATATACCAGAAAATTCTTCAAATTTAAAACAGAAAGAAACAAAAAATGTTTTAAATTCTGCTTAGTTTCATCGCGGTAGCTTTTTACAGAATAACTCCTTCTTTTGCCCGCTTGTGGAGCGATCAAGGATCGTTCTGCAATCATGCATCAGGGGGATCGATGGCAATGAAAATAAAATTTTGCATAAAAGGAGGGCGGATGGGCCGCGGTTAGGGCGGGTCTCCACTCGCAGCGCCTCCACGTGGTGAGACCTGGGAAATCTGTTATATTTGAAGTGTAATTACTAATCGTATCACAAGTAACATTGTAATTCAGTTATTAATTACATGACAAGTAATACGAGCCGATTGGCTGCGATCACCTATTTCCGTTAATTTCTATTCCATTTGTCCAGATTCGATTCTAAATATTTCTCCTATAATTTCATTTTATTTCTCAAATAAAAAAATTCTAAAATGACTTTTGATATACATAATAATAAATATATAACCCATAACCATAAATTCAAACGACTTGAAATCAGCCACTCGCGATAAAGACAAAAAGCCGCTACGTTCGGGTCGCTAGTCGCTTCACGATTTCCGTAAATACATAAACACTACAAAATGTGTGAAATCCCCACAAATTACCTTTTTTAAAAAAAGGTACAAAAAGAGCGCCAAGTATATAACCCCATCAAAAAGAATCCCATTTAAAAACATTGTCGTAAATTAATACCCACCAAAAAGAATCCCATTTAAAAACATTGTCGTAAATTAATAGCTTCACAAAACTAATGATATACATAAATTGCGCCAATTATCACAATGGCTATTTTTACAAATAAAAAAATGTATTATATAATATTAAGGAGATATATTTTTATACAAATAAATATTTTAATACGAATAAATATTTTATTCAAAATACTTGGCGCTGCTCTCCGAATTGGTGTTGCTAAACTGAATAAATTTGTATAAATTGCATTAAAATCTTTTTCTTTCTTGTCTCAGTGGTGTCTTGTCTTGTTTTATTTTATTTATTAACCAAGACA